>ML682059.1:9275264-9573073 GCA_007922195.1 Podocnemis expansa | reverse complement strand
TGAAGGTGTGAACTGCCAAAAGATTGAATTGACCTCATTAGCACTTCTCCTCCTCATGAATTGTGACTCACTCTTGTATGTAAAATTATACCTAACAAACTGAAGTTTCCACCTCACACACCTGACAAAGTTGGTTCCTGCCCACAAAAGCATCTCCTCCCCCCACCCTCTTTTTTTTGACAAAACCTGCTCTAAGGTGTGTAAATGCTAGGAAAAACTTTCTAATAGCTAAGTTTCTTAATTCTTATATGCTGCTTAGCAGCAATTAATCTCTGGTGCTCAGTGGAACAGCTCGTCTTTAAACCTCACGGCCACCTCTCTTCAGACCAAACTCTAATAGCTCCAGCCGCCTATTGTTCCACAAGTGTTAGCATAGGGGACTGTTTGCATGAAAAGAGTTACTGAGTGATTCGAGCCTTATGCCCTGCCATTACATAATATAGCAAAGTTCCCTAGGCTGGGGCTCCATCCTGCTTTGTTGTTCCTCATCAGTGTCTCCACAACAAGAAACCCACTGCCTATAACCACGCCAACTTGGTAGCAGCCTTCACCTGTTGGTCAGATGGCAGGCATGCTTTCAGTTTCCCCATATCCTGGTATAAAAGAGATCAAGACTGAGATTTGCACAAGAGGCTAGAAGATTTGGACAAATCATCTATTTTATTGGAAAATGTCTAAATCTCTTGAACTCAACCATAGTGTTCAATCAAAGGAGGAGAGTACTAGTTTGGGGGCTGAAGAGGTGAAGTGATTGGTTTTGTGTGAATGGAATGAGTTGGTGGTGTTCAAGAATGATGGGAGGCTGCAGTTAGATATATACACACTAAGCCAGCCCATGTTCTGGCCTCACAACCATGCAATACCCATTGAACAAGACCCACAATGTAGGAGCGCAAATAAGAGAGAAATTAAACCTGGCCTCTTTCAGATATCTCCTTATGGCAGAATTGCGGCGCTGCACAGAGGCATTATGCAGTCTACCTGGGAATGACAATCTGGTCCTGTTCCCTGGAACTGCTGCTTTGTTAATAACATCAGAATGGATTCTGTTGCTCTGAAACATTGCTTGCACACCTTCAGTCTCGATTCAGTGCTGATTGTAAATCCTGTGTCCATACATCAATTGTTTAATATTTTAAAATACAAAGAAGTCATCTCATTCAGAATGGTATGCCATTACATTTGCAAAAGGAAACTAATACAGGCTAGCTTAGAGAAGATGGGAAGGATGTGGAAACACAAACTTACATGCAAAATTAAATGCTCAGGAAGTTGCTAAGCAGTGTAGCCCCAGCAGATCCATGGAAGCAGCTTTCTTTTAGTTCCATGTACAGTACGTGCTGAAAAGACGAAGGAACAGTGGATGCTCAGAGTCTCAATTTGCTGTAATCTCAGTGTTTGTCTAAATTTCAATTTGATTGCCAAAGATGACAAAATATTTCATTTCACAGTTCTCTGCACTACCTTCCCCAGGACCACTTCAAATCTGCTATAAAAAGTTCAGCATTTCTGGTGATCATTTTCAAAGCCTCATGATTATTGAATGATAAGGCAGATGTACTCTCGAGAGTTCTGGTGCCATCCTAGACCCACTGTTAGGATTCAGTGGTTTAATGCAATCAATAGGCTGCTTAAGTAGTAAGCATTGCTAAGTAATTGTGGTTCATCTCATTTTTTTAAGGTCCAATGAAAACAATTTATGTTTATGTCATTGCCTTTGCATAGCATATCTCAAAGCAGCTGCAAAAATAAATATTAATAGTATTTTGCTTCCATCTTGTATTGATGTTTCTAAAGTATACTTCATAACATTCTGGAAATACAAAGTATGGCAGTGTTGTTTGATATAGCACCCTTCATCCAAGGAATTTAAAAGGTTTTACAAAGATGGATAAATATCCTCATTTTAAATACGAGGGGACTGAGGTATACAGAACTGGAAAGCCTAAATCTGGCAAGGATCGGCTTTTGTTGACATAATGGTGAGTTGCTGGCCCCACTGTGGTACATTTGTATTCTTGCTATTTATTCTAAGTACATGTTTATCCCATAAACCAACTTCCTAATAAAAGTAGAGACGTTAAAGGGCTGTATCTTAAGATCAGCCACAAGTTTCTCATGCTTAGTACATCAAGACCCCCCCCCACTGAAACGGGCATATTTTTAAAACACTTTATTTGAAATACTGAAGAATTGGTCTCTGTGCATTGGGTGTCATAATTTTGGAAATTTATTACACCTTTTTGATGGAGAACCATATTTTGATATTTTTGGGGGGGTTTTCCCCCTAATAACCTTAAAGCCATTTGTGTGTACAGGTACACACTATTCAATTTGATTTCAACAGGAAAGAATAACCCATGATTTTGTGCAGGCTTGGGGTCAGGGTGGGGAGAGTAAATAGAATGAATTTATTCCAGTCCACCAGCCTAGCTTGACAGGCATGGCAATTTCTATGAAACTGTGTGTTTTGCTGCCAGAAGCTATTACTAAATGGAACTTAATATAATTACTCCAACTAGTTATTTATTTCTCAAAAATAGCTCTAAACTGATTATTTGAAAAAGGACAGATTCAGAAACCCTGAAGTGGTCTTGTAATTGGAAATAATTTATTATACTTACTCATCTATAACTCTGTATGACATTTTACTAAATCCTTGATTAGGATGATAGAAAATAAGTAGACCCACCTTAATTTTAGCCTTAAAAAAAAAAATCCAGTTGTAGTTAAGGCTAATTCTACTGCTTAAAGAGGTCCATGATGCTGCGGCAGTAGATAGTGGGATTAGTGTTGTTGAGACCTGGATTGTTTCCTCAGACACTGGAGTTACTAGTGAAGATTGACAGCCTTAAGACTTGTATTGTATACTGGGTCTTAATGCTGGGAGATTAGTGTGCACTGCAACAAAACAACCTACCCCACACTGTGTATCTTTTTAAAAGCAACTTTACAGATAGACTTCCAAAAGAAGATAGGGTAGGGGGAAAGAAAGAGAGGGAGAGAATACTAGTTTACAGAGCTCACTTCAAGCAGCTAAATTGCTTGGGAGCAAAGATTTTCAGTATACTTTGGCCACATTTAAAATTCAGAAATAGCTAATCTACTTCAGTTAGGTAGAAACATTTTTCCATCTCCTCAGGCCACAATGGAAAATGGGCCTTTCCCTCCTGTTGATTGTATGAAGGACTGGTTAACTGGGGAGCTAGGAAAGGGCAGTCTGCCTACAAGCATCTCAAAAATAAAAATAGCCGTAAAATCCATCAGCGACATGGTAGACAGTCGCACAGTTCTAATGGGCCTGTGCTGTTCCAGGTGCCAATCAGTTTGCCATCTTGGATTTTAGGGTCAGAATTGATAGATGCTTTGGATAGAAGAGGCAAATCCTACATCCATAATGTATCAATATGAGTAAAATAGTATAAAGAGAATCTCTCAAGAGATTCCCTTTCTCCAGATTTCCCATCTGTGATGATTATACTCCATGGGTTCTATAGTAGCTTCACCATTCCTATTCTTACCAATCAGTGCAACTGCTCCCTGCAAATATCTCCAATGACCAGTGAGTGATGTGACACTAGATAGGGAGGACTCTGACTTACTACAACAAACTCCTTCTCAGGTGTTTGTCTGCTGGGTTTTCCCCACATGCTCAGGGTCTAACTGATCCCCATATTTGGGGTCGGGAAGGAATTTTCCCCTAGATCAGATTGGCAGAGACCCAGAGGGAAGAGGGGTTTGCCTCCCTCTGCAGCATGGAGCATGGGTTGCTTGCATGTTTAATCTAGTGTAAATGGTGGATCCTCTGCAACTCAAGTCTTTAAAACCATGATTTAAGGACTTCAGTAACTCAACCAAAGGTTATGGGTTTATTTCAGGAATACGTAAGTAATGTTCTGTGGCCTGCAATGTGTAGGAGGACTAGATGATCATGATGGTTTCTTCTCATCTTAAAGTCTGAGTGCAGGCTGAGCACACTGGTTATGCAGTACTTGGGAAATCTGGCTTCTCCAGCTACCTGACTCAGAGTGTTATTAATAGGACAAGTTCCAAAGGGGCATTCATGTTAGTCTAGTTCAGTAAAACAAGCAAGGAATCCTGTGGTAAATTTAAAGACTAACATTTATTTATTGCCAGAGCTTTTGTGGGAGAAAATCCCACTTCATCAGATGCTTTAAAGATGGGAGAATTTACAGAATAGGAGAAGATAAATGCAGGGAAGTGTGACCTGTTCCCATGACTTACACTGTAACAGCAAAGGAAAGCAGTTGTAAGGATTCAAACACTGGGGAACAGCATACAGAGAAAGATGAGGTCAAATCACCTATTGTAATGAGAGAAAAATTATTAAGTCCTGAAGCAATGCAACCAAATTTGCAAATAAACTTGCTCTCAGCAGCTTCTCTTTGAAGCCTCGATCTCGTATTCAGTTATCTGAACATCGCAATTAGCAAATCGTTAATGGAGTGATCAGGAAGATTGAATTGCTGACCCATTGGTTTCAGAATGTTGTGATTTCCAATGTCAGATTTGTACGCAGTGATACAACCATTGACACAGTTGTACCTGTATAAAGGTGCTTATAGCTTATTCCCATTCTGGAGTGTGGACTATTTAAGCAGCTTTATACTAGTATAGTTGCTGGGAGGGATGCATCCACACTAGGGTGTTGTGCCCCTTTAACCATACTAGATTCAGACTGATAAAATAGACCACCCTTTAGGTAGCATGGCTCAGTTTGGCAGAGAAGGGGGAAAAGCATCAGGTCTCATCACTGGGTGGTGAACTTTAACTACTGGAACTTTGCTCAGTTTTCAAAAACTTTGAGTCCATTTATATCATTACACACACCTATTTGTCCATTCTATCTAGGTCATTTTAGTTCCTCATGGACTCGCATAACGCTGTCATATCTGAGTTACAAATAGACGAGGAGAATGGTTTTTAGTTGGGTTTTCTGAAATGTTTCCTATGGAAGTAAAACAATTCTGTTGGTTGAAGACTTTGTAAAATTTTGTTGACCAGATATATTTAGTACCAAATTTCTCCTGACTGTTCCGTTAAAAAAAAAATGAAGATTTACTCACATAGTTTTGCCTTCTTCATCTTTGTGCCCTGGGACAATGGAACGTTTAGGCACATAGAGAGAGGGGAGAAAAAAGAGGCCCACAGCCCTAACATGCACAAGCCCAAGGCGATGGGACTGATTCCACCCTCCTTATGTACACACACAAAACTTCCAGTGACTTCAGTGGGGCTTTTAACTAAAAAAGGAGCACAAAAATGGGCTCAAAACCATGATCTGACATTGGGTACTAGTTCTGTCATCATCACCACCTCTTTAGGTTTTTATAACTTCCTCTCATCCTGTTACTCACTTACATAGGGCAGAATTGTTTTGATCTCAAATGCTGTTTACTGGAAACCTTGACCCCCCCCATCTGATGACTTCTTATGAAATACTAGAGGCTGATCCTACAGTCCTTCAGCAAAATGTCACATGTCATCCCATGCATCTGGCGTTCCATGCTTTAAATTCTGCTCCTGTCAAATGTGATAATTGGGGAAGAGTTTAACATGCAGGAACCTGGAATAACCTATGAATAGGAGGTCTATTTTGCTACGTGGAATACTATGTACTGCATCAATATTTCCCAGACACTGCAGTTTAATCTGTATAAAACTTCCTCCACCGTTTCTTTTTATGTTTGCCTACTGTACATGAACTTTTGGGATCATTCCATGGCTGGCTTCATCAGATTATGTTTTGCTAACTTGCAATTCCTTCTCTTTTCTTTGTATAAATGAGGTGAAACAAAAAAGATCAGAGGAGGTAGCGCTCTTCTGATTTTCAGTCCCTTACAAACTTGACTTATATGTACAGTTTGCTTGTAGTTTGCTTGACTGCTGACTAATATGTAAAGTAATTTTTCTGTGTACAACATGATTGTCTTCTATAGAGGAAAAAACAAGCGTAATTTTGTCTTCCAAAGTTTGGCTTCTTACATGTATACAGATAGTTTAATTCTAAACGTTTTTTTTAATAGCCATTTGTGTTCTATTTAATCCACATTTCTCTCCAGGAGAGCTTAGGATATACAACAGGTTGCTCAGAGGACAGAAGGCCATTAGATAGGACATGGTATTTTCAGCCAGGAGACCTGGGCTTTATTTCCAACTCTGCTGTTGAGTCACTGTAAGACATTAAGCATTCTTGTAATTCTCTGCACCTAAGTTGGTACAGGCAGTGCAGGGACTTGCACCTGTAGTTAAGATGGTTTGAAACCTCCTACTTAAGACAATATATGCAACTGCTTATAAAACTTTGCTAAACTTAAACTACTTGGACTAAAATGTCCATGCCAGATGTCTGCCTCAGGCTGACTTCGTTGGGAAAATTTGAACCAAAACAGTTCAAACTGAAATTAAGAAAAAATGCAATTGTTTTCTCATATTTAAAAAAAACCCCAACAAACAAACCCTAAACCTTGTCTTTGAGAAGCTCTATCACTTCCCTGTTTTGAAGCATGGATTGACGTTTGGGAGGTGAGTGTGTTTGTTAACCTGGTGTCAGGAAAGTGTCTTCTGCTGATCTCTTGAAAAAAGGCTCAAAGTTGGCCAAGTTATAAGCCCCTGAAAAGTCTCAGCTGGCACATGCTCAGTGGAAACTCGTTAGAGCTCAGCAGCTAAATTTTCCAAAGATTACATCTACACTAAGCATGCTGTAGTTTAAAGTTGCTGGGACTGAGCAGGCTTTCCCCTGCAATTGTTTCTCCCAGCCATCAGGAGGTTTGTGATAGTGGATTAGTGCCTAAATGGTTTAATAGGGTTAGTATTTTTAATCAGAGCATTTTATTTCACCCTTATACATGATCTCAGTCCCTAGGTACATTTGTTCACTGAGAAATATTTACAAATTATCTCACCTGCAGAAACCATCCTAGGCTGCCTGTAACAGTATGCAATTTGAAATGTTTAATTACACTTGCTGCTAGAAATTTGTGCCTTACTTCTAATTTTAATTTGTCTGGTTTCAGCTTCCAGGCATTGGCTCTAGTTATGCTTCTCTGCATTAGCTTACAGAGCCCATTTTTTAATCTGGTATTTTCTCCCCTGCAGGTACTTACATATAATCAGATTATGTCTCTGTTTTCTTTTTGATGAGCTACACAGATTGAGTGCCTTATCTCACTGTAAGGCATTTTTTTCCAGCCCTAAAATCATTTTTGGGGACTTCTGCACTCTTTACATTTAAAAAAAAAATGTTGAAAAATTTGGACATCAGAACTGAACACCTGAGTCTCACCAGTGGTATATGCAGAGATAAAACCACCTTCCTACGACTCCCCACTTCATACATCCAAGGACTGTATTAACCCTTTTTGTCATGCTGGGAAATCACAGTGAGTTGTTTGCTCACTACGACCTCTACATCTTTTTCAGAGTCATTGCATTCCAGGATTCAGTCCCTATTCTGTATGTACGATGTAAGTATGTGTCCTGGGGTTTATTCCAATGCTTCAAAGTCCACAGGTAACCTCAATCACTCCAGTAACGTCACAAACTTCCAGCTGTTTCAGGATCCACTTCAAAATTGCTATCCTTATTTTCAATCCCTTTATTCATAGGTGACTGTCAGCACCCCTTCTATAAAAATTGTTTCAGCCTTTATTTACTTGCTCCACCTGACTTCCTAGATCTAACATATCTCCTCTTACTGTCTTTATTACCTGATGGCCTTAGTTGGGATGGGGGAATCCAACTGTGATTAGGCAGAATACAGAAACAGAATAAAAGACAGTCAATGCACTGGAGATTTTATAAGATGTAATTGAGATAAACAACTAGGAGCAGATTTAACAAGCAACAGGAAGGAAATGCTGGGGTAAGAGGGTAACACTGCTAAGATTATGCGGTTACAGAAGGTAGCTGGTACGTGAACTTATTTCTGATTCAGGTAAGTATTCTTTTCTAAAGACCTCTCCACATCTGATTATTTCTCAAGTTTTACATATACATATTCTAAAACCTTTGCTATGGCCTAATTTTATGAATTAGAGCAGATAAATGAGCATAATTGCCACCTTATATCCTCAGCTTTTTTAGTGCTGCTATCTTTTGAACCCCTTTGTGTATTCTTGACACTGTACCTTTGCATGGATTAATGAGGAAAAGTGAAAAAAGGGAAGTAATGAGAAATAGTCACATGACTTGGGTGACAAATTGTCAGCTGCTGTTGAAAAGCTGGCCTACCTTGACCACAGTTTGCCCTTCAGAATCTACACAGATGCTGGCAATAATGGGTGGGGGTCTGCATTAGCTCAAGAGCAAGAGGATATAGACAGGATGGTTGTGTCTGCTGGGAGAAGTTTATGTGGGTCAAAACAGAATGATGAGAGATGTAGCTCTTTCAAGTTGGAGTTCTTGGCACCAGTCTGAGCTGTCTTAGCAAAAGATTATTTGACAGCAACCATCCTTGAAGCATATACTGAAAAGAATCCATTAGTACATTTAACAGAACAAAGCTACAGGCCTCCAGATTAACCAAACTTAATTTTCTGTTGTGAAATACTGCCAGAGGAAAAATAATACCAACGCTGATGTGCTATCCAGACTGCCTACCACGCCAGGCTCTCAGGATTAGGATTGAGGGCAGGAGGATCTGGAATTGCCACCTTTCTTTAAGGTATCGTCAGAGGCATTGGGGAGAAGCTTGGCACTTCTGGATCCCCCAGAAAGAAGGGTCAGGAAAACTCAAGATCCTATAGCTAATGAGATATTAATCCAGATAGTGCTGGCAAGAGTGGATACAAGAATGGTATTGAAAGCATATTGTAATTCTCTGGTGCACTTTGTGTGCTGAAAATCTGAACTGAACATTAGAGGTAGGTTCTGCTGGAGACACGTAAAAGATGACATTCAGTGTGTGAAAACAGTCAAAGCTGCAGTAACTCAGCACAAGCACCATCAACCTCTTGGAAAAGAAATGCACCATTAAAATTGGTAGCTCTGAAACTGAACAAAAGAGAACTATCCTGTGTATTAGTGATGATAAATCACTACACAAGGGGTGAACAAAACTGGCTCACCAGTAGGTGCCAGAAATTTTACTTTCGGTCACCAGAGGGTGCTCTTCCATCACATCTCTGCAGTGGAGGTCAGCGGCAGGCTACTAAAACTGGTCACCATGGTGACTAGAAACATTGATTTGTCCTGACATGCACTACACCAAGTTTGCAGTAGCAGTGCAGTTCAGGGATGTGACTGCCAAAAACACAGCAACAGCCTTCTGTAGCCCTATTGGTAACAGATGTGGACTGAATAAGGACTTGTTTTCAAGTCACAGTTGTTCCACTAATGTACAGTATGTATGGGAGTCACAAGTTCAGAACCACTGCACACCATTCCCAAAATAATGGTCTGAGTGAACATATTAACCAAGCTATTATCCACAATGATCAGAAATCTATAGCAGGACCATAAAACAGACTGCCCTGAATTGCTTCCTGAGCTGCCTTGTGTTCCTTGGCCAGTTGGGTGCTGCTCTGGGGCCTGCTCTCCTCAGCCAGCCGGTTCTGCCTCCCAGCTGGCCATCTGGTGCTGCTCCAGGCTCCCTACCCGGCAGGGGCAGCTGCTCCAAGCTTCCCTGCCAGCCGCCCTGCACTCCCTGGCTGGCCAGCATTGCGCCAAGGTGGGGGCAGCTGCATGCATGCCCTGGCTTGCTGGTGCTGCTTTGAGCTCCCTGCATGGCAGTGGCTGATCTGGATGGAGGTGCTGCCCCATGCCTGGCCAAAGGTGCTCTGGGGCAGGGGCACCCGTCCTGTCTAGTCAAAGTTGCTCTGGGATGTGAGCAGCTGCCCTGAGCCCCACTAGCATTGCCCCAAGAACTGCAGGTGCTGCTTTGGGGCACAGGCTTTTCCCCTGAGCTCAGGCTGAGCTGGGGCTTCTCCCCCAGACTTGAGTTTCCAACTGGGGCTTCTCACTTTTTCCTCAGTCCTGCTGAGGGAGGGGAAGCAGCAGTGGTAGGAAATTTTAAAAGAACACTGGAAGGTCTGTTGTGCTCGGTAGCAGTGGATTGGGGTCCTTTCAAATTTCCTGCTGCTCCTATCCCATTCCCATTCCCATGCACACGGGGCAGAGGGCCTGGTCGTGTAGCTTCTCTCTGAGACACACCCAGTAACCTGTCCCCAGGCCAGGCTGCAAAAGTGTCCGCTTGGGGCAGCAGCTTTCCTTCAGCATGTCAGGGAGAGGGGAAGCTCTAGATGACTTCTTTCCACCGTGTGTCTGGGGACTCCAGGTGAAAGAAGTCCTCCAGAGTGGCTCCTTTCCATGGTAGCTGGGGGTGGGAGTCCCCAGTGATGCTGCAGAGAGAAGTGTTCTATGTTTTTTTCACCTGGTGCTTGGGGACCCCATCCTTCCCAATTCCCAAACTGTTGCCACCGCCAAATTTTCAAGCGTCACCCCCCTGTTTTTTTGGCAGGGGGTCATTGCATGGATAAACGGTCCAGAGCTGGGTCCCAAGAAAAATGTTTAAAAACCACTGATGTAGGGTGTTTGGTACTATCTTCACAGGACAGAATCATAGAGATATAGGGACAGAAGGGATCTTGAGAGGTCATCAAATCCAGCCATTGCACTGAGCCAGGACCAAGTAAGCCTAGACCATAGCTTATTATAAGTAGTAAGTCTTTGGTAATATTCTATATCATTTATGCTCCTGGTACAATTCAGGCTTTTCCCTCATAAAAGTTCTAAACATTTAAAATTATGTCTTTTTGTCTTTGTTTGCCTGAGGGCCTCCTCACAGTTAGCCTAGCCTAGACAGATACTGCACAGCATCCCTAAAGCTAGGATTGTGGCGCCAGATTCTTAAAGATATTTAGGGACTGAAAGAAGCAGATAGATGTTAAGTTGGATGCCTTTTGAAAAAAATCACATGCCTGGCATCTATATTTTGCTTAAATTAAATCATACTGTAGTATATTAGAAGGTCTTCGGTACATGGATAAAATTTAGTGTGCCCAGCTTTCTGATTCTTATCATATGGAACCATTGACTCTTTAAGTAGGATACCCTGTGGCAGAGGATGGATTCAGTTCTTAATACTCTGGTTTTCCTCTGACTCTTGTTTAACAGCAACATACACCACTGACATAAAATGTCACTGTAGTAAATAAATCTAGCCCATACAGGTTACTAATGCCATTATGCTGCTTAACCTCCCTAAAGTTATAGTAAACAATACTTGGTAAAACCTTCCACAAATACAAAGGTAAAGGTATAAAGGATGAAATTCTGGCTCTGGTAAAGTCAAGGGCACTACTTCCACAGACTTCAATGTGGCCAAGATTTCACCTCCTACATACCTAGTTTCATCTACAATAGGCCCACTTGCTGTATCAGTCAATATTCATGCTGAAAGAATAAGCCTTACTGTGCTCTCTTTGTTTTATCTCAAAAAGGATATTGCTGATGTGAAAAAATGTACAGATAAGCATAGCTAAGAGTTCTGGATGTGGTTGCTAGTGGCAGCTTTAGGGGTAGGCAAAGGAGGCAGTCACCTAGGGCCCCAAGCTATAAGGGGCCTCGTCCTCAATTTGGTGGACAGAAATGAAAATATAGAAATTGTTCCCGTCTGGCAGAGGGCTGGAAGCCTAAGCACTTTTCAGTCCTTGTTCATCAAGGCAAACAATTATTAGGATCTGTGCTTCATCTGAACTGCAGATTTCACCATTATCTGCTCATCACTTTCACACTGACATGCTAAAAAGGCAGAAGCAAGCAATAGACAGCACAATCGCAGGAACTTTTCCAATGGTCTCATCTTTTAGTTCCTCAGTGTGGCCATTTATTCTGCCATTTTTTAATCCCATGTGTGAAATATTGCCTTTTCCTTTTCTTTTTTACCTAGTCTTCTTTGCTTTTTTCCTTAGCAACAATTTTTCCTTTAGCTCAGGTTACCAGATAGGTCTATATATGCTGCTACATATAAATACAGTGCTGCCCTCAAGCAATCATTATAGCTGTGTGTGATGTCTATGCTGTATGTCTTTATTTTGGTAAGTAATTTTTTAGCTTCTTTTCTACTCACTATTTAATATTTTTGAGGGGGCTAGAGTCTTATAAACTTGAGTACTTCAGAGAATTTCACTGAAATTTGCTGTTTTTCATTTATAGCTACACACTAGAAACCTTTTCACTTATTTTTATTTATTATAATTATTTGTATTGAATTTCTAGTGCATGTGAACCCAAGCCTATATGAAAAATTTGTAAGATTTTTGACTGCCAAAATGTTACATGCGGAATTTTACTTATTTTCAAGCCATCATTAATTTTACCACTTTTTATTTATTAATTAATGCACATATTTAAAAAATGTTCATTTTAACTTTATAGTTCAGCATTAGCTCATTTAGTTTAAGTAAAAAATGATCAACTTACAAGCTTCATGATGGAAAGATCTTTACAAATATTGTACCCAAGAATAATTTACAAGTTCCAGAAGGATAGTCAAGTTAGTCTGGTTCAACAAAACAAACAAGGTGTCCGGGGAGTGGGAGGGAGTGGTTAGGGCTGCAGGGCAGGACTGGATTCACGGGAAGGGCGGCAGTAGGGGCTTTTAGTAGGCCCCACAATGGGCCTTCGTCTAGGGCCCCCAATTTTCTAAGTCTGCCTCTGGTGGTTGCATGAGATATCTTAAAAAGGAAAAGAAGTAAGATGTGACAAAATAGCTGCTCACTAAGCAATAAATGATTCAAAAGTCTTCCTGCCCACTTAATCCCATCTCATAAGGACAAGGAGCACTTAATAACAATTGTCTGCCACCAAATGTAATATTTAAAGAATTCTAATTTACACAGCACATAGGAATAGCTGTGGAATTCAGTGCCAAGTAAAATCAACTTGAGGTTTGAGACAAAGAAATTAGTGGGATTGAAAAGCATGCTCTTTGTATGTGTCACAAAAACAGATTAATGTAGGCTAAAGTTGAATAAAAAGGCAGGAATCACAGTGACCAACTCCTGATGTTTCAAGATATATTGGCTAATTGCTCACAGTGGGCAAGAAAGACTTTTTTCTTCTGTGAGAAATCCTAGTATATTTGGACAAATGCAATTATTTTCTTTTTCTTATGTCCTTCTCTGAAGCATTGCATATAGGTCACTGGTGGAGCAAGGATACCTAATGAATGTCTCCACTATCAGAACTGCTGTGGGAAGCTTGGTGTACCCATTTGCATACGAATACCCCATGTATTCATCCAGGTTCTGTCTATTGTCCTAACATGTAGGGCCAGTCCAACCATAGGTTAACTAGGTTGTCACCTAGGTGCCAGGCTTTCAGGGATGCTAAATTAGACGGAAATGAATTTTTTTCTCTACTAAAAATATATATTAATGTTACCTCTTGTAACATATGGGAGGAGGGATGGCCATCAAGGTCATAGTTTGCCCAGGGCACCAAAGACCCTTGCATCAGCCCTGCTAGCATGGATGATTCCTAACTCTGGCCAGGGGGGCTTACATTAATCAATGTTCACGTGGCAGTTCTCTGTTGACTTGGCAAAACACAGGGCTGGCTATTTCTCTTTCCAGCAATAGGACTGCAGGGACAAAGACATTTATGGCTTGCTTACCTCTAACTGATGGTAGTTTAAGGCCTGCAAATCATAAACTCTGTGAGTAAACCAAAAGATAAGGGTACTGAGTATGTATAATGAATCAGATCTAATTCACTACCAAAAGCTACATGAAAAGATCTTTAAGGTTGCAAAGTGAAGCACTCTGAAATCAGAAAATTACAAAGATAAAGTAGCTGGGGCAACTAACCCTTAACTTACCCTTTGTGAAATGTGATGCATGCTTTGATTTTCAAAATGCCTAAGTGACTTAGGAGTACAAATCCCATGGAAAGATATATGCTCATAATTCACTAAATGCTTTCAAAACTCTTACTACATTATTTTTTCCAAAGAATGCTTGCCACAGAAAGAGCACAAAATGAACAATGGTCAATGAATGAGGCAGCTGTTAAATATTTATTTTTATTCTCATTATTCAGTGGCTGGACTTATGCTCTGCATAACAGACACATCCTCCCCTGAATAAAAATTTTTTCTCTATAGGCTTTTTTTTTATAGCATCCATCATACTAGTATCTGAGTGTCTCAGCAATATTAATATGTATATCCTCACCAGCTCCTTGACAGAGAAGGGAAGATTATCATCCTCATATTATGGAGGGAATACTGAGGCAAGGAAAGATTTAGGTCCAGATCCAAAAATGTACTTAAAGATCTAAAGCCTAGACTTAAGCACCCAAAACTCAGTTTGGATCCACTGCCACCCAGAAAACTCCCACCTGAATCCTGTGGTACCTAAGCTCACTCACCACTTAAATTTCCAGGCATTGAACTTTCTGCCCTGGACTCCCGGCTAATTAGTCACAGAAACATGCTTCATTCTGTTTCCAGTGTACTCAGCGAATGTACTCCTTGCAGAAACAAACAACAAAGTATATGGTCATACAGTCATATAAAGATTTTGTTGTCATACACATGCATGCCTAACAGGACAGACAACAGTTCACTGGGCAACTTTAACTTTGTCATTTTCCAAGTTTTGAGTGCTTCATTATTTCTGAAGTTCTTTTATGGAAATCCCAACATTTTTTTTTTTTAAAGTTGCCTAACCAAAAATTCTGTACAGGTATTCAACAATTATGCTTTGTACTTCTTGATATATACAATAAGTGAGCCAGAAGCAAATACTTCATTCCATGCACACCTTTCTTCACTTCTCCTTCCCCCATGTGCACCTTAATTACTATTAACTAATTATTTTTTTTTATCACAGTACTACTACTGAGGTTCCAAATATGAGCAAGGCCACATAGAAGGATGTGGGGTCAATACGATGTACGTCTGTTACTCCAAACCCCCTTCTCCTGAAAACAGCAAATCTATTCCATTATGCATGGACATCTACAGGAATCCTTAGACATTATTCAATAGACATTCCCATTCAGTGTGCACATATTTTAGAAACTATTAGCTTTACCATTAAACACAGGCCAGAGTTCATGTGCAAAGTGTGGTTTTGAAACCCATGACTTAGCCACAACCTACCTAATTTTCACCAGATCAAAGAAAAATGCATAAACCCAGGGACCATGTTTGTGATAGTCTTCAATCATTACCAGAAGTGCTAGAAGTTTTCAGAAAGTGATTGCAATGCATTTTCATAGCAGAAGAACAACATGTTTTAACTTCTCCTATGATTTAAAACGCCTCAGCCATTTTGATGCAACTTGCATAAAAACATGGGTTCATTGGCTCATGCATAACAAATTTTAGCTGTAAAGGTAAAAGTTGGAGAAAGCTATATGAAAGCAGCCAAAAATTACCCCTTGGAATAAAAATTCTTAGGCTATCTTCACTATAGAATGTAGCTGTATTTCCAAAAGATCAATTAGAAAAGGAAAACAGGATATAAAATACTAAGTCAGACCAATGAACCATCAGGTCAGGTATCTTCATTTACAAGGGCCAATCACTGATATAATAATAGAGAAAATATTCATCACCCAGGTACATCTGAGGCCCACAAACTCAGCTGTACTCTTTTGGGAAAATGCATCCTTCAAAGTCAAGAATGAAACTGGTGAGAGCAGGAGATAAAAGTTTTTGGTTATGAGGTTTTTTGCTACAGAACAAACTTCCAGAGGGGAGCAGACTAAGCCAGGATCTGTCCACTTTCAGACCTTGCTGCAAGATCTTCCTCTTTTTACAAAGCATTTCCATCAAAATGAGTAAAAAACAAAATAAATTCTTCCCTAAATAGGAGTTCTTACTACTTTATCACAGAGGGAATAGGATAGGCAGGGAAGAAGAAGTGAAAACTCACTACAAGCAGCAAGGAATGTTATGGCACTCAAAGCCTAACAAATTTATTTATCGCATGAGCTTTCATGGGAGAAAATCCTACTTCGTCAGACACTTTGAAGGTGGGGAACTTACAGAATGGCTTGCTGAAGTCTTAGCGGCTTCATGCTGTAGACTCAGTTTAGGTGGAACGTATTTAGAGGCTAACATTATGGGTGTTTCAGAAAACCATAAAAAGAGTTTGCACTGGATTTATGTTTGTTTTTAAAAATGTCAAGGCACAGACAGCCTAGGAGAATATCTGTACATTCTAAATCTAAAGGACTAACAAAGAAATGTAACTGGTTCCATTGACATTTCTAGATTTAGAAAGACTGTCTAATCTCCTGATTTCAATGATAGGAAAAGCTAATTTATTTAAGATGGCAATGATCCTAAGGTTATGTCACTGATTGCAGTAAACTTTGATGCATCTCTGGAAATTGGTTTTCTGAATTCATTTGGAGGGGGAAGAAGACCAGTATCAAGATCAGTTAATCTGGGTTAGAAAGGTAGAGAAGAGCCATCACTCTCTCCCATCTATTTTATTTTTAATATTATATGTAACAATTCTGTCCTTTGACAGCTAGCTATCAGGCTAGATGGTTGAGAGAGCAGTAGGGGCTAGCTAGAATTAGACTGACAGAACATGTTTGCCCTGAGGTTCCCTTGATCCTGTTGATGACTCACTTATCTTCTGTTAAAAAGTGACTGGTGGCACACCCTCAAATAGCACATTTTCTTAAAATCTGGTTTGTGAGAGGAAGGTTACCTTGCATGGCAGCTTTCAGGAGCCTCCATATTTGTGGGAGGGAACCTTCAAAGTAAGGTCAGAGAAAGTAAGCTTATTTTTGTTTTAAAATTTTTTAAGGACTAAGAACTACCCAGCTGTGATAAAGGGAAATAAGGCCTGTAACTGTAATGTGGGTTCAAGGATATAGGCTGGATCAAATTTATACCTCTAATTAATTTAGCCTAGGGCTTTACCTGTACCAAGCACTATACTTCTTTCTGTAAGTTGTCCATCTTCAAAACCTCTGACAAAATGTGGTTTCTCCCACGAAAGCTCATGAGATAAATGAATTTGTTAGTCTTTAAAAGTGCCAAAGGACTCCTCGTTTGTTTAGCTGAACTAGACTAACACAGCTACCCCTTTGGAATTATACTCCTATGGTTGATCCTAAGGCTGAGGACACAGATTTCTGCATTCTGTAAAAAGTCCTATTAGAGAAATGTAATTTAACAGAACATCAGCAACTGACTGGGAACAGGATGGGTTCAACCCCAAAGTCAATCAGGTAATGGACTCTAAAGGAGGGAGACTGGCTTGGTGCTATTAGGACTTGTTCTAGCACAGATCTAGGGAACTACTGGTTTGTCCGGTATAGCATTACTTTCCCTTCCGAGAGCAGAGTCTCAGCATTAGTAAGGAATCAGCTCCACTTTTAGCCTTCGAAAAAGAGGGGCGATGGGATCCTTACTTTGGAGTAGAATGGGGACTTACTATCTCATCTTTAGTCTGGAAAAGAGGAGACTGAGAAGGGACATAACAGTTTTTAAGTACCTAAAAGGTTGGCATGAGGCAGAAGAAGAAAAATCGTTCTCCTTAACTACCAATGACAGGACAAGACGTAATGGGCTTCAATTACAGCAAAGGAAGTTTAGGCTGGAGATTAGGAAAAAAAATCCTAACTATCATGGTGTTTAACCACTAGAATAAGTTGCCTCAGCACATTGTTGAATTTCCATTACTGCAAGTTTTTAAGAGCAGTTTAGACAAGCACTTGTCAGGGATAGTTTAAGGAGGTATTTGGTCCTACCATGAGTGCAGGGGACTAGACTCGATGACCTCTCACGGTCCCTTCCAGTTTCTGTGATCTATGTTCCAAAGGGGTAGTAGGTGTGTTAGTCCAGTCCAGCAAAACAAACAAGGAGTCTGGTGGCACTTTTAAAGACTAACAGATTTTTTTATGGAAGGCAGGTTTAGAAGCTGTGCCTAGCAGCTGGGGGGGGGGGGGGGATGACTAATCTGCATGGGTTTTCTATTTGCATGAGCACAAAGAATACATTAGCACAGTCACACTAGGGATGCAGGGCACTATGGGTAATGGTGTTTGGGTTGATCTGATCACAAATCTGTCAATATCCGTAATTCTATTGAAAAGAAACATGAAATACTGTCCTTTGTAATACGCTAGTCTCTTGCTTGTTCAAACTCTGTTTAGGTGGGTTAAAGGATAAAAGCTGCCCTTAGCAAAAAGAATATTAAAAGAGGGGTCACCTCCTCCTTTCAGCCTGGTGAAGTTAAGACAGAGGTGGGGCTTTAGCATTAGTTCAGTCTAGACTTGCAGGGGTGGCCCGACTTACAGAACTCAAGAGCCACACAAGTTGATTATTAAACCTTCAAGAGCTGCACTCAGGCATATAGCCATATACTTTTACTTATTAAATTGATTTGCTGATGTTCTCCCGTGAGCCGTGCTTTTTCCTACAAGAGCCACATGCAGCTCCCGAGCTGCAGTTTGGCCACATCTGTTCTAGAGCTATGCCTGAGGCTCTGCCTCACCCCATTGCCCTGCTGTCAAAGGATAGATCTAGCTAGGCTTCCTGTGAAGCCTTTCTTTTGTTATTTTAATGGGAGGAGCTGTTTGCAGCTATGTAAGGTTTAAGAGCTGAAATCACTGAGTGTGGTAAACCCTCTGCCTGAGCTGAAATCACTGAAGAGGAGCAGCAAAGGAGTAAGTGACCAGGGGACAGCAGGTGGAGCCAGTGGATGGTGAGAGCAGATGGTTGGACAGCGTGAATCACCATCGGTGGGCAGTGTGAATGACCAGCGGGCATAGCCAGCAGACAGTGGGCAGAGCCAACGAATGGTGTGAGCGGCCAGCGGCGAGCCAGAAAGCGTGAGTGATCAGCAGGTGGCTCTGGCAGACAGCTGGCATGAAAGACATTCCCTACATGCCCTGGGTTTGTTGGGAACCTGTTTTGCACTGATTCTCCAGATCAGTGCTGATTTTTGTTATTGGGCTTTTTACCTTGTTTTTATTACTATTAAAAGTTCTGTAGACTACACTCAGACTTGTGCTTGCGAGCAGGGAAGCATTACCACTTTAGGGTGCCCAGGGAATACCGCATGATTTCCCAGAAGACTGGGTGGGGGTCGAGCCAGTTGGTGCTGTAACAGTATTTGGAAACCCCCTAGATATAGAACCTGGCCCTTGTTCTGCCAGCTTGCCCTTGCAGAAGGGTTACATTTATTATGATTCTAGAGTTTTACATCTGAGTTCAAGCAACCTGTACCCGGTGATTAAAGCAGACTGAAACAGGAGGGGGAGCTCTCACTGTACCAGCTGAGCAGGAGCTGCCAGGCTGCTAACCCAGACAGATTTCAGTAGACAAGAGAGCTGCTCTAACCTCCCACTCCCCTTACAACAAGTCCTACCTATCCCAGGTTGGTCACTGGATTATCCAAGAAATTACATTGCAAATTTGGACAAATTATCAGCCAACTTGCATGACAGACAACTTCAGTCAGCAGTGGACAGTCTTCTGGGCTTTTATTAAGCATCAAGAGAACAGCCTCAGCTGGCAATATGTCTCTCTGCCAGTGAATGGCATTTCTATAGGGTCCATGTGGCTGAATAGTCCTGTTACAAAGGTTTGCTCGACATTTGCCCCTTTTCTTGCTTTTACGCTGCAGGGCTCCAGCTGCAGGCTGCTCCTACATAAGTAACTTTGCTGTTTAACCACACCTGTGACTACTTCTTACCATAGCTGATGCCTCTCAGTGCCAGTTTCCTGTGCCCATAATGTGAGGAAGAGAGACACACTTAGGGCTACCAAATGCCAAAGCCTGGAAAGGAGGACAGGGAAGTATGAAAAGGAGGACATTGCAGGACACACAGAGAAAATGTTGTATTAATGTAATATTCTTCTATTTTTAGGGGGCCCTAGAACGCTTTCCCCAGAAAATAAGGTATTCCATAGCATTCCAGCATACTTTAACCCCTGTAAGTAAAAAGCCAGACAAAATCATGTAGTTTAAAACGCCTGCCAGGGGGAGGATGTGAAGGTTAAAAGGACATGTCCTCCTTTTGCCTGACATCTGGTAACCCTATACACGCTAGATCTGTCTGGGTCCTGCTAAATTTTGAACCAAAGTCCCTAACTGTGTTGTCAAAAGAGAGAAAAGTGCAGCCACCCTCCGATGCATCCTAGCACAGCACTGCCACAAAACCCAGGATGTGGCATCTGGATCCTGCCAATTTTTGGCTTTGGCCTGGTAACTTCCAAAACCAGAATGCATTTGGGTGCTTCTGCAGTGATTTAAAAATCCCAGCCAGGCACATGGTTACCAGACGTCTGGCAAAAGGAGGACGTGTCCTCCTGTTTGCCTTCACATCCTTTGTCCGGCAGGCGTTTTAAGAATACATGATTTTGTCTGGCTTTTTGCTTACAGGGTTAACGCATGCTGGAACACCCTGTTTTTAGGGGGAAGCCTTCCAGGGCCCCCTAAACATAGATTAATATTACATTTTGCTCCATGCCTACTCCAATATGCTCCTTTTTGTACTTCCCTGTCCTTTCCACACTTTGGTATCTGGTAACCCGAGCCCAGGGCCAGCTCAAGGGATGGCGGCATCCCAAGCCAATTTTGATTTGGCGCCCCACCTCTTCCTTCATGCAGGTTGAAAACAGTTTTCCAAAGTGCCTAAAACTCCAGCATCTGCCTGCAGAGGGATTAAAAGCGCACTTTGCCTCCATGACTTAAGCTGCAGGTTGACTAACAGGGCCTGAGGGGCTAGGAAAGAGTGGAAGAGGCAGGAGCCAGCCTGATCTTTGGGGGGCTGGTCACCCCTAAGCACTGTCACCTGAAGCCATGTCCGTCTCTTGCCTCTCAGCAGAGCCAGCCCTGCCCTAGCCAGGCACAACCCCCAGCTCTGCCTTTTTTCCCTCCTCCACCCCTCACGTGCCACAACGTGCAGAGGATTTTGAGAGCCAGGCTGAGCAGCACCGGCTGCTTCCTCATCAGGCGGGCCCCATTTTTGCATTGCTGGCCGGTCTGAGGCCCCAGCTTTTGTGCTGGAGAGACCCCCCAGCCTTTGCAAGGCAGCAAAGCAAATAAACGGTAGTTTTGAAGCACCACACGACTCCTTGGCTGTGTTCACACAGCCTCCTTATTTCGAAACAAGAGGTTGTTTCGAAATAAGGTTTCGGCTGTTCACACGACGCACGGTTGTTTCGAAACAAGTTAAACCTAGCCTGTGGGTGAAACAACGTTGTTTCACAACGGTCGTTTCGAAACAACACTGTGCGGAACGTGTTGTTTTGAAACAACCGTCATCTGAACATGTTGTTTTGAAATAACTGTTGTCCGGAATTGCCGGCTTTTCTCCTCATTTCGGAGCGACTTTTTTTTGCTAATTTGAAACAAGTCATTTTGAAATGAGGTGGTATTTTGATACAAGTTGTTGCGAAACAACTGTATCGAAATAACCCCCTGGCTATGTCTACACACGTGGTTGTTTCGAAATCAATCAATTCATAGGGCTGGAAGGGACCTTGTGAGATCATCAAGTCCAACCCCCTGGGAATTGAACCCAGGACCTTCTGCATGTTAAGCAGAGGTGCTAGCCAGTACACTATTTGCAGGGCACCAAAATGAGTTTTTTCGAAATAAAATTCTTATTTCGAAATAACTTAATTCAAATTAAGAAATGTTAATTCGAATTAAGAGAAAGCCTGCAATCCAAACAGCTGTTATTTCGGAAGGGATATTTAGAAATAACGCCGTTTGGACCTGTTGCTTCGAAACAGCTGTTTCGAAACCAGTGTTGTTTCGAAACAACAGATCTAAACGGCACTATTTCAAAATATCCCTTCCGAAATAACGGCCATTTCGAAAACATCGCGGTTTTACTTTTTCAGAACGACGATTCTTATTTCGAAAGGATGGCTCCCGTCCTTTCGAAATAAGAAAACGTCATGTAGACCTAATTTATTTCAAAATAACGAGTGCTATTTCGAAATAAAAGGGCCGTGTAGACATACCCTGTGCGTGAACACAGCCCTTGCTTTTTTTTTTGCAGGCCTAGACTGACAGGGCCAGTGAGGCTGGAAAACTGAGGCCAGGGCGGCAGACATGCTGCGCTGGGGGCGTCTGCAGGAGCCGGCGGGCGGAGGGGGAGCAAGGTGGGCCGCCGCCCCGCCTGCAACCAGCCATTTAAGGCAGCGCTGGGGCTGGCGGGCCGCGCTAATTCGTTACCTCACACCCGGCCGGCGCGAGCGGCAGTGGCGACGGCGGGGCGGAGCCCCCCCAGCAGGGCGGGCGACCAATGGCAGGCGAGCGCGAGCGGGGGGCGGAGCCTGGGCCGCGCGCTCGCCCCGCAGGGTGTCAGCAGCCGGGGAGCCGCGAGCCGAGGGGTAAGTGGGCGCCGCTTGGCGCGCGCGGGGCTCCCGGGTGCTTGGCGCGCGCGCGCGGGAGCCTGCAAGATGCGGCGCGCTCGCTGCACGCTCCCAAAGGGCTGGCGGAAGCGGGGGGTCTCCGTGGGGGCTGTTTGTCTTCTCCGGAGCGGCGCGGAGCTTGCTCCTGCTGCATCTCGTCTGCTGCGGGATGCATCCTTCAGCGCGGCTCCTCGGCTGCGCACCTGCCCGGCACGGCCGTCCGGCAAGGCTGGGGTGCTGCCCCTCCGAGTGGCTCGCCCAAGGCTTGCCTGCATTAGTTGCACCCCGCTTTAGTAACACACAGGGCAGGCTCAAGGCGTCGTGGCGCCCCAAGACAAATTTTGGTCTGGCGCCTGCCCCCCAGCTCATTCATGGAGGTGGAAAATGGTTTTGCAAAGGGCGTAAATCTCCAGCGTCTGCCTGCAGAGGGGTGTAAAGCACACTCTGCATGCATGATAGAAGCTGCAGGTTGACCAACAGGGCCTGAGCGGCTAGGAAAGAGTTGAAGAGGTGGGAGCCAGGCTGATCTTTGGGGGGCTAGGTGCCCCTAAGAGCTGTCACCATGTCTGTCTCCAGCCTCCCAGTAGGGCCAGCCCTGGTAACGCAAGCCTACCTACTGAGGGCTTCTTAAACATCTCTCCTTATGAAACCTTTTGAATTTTGATACACGGCAGTCCCACCTTATTTTAGGGGTTGGTGGGTAGACGGGAGTCACTTATTAAAAACATGCTGCTGATATGTTAAATCAAATCAAATCATAGGGCTGGAAGGGACCTCATGAGATCATCGAGTCCAGCCCCCTGGGAATTGAACTCAGGACCTTCTGCATGTTATGCAGAGGTGCTAGCCACTACACTGTGTTCCAAAGGGGCCACCGTGTTAGTCTAGTAAAGCAAAAAAAAAAAAAAGCAAGGAGTCTGGTGGCACTTAAAAACTAACAGATTTATTTATCACATGAGCTTTCGGGGGAGAAAAAAATCCCACTTTGTCAGATGATTTAAAATCTGTTGATTTAAAATCTGTTGAAGACTAACAGATTTTAAATCATCTGACAAAGTGGGATTTTTTTCTCCCCCGAAAGCTCATGTGATAAATAAATCTGTTAGTCTTTAAGTGCCACCCGACTCCTTGCTGATTCTGGTGTTAGTTAACATTGGGCAATGGAAAGCTATGCAGAAAAAAATCTAAATGGCCCTCCAGAAATCCCAGCCTCTGGCCTACAAGAACACTTTCAGGCAGCAGGCTGACAGGTAAAAAAAGCAAAATTCGGTAAGCGAGAAAGAGGAGGAGGTGAGGAAACAAACGAGTGACTTTTTTCATAGCTGGGTAATTGTAAAAAGAAGTGGTCGACATCACTTCTTCAAATCCTGGTCAAACTGGTGGTTTTTGAATGGCTGGCTGCAGCTCTCTGTCTTGGGCGAGTAGGTTGCTTTATTCTTCATTAGTATTGCGACACATTAGTGTTTGACTATTCAAGCATGAAAAATGTTTTTTTTTTAATTCAGGGATTTGGTACATTGCAGAATTCTTTAATGGTTACTTGGGAACAGTTTTTCACCATGAACACTTCAAAAGGTCCTGGGCCAGTTCATACAGATGCTTGCCTTTAAGTTTGACATAAAGCAGGAAAACTTTGAAATGTGATTTTGTCTTTGCTGATCTTGCTGCCAGAGAAAATCTTTTCACACAGCTCTACTTACATCTTTAGATAAATTGTCCTCTACAATGGTGGCACATCTCAGTGGGACTCAACAATTTTGTTTTATTAAAGTGAAAAATCGAGAACGAATAGGGAAGCTTAAAGAATTTTTATTCTAGGCTTTGTCCTCTGGTTTAAAAGATAAACAGCTGCACAGATATGAAAAGATTCCATTTGTTTTTCTTAAAATTAAGCAATCATTTTTTTTTCTTCTTGCCAGTTGCCAAATGCCTTTCAAAGTAGGTTTTATTGAGCTCTTTTGTGTCTGTCTGTGGACCACAGTCACATGACTGCAACTGGTGCATCACTTGTGACTGCCTAAGTGCAGTGTCCAGGGTTGAGTATTAAAATGGCATTTTATGGAGCCAAGCACAGAATAATTTACAGTTAATATGAAACACCCCACACGTGGACACATAACACAGTGTTATTACGTGAAAGACTACTGTGACTGGAAAAAGGTCATTATGAATTAAAATTTATACCTGGCAGTTGTTTATTCTGTCTTGTTTTATAGTACAAATTGGCTGTGCTGAGAACTGTGCTATTCTGATTTCAGACATTCTAGATTAACTACATGTAGGCAAATGCATTGTGACTTTTCTTGAACATTTTTTCAGAGCCCTCAACTTTGCACTAAAAACAAAAAATAAGAGCTCTGAGGAGAGGCAGTTAAGGCTCCTTGATGCTTATGTGTATCATCTCTGCACAGTCTAACAAATTTGATTGCATGTCTACTTACAGATGTAGAAGATAAGCCATCTGATGTTTCAGTCTATGTAAATAGCTGGTCTGAAACGTGGGTTCTGAAAAGAAAAGCTGGTGAAGTTACCAGCTAATGTAGCAATAAGCCAGAGAAATTCAAGCATTTTCTTGCATTACATAATTTACTTGTGTGATACAGGGCTGATATCTCTGCAGTCTAAAAAGGAGCCAGTATTAACAAACCAGTTCTGATTTTTCTTTGCAATGATTTCCAGAACAAGAACATCACTTTCTTCTGCATAATGATTAGCTGGCTGACTTCTCCTTTTTACCTATCCATATCTCCTTGACCCTATTTAAGGAGATTGTCTGCTGTGTTTAACAAAATATTTTAGTTTTTTCTCTTCCTCTCTGAAAAGACCTTTGAATGTAGTGAATTTCAACTGAATTAAACACCTCTGCTTTTCACCCAAAATGCTTCTTTGTAGCTATCTTAAATGAGTGCCATATGTGGTGTGTCACAGCAACAACTAACATCACCTTTGGCTTGTCAAGAATAGAAAGTTCACAGACAGTTGCGTTTTAAAGGCTTGCTTTAAAAATTGTTCAGAGTAGAGGAAAAGTTCATATTTGTTGAGCTGAAGACTTACTTTAGTTAAGTGTCTGTTACAGTTGTTCCTTTTAGAAATCTCAGGCTTTCATATAATTTCTCAGCAACGAAAGTAGTCTTTGGCCTCTAATTTGGCCCAGTGCTGCAGTAGATTGTGTGCAGTGGGTTGACAGGGAATGTTAAAACGTTAAAAATGGAGGTTATTGATGTACGTCTAGGCAGGAGAGGTTCTTAAGTGCGTCTACTAGCCTGCTAAAATGCTTGAGGTTAGCAGCTTTCATGATAGGGATGTGCATGCACTAGAATCCCAGTGACCGTGCTCTCTTGTACTCCATTTCTGCTGTCTTTTTGGTTTTTCTGTGCTTTTGGGCTATCAGCTGCTTTGGTGGTAGGAATGAGATCTTCTCTTTTTCTAGGTTGAGTGTGTGGCTAAGTATCAGAAAGCAGAGGCACTTGCAGCCCTTGCAATACTATACGGGCCTTTTTCTGCCCATGGGAGTTTATCTAAAGCAGTGTGGTTTTCAAACTTGTTTTCATTTACAGACCCCTACAAAATTTGAAATCAAGAATATGCATATGCAGAACCCTTTGGAAATCTTAGACATAGTCCGTGGACCTCTAGAAGTCCATGAACCTCAAGGCCACTGATCTACATACAGTATTAGCAGTAGTGTTTTCAGGCTGATTTTGTGCTGGCCTTGTTTTCTTGATGTGCGATAATTAAGGATATGTCACCTACACCCTATGTATCCTGGTAAACCCTATCAAGTAAACACAGCCTATAGTGACAGAAAGGGCTTTTCTGTCAGTATAGTAACACCACCTTTCTGAGAAAGCGACAGTGGCTAGACCAGTGGAAACACTATTTTGTCAGTCTTGTTGTGTCTGCGCTGGGGGTTAGGTTGGTAGGCCTGTGTCGCTCAGGAGTATGGATTTTTCCAGCAGAGTTATGTTGACCTAAATTTAAAATATGGGCCAGACTTAAGTTTGAGTTCCTGTGATCGGAGGGAAAAAAAACTTTCACTCTATGTGTTTGGTGGTGGTCCATGTGTGCAAGACAGAGAGAGGATGGTGAGGAAGTTAAATGTGCTTTTTCTAAGAAGAGATGTTGCATGACTTTCAATCAGGCAGCAGTTGGACAGTGGAACTTTTAAAAGATAAATAAATAAGGGGAATCTAAACTGTGTTGCTCTTAGAGGTTTCTTTATTGTTTCTCCTTTTTCTGTTGTTCTTTTTGTGCATATGTGTACGCGTGCATATGCACGTCTTTTGTGCAGCCTGGGTTTTGAAGCACGTAAACACCGACTGTATCTGCTGCTGGAATAACGCCGAAGAGCAAGCGTGATAGGCCAGACACCTTCAAAACCCGCATGGTTAATACAGAAGCTTCTCTGAATTTACAATGCTGCTGTCCTCTACTACAGCTCTTACAGATCTAATTGCTGCCAAACGGGACTTTTGTCCTGCAGAGTTTCATGACAGGGCACATCAAACAGAATGAACACATTAGGTTTAAGGGAGGTTTGACAAAAACTGACCATACAGTGAAGGCTTCTGGAACTAACAGCCTGTATCTGGGAAAGAAGTACATTAAAAACACATCCCTGTTTTTTGACAAGATATTAAAGGCAACTTTAAGTACAACAATGAAATAGTTAGCTTAATTAGTGCTATGAAAGTGCAAGTGCAAACAGGTTCTGTGACAAAGGAATCAATCTATTGGGAGGATGTCAGACCTTCTAGTTTTGCAGTTAAATGTTAAAGACTCTGTTTATCTTGAAAGGGGTTATGGGAGTGCCTACTAGAGAGACACTGTCTGCAATAGGTAACAGTCTGACTTTCCCCTCAAAAGAAACAGACTGGAACAGAACTCTTCAGGTAGCTGGTGTTAGGATACATCTGCACTGGTAATGCAAGCAGGCCTGACGTGTTAGCTTTAATTTAGGTAGCAAAGGTAACGATAGCAGTGTAGATGCAGTGGCCTGGCCTAGCAACCAGAATATATATCCGTGGTCCATGGAGGGCTTGTGTTTGCATTGCTAGCCTGTGCCAACACATGATGATGTTGCCTGCACCAGCTAGACCAGTGATTCTCAACCTTTTGCAGGTCACGGCGCACTTGGTAGCAAATCATGACCTACAGGACACACCAGCCCGCTCCACCTAGGCCAAATCCAGCTATTTCCCTGACACTCTGCGCACAGTTACCACTGTGTGGTGACACAGCAATGCGTCCCGATGCAGTGGTTGAGACCCACTGAGCTAGACTAAAGCTAACACAGGCTCTGCTACGATCACGACTTCGCTTGCCGCACGCTCTCCCAAGCTAAGGAAAGTTGGGATGCATTTAAATGGCTGACCTTAAAGAAACTCACAGGTGGTTTCAGAAAGCACTGTTGGGGATTCAGCAACGGGGGTTTTCTGGTCTTATTTGGTCTGCTCAGTATGCTGCTAGGGGTACTTGCTCTTACGTCTCAGAGGCAAAACTTAAGAGGCCTTTCATTCACGGAGTTAAAGTACTGAAGGAACCATTAGATCTTGTAGTCTCACTTACTGTAGATCTCAGGCCGTTAAATTTCACCCAGTTACACCTCTCTTGTGCTCAATAGCTTGTGTTTGACTGAAGCATAAAGGTATCCAGTCTTTTCTCTGAAGAAACCACTGCTTCCCTTGGCAGTTATTCTAATAATGAATCACCCTCACTAGTAAAAATGTGTGCCTGACTTCTAATTTGAATTTGGCTCTAGCTTCCAGCCATTGGTTCTTGTTATGTCTTTCTCCCTTAGACAAAAAAAGAGCCCTTTATCTTTAATAATTTTCCTGGTGAAGGTACTTCACTGTGATCAAGCCTGTCGTCTCTTGATCTTTTTGATAAACTAAACAGATCAAGTTCTTAAAGTTTCTAACTGTAAGGCATTTTCTCTAACCCTCAAACCATTCTTGTGTTTCTCTTCTGCATCCTGTCCAGTTTTTCAACAGGTCATGACCGTTCATGGTCATTAAAAATCCCCTGGTACTTATTGTAGTAATAAGGCTGTTAACTCCATTTTCCTGACCAAATTCCATTCCTGTTAATTACATTCTGACTGATTTCCTGATGGGTTTTTAGTTGTTCACAGTACTCCATGTGCTAAATTGTTGTATTGAATTGCTGTATGGTGTTGAACAGCTGCCGTCCTCCTCCTCCCAAGTTAGTGGTGAGTGAAATGACCTCTTAGTTATCTCTTGGAGTGCTGAGTCCTCTTTAGGCAATGTTTTGGAAAAATGCTTTAAGATCCATGAAAGAAAAAGCACCATAAAGTTCAAAGTAGTAGTATACTACAGAAAAGAGGTCATAAATGAGTGATTTAGTCTGATAACGAAAGCTCTACCAAGGTTAGTGGTTTGCCTGAAGGCTTACTTTGGCCCAGGATCTTATCTGGAATTAAAGGCTACTGTTACTGGAACTCTGGAGCTTTTTTTTTTTTTTTTTTTTTTTTAAGGAAATGCAGGAGACAGTTAGAAAGAGCTACCGGGGCCAAATGGAAAAGGAATACTTGAAATTATCACTTTGTGTGACCATTTTGTCTTGTCACTTCCTTGCTATGCTATGAGGAAGTGACTGGACTGAACAGTTGTGGCTCCTTCTATGTTGTGTTTAATTCAAGTGAATTTAAGCCCAGTGTTTTCATTGCAAATCATGAAATATTGTTCATATGTTACTGTGAAACCTGCGGTGGACCTGTTGCCCTGGTTCCTTCCTATGCATGGGCAATTGCAGAATATTGTGTGCTTTATTCTTTGTTCTGTCTCAATCGATTGGAGCATCTCTGCCAACAGATGGGTATCCAGCAGTCGGGGAACTGACTCGATATTGAGGGAGTCCTCAAATGATGCGGAGATAGTATGGTAGAAAACAACTCGTACAGTTCACCTGCATGCAGATATGGAAAGATGTGATGTTGTCAGACATATATATTGAAGTCGCCATGTTTGAATGCTTTGTGTGTGTGTTGTACTGTGATTGTGAGGAAAGTGGTATATGTTTTTATTACAGTAAGTGCCGGAGGTGTATGTGGCTGATTTGCAGGGGCTTGGCATTTGGCAGTGGATGTGTGTGCTGGCTTAAAGTATGCCAAGGAAGGATATCTTAATGGTGTATATCTTTCCTTCTTAAGGGTTTAACATGGGGTGTGTTCCCCTTTAAGCAACCTGAGAAGGTTTCTGGGGTCCCCCCCCTTTTTGGTGGAGGCATAATTTACTGACAACTAACTTATTTTATGAATATCACCAATCTTGCAACATTTGTAAATGAAAAGGTAAATAGTTATGGGTTTTGTAATAAAATGATCATAGCCATTTGGTTCTCATCTCAGAAACAAATCTGTCTTTTTTGTTTATTTTGTCTTAGGCATTTGTCTTGAATGGCATGTGCAATTTCATAAAAATCTGAAATCTTCTTTTGCAAACTAAAAGAAGGTGTATAATGAGTTTCATTATTATTGTTTTATTACTGTGTATGTGAATCGGTGTCAGCAAGCATTTCAGCAGTGGTCTTTAGGCAGCTGTATATATTCTATCCTGCCTTGCTCTGTCCATAGTGCTAGGCACAAGTTCTGTTTAAAAAAAAAAAAAAAGAAAACTCCATAGGTTTTAGCCACGCAGTTCCTGAAAGCCAATGAAATGAACAAATGTTGCATGCGTGGCTAAACCTTTTACAGTGCTTTGAAAAATTATGGAAAAGATCTTTAGGCTTCACTCTACAGTGACCGGCACATGTCCACATCCCAGAACTATCATGCCACTTGCTGATTAAGTTGAATACTCAGCACCCTGCAGATTTGGGTCCTGTTTGAAAGAAATTAAGTCCAGCACACAGCTCAAAAAGGGACTGCAATAGCTGTGATTCTGACTGATATAGCTAGAGAGGTACTGTGAAGGAAGCTTGCTTTGAATTGCCTCAAGCAACAACATCTGAATAAGGGGAAGATTTAATTTCTCTAGTTGCTAATCCTTTTACTCAGTATAAATGTTGACCCAAAAATAAGGGGAAAATTCCATCTGTTGAGTTTTATCTCTGCTGCTTTAATTTGACATACGTAATTACAGACAGAAAATAGAATTCCTTATAAATGTAATTATGGAATATTTATAAAACAACAGCAAGCTCCTTTAAGAAAAACAGAGACAGAAATGCAGTCAGAAACAAAAATAGAAGGGGCTGTACGCTGTACGCTAATGTTTACACATAACGCCTCAGGGGTTTTAGAGGGCATGGCCACTTTAAAACCTCCTCCCGAGGGAGAGGAAATGGTGGTGGTTAAGAGGGGAAAGGAGCGGAGGGAGGGCAAGCAACATGTGCATGCACCAGTAGCTGTGGACAAAGGCCTACAGCGAACAGGCCTTCCTGTAGGGAAGCGGCTGAGAACCATTCTGAAGCCTGGAAGGGACAGATCAACCAAGTGGGGATGCCCCGGACTGGAGCCAGGAGGAGCATCATGCCTGGGAGGAATCCCTTGGGAAGGACACACCAGAGCTGATCCAATATCACAGTTACCCAGAGCGAGAGCTGGATGAGGCCATGAGTACTAGGGCTTGGGATTCTGCTTTGGGAATAAGAAGGGAGGCTGTAACTAGCTAAGTGGGAGGTTATTCTTTGCATAGGGTTGCAGAGAGCAGCAGAAGGGGGCATGGGAGGGGTTTGCTGGGGAAGTTTTACCGGCACTAACCACGACCAGGAGCACCTAAAACTGACTGATGGATGAGATCTGTGCCCAGGATCCCTGAATTATGAGTCCAAACTCAGGGTTCAGTGCCCGTGGATCCTCGTGTTGGATCATGTACACCTATTTTATACCTTCCCCCCATTCATCCCTCTATAAAATAATATTTCCTTTCCTTATAGTCACTGTACTTGTCATGTGGGGGAGGATGTTTTTCCTGCTGGGGGGTTTGAAACAGTTACTCCTGGAGTGGCAGGAAGTTGCCTTGCTGAGTTCCAGAGAACAGCTTTTCTGGGCCAGAGTGGGCCACAAAGCAGGCTCCGTTTTCACCATGAGGGTGCTATAGCTCCTTTTGGTGGCCCATATGGGGATTCGCTTGGGATGGAGATCAGCAATGCAGGCTCAGTGAGCCACCTTTGCCTTACTGAGCATCCCCTTCTGGCTCCCTGGCGATCTCTTCCAGGGAGCCAGGTGTGCTCTGGGGACTCCCGGCATGGGCAGGCCCCCCAATTTCAGGGCGCCAGCGTTGCCCCCACCCTCCCACCACAACTGCATGAGCTTGAAGTGGCCCAGCGGTAGCACCACGGCCCCTAGCGCTGTGGGGGGTGTGTGCAGGGAGCGTGCGCTCTGTCCGTCCCTAGCTCTGTTGGCAGGGCAGAGCAGTGCTGTCCTGCCTACCCCCAGCCGGCGTTCCTCCCAAGAGTGGCCAGGGAAGAGATATAGCTTGTGGAGGCAGGGCCCTGGAGTGGCCCCTCCTCAAAGTTCAGGACACTTTGACCCAGCCACCCCAGGCCTGAACAGAGGCCGCCTTGCCCCCAGGCCCTTGATTGGGCCTGTTCAGGCCTGGGGTGGCTGGGTCGAAGCAGCCTGAACTCCACAGAGGGGCCACTCCAGGGCCCTGCCCCCACAAGCTGCAGCTCTCCCCTGGCTGCTTTTGGGAGGAATGGCTGGCTGGGGTAGGCAGGACAGAGCTGCTCTGCCCTGCTAGCAGAAGGAGGGATAGAGGGAGCATGCACCATGCAAACCTCTCCCCCCCACCAGCACTATAGGGCCATGGCACAGTTGCTGGGCCGGCTCTGGCTCCTGTGGTTGTTGGGGGGGGGGGGCAATGGCTCTTCTCCACATTTGAGTTGTTGACCCCTGACCTGGGAAGTCTCTGAAGCTCAGGATGTGCTTCCCTGCCCTTGCTGTGGCACCCTAAGGCTAGATGAACCCACTCCAGCCTTGGCTACTAGAAGAATGTGTCTTAGCGCAGGCTTTAGTGGCTCATGCATTACGATCAAGAGGCCCGGGTTTGACCCTGCTGCTAGCAGCTCAGCCACAGCATTTGGCATTACAAGTGTTGGCCTGCATGAGTACGTGCAGCTCACACATGCATTCAACTATATTATGCATCCTATGCACTCTTTTGCAAAGCAAAGAGAAATAGGAATAATTTTTCTCTCAGCCAAAAAAGCATGGAGAGGGGGTTATTGGAAGACCTGCACCATGGGATGTGGCTCTCTGAAACCAGGGTGTGCTGGGGGCAGAGTTTCTAGAAGAGATGGAACCCAGTGAAGTTGAGGCAAGCCTAGATGCAGTGGGTGTGGTAAGGACAGTGAAGATCCACAACCAAATTAAGTGCCATTTAGTGAAAGACATGTTATTTTTGTGTACTCACTCCAAAAAGCATCTGGATATTGTGCCCAAAGAGGTGCAAGAAGGATTCACCCCCCTGGGAAATCCTGGAACTAGGACAGCCCTCTGTTAGTAGGGCCGCATTTCTCTGCGGAGAAACTGCAGCTTCTGATGATGGATGAGAAGCAGTCTTAAGAGGAATTAATCTCAGCATTGGTGCAGCACCCAGCCTGGTGGAGTAGTCTAAAGAGTTCAGGAATACTCTTCAGTGATGCATGGAAACTGGTGTATGAAAACGTGTCATATAAGTAGTTATGTACTTTTTCAGGGATGTCACTCATACCCTTTGCGGCAGATGGTTGAAACCTGGAGGGATTTTTGTCCAAAGTGGGAATAGTCTGATGCTGAGAAGCAGAAATGGATGCTCAAGAGTCTGCAGGGACCTACCATCCAAAATGTCCAAGCCCTGAAAGGTTCCCATCCAGCTAGAACAGTGTAAGCCTATTTAACCATTCTTGAGGGCATCTACAACACCATTGACAATGGTTGAAGAGTTATTCTCATTTCGGCCCCACACGTATTAGAAGCCTCATAAATGTCTGTTGCATTTTGTCAAAGTATTAGAGGACTTGCCGCAGCAGGCATTATGAGAAAAGGAACACTCCTAAACATATTGATTCCACTAGGCTGGACCAGATCCTTCAGGGAACCTGACAAGATGGGATGATGTGGCAACTGCAGCTGCAAAAGCAGGCCCAACACTCATCCCTTTTCCATGATCTCATTTGAGAGGGAGGCATGAAGATGAGTGATTATTGCAGGTGAACACAGTGGTGTAGCTGAAGAAGGCAAGGAGTTAACACTGTCACGGTGCTTGACTCAAAGGAGGAGACCCCCATCAGAGACAGCAGCTCTGAGAGCAGTGACCTGTAAAATGGCCATAGTGAAGGCTTAGGGACCCTACCTTTTCATCCATGCTTAAGGAGAGTAAGAGGAGAGGGCCCCAAAGGAGGACAGCTGGAGGGTTGAAAATCCATAAGATTTTTGTTACAACTGTAGGAGGGTTGGGCGCTGTGTCTCAGACTATCAGCATGAGACAAAGAATGCAGCTGTGTTTCAGAGACTGTAGCAAACTGTTGGGGACCTTCAGGAAAGCATCAAGGAGACTTGGGGAAAGAGCAGCCAACAGCCTTGAAAGTCCAAAACTACCCAGCAAAAACATCAAACAGATTCCACTAATGGGAGGATAGGACCACAGGCTGTAGTACCCATTTGAGCAGAAGGACAGTTGTGTGAGATATTGTTGGATGGTAGATGGCAGATCACCATGCTTCATGCATCTTGCTACTGAGAGCACCAGTGGTACTTACCACTGCAGCACCTGTCCAGCTTGGTAGTCTGGGAAAGTGGTTGTGACTCCTGCCCTTATTGGGGATATATTCTTTTGGACGTCCAATTTCTGAAGGAAATCACAGTGATAACCCAGGAAGTAGAGTTGTTGGTGCTGGTCTGCACAGTTCCAGAAGGAAGAGTGTGCACACCCTTAATCCTAAGGACAAATACAAACCAGTTCCAGAGATTGGTGTGGAAGTTCCACGAGAGCTGTCAGGAAACAGGTACCTGCAGAAGCTACAGATGGCTGCTTTATGTAAAGTTGCGTACTGGTGAGTGAGGGGGCATTTGTCCAAGGCTAAACCAATTCTGGAGATTCCTTGCCTCCTGCTGGGTGGAAGGACTGCCTGTGTGAGAAGTTAGTCAAGAGGAAGTCTGTTTTCTCTACACATGAGTGAGATGTAAGGTGTGCTCATGATGTGGACCACCATATCCAAATGGAGGACAATCAGCCTTTACAAGAGGGGTCAAGATGATTGACTTACACTGGCATCAGAGATGCGAGGTAGCAACTACAAGAACTGACTTGAGCAGATGTTGTTGAGGCATCCAGGAGCTTCTACACATTGCCAATTTCCTGTAGTGCACAAAAGGGGGGGGGCAAGGTGTACATCTACGTTGACTATTGCACTCTGAACCAGTGGATATTTCCAGCCAATACACAATGCCTTGAGTGGACAATACCTTAGATGGCTTGAGTGGCAGTTGCTGGCTCTCAGTATCCACTGCAGAGATCAAGGACAATCAAGGATCCATGGCACTGGAGGACAGGGGAAAGATGACATTCACCTGCTCGTTGAGATTTTAACACTTTGATCATATGCTCCAGTAGGCAGGGGCAAGCCTATAGCCTCATTTCAATGACTCACAGAGTGGATGGTAAGGAATGTGCACTCTGAGTGTCTGGTGTGCTTGGATGGCATTGTGGTATTTTGCACTTGCTTTAGGAGAACGTGGCATGGCCATGCAAAGTCCTGGAACTTTTGGAGGAGACTATCTTCAAGTTATTTCTAGACAAGAGCATCATCTTCCAGACATTTGTAAGGTATGTGCGGGACACAGTGTCTATAGATAGTATAACCATGGACCAGGGGAGGGTGAAGACATTAACCATCTGGCAAAGATCCATAACCCACATAGAATTACAATCATTTCTTGGAATCTGTGGTTCTGGAAATTGCTGCAGATTCATCAAAAGAAGCACTTAAAGACTAATAGATTTATTTATTGCATGAGCTTTCATGGAAGAAAATTCCACTTCATCAAATTTCTCACCCCACCACATTATGCATGCAACCACAGAGCTGAGCAGGGGATGTCCTCCCACAAATAACAAGAAGAGGAACCCACCATGGGCTCTGTGCTTTAATGGGAGTGTGCTTTTTAGAAAGTGGTGTATTGCTGAATGCCAAGAATCTTTCCCAGAAAATCATTTGACAGCTCAGTCAAGCACCTATCTTGGTGTATGTCCATCCAGCCCAGCAACACAAGCTCTGTATGGATGCGTGATACACACTGAAGCCCTCCTTTATCAAAAGCACAAAGGTGAACTTTAGCCAGTAGCTGTTGTGACCCGAGGCCTTATGCCACTTGAGAGGAACTACACCACTCAACACATAGAGTTCTTGCTATTAAAATGGACTGTGAAAGAGGTTACATTACTACCTCTATGGCAAAGGCTTTCAAACTGGGGGGCACATAATGTGTTCTGGATGGGTTTGAGAAACTGTAGGGGAAAAATAACTTACTTTGCACATTCAGATCTGGGCAGCTGGAAAGCAGTGGCTGCTGGCTGGGCACCGGTCTCTGAAGGCAATCTGGATGAGTTAGCTTAAAGAGGCCATTTTACTAAACCAATGGATCCACCTATTGGTTCAGGACAAGAATCTTTAATGAGGACAGAAGCAGACCTGGAGGCATCACCCAAAGCAGCTGCTGCTATCACAGAAGTACTGGTGACCATGGCATTTGATCACTGAATTTGTAGGATACTTCCTGCAGTTTTGGAATTTATCAGTTGCAGTGTTCAAAAGTTGCCATGCTACAGAGAGAGAGAAAGGCCACTGACTTGAAAGCAGGACCTTTTGCGACTCAGCAACTGAACAAATATTCATATCATTCATTGACCTGCATAAAGACTATGCTCATTTATCCTTTTTTCTGCCTGCTAAAGAACAGCCAATCAGGTTAGATTTCTCTGTAGACCCATGCATAGCAGAGGCTGAAAACTCATAGGGCTGGCAAATATGCACAGTGGTTTTGTCTTCAGTGACAGTAAGAGCAGGTCTGTGATCTATGGCTTACCATTGCTTGGGAGGCCTGTGCTATTGAGTAGAAGTGAAGTTGATAGTAGTAACCTGTTTCCCCCCCATCAGAAAAATTAATTACCATCCAAGGCCTGTAATGCTTGAAAGAATTGTTGCAAACTGAAGGCAAAGTTTTCCAACCTCTAGGGCAATAGATTTGCTTGTAAATCTAATCTTTGCACTTGGGACTCAACTCTGCCTGTTCTACTTTACAGTCGCAGAAGGCTCGAGGCAGTAGAATTGGCACACTTCTTTCCTTTGGATGGGAAGCAGCCTGTGTCAAGAGAAGCTGCAATCCTTGGGGTCCCATGGAGCAGGGATTCACAGCGGCTCTCTGTGTCACTGCAGTTAAGAGATTGGAGATGAAGGTGGGATGGAGTTGCTCATGTTAATGTCTTTACAAGGCAGGCTGTAGTTACAGAACATTGGTACAACTGCTAATTCCTTCCCCTTCCCCAGCCTCAGTGGAGAGTCCAGCCAGGATTTGTCCCTGCATGCCTTTCCTTCTGCTTTAAAAAGTCCCTCTTCCTGTAAATTATGTGGACTGAAGCTTTACACATTTCATTCACAAAGTTTTTGACCTTGGCACGGCCAGCTAGCAGGTGAATAATTGTAAAGAAGAAAATTACTGGCCAGAGAGGAGAGTAATAATTCAAGACTATTGTAAGATATATAACACTCATCCACCTAGTTCGTGTCTGAGCAATTGAGGCTGGGAATAATTATATGCTGCATAGTTAAAATAAATGGGGTTGTTTTAACCCCTTGACTCCTCCGCCCTAGGGAGTACATTATAACTGGTACGGAAGCTGCTGTCTTTCCATAGTTAATGATGGAACAAGGCTTCTGTGTTAAACCTCATTTGTGACATTCTCTACTACCACCTGAAAGTAGGATACTTAAAATCTTAGGTGTGGTCTTATGGCAGGCCAGAGTATCTCTAGGAAGCTGGAGACAAGTTGACCAAGGCATCTGGGAAAGGAAATAGGGAGGTTCAAAACGGTAGGCAATCCCACTTTTGAGATTTTCCTAATGTTTTTTTGGAATGTCATAACTCACAAATGGCTTGGCATAGATATCTTAAACGCGGGTTCATAGGCAGCCCTTAGTGAGGAGTGATATTTGTCTAGTTCTGTGTGGGGTGGGAGAATGAATAATACACACACTTGGAACATTAGTATTCAGAATGCTTCATTCGGGCTAATACCTACTTCAGACAAAATATATTGACCTGCTCTGTAGTCCTGAGCAATACATCAGGGCCTTGTGCAGCAGATCACAAGGCTCTGGCGTGGAAAAGGTCTGCAGTAACTGCTGTAAAATGTGCAAAGTCCATAGATGTTTCTGCAAAGCTTGTAACTGCTGATATTATGAACCCTTCAGGACTTTTAAAGGCAGTGAAGTCCTCAAGTCTGCTTTATTTAAGAAACGATAAATATAAAAGACAATCTCTGCTGTCATATAACATGCAGCAGTGCTCTAGCAGTAAGTTTACAGCCCTCTTACTTGAAAAATAAACAAATGTAAATCATTGTAAACTGATCACTAGAGCTGAAAGTTTGTCATTGTTCTGATGATCACAGGCTATTCATGCAGCCTATGGCTACTGAGCATTGGTAGGTGGGATTCCTGCAATGTTAGCTGTTAGTTTCCAGCATTTTTGGCAGGGGGGACCCCAGATGGTTATGTGACTTCCATTGATTGTAGTAAGACAGATGTGTTCCAGCTGGTTGCCCACAGCTGAGTCAGTATCTCTGCTGAATAATCTGTGGCTTCAAGAAAAGGCAGTTCAGTAACCTGGGAGGAAATGTGATCTAGTGAATGCATGGCACTGTAAATAAAAGGCTTCCACATTATAATCTCAGTTCTAACATGAATATTTTTGTGGCCTTCATCAAATCATTTAACTTTTCCATCTTACTTTTTCTATCTGCATAATGTTCAATAATTTTTATTTACTCAAAAATGGGAGGGGGAACAACAATTGGTAGTTTCAGAATGAAATTGTAATTATAAAAAAAAGATGTATTATTTACTGGGGTGCACCTATACCCTTCATTTGGTTGGACCAAGAAATGAATACGAGTCAATAACATTTAGGTAAAGTAACCTTGTTCCCTTGCCTTCTGTCCCATCCTCCTCCCTCCCCCAAAAAGAAAAAAAATCCCTAAGGCCAGTTTTGTGGCATAATATTGTGAGCATGGTGGGGTGGAGTTACTGGTGTTCGAAATGAAAAGACAGTAGTGGTAACAGATTGGTTATCAGCTCTACTAAAAGATTCTCAGGCTGGCTTTGTGGTGTTCCTAAGTTTTAGATGATACATTCCCTCCCACCCTCCATTCAGTGAGCTTTTTGGGTGGTGCTGAGGGAAGAATTTAAAGCTATAATTATTTAGGTAACCTTAATTGTATATTTTCATGTTTTGTGTGTGTGTGTCTAATTCAACCTTTATTTACAGTTTCTTGACTTTCTAATCTTTAGGTTTTTAAGTATTCTCAAATTCTTCTTCCCTTAAAAGTATTACTATTTTCTCTGTCTTTACAGAAGCTGGTATTTGTTGTCTTCCTTGTTCCCTTTTTTGCTCCTTAGAATGTAAAGGAGAATTAAAATCCTTCTTAGTTATTTCTAAAGTCATAACTATGCTTCATTTTTTGAAAATACATACCTTTTTTACATTCATTTTGGAATATAAATTCTTAATCATGGGAAAGAGTATGCTGTTTGCTGGGTTACGTAGTTTTTGTTAAGTTGCATTGAAATTTTGGTTTTGACTGATGGAAAATAATTCAAATTAATGGAGTTTGTTTAGTTAAAAATCTTAGCTTTCTTGTTTTGTTGTGTTATTCTGTGCTTGTGTAAAAACAAAAATTAAGAGATTTAAAGGTTTGTGAATACTGGCCCTGTAAGCTCACTGAAGTATTTTTGTATTGCCTGGAAACATGTAGCTTTAATTGATGATAAATCTGTGTTTTTCATAAACAAGATTCAAGGTAGCCTTTTTGCTAAGCTTTCTAGTCTAGTTTAACCAACAATGTGTACAGATAAATTGTACATCCATGATAGTCCAAGCAAAAAGTGTATTTCCATGGGAAAGTGACAGCCTTGAGGAAGGACACAGTCTTATTTTTTAGTTCTTTGATCATGTGTTTTAGATAGTCAGAGAAGTTCATTAATGTTAGTTTGCTTTTTATCAAAATTTGCTTTTCAAAGTGTATGCATTTGGCACCCTTCTTACAGCTTTTCTAGCCTCATTGAAAATTCTGTGTTATGAGGGTGATTTATTGGTCGATGAGAAATAAAGTTCACCTCTGAAAGGTGTTGTTTCAAGCCCATGGGTATTTCTTCATTGAGCTATGCCAATAACTTGTTAATAAGGTATACTTTTGTCTCCAGCTTGCTCACAGATCATTCCCAAACATGATTTTCTCAGAACACTATGGATTAATTTTTATGGTGAATTCTCGGGGCCAAATTCATAGGTGATGTGTAAGTTAGATTCTCAAACCCACTTACCAAAGATTTACCCAAAATGTGCAAGCAGATCAAAGTGAATGTAATTAACATACTGAAATAGAAGCACTGTCAACTTAAAAAAAAAATCGTGCTTGTTTCAGAATATGCTGAATTCCTGGCCTTTGAAAAGTAGCCCTCTTTTAAGTGTTTCAGCTGTATATCCAGGATCACTGAAAACCTTGGCTGTGATGTCTGTGCTCACTTATTGGTAGATTGAGTCAGGAATTAGCTAATGCAAAATGGAGCTGGGTGACTGATGTCCGCAGCCTGTGTCCTATCACGCTAGGTCTTTGACAGCTTCACTCTTCCTGTTTGTTGCTCAGTGCATTCAAAATATTAATATTCACCTATACTATCCTGTTCAGTGTAGTCCTGGCTCTCGTATACTCTTCCTTTTTCTCTAGGAAACCTTTGTGACCATTAAGATTAGCTGGGACACTTGAGATCATGGTTCCTAGATTCAGATTTCTGTGGAGATGGAGCAGGGGATTCTCACTGAAGGAATTAATACTCCAGAATTCACTTTTCCGCATGGTTTGATAGAGCTGGAGTTTGTAGATCTTTAGGAATAGATTTTAATGCTCTTCTCTTTTCTTAAGCTGCATCAAGACTAGGGGTTTTCTTAAAATGTCACCTTTGTTCTAGACTGAGCAGGAACATGAGTCTAGATTGGTGTCCTGTGTTTCTAACAACATGTCTTAACTAGGATGATCTGCAGAATGAAAAACCTGAGAGGAGGTTCAAGGAGCTTGGCTTGTTCAGCCTAATGAAAAGAAGGCTGAGGGGAGATATGGTTGCTCTCCATAAATATATTGGAGGGATAAATATCAGGGAGGGAGAGGAATTAAATTCAGCACCAATGTGGACACAAAAACAAAATTATATAAACTGGCCATCAGGAAATCTAGACTTGAAATTAGATGTAGGTTTCTAACCATCAGAGGAATGAGGTTCTGCAACAGTCTTCCAAGGAGAGGGGAGGGATCACAAAAAACATAGCTGGTTTCAAAACTGAGTTGCATAAATTTATGGAAGGGATGGTATGATGGGACAGCCTAGCGTGGCAGTTGACTGATCTTTGACCAATAGCTGTAAATATGCCAATGGCCTGTGGTGGGATATGAGATGGGAGTGGGGGGTTCTGAGTTGGTGCAGAGAATTCTTTTTTGTGTGTCCGTCTGCTGTGTCTTGCCCACATGCTCAGGGATTAACTGATAGCCATAGTTGGGGTCAGTAGGGGATATTCCCCCAGGGCAGATTGGCAGGAGTTCTGGGATTTTTTTTTTTTTTTGTCTTCCCCTGTAGCATGGGTCACTTGCTGGTGGTTTCTGTATACCTTGAAGTCTTTAAACCATGGTTTGGGGACTTCTGTTACTCAGGTATAGGCTAAGTGTCTATTTCAGGAGTGGGCAGGAGGTTCTGTGAGCTGCACTGTGCAGAAGTTCAGACTAGATGATCATATTGGTCCCTTCTGACAGTAAAAATCTTTCAATTCTCTTTAGAACAAATTTAGGTACCATGTTGGTAAAATTTCTTGCAAGTAGTCAAAATTAGCACTCCCAGAGGGGGAGGTGTAGTGGTGGGAAACTTGTAAGATCCTCACTGCAGGAAAGGTTTCATTCTTGTGGTGTTTCTAATTAAATCTATCAGTCTGATTTCTGCACATTTTTTTTTCTATTTTGTTTATACCAGATAACTTGTATTAGGATATGTTTTAGAAATAAAATAAAAGGAATTTAATATTTCATCTTGTTAGTCCAGAATTTTGCTATTAGTATGAAGACTTCTTTTTTTTAATATAATTTATTTAAAGCTCTGAGTTTTTATTTAAACCTTGAAATATGTACAGTGCTGCTTCACAATCTAAGCTGTGTTACTTATATTCCTATTACATGGTACAAGCGTATCATGTAATGGCAATACAAAGCTCTTTTTGTTGTAATAGTCTTTGTTACAAGATTGCCTGTAATGGAGGGCTGAAAAATTCTAGCTTCAAGAAGTTCATTATCAACTCCTACTTTACAATAGACTGCTCTTTCAGCTCTTGACAAAGACTCCTACAGAGAGGATGCACTCTGCTGAAAGTAGGTAAAAAAGGTAAGTTGTTAATAGAACCAAAGTGATGCCTGGGAAAGCCTGTAGAGTTGTGTAGAGCTAAATTTCTTGAGACTATGAATTCAGAAAATAAATTGTCCTGCTGGTGAATGTGAGCTAGTATGGTGATTTTTTTTTTTTGAAAGAATTTTGTCCAAGAACTTAAGTAAATTAAGAACGAGTTAAGATGGAAAATTCAAATGACAATGACATTGTTGTAGTTTAAACATCAAGAAAACAGGAAACGTACTCTTAGTGTTCCAGCACTAAACTCTGTCCTTCTGTTTTCTCCCACCTTCTATCTAAGGGTGGGAGGTGGTAATCTTTGGCCACATGAAATCTGTGTGCCTTGTTGAGTGTGTGAATTCCAGTGGAATGGTTTTCAGACTGCAACAACACGCAACTATACCCACACTTCAAGACTGAGTACAGTGCAGCCTTTGCTAACTATCTGGTGGGCATTGTGGCAGACCAAGGCCATGTACTTGGCACCCACGCTCTATCCAGAAAAAGGCCCCAGTTAGATCAGCAGGTCTACAACAGGTACACAACAAGTAGTTGATGGTCATCTGCTGTTGCAGTGTGCAGGACCCAGGCTGAACAGAAAAAAGAGGTATCTGGGTATGTATGTCTCAGTCCTCTGAGATGACATCAGACAATTTGGTGGCTGTCCTGAGAAGAGGTGGAAACTGGGCAAAAACTGGATTAACCAGAAAGGGCCTTCCACGTAATGCAGGACCAAAATGCGCACTTGGACGTATGTGATATTCTCTCTACCAGGGTTCTTAACTTTTTCACCCTCATGACACGGGTGTGGGGACTGCTAGCTGTGTGCAACACTCCACCGCTGCCACCAGAGTTCCTCCCTGGCACCAGCACTTTCGGCAGCAGGTCAAGCTGCAGTGGCAAGGGTGCAGAGCTGTGCTGGTTCAACTAGCAGCTCTTGCAGAGAGCTGCTGCCACTCTAGCTATTAAAGGGACAGTAGTGTGTAATCAGCCTGCTGCCACAGCTCTCTTTGGGCTTGTGATGGCAGGCTGATTTCACACAACACACTTGGCCACTGTGCCACAACACGCTTTTGTGTGTTGACACAGTGCTTGAGAACTGCTGCTCTACAAAAACTAACTAAGCTGCGCTTTAAGGTTGAAGTCTTACCTGTTTCAGAAGTGAACATATAGTAAGTATACACATATTTCCAGCCTATATCCAGGGAGGGATGATCTGGATGTGCAATGTTTGTTTCTCCCTTACAGCTGATGAGTAGCCTGAATAAATCAGTGTCAGAGAATTCTAATTGTAAGATAATATACCACTCCTTTTTTATTGTTGCTTCTTTGTGATGCTACCTGCAAACAGGTGTTACACTAACTAGCAACATGTTAAAGTTTCTCTAGAAGGGCATATCATCAGGTCAAAATACTGTGAGTGACAGAAAGTAAAACAGATGGATCACATGAAATCAAATCTGGATGGCATCATCTGAAATAGGAACATGCCTTTCTAGTGCTGCTGCTTCCTGCATGTGTTGAATCCTACGTGCTTTAGCAGGTTAATTCTCGGATTTCTGCCTCATAGTTTTGTCCAGAAGACAAGGACTGTCCGAGAGTTTCATGAGATTTCCTGGCTGGTAGGAGGACCCTGCTACTGGTGCTAAGCGTTCCATACTGTGTTTTGACATACTGCTATTTTAAACATTTACTGTGTAGTAGCAGAATCTGTGCTGCCAGTGTGCAGCTAGCATGCTGTAGATTTGCTGTACACTATTTCCATGCAGATAAACCTTAACAGAAAGGATCAAGTTTAATTACTGTGTAGCATAAGTTCTCTTCACAGACTGAAACATGGACTGATACATGTGGAATGTTTTGTTCTCAAGGGATAAACTATGCAAATTAATTTGCAGGAAATGCAATGATCCTTTTTTCCTCCTCTTTGCAGCACAATGGCTGATAGTAAAACAAAGTCCACTAAACCTGCAAACAAGACTCCTCCAAAATCTCCTGCAGATCCAGCAAAGGAGAGAGCAGCCAAAAGGCTATCTTACGAATCAAACAGTTCCCATGAGGGGGCCGGGGCCGCAGAGCTTAGTGCTCTAGAAGAGGCTTTTAGAAAATTTGCTATCCACGGAGATACCAGAGCCACAGGAAAAGAAATGCATGGGAAAAACTGGTCAAAATTATGTAAGGACTGTCACGTGATAGATGGGAAGAATGTGACAATCACAGATGTTGACATTGTCTTCAGTAAAATCAAGTAAGTTCCTTCGCTTTCCCTGCTCCCTTGTTTTGTAGCTATACCTCACTCCTTCCCCCTGAAGTTTCTGTATTTTATCCGAAAGCTGGTATGACTCATAGAATTAACATTTATGAGCAGTAGAAGGTAGAGCATGCACCATATTCCTCTGCCACAATTAAATCCTTTCATGTTTGTTTTATGATGCTTGGTTTGAAAATGTTCTTTCAACTTCTGAATAGCTGTCCTTAGTTGAGTTTCATGTCTTAAGCTATAGTTTGTTCAGGAAAATGGTGTGTTTATCACCACAAGCTTCTGGCTTTTTTTTTGTTTTGTTTTGTTTTTTTTGTTTTGGTTTGTTTGTTTGTTTGTGTTAAGTGTTAAAAAGCTAAAGGAATTCTGGCTCAAGTCAGGCTATAGTGCTGCTAAATGAGGAGTAATCCATGTGTAGTTCCACCGCTTTTAAACACACTTGTAAGTCAGGGCAGGGGAGGAGTTTAAGTAACAGTCGTGGGCCCACACCAATGTTTCCTCTTGGAGCCAAGGTTCCAGTTTGGCTGAGGTATAACAGCCATGCCTGGGGGCATGCGCACACCTAACATGGAATTTATATGAGCAAGGACTCAAAAAGGAAATAAGATCTTGGTGGTCCCAATCTTCTGCAGCGTAGGCATGCATCTACATCACAAATATGCCATCCAGCTTTTGTGGCTGATACCTTCTGTTTATTATCCACCAAGAAGTGGGTAGTGTACTGGTGATGTAAATGTATTTTAATGCTGCATTAGAGTGAGATCACGAAGTAAGTCTTATTTATTATCTCAGCCAGGCTAGAACCTTAACCTCCAAGGGGAAAAAGTAGTGAGGGCCTGATCCAAAACCCACTACAGTCAATGGAAAGACAGAATATAGAATGACCAGTCAGTCACACCTCATTTGGAACTGGAAGGATGCAATCAGGCTGCAGCAGAGATGGAAAAAAAGCAAATACAGGACAGTGCTGTGTTAAGCATAAACTACTTAAAAAAGCAGTCATTTTTCATCTGTGTGGTAAAGTTTCAAAACTGTATTTACTCAGTGTTTAGTTGTAAATTTTTAAAGGAACAACCATAACATTTTGTTGAGTTATGAACAACCTCCATTCCTAAGGTGTTTGTAACCCTGAGCTTCTACTGTAGTTCAGTGGACTTTGTATCGAACCTAAAATTGCTCTTACTTGTTTCCCTCTCCATGATACTTAAGGTTGATCAGATGTGGGGATGCAAACACAGATTCTGTTGCCATAACCAAGATCTGTATTTCAAGAGAAATCTTATCAGTGAACTACCTCATTGTAGTAAATGGCTTAGTCTGAAGGTCTTTGGGAATTCATTTCTGTTTTAATGAGTTTTGATGGAGAATGTCAGTGTTTATTTTCAAGTATTTTTTTTAGTTTTAGATAAACTTAAGTGTTTGTTTGTGGCCGTCCTAACAGGAAATGACACTGCTTAAGGCTACTTTCTCAGGCCAGTTTCCATGTAGTAAATGAAGTGAGAGGTCCTTAGTATTGTAAAAATTGGCTCTGATGGGTCTCCAGGACTCAGATCTGTAGCCTGCTGAGCAGAATAAGATGTGGAGCCTTAAAGACATAGGGTTAGAAGCAGAATGAACTAATATAAACACAGGCCTATTCCCCATCCCAGTGATCTCTATTCCCAAGGAGGTAACCAGTCCATTTTTGTGGCATAAAAACAGTCCTGAAATTCCTATGTCTCAACCTTTGCTTCACCTAAAGAGCTACAGTAACTCTTATGCAGTTCTTACAGGGTAAATTGGCTCCCTCTGCATGGATGGAAATCACTAGCTTCTTTCTGGAGTGACTAACCCAGGTGCTTGCTCTTCTGCCTGATGGGGCTGTCTTCTGTCTCTTCTCCTGGCTGTCTGCTTCTTTTTGGAGCTATACAGTATAGTTGTAGCCATATTGGGTACCAGTTCTCCTCAATGTGGGTGAAATTGGATGTTTACTATGCTTTCACATGAGTTCCCAGCAGAAAACAATAAAAAACGAAACCACCTTATTGTCGGGGGGGAGGGGGCACGTTTCACGAATGGATCAGTTCACTTTTGACTTCCCGTTCCTCATCCTCAAAAATAAAAAACCCTGCACACTTTCAAAAGACAAGCCTGGGAGCATAAACTCAGAACTCTGCTAGACTCTGAAAGTCATGGAGTGGACAGAGACACTGGATTTATCAATTGTTGGAACAATCAGTAAGTCATTAACTGCTTCTTTTGTTATGTGACTGCAGAGCTGTTAATGAATCAGCCTACCTTAAACAGTCCCTGAGAGTGACTCGAAAGCTTGTCTCTCTCTCTGTCTCTCCAACAAAAGTTGGTTCAGTAAAAGGTATCACCTCACCCACCTTGTCTCCTTTTGGAGCTGTCAGCCAAAGATAGTGCTGAAACAAGGGAACTTGGCATCTTACCCTCCTGCCAATCAGCTGGAGAAAACAGCCTCCCATTACGTTAGGGGAGACAGTGTGCATGCTGATTGCCTCTCTAATGCCATTCTCCAATACCCAGGTGGGGTGGAGTCATGAGTAGGATCTAAGTGTTGAGCAGCCACCCTTGGCTGTGTGGTTTTTGGAAGTTTCTACACAAAGGTGCCAGGAGCCATGATTAGTCTTCAGGTACTGTTGTTTGTTGATTCCTGAAATCATGATATTTTTAAGAGTTGGAAGATACGTTATTTTATTTTAGCATATTTGATTCCTTCTTAATTACTTGCTCACCCATTGTCTTCAAGCACAGCATAAGCTTTGAAAGCTTCCTCTAAGTAAATTATGATTTTTTACTGACACTTTTTTGTTGGTGAAGTTAAAAATGGGCAATTTTTGACATTTAACTTTTAAAACTTCAGTATTTCAAACCCCCTTGCCCAAAAATTTATCAGTGTATATGGTTTTCCTCTGGTTATTTCTCCAACTTGCTTTATGGTTTGTTTTGGTTTTCTTCGTTTTGTTTTGCAGAGTTTGGTACATTGTGGTGGAAAGTTTTTTTATTTTTACTAGAGCTCATATATAAATTTTTGAAGTTTTTTTAATTGACAGGTGTATTAACAGGATCAGTGAAGTCCTCAGAAGTTCTAGACAGTGCACAAATTGAAAATGTTAAATAAGAACTAGGACTAAAATTTTTCCAAGTAGAAGGCTGACAGATTTAACTGTTGCAGCACTCAGTGTATTCACTTCCCTGCCACGTGGGAGATATGTGTAAGCTTGGGGTATATTTAGTATACTGGTTTGTGACTAAGTGGTTACAGCTTTCTTTTCCTCCTTTTCTCCTTCAACTTCAACGTCAATTGAAAAATCAATGGCTAGATTCTCTAACCCTTACTCATATATTGAGTAGAAGCTTATTCTGTGAGTGGTCCCATTTTTTCCTCTCAAGGTATTCTTTCTTGAGAAAGATGATAATATTCAGTGAAAAGTATATGGGTTTTAGGTAGAGCTGGTTGATATTTGTTCATCAAAACTATTTTTTAACAGAAAATTTTCAACATGGAAAATTTCAACTTTACATTGAAAAAATCAAACACCTGAAAACTGAAAAAGTTTGGTAAGGGTATGGCAGTGTGGTGCCTCATGATAATTATAGTTTAGGTGCCTATAGCTTCCATCATTCTCTCTCTCTCTGGGTTGGGCTCCCCAGCTGAGCTATGTTTCCCATGATGCACCATGGCCAAGGACATCCAGGGTCCATTGTGGTGGCTCAGCAAGAGGGGAGATGATGATGCACCATGGGAGATTTTGTCTAGTCAGGGAGCCACCATGGAGGTATTTCCAGATTGGAATTTCAGCTGAAAATTTCAGCTAGGACAGTTTTAGGACCAGCTGTACTCCTAGTATATAACTAGAAAGCTTTGTGGAATCTGGAGATAATTTAATCTTAGTGGATTCAGTCTTCAGTCAGAATCACGCTGATCACTGCTGACTCCTTTGCTCAAAGTCATCTGAATGATGTAGTTAGTTTGGTGGTTTGGTGCCTTTCTCTGGTACAGGAAAGAATTTCACCCCTGGAAAGTGCTGGTTCAGACAGAACACATTGAAATTTTCCCTGGGATGTGCTGGACACATTGTGAGATCTGGTAATGTTTCTTAACATGAACAGTATTTATTACGTGAGGCAAACTTAATTAGTGAAAGTTACAGTGAATCCACATTGCTTGCAGGTTGGAATTGTCTCTTCCTTTCCTTATAGCTTTTGAAAGAAGCTCAGCTAAGGTTCATTATATTCCTAGTATGGCTGATAAAGCCATGTGGTAGCTTAGTTACATTATTTCAATTAAAAGAACAGTTCTGAGGTGCTGTTAGTTTCTAGGTGGGAACAAATTCTGAATGGATTATAGTCATGCTGGTGGCCTCATGTGGGAGGATGATATACGTGGAAGAAGATGCATTGAACAGATCTGGGAGCCTATAACTTCTGAAGGAACACTAGGGTAAGAGGAGGGCAAAGTGTAGGCATGAAGAACACACAAAAGTAGAGAGAACTGTTAAAAATGGGAACGTGTGTGGTGTGGTATTATAAGGAGAATTGAGCTGAATTCATTATTCTTTATGGGATGTATTTTTGTTTGATAATCATCCAATATTTTTAGATGTTTGGGAAAACTCATAGATCTGAGATATTTGGATTTTAAGCACAAGTTACAATGTAAAATTTCATTCCAGAAATGCATTATTTGCTATTTGATCACTGTTCATTGTGCTCCAATTTAAAAACTTAAAAACAGACAGTGGAAGCAGAAGTGACCCATTACAGGCTGCAAATAGTTGAAATGAACACATTGAGAATTACTCAAAGACTGTTCTCATGGGTGAATATTTATGTATTAAGCAGGCATTTGTAGAAATTGGGAGTACAAATAGGAAAAAAATACTAAATTAACTAGAAATAATCAGATCCATTCCATCAAAAAAGGATAAATTAATGAGTGAGGCAACGAATAGGGGAGCAAGTTTTTTTACATGATTTATGCATTAGAAGAAGTTCATAAAGACACATTTGTAGCACTGTATAGATATTAAACAGTGCTATTTAATTTTTTTCTTGCCTGTAAAGGCAAAGGAGAATTATAATAATTGAATGAAAGTTTTGCAAAGTGATTAAATATATTAAATCCAATAAACAAAGACTGTGAAAGCATTCCTTGCCTCATTATACACTTTCATGGACAGAAGTGCTGAGAGGAAACACTTGTTGCCTCTCTGAAACTACCAGCAAAAGTATGTAAATGATTTATCAGATGAACAAATTCAACTTGTCGTGGGAAACTGTAGCTTCAGAATGTCATCACAATCTATACAGTATTTTTTTTTCACATGCCCATGGGTTGTACACTATGGTACATTGTCTGTGTACTTATTTATACTGCAGATTTTTAAAGCTAGCTTTGTATTTCAGTTTTCTCATAAGATTTTTATTCTAATTGTCTTATAGCTGTGAATGAAACCAGCAAAAGCAGAGACATATACATACCACTGACAGAAAAACCTCTGATTGTTTGTTAGAAGTGTAATTTTTCAAAAGGTCCTCAATCACACTTTACATATTTATTGTTGTAATTCAAAGCAAGATGCAACCACAAGAGTGCATCATCAGAAGGGAAACATTTGTTTTCAAAATATTGGATGGTGAATTTTCATAACAGAACTTCAAAAAGTCATTTATTTAGCATGGATGTTTCCACAGCTGTGATAACCATAGTTGTACACTTTGCTTTAATCATAAATATTTAATAACACATCAGCTCATTCAGTTACTGTTGTTTTTTCTTACACCTGTTCTTTATTTTGTTAGGTATGTTTCTTTGACGGTTGGCATACTAAAAAGTGGTAATGCAGGTGAGATGGTACTGTAAGGTTGTTAGAGAAATGCAGCGAGCAGGCTATAGGTAAAGTTTGGAATGGAGGATACCGTAGGCATTTTTCTGCATCGGGGACAGTTGCCATTCTTTTTAGGTTTTATCACTGTTCCTCCCCCCCACACCTCCCCAAGTCCTATGTCCTCATTGCTGAAAGCTGACTTCGAATATCAGTTCATCTGCATTTCTTGTAATGGCTAAGCATGTGCTTGCAGGGGAAGTGCAATGAGTTTTGTGAATCTTATGGCCCTAGAGAAAGTTGGCTAATTGATGACTAGTTACAAGTGGAGAACTACAGAATGTTTTTGGATTTTTGTGTGAATCCACCAAAACGCTGAGGTTGTGACAGAGCAAGTCTGAGGGTTCAGTTTTTGTCATGCTGTGGAAAGCAAGATATCTAGGAAGAATAGATGTGATGGCCCTCTGACCAGCATTCTGACATGTTGCTTTGGGAACATAAATTTCTTTGTTTATTGGGGTCAGCAACTGCTCAGGGGAATTTGATACAGTAGATATGCCATACACATGTTCCACTTGTTGGATACAGTTAATGTGGTTGCGGTAATAATAGCCCTGACATAAATATCCTTGCCCTTATTTTAGAAGTGCAAGCACTAAACACTGTAAGAATATGATTTATGTATTGCCATAAAATCACTAATTCTATGTCATTACTTTATAGAAAAATCAAAATATTTCTGTTTATGTTGGCATGTTGCTATGGTTGCAGGCTGGGCTGAGTGACGTCATGCCTTGGATCTCTTGTGAGCATTTATTTAGGTAGTTGTTTCCATGGAAACATTTGTTTGTTTTGATGTTACTATGTGTTAAATTTTAAACAACTTTTTTTTGTGTGTGTGTGTGGTTCTATACTGGTTTGTTACTGAAGACTCCTGTTAACCTAGAGAAATTGTGTTGTAAATATACTTTACCTCTCCCACCCTGCAAAAATATTTTGAGGAAAAAAAAGACAAATCAATCAGCATAATTGTATTTCTAAATTCCGGTAATAGCTTCTGACACTGCTTTGACATGTTTTATTGTTTCCGAGGAAGCCATGTATTCTAAAAGATAGAAGACTCTCCTCCATGTTTTTAAGAAAGGAATTTTTTGTTCCCATGGAGAATCCTGACAGTACACTGTGCTGCGTCCTGACCTGAACAGATCCACCCATGTTCTAACATAACTTGCAAGTCAGCTGTTTAGCCTAGTTCCCACAGTCTGGGTCAGCTAAGTTTCACAAGTAATGCTTCTACCTTGGGCCAACCCAGGTTTTAATTCAGCAGTAGCTAATTGCAGTGGTAAGATCATGGAAGAATTAAACCAGATGTGATCATCCTACACAGCTATTTAGTTCATAATCCTGGCAAGGATGAGTGTATGCTTTTCCCACTTGACAATTGGAATACAACTGCAGCTGTCATTTATTTGCATTGAAAAAATATTACTCCAAACACTTGTAAAAGAGCAGCACTTTGAAACCTGTGCTCATTTCAAAAGTCCTTCTAAGAAGTCGTATGACATACATTCTGTTTAATAAGCACTTTCTGATGCTGCTTGTGACCTATTTATAAATATATTGTGCAATGAAATGATGCTTCCAAATCAACTCTCCTAGATAAATGTAGCATATTATAGTAATAAACAGTTGAAAATTGTTACCTTCCTTATCAGATGACATTAAAGATGGCATTAGTTTCTTAATTTTGGAATCCTACTTGATAATTGTTTTACTTGTTTTATGTGATTTTTTTTTTCACACTGAGGAAATGAGTACTAATTGGTTTTAAAATGATACTTAGAGAATACTCTGTGTTAATCTTGGCCTTTCAGGCTAACTAAGAAAGGGCACAGCTTAAGGCTGAAAAAGCAGGTAAGTTTTAGCAGGAAGTGACTCAAAATAAATTTTTCTTCCTTGAGCACTCCTTATGTTTTTGTCTATTAATTGAAACTACAGTTCTGATAAGGTTACCTAGTTCACTGTAGTTCCAAAGGGGCAGCCATGTTAGTCTAGTTCAGCCGAACAAACAAGGATTCCTACGGCACTTAAAGAGTAAAAGATTTATTTATTGCATGAGCTTTCATGGGAGAAAATCCCACTTTGTCAGATGCTTAGAAGATGAGGGAACTTACAGAATTCCCCCATCTTCTAAGCATCTGATGAAGTGGGATTTTCTCCCATGAAAGCTCATGCAATAAATAAATCTTTTACTCTTTAAGTGCCGCAGGAATCCTTGTTTGTTTTTCTAATTGACCATAGTATCCAAGAAGTCAAAGACCTAAATTAAGTTTGCTATTTATGTATATTAATGAATGGTGGGGGGGTTGTTTAAAATAAAAAGCCAAATAACCTACATATTTACAAATGTAGAAGTGGGAGGTTCTGAGAAGACAGATAAATATTCAAATGCTGTACTTTGTACAAGAGTAATATATATACAGCAGACAAGTAATGTATGGCAGTTAAGATTTTAAGAATAGTAATCTGTATAATATACTTCACATGAATACTTCTCTGACAGTATTGTGTTTCTTTAGAATTTTCCATCTCCTTTATGTAGATAGGTGACATCACATATTGTCCAGCAACTTTGCTGTCCAATGCAGTTTTCATGAGGTGGTTTTGGATTGTGAGAGGGTTTTTTTAAAGTTTGGAATAAGGTTAGAGTGCTGGTATCAGACAATCTCTCTGATAACTCTCGCTGCTTCCAGTAGAACTACATTTTCATGTTGTTCTACTTGGACTGTAATTTTTTTGCTTACCTACTTAATCAACCAAATCAAATGAGCTTAACTATAAAGGCTAAAAATGGAACTCTTTTTACTGATAACAAGTATAGATGTGGGCAGTTCCCTTAACAAATAAGAATTTTCTAGATTAATAACAAGGATTGTGTCCCTCCCTATCTCCATGGAAATAAAAACAAAATAAAGTATTGGCTAATCTATATGAAACCTAGCAGAGATTAGTCTACCTGTAAGGAATTTAGCAAAACAAACTCTGCCTGGATGGCCCGTCTCTTAAACATTAAACACCTTTTTCACAATGATGCTGGCTTTTTTATGGACAAATGTATGCAGAATTCATATAGCTAAAAAAGGAGAAAATGCTCAGAACTTTCATTGCTCCTGAATTCTGATTAGTTTTCATAAAAATGTTTACTGCTAAATCCCCACGTATAACTTGGTGAGGACTTCACAGGTTTGACTTTTGGTGATGGGCTTTATAGTTAGATACCTCGCACTTATATCTAAACCAGATAGTCCGGAGTTGTGTCATGCAACAAACTACTGGATATGGAATAGAGTTGCTGGGCAATATATATTGCATGTGCAGCCAAAGTTGCAGATAAACCTCATTATATATTTACACATTCCTGGGAATTGTGTACTAAATGTTAAGTACTTTCATGAAGTTATAGGAGCTAAATAAATTATTTTTTAGGGGACAAGCACTATTGGAATTAAAACAAGAAGTCCTGTTGCACTTAAAGGCTAACACATTGATTTATCACATAAAGCTTCAGGGGAGAAAACCCCACTTCATCAGATGCTTTGAAGATGGGGGAGCTTACAGAATGGGAGGAAAATAAATGCAGGGAAGGGTAAGTCATGGGATCAGGTCATACTGTAACAGCAAATCAAAGCAGTTCTTAAGATGCAAACACTGGGAAACAGGACATAGAGGAAGGTGAGGTCAAATCACCTGTTGTAATGAGAAAAGAATCCATGGTCAGGATTTAATCTTGCTTTCAGTTCCAATTCTGCAGTTTCTGTTTGAAGTCTTGATGTGTTACCCATTGGCTCCAGCACAGCTGTTAAGAAAGTTAACTGATGTTTGTGTCATCAACTAGGAAAGGTTAGTATAATCACCTGCAATAGGTACTTTAATGTACCATTCAAGCAGATGTGGAATTTATTTAGTATGCATTTGGCCTGATAATGGCTAAAAGTATTAAGATATGGTCCTTCTCTACAGAAATAGCATGTTACTGTACTGCAGGAAAAATTCATATGCAACCTGAATCAGTGGCACAGATGATGTTCCCTTCCTGTTGTCCAGAGCTGCTTTAGGGCATTTGTAGTAGAACCAGAACAAGTTGCATGGCCGAGCTGAGTGAGGGAGGCAGTGTCAAGCCTCTCCTTTCAAATGTGTTTCTGAACCCCTCCTCAGATATTGATAACACTAGTAAGCTGAGGAACACAGCTACAGTAATTGTTGGAGCTTCTGTGTTACCCAGTCTCCCACTTCCGCTTCTGTCACCCATGAATATGAAGCTTTCTTGTGGAAACAAATTGGCAGAAGAACATTTTCAGCTGTGTATAAGCTCACATTAATCATCTGACTGGATCCCTTGGTTTGCAACTGTTTGAGATCTTGGGATGCTTGAGAGCAGGAATTGGGAGCTACTGTTACAGAGGAGGAATGGAAAAGTTCATTTTGAAATGCTAACTGTGGTACATGATACAGCCCTTAGAGTTGTACACTACATGGTCTTACATAGGCACTGTTGGATCCAAGCCACATGAGTACAGTGTAATTTATTTATTTCAGCTTGTTACTGGAAAGGATACCATCAAGAAGGTACCTTCTTTACATACTTGGGTCATGTCCTAGCTTGGCTATTAATTGGTGTCAAGTGTTGGAGGCTATATATAGAATTACAGACTTGCAGTGCTGAAACACCAAAGTTAATGTTACTTGAAACCAGTACTCTGAAGGTGATTGCACTGACTTCTAGTGAAATGGATTATTCTTATCTTTTCCCCATAATTTTCAAGACTGAAACCTTATGGAGCTGTGGTTTATTGTTAAAAAGTATGTACATCTTTTTCATGGGGCACCGATGAAACAGATCAAAAAAATGGAAAACTCCAAAAATGTTTCATAGGGACAAAATTTTTCCAAATTTTTGACCAGCTCTAAGTCCTGGTCATTCATGGGGGTTGTTAAGTGCTGTTGAAATAATTTAATAATGGCAATATTGCTTACATTTATATAGTGGTGGTAATTCTGACACATCCCAGAATACTTATTTTGTGTATATGAGTCTCTGTGGCAACTCCCTCTAGGGTAAAATACAGCAGCTGTTTTAACATTGCTAAACAATAGGTTAGGGCAGCAAATGGAGGAAGCTATTGAATTTAAACTTAATGAGGTATTTAGGTAGGTTGAACATAATTAGTGAAGTTGGAGTATAGCCAGGACACCTGAAGTAGAATCCTGCCTCTCATGGAAAAAGTGCCTTTTTTTTTTTTTTTGTCTTTTAGGGCCATGTTATCTAAACTCCAGCATTTTCAGCAGCACAGTCCATCCTAGCTCCATGCTGTTGTACAATTCAGCAGTGTTGCTCAACCTTTTAGTGGACCAGGGAACACCTAAAAGTATTACTTTAAGAGGAACACATAATGAAAATGTTCTTGAAAAAGCTGGCAACAGTGGTGGGAGATAAATGCTTCAGTTGCAGAAAGCTTCCAGGTGTGCATCAATAGCTGCTGCTGCATACCTGGAAGGTTTGCTATGTCTGGGGCATTGAATTGCTCCTCTACTCCTTCCTACTCAGCTGTCCCCCCCACACCCAACGGTGAGGGGTCGGTATGGATCATGGAACACGTGTTCTGTGTCTGAGGAGCACCAGTGTGCCCTGAAACACTGACTGAGAGACACTGAAATACAGCAGTGTTCTTGGGTTAATGGTAAATTTGGGTATCTCTACACAGCCTTTGGTCTCTCAGACCAACAGACTCAAACTTGCAGGGCTTGGATGAGCACACTAAAATGAACAGTGTAGAGACAACACTTTGAAGTTGCAGCTGGAGCTGGAGCTCAGGCCTTTTTTCTCAGCATCAGAGCTGAAAACAAATCTGAAACATTTACAGTTGGTGATTTTTCAGTGAAGTAGCATGAGCCCCACAAGCCGGAGTTGGTTGACCTGGGCTGTGAGGCTTGCTGCTACAGGCTGTGTAAACATACACTTAAAGGAGTAAAACCGCCTGTTGAATAACCAGTACAGCTCTCTGCTGCTCTCCCACCAGAACTCTACCTTAGCCAATGCTCTTTACGCAGTGATCTTTTTATTTGATTATTTTTTGGTTATATCTCCCAAGTAAAATGCAGGCCACTACATCAGTCTTATTGTAATTCTCATCTTTACCACTCCATTGCTGGTTTCCTTCTTTGAGAGTGAAATTACCTGCAGATATTTTTTTTTTCAAACCCAGAAAGAACCACTGTAATGATAAAATTTGATATCCTGCTAAACTCGGACCAAGGAACTTCACCCAATATTCTCTGCATCCAGCCACTCACTTTCTTTTTACTTTTAATCCCTTTACAGTAAATCTTTGAGTACATTAAGACTGTCTCACCCTGTTCTTTTCTAGCTTTCTCCTTCGCTGTTCCTATGGAGAAGATAATTAGATGACTCTCATATATGGGTGTGGGGGAGGGGGAAATGCTTGTGACCACTGTAAAAGTATCTGGTTAAAAACTCTTCCCCTCCTCCCTTTTTTCCTTTGTATCCCTATGGGTGCTTCAGATGGTCTTGCACCTCTCAAGCTTTTGACCAGAGATTTCTAGTTAACAGTGTCCATTCTGCCCATGCATGTGGTCTATGCCTCCTCCATGGCAGACGCTCCTTCAAGGCCATATAGGCCACACGAGTAAAATAGTCTGTTTCTTCTCTACTGTCTCGGTCTGAGACAGAACACTAGGTGCCTCCACCTAGAGGGTGTTTGGTCTTTAACTCTCTTTCTATCAAAGTTAGTTGCGTAAGGACGTAAGAATGGCCATGGTGGATCAGATGTATGGTTTGTCTCATCCAGTACCCTGTCTTCTGGCAGCGACCAATGACAGGTACTTCAGAGCAAATGGACAGCAGTGGCAGTAATTGAGTGATCGATCCTCTATTATCCACTCCAGCTTCTGGCAAACAGAGGCTAGGGATGCTCAGAACATGGTACTGGATTCCTGATCATCCTTTTAGTTTAGAGTGCAAGTGTTTGTATAGTTAGTTAAGGTGAGAGAACTGATTTCCCTCTTTTCTGCAGGAGAGTTAGCCTCTCCTGGCAGTGTGTGCCTGATTTGCCAGGCTTCAGATGCTGCCTCTCTTGCCAGGGACTTTCACCAGTGAGCAACGGACACGCCAAGCACAAGACTCTGTGCTCATCTCATGTAAAGGCATGGAAGCAGAAGAGGACTCCCAGCTGGTCTCCTCTATTTCTGTCAACGGTTCTTCTATGTATCCCTTTGGGGATCCATCAACAGCAGGAAAGACTTTTGGCTCATCAAGGATGGTGGAGCCAATCCTGTATGCTTCCTCTGCTTCTTTTGTTTGGACTCCTGCAATGTACATATTGGGACCTATGGGTTGCCTATTAGCAGCAATTCCATAGAACACCAGTACTGTCCCTGAGGGGGTCCAGGGTTTTGCATCGTCCCCTCTACCCTTTCACAGCAGGAGGAGATGACTGAGTTGTGGGCCACTGTAGATGAGGAAATCATCCACGAGATTGCCATTTCATCATTGTCACCAGATGAGTTGGTTAATCCCTCCCCTGTATTCCATCACTGATGACTTCAGACAATCCCAGGGCCTCATTAGAAGGACATCTGATACTTTGCAGATCCCTCTGCAGAAGGCCAAAGAGCAGCAGCACCCACTGTGTGATATTTTTGCTATAAGCTGGAGATGCATCCGTTGGAAGTGACCGAGGAGGAGAAGGACCTGGGTGTACTAGTTGATCACAGGATGACTATAAGCTGCCAATGTGGTGTGATAATGAAAAAAGCTAATGCAGTCCTAAGGTGAGGTATTTCCCATAGAAATAGGCAGGAGTTAGTACCATTATACAAGATATCGATGAGACCTTGTCTGGAATTCTGTGCGCAGTTGTGTTATCCCATGCTTAGGAAAGATGAATTCAGATTGGAACAGATACAGAAAATGATTAAAAGGCTGATCCAAGGAATGGAGAACCTGCCTTATGAGTGGAGATTCAAAGGGCTTGACTTGTTTAGCCTAACTGAAAGAAGGCTGAGGGGGGAGATGTGATTGCTTTCAGATGGGTAACTACCATGGAGGGAGAGGAGTTATTGAAATTCAATGCCCCGGTGTGTACGAGAATACCTGGATATAAACTGGCCATCAGGAAGTTCAGACTTGTAATTAGACAAAGGTTTCTAAGCGTCAGAGAAGTGAAGTTCTGGAATAGCTTTCCACAGGAAACACAGGAGGCAAGAAACCTAACCGGCTTCAAGACTGAACTTGATAAATTAATGGAGAGGATGTTATGATGGGACAATCTTATTTGGCAATTATCTGATCTGTGACTACTGGTGTCCAGTGGCCTGTAATGGGGCATTTGATGGGGTGGGTTCTGAGTTACTATAGAGAATTCTTCTTGTACATCTGGCTGGTGAGTTTTCCCCATGTACTGAGGGTTTAGCTGATCACCACATTTGGGATCGAGAAGGAATTTTACCCCGCGGCAGGTTGTCAGAGACCATGGGGATGTTTTGCCTTCATGTGTGGCGTGAGCTCAGGTCATTTGCTGGTGGATTCTCAAGGAACTATTGGTTAGTAATGTTTTCTTCCTTGAGGTTTCAGGTTCTACTTATCTCTTGGAGGGCTTTCTCTGAGGAGGCACTTCTGTCTGGAGGCACTTGACTTAGGCACAACTTGTGACATTCATTCTTTGTCTTGAGTGAGACAGCCTACAAGGATGCTGGTTAGTGCCATTTGTAATGGTTAGCAGATCGGGACTGACAGACATCATTGACTTATGGATGCAAGGCTGTGCAGTTTATGACAGCTATTCATTGCACCATCCAGATGCTCTAACAAAACAGCCTTATTCTAATACTCTACATCTGCAAATACTGTATTTCAAATTAATGTAAACTAATAAGAGAAGTATCTGTTGTGCAGTCAATGGATGTATTTTTCTTAGACTGTGTAGATCCCTATCATCAATGAAGATGGTGGATTATATCAGCAAAATGTGTCCCAGGATAATGGTTTCTTGCAGCATGCAAAAGCAAAGCAGAGAGTGGTACTATAATGTGACAGCTGCTCATTGTGCTATTATTCAAATCTGAGTTCTGATTGGTTTAGAAGATGGATTGTGTGCTTAATAATCAGAAACAAGATTATATATACAAGTATAATGACTTCAGATATACTTATCAATAAAGCACAACAGGCCAAAGGATAACGCCTGTTAAGCACAATTCGGCTTCCTGCTGTGCATCAGAGTTCATTATTTGGCATTACCCTATGCTATCCATTCTGCTCTTTACCCTTTTTTTGGTAAATGTACTTTTCCCTGATAACTGGACATGGAATTATGACTTTAAGACCCAGAATAACGTGGGGTGTGAGACAGCATGACACGTGAACAGTTAGTGGCCAGAGGCATTTAACTTTGCTGAGGGTCACAATGGGCAGAGGGCTCCAGGAGTTCCAGGGTGACTCTACGATTGTGTCAAACATGTACTATGCCTCTTAAAAGGCTGAGTATGCTCTTGTCACATGGTGCAGCCTTTTGGCATTGGTGGGTGTTCAAGATACACCATGATAACTTGTCACTGGCCTGCCTCACCACTGCCCTGTTGGAGTGCTGTGTGTTTGCTCCTCATGCTTGTGGAACATGTATCAGATCCATTCTGGCTCCTTCCCTTGTTGGCATGATGGGAAAGAGCCCCTTATGCTTTTACCTCCTGATGTCACCACTCAGGACAGCAAACACGTAGGGCACCTGCATGCTAGTAGCGTTCGTGACACCTGAGGCACACAGTAGCTAGAAGGTGAGTGGTGTGCGTTGTGTGTAGGGTTAGTGGGATGGGCAGCTGTGGGGTGTCTGGTTGAGGTAAGACTGAGGGAAGATTTGGCAGCTGGGAGACTGGTGCATTGATTACTCTGGGGAGTTTGTCTATTTTAGTAACTTACAGCCTGTGCGGTATTTCTAATTATTGCTTTATAGCCAGTCATAAATCAGGATTTTCAGATCCCTTTAAAGTCCATTGCTTTGAAGAGGCAGTTTCCTTTAGTGTTACCAGGTTAATAATCCTGTACCAGTTAAGAATTTGACTGAGGATGCTGATTTCATTTAGTATAGTCATAAATGCACCTGTCCCCCCTTTGAATTACAAACCACTTGTATCCACTACTGCTGGAAATGCCTGCATAGTGGCTGCTCTTAGGGTAGGTCTGCATTTACAGTGGAACTCTCAGCACCACCAGATCGATTCGGTGGGATCTGTTTGTGTGGCAGTGGAGACCTGCTCAATTGATCTGGAAGTCAACAGCATTAATCCATCCCTGTGAAAAGATAAACGCTGCATCAACAGGAGAGCATTTCCAATCAACGTAGCATGGGGAGACACCACACTACGTAGAGGTTAGGAAGTCAAATTTCAGTGGCAGTACAGATCAGGCCTTAAGCTTTTTCCTAGCCTGTTCCAAGGCTGGTACTTCATACATAATCACAGAGGAAGGATCAGTGGCCAAATTTTGGAATGTTTTCTTCCAGCTCAGCTCTGCAAGCAGAGTTTAGGACCTATCTTAGGTACTTCACATATTGGGTAACTGAGACACAGAGAGGAGGAGTGACTTACCCAAGATTGCTCTGCAGGCCTGTGTTAGAGCAATGAATTGAACCCAGGTCTCTAGGCTAGTGCTCCAAAAACTGGACCATCTGTTCAATATCCTTTATATTTTTTCCCCGCCTGTGATAGCACCACAACATACCATGTATGCTGCCATTCTGGCAGAGTTCTTCTAGGCTATGGCTGTACTTGACCAGAGGTGCTTCACTGTAAGCTCCAATAGCGTAGCTGCTCTAAGCTGATGGGACAGAGATCTCTGGTCAACTTAATTAATTCACCCGCAACAGGCAGAGGTAGTTGTACCAGCAAGAGAGCGCTCCTGCTGACACAGCCCTGTCTGCACCAGAAGTGAAGTTAGTGTAACTTGCACCACTCAGAAGGAAGGAAAGCAAACGAGGAATCCAGTGGTACTTCTAAAGACTAATAATTTTATATACTGCATAAGCATTTGTGAGAGAAAATTCCAGTTCATCAGGCACTTGAAGAGGGGAGGCTTATTCATATCCCTGGGTCATAGAAGTTACACCAGCGTAATGGTAGTGTAGACATAATAGCCATAATATTCCATAGCAGCAGATACCCAACATACAGTGCCACTAGAGAAAGGAGGCACCAAAACTGAAGCCACACAAATTGGTTAGTTACTACAGCTATGCCTATTCCTGCTGTCATCCCCGATAATGCCACAGTGTTAGTGTCTGGTGTGTTTGTCTGCAAGGGTAATAAAATAAACTCGCCAAGCTGTGTTTATCTAACTTTCTGTTGCCAGAAAGAGGATACATTTTGAAGAAAAACAATAGAAACATTATTAAATTCTGTTAGTCTTCAGACAGGGTTTTGCAAAATAGGATATGGCTTGTGACTAAGATTTTTAAGTCCCAGTAGCTGTGTTAGTCTAGTTTAGCAAAACAAACAAGGAGTCCTGTGGCACTTTTAAAGACAAGTTTTTTTTATCTCATGAGCTTTTGTGGGAGAAAATTCCACCTTGTCAGATGTTTTGAACTGTCTGACAAAGTGGGATTTTCTCCCATGAAAGCTCATGTGATAAAAAAATTTTGTTAGCCTTTAAAAGTGCCATGGGACTCCCTTTTTTAAAAAAGGTTTTGAAGAAGTTCATTGTTTTTAAGTAAAATGTTAAGCACTGAAAGTCATTTTAAGTGAAGATGGGAGATTCTGATCTAACTTTTTCCACGAAGATCCATTATTGAAAGGATATTGATGCCACAATCTGGAAATAATTTGTAGCAATAGGGTGAAGATTTTCTAAAATAAGGCTATTTAATTTTAGGCTCCTAAATTCGTATTTAGACACACAGATAAGTAGCCTGGTTTTTAAATATGCTGACCACCTACCAGTGCCCCAAGATCAGTTGGAGGAACAGTTCAAAGTCATTCAGAGGCAAATTCTGAGAGAGGCTGAGCCCCTGCAACTTCCGTGTCTTCAGTGGGAAATCACAACTGCTCAGCACCTTTCAGAATTCAGTTTTACAAAAGGCGTATTCATGGAAGAAAATACTTTTCAGAAATATGCTGATTTAGGACAGCAGATTGAGAGAGCTAGAGAGGTTCAGATGGTGCTGGGTTCCTTTGTATTTCCAGATGACATGAAAAAATAGAATAGATGCCCTGTGTATGTGAATTGTATTTGGATGATATTCTTGAATGTGTCAGAGCACATAATTAATTGGTTATAAAACTTTTCCATTTAGTTAACAAATGGTATCAAGTAAAGGTAAGAAAAAAGGAAAAGAGAGGATGCAAGCTTAGATAGCGTACCAATCTCAATTACAGGGTCATGTTTGTGGATAACAGTGAAGCAAACTGGGAAGAGAAGTTGATCAGTTCAGTTAAAAAGGATGTTCTGAGGGATTGTTGTTGGGAATCCATTGACAGTGAACTTAAAGAGCTTTGCGCTCATAACCTTCTAGTTTGTAGAGTGGATTTTTCTCATGTATTTGAAATTTGAATATCAGGTAACATGGAAGACAGTAAATTGTGGGGAACAAAATATGTTCAAGGTAGGGAGCTGTGTTTTTTCTCATCCCGCAGATATGGTAGCTTAGAACAGTGGTTTTCAAATTTAGGGTCACAACCCAATAGTGGGTTGCAGACCCTCAGGCACTGGGTTGCAGCACTCCCTGCTGCTGCCACCAAAAAACTAGAATGCATTGCGCAAAGATCCATCATCTTCAAAGCATCTGACAAAGTGGAATTTCCTCCCATAAAAGCTCATGCAATAAATAAATTTGTTAGTCTTTAAAAGTGCTCCAGGACATCTTGTTTGCTTTGCTCAAAGATGTAATTGTTGGGTTGCAGGCATAAATGATTTTTTTTTCCAACTAGGTTCTGAGCGAAAAAAAAGTTTGAAAACTACTGGCTTAGAGGTACTAGGAATGTTGATGAACCAGAAGATCACTTGTTGGCTGGGCTTAAGGATGGAGGCCTGCATATGGGATTTTGGCTGTACTCTACGAACCTGATTCTCCATGGCTTAGAATGCTGGAGTAATTTAATCCAATGTAAAATGGATGCAAAATGCTGCTGAAGAAGAAAGTTAAAGTATGAGATTTTACTTCAAGCTAATATAATCATAAAGTGAAAAGTAGAACTAATATTTTTTTCTCATAAATGTTAAAACACTTCACTTTTTTCATTCCCTCCCACAAAAGATTCTAAATAAAATTTTTAGAAATAAGAAACTTTGCTTCAAATTTGGTTCCCCCTTTTTAATTTTTTTTGGGGGCAACTGCAGAACTACAGGAAAATACACATTTTGAGTTGATTTTATGGTTTTGGTTTTTTGTTTTGGTTTTAAATTTTTTTTATGCCTCTATCACCATCTTTCAGTGGAAAAGTGTGTGTGCATACATGTGCGTGAAGTCTCTTAAAATATAAACAAGAAGACAAATAACACAACATTCCCATTTAGAAATAGATATTTCTTTTTTAATTGTGGGAAATTTTGCACAATTTTTAAAAACTTTCAGGGAAAATGTTTTTTCCATTTTTTTATCTCAGCCTTTTATACAGAACTATAAATTTGTAAAATAACTTCTTTTTTTGCTGAGGTGGAGGAAAAAAAGTATTTGACCAACCCTAGTAAGAAGTAGCACATTGGTTCAGTGAGTTGCAGAAGCCTAGAAAACTCCCTTGCTGAAATACTTCTGGAAGGGGTATTAGTGAAAAGCAGCTTTAGAAACTAATTTGAAACATGAAATAGCAATTTTTTAAAAAATACGTGCAGTATGGACTGCATAAAAAAGTTTTCCTACTGATTTGGTGAGACTCCAGGTGGAATTTATTTATTTATTTATTTTAATTAATTAATTTATTTAATCTGCTACGTTAGATGGAAATTGTCAAAATAGCAGCTCTGTAGAGAAAAGCAAAAAAAAAAAATCAATTAATTGACATACAAGGAAAAAAGAAAAAGCTTAGTTCTATATAGTTAGGTCAAGCCATGATTGAAGGGGGGGATGATTTGATGTTTCAGGACACTTTTTCTGATGAAGGATTGTGTGTAAAACAGTGAGAGAGAACCACTCCAAAGGAAAAACACGTGGAGTTCATCAGGTATGAAAGTTGGATTGGAATGAGGGGGTACTTTAAAGCAGATGAGATGGAGGGAATAAATACTGTGTAGTTGCTATTCATGTTGGATGATATTCCTGAATGTATCCAAAGGTTAACAGGTGACTTCTGCATGTACTGAGGTCGTCTTTTTTTTTCAGTATGGTTTATGGTAGGTGGTAGACTGGCTATGGTTGGATTTGTGGCACTATTTGTCCCATTGTTAATGGTGGTGAGAACAAAGATGAACAATCACACGCCATCTGAGGATGATGCCTAGTATGTGGTCAAGTAGATGGTGTTTTGCATGTTGCTCATAGACAATGGAAATGCTGGTACTCGTTGAGAATGCATTGTAGCATGTGTTCTGTTTAGTAGCTGATGGGATTTTGACACAACCAACCAAAACATTCCGTTCCAACAGGTCAGTTTTTACTAGTGTGACCATAAATGGTTTGTGTGCCTAAGTTACCAGTTGCATTTTAGTGACTAATTTTATAGTAAATATTAACTGAATTGTTGATAGTACAAATTGCTTCTTTACATAAGCAGACAAGGGGGAAATGTTTGATCTTCTTCCAAACTCACATCTTCCATTCATCAGAGTTTAAAACAATTCTTAGTGATCAACAAAAGAAATCATTTAGTCATCTTTAGAAGACTGGACTGCCAATTTTGGAGATCAGCTTAATTTTCCTAGTGAGTGCTACTGCATACACCTGTATACTAATCCATCCATTTCCAGAGAAAAATGACATGGGAGAAATTTACTTTGTTTGGAGATCTAGAGTTCACATCATGACAAGTATGATGGAGTGATTATTAAAGCAAAACGCACTTGGCACAAAATTAGTTTGTTCCTAGTTTCTGCCAAGACAATTGCCTCTGACTTATTGGCTCTCCTCCAGCCCAGTCAAGAGGGTCTGTATAAAGTGCCCAGAGCAGTCAGTCAAAGAAGTGTCTTTTTTCTTTCCCTGTCAGAGTACTTGGAGGTAGCCTGTGCTCCCTGCTTTGATTTCTTGGTTGGTTTTTGGAGTTTGACCTCCTAACCCATTGGCTCCCTCCCCAAATCATGACTTGGTAATTTTAAACAAAACCATTTTGCCTGACTTGAACCATTCCTGTTAGAATTTGATACTTAATTCTACAGCCAACAGCACAGATGTCCAACCACTAGACGCAGCTCAGCCATTGGTTGGCATTTCCCTAGTTCTAGGAGTAATAAATATTAACATTGAAAAGTGTAGTGAGGAAGAGCCATATGGAGTGAGAGAGCAATCAATTCCTTCTATTTTGGGGTTCTGTGTTTCTGATGTGGGGGGAAGGTCACAGCATTTTCATTAACCATGTAGGGTATAAGGCTGGCCTATGAAAAATGGGGTTTCTTTAGAGGGGAGGAGTTTAATATCAATGAACCAGCTATAAATTTAGCAGTAAAAGTTATTTTAAAACATGTCATTATTGAGCCATCTTCTGCACAATGCACTTTTTTATGAGTTTCTTTGTGCTTTGTGTATGCCTTGGTATTTTCATTTTTTAAAAGATGTTCATCTGCATTTTGTCAGCACTGGGACAAGAAGATGACGCTATGAAGTGTTAGGCTATGTTTACCCAATGCTTGCTTGTATAATAATCTCAAAGATTATTTCCGAGACACAGTTGCTGCAAATACTGCTTTTAATCCTAGAAAATCCTGGCCACGTTTACTGAACAGCATGGTTTCTCCAGACACGACAGGAAAATCAAATGAGTATTTTTGGTGGCTGGCTGTTTGTCAGCTTTTTGGGTCTGTCTCTAAAACTGGAGCTTATTCTCAAAGGAAATGAAGAAAGTAATGTGTGCCTGGCTTGTCCTTTTTTTTGGGAGGGGAGTTCTGGCTCAAATTTTGTTCCACTTATAACCTTGGAAATCAATGGGACTACTTGGGAGTGCAAAAGTTAATAGGCTTTGACCTTGATAATATTACTGAGAATGAACTTTTCCTCCTAGGATGTAGAAAGACTTGATGTCAATAATATACTTCTGGATGGTGACTTCATTGCAAAACGAAGGTGTTGTCACAGCACAGGCAGCTGCCTTTGTGTGAATATTAATCTCACTGGTGCAGTGTGGTGAAGTGGGAAACCTCTCCTAGGCTAATGCGGGATGACACGAGTGATTTCCTTGTTTCTTTTCTGTTCTGGTGATGGGACACGGGTTGTGGTATGAAGTAGAGCCACTAGGGGGTGGAAGGAAATGTTTAGGCAGCCTATACCTGGTACCCCTGCTGCTCACACAGGTTTCCAGCTTTTTGGGCCAAGGGGTGGAGATGTGGGGAGGAGAACAAGGACCAGGGGGAAGGGAGTTAGGAGGGAATTGGGGGTCCAAGAGGCAAGACCCTATCCTGGAGTGTAGCCTTAATCCCTGGGGGTTCCACTGCTTATGTCCTGGTGAAGCTGGTACCTACTGTTCAGGCTGCTGTATAAACTGGGTTGCTAATAAACCTGTGATTTACACATTGGCTGAAAGTCACTGCTGATCAGGACTGCCAGGGAGCCTCCTGGAGTGGTCCCAGGGGACCCAGACAGGCCAGGAGTTCAGACCCTCTGAGGCTGGACTTGGGAGCTGACTGCATGGAAGTGTGAGACCTGGGCAGTGTTGGGGGAGAGATCTGCATTCTCAAAGTCCTCAACGACTGGGCAGAGGGGTCTGGCGAGAGGCTTCTGGCATGCAGTTGTAGCAAAGAAAGGCATGATGGACTTTAGCATGGTTTAGCACTCTGAGTATGTACCCAGCCTCCTTGGGTGGTCAACCTAGAAATGCAAGCCAATGCACCCATTTTCACTATTGTTTTTACCTGTTCTAGCTAGATTATATTTTCTAAAGCTAATATTCATTATCTACCTGTGCTGCACACTTTGTAGCTATACCCTGAAAGGATGGGAAGTTTGCTTATTGTACAAGTGGGTAAAGAGGCATGGAGTGTGACTAAAGGTATGTCTACACTACAGAAATTTGTTAACATAAGATGTGTCAACTTTCAACCACTGCTATAATTGCAATGGTGGCTGATGTCCACGCTGTTATCCTTGGGTCGGTGGAGTGCATCCTCACCAGGATCACTTCCGCTGGCCTGAGGGGCAGCATGATGGGAGCTGAAAGGGCCATCTCTCAGCTGAAGGGACCCCATAGGCTCCTGGCTGTGCTGCACCACTACTGATCCCAGCCGGGCACAGGGACTTCCCGCTACCAGATGGGAGCTGGCTAGAGCCCTCCGCAGCTTGCCAGGTCCCAGCTTGCATCCAGGAGCTGTAAGACAGCCACTCAAGCCCCAACTACTAGTGGGACTGCAGCTACCTCTGCCTGGACTACCAAAAGGCTGCAGCTCCTTGCAGCTTGCCAGTTTCCAGGCTGCTGGTGGGGCTGAAGCAGCTCGGCTGCAAGCTTTGAGTCCCCTCAGCTGCAGTCCTGTTGGCACTTGGGACACCTGCAAGCCTTGGGTGGGATGGCTGCTGCCCACAGTTTGGTCTGGCTAGGAGCCTGTGTTCCCAGGCTCATAGCCAGGTGGCAGCAGCTTGCAACCTGTAGCCAGAGCCCAGTGGGTTGGGGATCTGGGCTGCAACCCCTCCTTCTCCCAGTCAGTTTCAGCACTGAAATCAACAAGAATGAGGGCCCTCTACTGCTCTAGATGGATACAGTGTTTACGTTGGCACTGTGTCACTGTAGGGTGGTGGACAAAACCCCTATGCCTTTTGTTGGGGTGGTTTGGTTTTTTTGTGGAAAGGGTGGTTACAGTGTATACACCAGGATTGTTTAGTTTAGTTCATAGAATCATAGGGTTGGAAGGGACCTCATGAGGTCATCTAGTCCAACCCCCTGCCAAAAAAAAAGCAGGACCACTCCTGCTAAATTATTCCAGCTAGAGTTTTATCCAGCTGGGCCTTAAACATCTCCAAAGACGGAGATTCCACCACCTCCCTAGGTAGCCCATTCCAGTGCTTTACCACCATCCTAGTTGACAGAAGGTGACTTAGGTAGAGAAAAATCCCTAGTGAGACCAGGTCTAAGTGATTTAGCTAGGGTTCCAGAGGGTGAGATTCATCTGTGGTTCAGAAGACCATGACAAAGCCTTCTGTAACACTGGCCGCCTGCCCTGGGACGTGTGATATCAAGAGATCCTGTCTACCTTCTCCACCCCTTGTGGAAGGGGTTTCTGTATTTCTCCTGCACAGGCTGATATAGATTCAGTTTAAGCAGACCCCCGGAGCCCAGCACAGTTAGGAGGGTCTGTGGTTGCCACTTTGGCTCTCCAGGTTGGATTAGTACATGCAGGAGAAGAAGCCTATATGTTCTAGCCCAGCAGTGCAGATGGGGTGGATTTAACCTCCCAGGGCTGCTTGTTTTCCACCCACGAGTAGCCAAGTTATAAGGCTGTTCAAGAGTTGATACCAGTGGCTTCAGAAGAGTCGGGATACTAGATCAGATTTGTAACTTCTCCAAGGAAGTGACCCATCCTACAGGAAATGTTACTAGAGTGAGTGATGGCTAGCTCATGTAAACAATTACACTTCTGAAGGAAACGATCAGGAGATTCCACATTCATGTTCATGCAATGCATGAGACTTGTATATGTACGTATAAAGAATAATGGGCCATATTCTGCTGTCAGTTACACTGGAAGAAATATAAAGCAACTCCACGGATGTCAGAGGAGTTGCTTCAGATATACTCCAGTTTGTTGGATGGTTGTTTGGCGTAAGGTAGGTGGTCATCCCACTAGCTGTCATTTTACATCTCTTACTTGTGTACATGCAGTAAGAATGAGCCAACTGAAAAGTGTTCAGCTCTGAACAAAATTGTAATATAGAATGGAATTAAGAGTTATAGTGCAAAACTGTGGCAGACTCACAAACTTAAATGAACAGGAGGACTATGGAGTCAATATAGTAGAAAAGATGGAGTGTTTACAATCTAACATGAAGTTAGGTGAGCTGGTTTTATTTTGTTGTAGTAAGAGAATATGTGTATGCTTTGTCTTGTAGTAAATCCAGCTCCCATAATTCCTTGCAAGAGTCAATTTTCATTCTTGCTGTACAGTATGTATCAGTGCTCATAGACCTTTCCTATTGTCATCTGTCTCAAAGAACACACAGTGATTCATGACAGAGTTTACCATTTCTAATGCGCTCTTTCCAGTATGAATGGAAAGCAACTGTATTTTTTATTTTGAAATTTTATTTTAATTGCAAAACATTATTATGGTTGATCCATTCTAAAATTCAGCAGAACATAACAGCTGCAGCATTTATGGCTTGGACAAGTTGGCCAGGTTTGCAAAACTGGAAATATACTTTCCAACCTAGAAATTTGAATTACAGTGAATTTACATAGGAAAAGATGTGTGAATGGAATCAAAGAGTATAAAGAAAAATGCTTTGGGGGGGGCGGGGCAGGAAGCCTTCTTGTGAAATAGTTTAGGAAACCAAAAGGCAAATTTTGCACTTGTGTGCATGCTCAATGTTCAGTGAATTCAGTGGGAGTTATGCATATACATGCACACATTTGAGGGCAAAATTTGTCACGTCAGATTGTAGGAAACCAGACTCTAAACATACTTCAAAGCCTAACCTTGAAAAACATAGTGTACCACAAAACCCCTTCCTTCTTTCTCATGGAAGAGAATTCACATTGCATTAATAGTTGATAGTGCATATGTAAATGTGCTTGAGTACCTTCCAACACTCAAGTTCACTAACAGCCTGTTAATGCAAACACTGTTCTCAGGGCTGGCCCTAGACCAAATGCTGGACTCTGACTTCAGTTCAGTTCTTGTGTCTCTTTGACTGGCAACAACCTGCCCACGTATACCAGTGAGGGCACAGCTGATAACATTCTAAGAGATTTGAGGAAAATGTACTATTCAGAAAGTCTGGAAGTTTCTGTGAGACTGGGGAAAGGTCCAGCATATTTAAGGTAGTAGGTGAAAAAAGAATCCACATATGGAATATCTGAAAAATTTTACTTTGAACAATCTTTTCGGTCACGTGGGTCTGCTGGCTCGAAGTCCAGCCCTGCTTGTCGTGACTTCTTGTTATTACAATAATGTTTTTATTAATTTTACACTTCATTTAAAAAAATCATTTGGGTGAGCTTTATGCAGTATATCTTTCCAGTGTGAAAAGTTGCTCCTTGTAAAATAGGAGGGAACAAACTGCAAACACCACTTACCTACTATTTTGAACATAGTCGACATTTTTTCTAACTCTGCCATTTTGATGTTAAGTGGACTCTTTGGATCTCTTTCCTTTCCCTTATTCCCAGATGTCCAGCTGATAGTTAAGCTGCGGTTCATCTTTCAGCAGTCAATTTTAACTCAGTCTTTCATAAATGACTAACTTCTGAATATTGAACTTCTTCTGGGTTTGCTTTTTCACTAAAAAATGAGTTAACAGCAGCTGAAAAGGTAACACACTTGAAGTGCTCTGTTCTGTGGGAAGGGGCATTGTCAAATGCTGGGGCTATGGGGACGGAAGCCTTGGGCCCTGGGTTGCAGCACCTAAGACTCCTGCCTGCTCCACCCATCACCCCCACTGCCCCACTCAGCACTGGTGGGGCTTAGGGGAATGCTGGGAGGACCCCTTGCCATCTTGGCATGCAGGTGGGGGAGCAGGGTGCTGGGGCCGGGGCAAGGCTCTGTGTTCCCACCCTTGTTCACCCCTGAGCCAGCTGGTCCACCTCCGGCGGCATGGCAGGCTGGTGCCTGTTCACTCCATCTGGGGGCAAGGCTGGCTGGCACGAGGTAGAGCCTTCCAGGGCTCATGGCCCTGGGGGCTGCACTGGAGGCCATTGTGCCACCAGAGGCCATGCTATGTGCCAGCCAGCCCCACCCCCTGTTGCATACTGGTCAGACTGGGGCTGGGGTGAGAGCACCTTCTGGCTCCAACCTCCCCCCCTTCCAGCAACAGCACACTCATGAGTCACCCTGGTGTGGCGGGGGGGCACAGTTGGGGAGGTGGGGCTCCAGGTCAGGGAAGATGTCCGTAGTCGAGGGCAGAGTGAGACTGGTTAATCTGTCCCTGGTCAAATGGTAACATCTTTCACTTCCACAATACTTGCAACTAAGGTGGCACAATGCTTGCAGATTACAAATCGGAGATTGTAGAATTCATATTTCAATAATGCCATCCGTGCCCCAGAGCTTCTTCCCACAGGTGTCTTGTGGGAAATCATTCATCTTTGGATATGAAGACTTTGAAAGTCATTTAAAGCTTCTCTTTTTCAGTTTACAGAGTGAGGAAGTAACCAAGACCTGTTGAATATTGCTTTTAACTCCATGGCAACCAAATAGGAAGTGCCCTGGTGAAAACCACAAGTGGAGAGGGCACGCATATATTCCATCAGTCGGGACTAAACAAAGTTTTCTTGTGGGAGTGGAAAACTGAACGGTGGTTTGTGCTCCTTCTCCATTCCTGTTCTTTCAAGAAGGGTGATTCAGTGCTTTTAAGGCCCTAAGGATACTTGATGGCAATGACAATGCACCAAAGTGTCTGTGAGGAGAAGTGCTCAGTGTGACTCCTGAACAATCAGCTTTTGCTTCAACCCTACCCACTGTCTCCTAATACATTTGACAGCATATGTAACAAGGAGGCTAAACTTGTCAGAAATTTCCGATGACAGTTCAGTAAGCCTAGCACCTTCCTCATTGTGGTCACTAAGGTCATGTCAGATGCTTCCAAAATTGCTTGAATCCTTTCTGGCATTGACTTGATACCTTTTTTTGATAGCTGGTACCCTAAATAAGTCACAGAATCTCTCAAGAATGTGCACTTGTCCTTTCACAGTCTCACCCTTGCTTTCAGAACACATTCCAGCATCTTCTTGGAGGCTTCCAGGTGTTCCTTGTCGTTTTGGCCCAAGATTATGATGCGATCAAAGTAGATGGCTATATGGATTAACCTTTGTTGTTCTTTCAAAGGTATGTGTGATTCTGTGAGGCTGTCTGGAATAAGTAGACCTGTATGTCTGTGTTTAATTGTCATAAATTTCTGCAATTTTGTCCAACTTTACTTGCAAATGTTCATAGTTCAGCACTATGTGGAGTGGCAAATAAGCATTGAAACCAAGGGAAGGAAGTTTAGAAATGGGACTAAACCAGAGTGTATTAATAAACTGTTAATGCACGTCAGCAGGATCCACACAGACAGTTAATCCCCAGGAAATAGTGTGGGATTGATTTCCCACCTCAGCTTGCCACAAACTAAATGTTTACGTTCACCCAGCCTTAGAGAACTTGTTCACTGTCAGTTTATACTCCTCAAAAAGTGTCACAGACATCAGCTGTAAATTCTCTTGGTATAAGGATGCCTTCCATTTCTAGTCTGTGAATTTGTGTTTCCCTCTGAAGGCAGGGCCAATCTTTCCTTGAAGAAGAAGAAGAAGGGAAAAAAAAAACAAAACACACCAAGGACTGAACCAGAATCCAGATGATTTTTGGAAAGGCTTTGGGACCCTGATTGGTCTCAGACTTGCTGCTGAAACAGGGCCTGGGACTGACTTTGCTGTAGTTTGCTTGGTCTCTCTTTAAATGATAAAAACTAACTCTTTCAGATTCTGTCTCATGCCCAGGTCAACACAGTTTGCTCTTAATGAGTTAAAAGGGCTTGGAAAATGTCTTTGAAAACAGTAGCAGGTTGTTGCTGTGATGTGGTTTTGTCTCCATTGAATTACATCAGTCTTGTGGAATAAGGACCTATGCTTGGGCCGTGTGGGCTATCTTGAGCACCCTAAAGAAATTCCTTCTGATAACAAGATAAGTCTTCTATTTCAGATGTGTTCTTGTCAACTTTTTATCATTACAGTGATTGGTGTGAGAAGTCAATATAAATGAGGAGTTGACTGCTGAAATAAATGTAATTACTAAGCAGGTAACTTTGTTAGCTAATTTCTTTTAAGCACTTTAGAAGAAATGGATGTCAGCAGGAGATATTTAAATGAGAGATGTTGGTGACTGTGCAGCAGCTCAGGTGATAGTCATCTGTATGTGGCAGGAGGATGGATGAATGTGTGCAGATGGTAGTGTGTGAAGTGGACGAACAGGAAAATAAAACCAGAATCATTAGTAGATCAGAAGGCCTGGGGGCAATGTGTCAAAAGACAGACAGATGGGTTTGAATATTTTGTTACATATATGGTTTAGAGATGGCAGAAAATGGTTCAATGTGAAATGATAGCAAGAGCTTGTTGAACTCAGTGTTGTGCTTGTAAAGTCACATGCCTTCCAGCTATCCTGAGGTCACACCCACATGGTTATTTTATTACAGCCCATCTGGCAAAGGCTGGCTTTTTCAAAAGTGATCAGTATTGAGGTAACTCTGCTGTAATTGACAATGACAGACCTTCCATTGATTTCAGTGGGAGCAGTTAGGCCAGTGTTGAACACTTTGGAAAAGTCCATGCTAAATGTCTCAGTATTTTGTAATATGACTCGGTTAAGCTTTTCCAAGGAATATACCACATGCCTGACCTCAAAACAAACAATGCTAAATGTGTTTCTCTGATCCAAAAAAATAACAGCTAAATACTGCTGCTGCTTAATGTCTAAATAAGTCTTCATTTGACATCAAGACCTTTTTTAAAATATTATCACTTGTTTTGAATGGAAGCAGCTTTACAGTTGTTGTAGATTTTTTCCAACTGTTGTGTAGAGTTGTCTTGACTATCTTTTATGGAGATGCTAGTTAACTATTTTTATTGCCCTTTGGTTTAAGATTAATGTTCAGGTGTTAAGGATCTTGCATGAAAAGAATTTTGCATGACTCCATTCTGTAGACATACTTGCTCATCTGTACTGTTACCAATGCAAGTATTCACTATGATTAGGACTCCTTGTAGTTCTAATAAAATCACAGAAAATAGGCAAACTGAACAAACTGATAGTTCCTTGTTTTCTGGAATAATTTTTGAAGTAAACTCCCAGGGACCAGTTTTCAAGATGACCCCTTAATTTGGATCTGTCACGAGGCAGGCCCTCTCTTGCATCCCCTCAAGGAGAAGCCAAAAAGGGCATTAGCAGAGAGGACACCTCCACAAGCTACTTAAATGCTCAGTGCCCATGACAATACTCAGCCCTCAGGTCAAGGCAACATGGCCTAGTGGCCAGAAAGTCAGTACAAGGGGTACAGTGCCAGCTAGGGGGGTCAGGCCCTCCTGCTCCACTGAGCCCCAGCCCAGGGTGCTATTGGTACCAGGGTTATGGTACTAAGTCAGCAAGGATCCAGAATGAAACACGCTGACTGGTCTTTCACCTTACCCCAAGCTATATCCTTTGGGCCCCCTGGGCTGTTTCCTGCCTGAGACAGGGATAAGTTCTTTCTGATCACTGGTCCATCTTCCTCCTCTTTGGGACAGCTGCTGCAAGTTCAGCTTCCCTGCAGGTTCTGGGCATCAGCTTCTGGTGCTCATTGCACGGCTGCTGCTCCTTGGGACCCCCACTGGAGGCCAAGTATCCTGCAGGTTGTTGCTGATGCAGCTCCGGGGCAGGAGCTTCCAATATATGTCCTCCCTCTTTGCTGCTCAGCTCAGATTGAGTCAAGCTGCTCCCTTTTATGTTGGGACAGCAGTCTGAGAGCGCCCAGCAGTGCTCAAGTGGTGGAGCTTCTGTTGCCCATATATAGAGTTGGCTGGGTTTCTGCAGTGTGGGGTGAGTCTGCCCCATCACAGGATCATAGTATTATCTATGTAGGTTTTAGGATGTCCAGTGAATAAGTGCAAAGTTTCATTTGTTTCAAAATCTGAATTTATATGCATAATGTAGTAGCTACCTAATAAACATAAATAAATAAATATAAGTTCCAGAACTTGCACAACTAAAGCTGCAAGAGCAAGCTCAGAGGCAGCACATAGAAACTAGAGCAGGGGGACATGTAGCACGTCTAGAGTTGTGTTAAGTGGGACTTGGATTATGGTGGAAGGGTCAGCACTTTCTGTCAGGGTTGGTATGTCTGCAGATCTCTTCTGACCATGCACTTCTCCCTCCTTTCCATGGTCTCCATTGATATTGGAGCATTCCAAAGTGAAGCTCTAATAACTTTTTTTTTCTTGTTTTAGGTTATGTGCTTTGGTTTTGGTTCTTTGCACTGGATCTTAGTATGGGGATACCACTGGTGTAAGTTTCATGCATCCCCTGTGTGTTTTATTCTCTAGGTGTGGCCAGAAAAGCAAATCATCATCTACTGCTTCTTTGCAAACCATTCATGTTTTTTAGGTTGCTGTGTCTTGAAAGCCCTGTGTTCAAATCACAGCAGACTTTACTCTGACCCTTGAATTGAGCCACTGTTTCTCAGGTTAGTTCGACTTTAGTTTTAATGGGCTGTAAGCATAAAGTCTGCTGCAGCTTTATTGTTGGAATCCTCTTTTTGTGTGTGCGTGCTAATACCAATATTTAAAAGTTAACGGACAATTCTGAAATCCATTTGATGGTTTCAGAAGATGCTATACCTCCAGGAAATGCAAAGGGACATTTATTCACAATGGTTTGGAGGTCTCTGCCTTTTTACTGTGGTGAATCCTTGATTCTCCATTTGTGCATCAAGAACGTACATCTTTCATGTAACATCCTAATACCATTAACGGTTGTCCACTGTCTTTCGTAGAGCAAGAAATAAGGCAGATTGATGGGATTATTTATGAGATGCTTGTTTATGCCGGAGCCTGTCTGTTATCTTCTGGGTTGAAGTTGGATGACAGAAGAGCTTCCCTGGTTGCCCAGAATGGGTGATGGGACCTAAGCAATATGTGAGGCAGTGAACAAGCTGGTCATGGAGTAAGAGCTTTTGGTAAATATGAGACTTCTTGTACTCATGCAACATAGCCATCTCTTGCAAGATGGTTGGAGGAAAGATGTTTGCAAGAGCTGGAAGCCCAGGCACCAGACTAGAGTTCAATGTGCCAGTTGTGAGTCTCATAGCCACATTTAACTGGACACTGAAAAGGTCTGTGTGTGAGTTTCTTCCCCAAACATGTTGCTGTGGAAGAGCGTAAAACCAGCATTGCCACTTGTAGCTTTTGAGCATCACAACCCAGCACAGAACCCAGTAGCTTTTGGATGATATTGTCACAACTTTTTTTATGGCTCTCTTGCTTTGAATGTTCTGGATAAGTATGGCTGTGATTGAAAGCAACTCTGTGGTAGCAGGGTTAGAACTAAGGACAATAGCCTTGCCTCAGAGGTTTACATTAAGCAGCCTCTTAACTTCAGAACTGCTGTGATGGAGAGCTGATGGCACCATTTTTGATGGGTTGGGTTTGAGCCACCAGATTTCTGTCCTCTTCTGATTGTCATTAAGGATGTCTTCAGCTTTCATAGCATGCAGATTACGTCACTAGCACTAGGGTGTCGGCATGTTATTTATGAGAATACCATTTATAACAGGGTGGTGTTGGAGGCCATAGTGCAAACTCAGCTCTTTGCTGACCTGACTTCTGACATGGACATCATATGCTCTGTCCAAAAGCATTGACCTATGATTTAAATGCCTGATTATACTGATTACCACCCCACCCCTGCACAGAGCAGAAGGGGTCCTAGCCCCAAATACATTGGATAGTTTCTGCGGTAGGCTCTTGTGGCCAATGGAGTTATAAGCTGTGGCCAGTTAGAAGCTGCAGCCATTTTAAGTTCTGGTTGGAAACTAGCCTCAAAATGTGTAGTAAATGTAAGCGCTGGGTTACAGTAGCCTCACCCTGCCCTGAAACCTGCCTGTTCTCTGGGGATTGCAGAACGGAGTTCAGCCAGGATCACCCACTCCAATAATTTATATGTCGTATAGAGGGGTACAAGTAGAGTTGTGGCTTTTGGGGTCATCGGCCAGCTTCCTGGGTTTGAAAATGGTTGTTACCTTTCATTGACTCCAACTTGCTGGAAGATTGTTGGTGGTGATAGTGCTACCATCCAGTCATGTGCTTTCAGCCAGAGACATTTAAGGAAGTCTAGAAGGATGCCACCAATGGCAGCTGCTTTTCTTGTTTGGTAGCAGAGGGGGCGGTGTCAATCTCCATTTTTTGTGAAGGATTGACAGAGACTTGAAGAAGGAGCACTTTCTTTCTGCAGAGGATTCCTTGAGTGCTGTTTTCGCCTCTCTCTTTGTCAGCTTGCAGTCATCTCTGAGTTTCTTAGCAGGAGGCTGGCGATTCTGTCTGCAGTGACTCAGGGTCTTGTGTGTGATGGTGCTGGTCTATCTATGTGCCACTGAAAGGCCCATTTTTTATGGTGGTCAAAATTGGCTCATAGCTAGGTGCCAGCAATTTTACTTCTGGTTGCCAGAGGGCATACTGCTGTTGCATTTCCGCAGTGAAACTAAGTGACAGGCTACTAACCCTGGTCACCATGGCAGCTGGAAACAGATTTTTCAAGGCCTGCTTTATGGCCTCCACAATATTCGTCCATCCTTGTCATCTTGTGAGTGCAGTGATTCCAGGAGGGCAATGACCAAGTCCTGGTCACTAATTGTTTCATACTTCTTTGGGAGTGTTTTTGTTCTCTGGGCTCAAGCGGGGAATAAAGAAGCCCCCTTAACCACAGAGAAGCTTAGAGAGCAATGGGAGCAACGTTTGCGTGGTCCTCCGTGTAAAGTACACTTTAACCTATGCATCTGAACTAATGCCACTACTTCAGAGATGGAAGATCATTTATCTACCTCCCAATGAGAACAGTAACTATGCCAAGAAACAAGTTCCAAAAAGGTAGCTGTATTAGTCTAGTTCAGCAAAACAAAGGAGGAGTCTGGTGGCACTTTGGAAGAGTAATAAATTTATTTATCTTGTGAGCTTTCATGGGAGAAAATCTGTGAGTTTTCTGTCTTTAAGCATCTGATTAACTGGGAATTTCTCCCATGAAAGCTCATGCAATAAATAAATTTGTTATCCTTTAAAAGTGTCACAGGACTCCTTGAGTGGTGTGGTTTAATTTTTTTTTTAATTTCAAGAATGGCTCTTTTCAGAGGCACATTAATCAAGTAATAGGCCTATTGGATTTGTCTAAACCAACTAGAAATTGCCTTTTGCTGTGAGTCAGCCATTCTAAGTCTCTATTCAAACCTAGTCTGATAGTCTCAAGCAATTTCCCTGCTTTTAACGTTCTCACCTTCTCATCTATTGTTGTTAGAAGCCCACATCCACACTGTTTAAACTAAAACGTGTTTGGTTTGCTGAAATAGACTAACAGATTCTGGAAAGCCCTGTTTGAATTGACCTTGTGACCCAAACTTCTCTGCATGTATATGTATACGAGTTTCCATTTGATGCATCTGAAGAAGTGGGATTGTGCCCAGGAAAGCTTATACGTTAAATAAATTTGGTAGTCTTGAGAGGTGCCACAGGACTTCCTGTTTTCTTCATTTTGTTGTGACTTGGAAAGTGTTTTTTGTTTCATTTAATAAGCTGTCCTGAGGGAAGGGCCTGAAAGAGACTTGTGTGGCATTAATCCTTCCTGGGCATGGGGAGACAAGCCAGCCACCCAAAATCATTTGTAATGCTCTTTAGCTGTATCATGCATTTTGAGTACACCTGGATCTTCCCTAAGGAATAACCTGGGAAGTAAATCACTGATGAATTCACTTGGCAGCAGTGGCGCTTGTGAGCTTTCTCACATGGCCTTACACCTTAGTACCCTACTTTATTCTCCAAGTACAACTCCTTGTGGGACGCTCTTGAGATGTCCCCAGAGTGACAGGGCCTCTGGGTGTTGACCAGGATCAAAGTTAACCTTCTTCACCCAGCATGTGCAGCAAGCGTAGTCTCCCACCCCTCTTTTCTTATGCAATGTGAAGGATATTCTTGACTTTAACACTCTCACCTCTTGGTTTTCAGTCATCAGCTACTCATGTTGTCTCTTCATCCCCTGTTTTCCCAGATGTGTCTCTCTGCCTCTCACACTTAAATGCACATGCACCAGTGGAGTATTGAGGGTGTCCAGCAGCCAGGGGGAAGTCCATATTTGCTCTACCGCCACCATTACCACCCCACCCCTGCACAGAACAGAAGGGGTCTAACCCCAATACCCAGCTGCCCCAAGAAGGGAGTGGCTGTATTGGCGGTGCATGAGGATGGGTTGGGGGGGCTCTCCAACGCACTTATCTGGCATGTGGCACCCGTCTCTCTGCAACAGCCCACCCCCATCTGAGACGCAGTTTCATCTCCCCTCTCAGCATCAGGAAGGGAAGGGAGAGGGGCCAGGTAGGGTCAGACCTTGATAACAGATGTGGGGTGGGGTTCTGGCCACCTCCTGTGCTCCCTCCCGTCCCCAAGCAGGGCACATTTCACCTTCCAGCCCTGCAGCTCCAGCCTGGCATGACCCGTGCCCTACACTTGCAGCCCCAGCTAGCAGCGAGACACTGGCTTGGATGCAGGGGACTGCTCTAGCCTTTCGGATGCAAAGGAAGGGAGGTACTGAGGGGCACTTCTCAGTGCCTACTGCGTCCCTCATGAAGAGCTGGCCTGGACTGACCCCAACCCCTAATCATATACCCAATCCAGCTCTGGGCTGGAGTGGCAATGGACAGGGCAGCCTTTCAAGTGCCAGGCTGGCCCTTCACAATGTGGGAGGGGAACAGGAGGCTCTCATGCCTCAGTGCTCCTGGGCATGTGAAGGGCTAGGGACCTGCCCCCCCCCACACCTCTTGATACACTGCTCACTCACAGACACACACACACACATCCCCCTGACATCCTGCAAAAAAGTGAAATGTTGTGGGTGTAAAATCAGCTGGAGCAGAGACACTTCTTATGTAAAATTGTTTTAAAAAATCGTCAGCTTTGTGCCACTAAAAGGTATTTTATTTCACTGTACAAGTCATTAAATTCTACAGAGAAATTCAGTATCGGATTAGACCAACAGATTGTAGTTTTGGCTATTTGATTTGTTATAAGCAGTGAACTCCTAAAGAATGTAGTCTGCGTTTGTCAGTCCAAGCTAATTCATTTTTGTGGAAAGTTTTCAAGTGATGATCATATTTTGGGGAAGAGGAGGTAGTTGTGTAACAGATAGTGTTAATCATGCTCTCTCCACTTATGCTGCAAAACAAAAATGGAAAATCAGAGAGAAATCAAATTTACAACTTAAAATGTTTATTGAGGCGCAAAAAATTGAATGGGGTCCACGTAGGTAGTTTTGGTTCGCATGAAATGTGAGTAGATTTAAGGGTGTATTGGGGCAGCAGTTCCTTGACTAACATTTGCAATGTTTGAGTGACAGAGTGAATATGATGTGTATGAGTTTAAAAATTGCTTTCTCTACCCCACCCCCTTCAGTAAATGATGTTTCAAAATTTTCTTTACACTAAATAATGTGACTTCTGAGGAAAAACTGGAGTTTTGTCTAAGGCCTTATTGGAACCATGGGTTCCAAACATTTTCCCACCATGAGAACAAACTTTGCTTTCTTACTTTGTTCCAATAACATAATCAAATTGAACTTGCACTTGCACTTGGCATTTAGCTTCAATTCAAAAAACAAAACAAAAAACAAAAAAAGCCTCAACCTTGTTTTTTCATGCCACTTATGGGGCAAGGGTTAACACAGCTGCAGGCATAATTGCCTACACTGCAGATTCTAAGACCTTTCATAAATACGCAAGGCTTCTGGGAATGCATCTCTGAGGCACAAGGAGTTAGGAATAGAGAGAGAGATGGTGTTTCTTAGGGAAAATATGAGGAGGGAGAAAGCCTAAGCTGGTGTCTGTTGGGGTTGTCTTTTGGTTGTACTACCCCAAAGCCAAACCACAAAAGGATATAGAGTGTGTGTATAATCTACATGCAGGTTAGGAATCTCACCTGCTTATAACACAAGGCAGGATCTCATGATAGGTTTCTAAGGGGAGGGTGACTAAATGCCCGTGGTTCCTTAATAGACATTACATCAATAGTTTTGTGAGTCTAAGTAGATTGAATAGTTAGTGTCAGTTTCCTGTTCATTTGTACGTGTTCTAACCCAGTGGTTCTCAACCTTTTGTGAGTTGTGGCGCACTTGGCAGACTATTGCAACTTTACAGGATGCACCAGCCCATTCCCTGTATGCCAAATCCAGCCATCTTCCTGGCTCTTTGCAACATCCTTATGCTGTGTGGTGACACAGTAATGCGTCCTGAGACAGTGGTTGAGAACCACAGTTCTAACCCGATGATTTTTCCCCCCAGCCTTTTGAAAGCTTGAGGCACTCTCTAGGGCAATGAAACCAACAGCAAGCTCATCCTTCCCAGATACTTCACCATTATTTATACATCTTCAGTACGCTCCAGTGAGTCCTGAAATGGGTACATCATATGCTTTGAGAAACACTAATACAACCTGAAGATTTGTAGCCGTCCAAGCTCTCTGGTGGGTTTGATGACAGCAGTGGTTGTAATAGCCACCCTTCGTCCAGGATAAATGTAAAAAGACAATTAACCATGTTAGCTGGATAGCTAATGAGATAGCTGAAATAATAGGAGCTCCCACACAATAGAACCACGAAAGGGCAGTTAAAAATTTTAGCTATCTGGATGAAGGCATTTAACTGCAGAGCACTGTATGCAAACATAGAGGGCAGGGTATTGTTTGAGGGAACTGTGCATGTATTTGTGTGAATGAGAAGAAAATACAGAAATGCCACAGAAGCACATATCTATAAAATACAGAGGTTGATTTTAAAAACAAAAAATTATGAAAAACAGCTGATTGTACATTTTTGTTCTAATAACTTCCTTTCTTTTTTGTTTACTTTTAAACTGTTTTCTGTAGTCTATTTGGTAGTTGACTGTTGCTTGAGGCAAAATGCATTCCTTGTTACTGGAGCACTCCGTTTGGTTATTCAAAGTTGGCCTTACTCAGCCTTTGTTGGTATTCCAGTTTCCTTTCAGCAGTGTTTGTGTTGGGCATATTTTCACTAGTATGTTGAGTGGGCTCCTTTTTTAAACAAAAGTTTTCACACTGTTGTGGAGAGTGAATCGAAATGCACTTAATAGCCCACCTTTATTTTTCTATTTCTATTCTAGGACCGTGATGTATCAACTTCCACTGAACAGCTCATTAACAATAGAAGGATTCCTTATTTGTGGCTGTCTACCTTCTTTCCTTATGCATTCACTGTTGGAATGCATGTGCTATTTGATTGGCAGACAAAGTACAGATGTGGGTCTTTAGTCTGTCATCTGCACTGGGATTTCAGCCATTATATAAGGAGCGTTGTCGACTGCTATGATCTGCATTGTAGTTTTCCGATCCCATAAGGAGCCATCAAGCACCTGGCATTTGTACTAGTTTCCTAACTAATTAGTTAGCACAGCACTTTGGAACGTAAACTACTGTTTGTGAGAGACGCAGGGTGACTGCAGCTCTAATCCCCTTCCACGATCCCTTAGCGGCACCCACTTAAGGTGTCCAGCTCCCAACCATTATCTCTCTGGGCGAGAGACATGTCTGTGTTTTCTAACGGGTTTTAAAGCTGCACAGTTCCCTGTCTTACATTGTGATATCCACGGCAACCCTGTCTATGTAAAGGCCAGAGCCTGTGTTTTGCTTTCTCTCTGAGGTCCATGAACAGTGTCTTGCCACCAGTTATGAGTTACCCCACAGCTCTTACTAAGCAAGCACATTTATTCTGAAGGTAAAAGCATTACAGAAAAAGTCATAAAAACAGTAAAGACTTAAACACTAAAGATATCCAGAAACACCCATTAGTCTTTTGGGCCTTTTTAGGCCAAAGTCCTTCCAACCCTTCTGCAAGGGTTGTTCCCCCCATCGCCTCTCCCTGAACAGAAGATCTTGTCAATTTGCTGGTTCAGAAAGAAGACTGTGTTAGCTCAAGCTCAGTTTTTATACAAAAAGTTCTTTCCTTATGTCCTCCTCTCTGGAAAACCCAGCGTGAATATGCAGACTTCTCCAGGGCCAGGTGCCTTTCTAGGGTTGTTTAGTCTCAGTGACTTGCTGTAATCCACCCCCACTGATTTTAGTTTCCAGAGAAACTTTGGCAGCCCTCTCCAATGAAGCAGAACACAATCAGACGTAATTCATAAATGTAATGCATTGGACCCCAAAGAGGCTGAAGTTGCAATAGTTGTCATGCTGTATAAGTGCTAAGTGCCACTATTATTATAAAATAAGAGTTTCTTATCACTGACACATGTAAGAACTAGGCAGAACTTGGCCACTGTGAAGCACACTGAATAGTAAAATGATTAGCTGTTGAAAGCTGTCTGTGAATTTACAGCAGTCTCCACCACACTCTTTATCTTCAGAAGGCTAACTTGAAGGGCACCATGACTTCACCCTTTTGGATTTTTCATATATTTGGTGTGTTTAAATTTATCTCTGGCACCTACCAAGTTAGGTTGTTGGGTCTCTGTATTTGAATAATGCTGTCCTCCTTTTGTGCAGTCATTGTGTGCATTCCAGGCTTGCAGGAGCTCAGTACTAGTGCAGTTCTTTGTTTATTGCTAATAATGCAGGATGACTGTATTCATACCTGCATTGGGTTCACCCCCATGCTTCTTAAACCCTAAGGCAACCAGTCTCCTATTTAAGACTGTATCTACTACCCCCCATCCTGTAGCAAAATTCTGCTTCCATTCCTCTCTGTTGCCTACTTCTCCAAACTGTCTTATGAGAGGTTTCAGAGGGAAAGCTGTGTTGGTCTGTTTTCGGCACAGGTTCCAGCCCATGATAACTTGTGCTCAATTTTTTTTTTTCCTGTTGTCTCTAAGGTGCCATGGGACTCCTTGTCGTTTGCTGAAAACAGACTTAACCGGGCTACCCCTATGAAATATGTCAAGATGCAAAGCCCTGAATTTGCCTATATGAAATGGAAATCTATCAATTTCATGAAAAAAGTCACACAGATACAGACACCATCTTCCTCTCTCAGTGCAAACAAATACATCGCTTGTGACTATAATCACTGACTATAAGCACTGAGTGTAAACCAGTAGATCCCTCATTGACTGTTGGGCACGTGCACTGGACTGACTCCCTGCCATTCCAGTTGCATCAGCCAGCAGTGTTAACTCTCCTTACACTCACTTGCAGGGATGGTCTTAGGGTTTCCAGAGCCGGGGGCAAACTTTAAAGATGCTCCCCCTGAACACCCCACTCGGGTCCCTAGCCCTGATATGGCTCCTGCTGCCTGCCCTGCCACCCCCATGAGTGCCCCTGGCCCCAAAGGAGGTGGCAGTCACAGGAGGTCTTAGCAGGTAAAATCTGCAGCAGCAGCCAGGTACATATTGCCCCCTCCTGCCATGTGGCCCTGGACAGGTATCTGCACTGCCCACCTGCTAAGGCTGCCTATGCCTACTTGCCAAACTTCCTCTCAACAGAACATGCCATTTACAGGACTCAAGCACCAGATTTTATGCAGCATTTTGACGACTAAAGTGACATACCCCAGACAGTATTTTTGTAACATTTTCTTGTACATGTCCCTCTTGGTATTCACAGGTGTTTTTCTTCATTCCTCTCATTACAGTAGAAATTTGAGAGAGGCCTGAGTGACTGCAGCCAGAATATCTTTTTTACTTTTTTGAAGATTTGTGCCACATTTTTTTTCTCTCTCCCTCCACTTCCACCACCCTGCTTTTTGCTACTTCCCCTGATGTAAGTTACTGTTGAATAAAACACTGGTGCAGTAAATTAATTAGCAAATGCATTTAGAATCAGACCTGCCTGTATATTTTCAAGTCTGCTTTATGTTTAGATATTCCTGCTTCCAAGTATTCCTGTTCCAGCTTGTTATCAGTATCTATCATTATATGATCCCTGCATGTTAACTTCTAGGGTTTCTTTTCTTTAAAATAATTCTTTGTTTCAGCCATTTTGGAGTTTATTAATTCCATTTCCTAGCCTCTGCCTCCTTCCGCCCCCGCAGTCATTTATGAACTGATGTACTTTCTGTCTGGGCTTTCTTTTCACTTTATTAAACTTTCCTGGTTCCCATTGATCCTTTTCACTACCATCAACACATATTGCATTCCCTTCATTTTTACCTGTGCGCCTTAACTGATTATTGTTTAGAGGCTGCCTTACCCCTCCCCTTGCCACTTCCTGTATCTGGTGAATGTGAATTTTTAACCTTTTATTTTTAATTAAAATAAATGTTTAATGTGCAAAAAACACAGGGGAAGGACACCAGAGAGAAGCAGAGAAGCGAATATAGGAGAATCCTTCACAGATACGTCCACCTTCTATTTTCCCAGTTAGCATGAAAGTACTACATTGTGAAAACAAGTCCAAAAGAACTCCAGTGCTATTGAGGAGTCCCCAGAATCCATGTGGGTGGCCTGCTTTAATTTTTTCCAAACTTTCACTTCTGTGCTGAGCCTGCCTATGACAATTCACAAGCCTAAAGAAGATTGTTAAAAAGGATGAAAAAATATGGATGAGATTAGAATGAGTCATCCTTACTAGTTTAACATCTCCTGTCTTGAAAAACTTAAGAGATCAGGGGGCACAATGTTTTATCTGGCTTCAGGTTGCAAGGAAGAAACAATGCCATGATCATCAGTGCCGTACACTACAGTATGGCAAATGTTCTCCTGCTTCTGTTGCTTGGTCATAGAGCTCAAAGGGATTTCTGCATCACTGATTGTATCATTGTAATGTCCCTCAAGAGGCCTTTTGTATCTAAGTCCAGAATTCATTAGATGAAGAAACCCTTATTGTATTTTAAACAAGGATGTTAGGACATACAAATGATGACATCCGGTCCCTTTGCTGTCATTTGATAAGCACCGTACATTCCTCTCCACTTTCTGCAGTTCATCCTGATGTGCTGTGCCTGCCTCTCTCCCCTAGTACAGTGAGAAGGCTGATGGAACTGCACAGTGATAATGAAAGCAGCCTTTTTATTTCCCTTCCAGGCCACAGCCTCTTATCTCTGACTTGGTAGAGATGCTGGAGCCAGAGAGATGACCTGTATAAAGAAGCAATAAAGGCCTCCTGTACTTCTGGCCAGTTCTTCTGTTTGACTACTTTAGGGAAGGCTTGTGCCTGTGAAGAGCTGTGCACTTGAGGCTGCCAGTCCATCCTGAGTGATTCAATTTAGCAGAAAGTGACTGGTTTTGGCTTTAGGAACCCAAGCCTGCTCCTGGACTCAGTTGCTGTAGGTGCCTTCAGGATGACATCCATTTCCGCCCTCACCCCTCAAGTACTGACTTCTGACATATCAAGACTCTACAAGCCCCAGTGTCTGGTAGCCCAACTTCAGGAATGTAGATCACCACCGTTAGACCCTGGGTAGAGGCTTTTGGTTGGGGAAAATCCATTAGTTTTTGGGTTTTATCCCTTTGATTTTCTTTATATCACCTTCACTGACTTGTTCCTGCCTGTTGATCCATCTGAAAGCCTAATCCGATTTTCCTAGGAGCAATAAAAGGTATTTCCAACAGCGTCTGAGATGGTTATGCCACTGCGATCTATTTTTCTTCACTTCTGTTTTGTCTTTTTTTGAAGTTCTTTCTTAGGGTGGATTCTGACCTGATAGAGTTGTACACAGGAAATGTACAATGTTATTCTCGTCCCATTTGGAAACTTTCAGCTTTTATGACGCTGGCCTTTGTACCTGTTTGTGATTTACTTTTTGGCAGATATAGAAAATGGAGCATGAAACAGAGCTTCATGAGATGTGTAAATACAGCCAGTTGAGATAAGGTAATGATACTGAGCCAATGCAGTTTACCTACATCAAGGATTTGGCTTCAGCTAGCAGGAAGGAGCACCACTGATTCTAGCAGTCACAGTTCTGGAGTCCACTGGCTATAAAGTCGTGAGGAATTAATCCCAAAAGAACTGAAAGTGGAACGTAAGCCGCACAATGAAAAGAGAATCAAAACCGAATAGGTAAATGTGTAATCTGCTTCTTCACACAGACAGATTAACCTTGGACGTGGTACAAGTGCCACTAAAACAATTACTCTGGACAAAAAAAATAAACCTGCCAAATGAGTACTTGCCTTATTCACTGACCTAGACAAACCTTTTCTTTCTCATTTTAGTCAGTCTGGAGCACCTGCTGCTAAAAACTGGTCCTGAATGTATTTTATGTCAATAGATGACATCGAGGAGATTTATTGCTTTCGGCACCAGCCAGCTGGAAAATACCTGCAAGAGGTGCAGTGCTAATGAAGGAACAGAAGTTAGTGCCATTAGTGTGCTGTGATATAGTACAGTGCGGGGATCAGTAGTGCTACTGAAAACAGTAGCAAAAAGTTAGACTTGTAACTCCTGGATTTCATACAAGAGATAAGTCAAACTCTGTCTGCAAATGTTTGAGCCCTGGTGAAAAATGAGAATTTTCTGGAAAATTTGAGCAAAATTCCTACAGCAAGAAAATTCACTATTCGCCCACCAAAAAAACCCCAAAAACCCCACCCCTCAAAGCCCACAAATGTACCCTAATGATGTTTTTAGATAAGGCTAAAGCAAAAAGAGCTGAAGTTTTGAAATCTGGATTGAATGGTATCCTCACTGAGGACTTGGACCTTTGTTAGTTGTACAAAAGCAATTCCCAAGCTTTTCCTTTATAGGGACCACTACACTATCAGCAAAAGCTTTTGTGGACCTTGTTCTAACTGCTGAATCTGCAAAGAGCATCAGTTCATACTGATGTCATACAAAAGCACCATTATTAAAATTCAGAGAATGTTATATTATGCAAGGATGTTTATGAAGCAAATTACATTGTGAATAATAATGTAAGATCAAATATGATACAAAAGAGGTACATGGAATTATATTATTATTATTACATTATCTCCCACCCCACCCCTCCACCGACCATCTGCAGTACCCTCGCAGACCACAGGTTGGGAACCATTGTGGAAGAAAAAGCAACAGCTGTTACTGCCAACAAATTAGAAATTGATCACAGACACTGAAAAACAAATACAGAAAATTCCTTATGTCTTATTTCAGCAATTTGCTGTTTAAACTTTTCCATTGTCTTGAATAACTAAATAAAATTGCCTCATCATTTGTTAGATTCCTCAGGCTCCATTACAGTAAATCTAGTGAATACTACAAATGCTGATGTACCCCTATCTATTTATTTAAGGCAGCGGTGAGAAGATTTAAGAGTGACTACAGAACAGACTTCAAGAACTGCACTGGTGGAGTTAGACTAAATAGGCCTGCATCCGATCAAAACAAAACTCCCTTCTCGCTAAAGTGTTAGTGGCGCATCCAGCTCTGCTAATGCTACCCTCCCCCCCCAAGAGCCACGCTTTAGGGGTTGATGAGTCCCTTCATATCATTCATTGATCCAGTCCTGGCATGTACAGTGAATCCTTGTTTAAGTGTGGACTCATGTCACAAAATCTACAAGTATTTTTTTTTTTTGTTGGTTTTGACAGAGGGATTGGTGAACTGTGCAAGGTAGATACCTATAGAGTAACTGGAGCTTCTCTGATTGCTCTCTGCTTTTTTCCCCCCCTCTTTAAACTAGGAAATAAATGCAGAAAATATCACTTATGAAACATTAAATTGGCTGAATCAGGTACTAACAGTCAGGAAACTTCCAAGCTAAGGTTGTACCAGAAAATGTTCATGCTAAGCACTAATGTACCTATCTGCTTAATACATTTCATCTATTGAGTTGAAATCTTTAGCTGAAGTTGGATTCTACACTCCGGAGTTGGGCAGAGAGTGGAAATAGTATGTGAATATTTAGAAAAGGTTGCGAGTGAATGTCACAAGTTGTGAACACCCTGTGATCTTAGGGTGCTTAGATATTACACGAGTGCAGATATTTGCAAAAATTGAAAGTTAAACTTGAGTAATCACTGACATAAAATTTGCACTCACAATCTGCCCTTTGCCACTTCTCAGTCTTTGTACACTTGAGTATGTTCAGAGACAGTGCACTGATGTCAGGGAGCTGGATTAAGATTTTCCCTAAAATAAATGTAGGCTCTAGAAAACCAGCCGAAGGCTCAAGGCCTAAATTCAAAATGTGTCCTCCTGAGCTTGCTAGGTTGTTGACCCAGCAGGGGAAGAAGAAACAACAAAAAATAAAAACGAGAGTGCGCCTGACAAAGTGGGTTGGAGCCCACAAAAGCTTATGCCTGAAGAAATCTCTTAGTCTATAAGCAAGGTGGCCAAATTTAGGGAACTCAAGAGCCATACAAGTTGATCATTAAACCTTTGTGAGCTGCACTGAGGCATATAGCCATATGCTTTTACCTACTCCAAAATTACTAAGTTTAAAGTTCATTGCAACCTTTAATTTTATCGTAAAAAGAGGGCAAACTTTGATCCTACTAGTGTCAGATTCTAATAATTACTTAAGCTTACCATGAAAACTAGGCCCACAGTAAAAATGCCACTGCTTCTCCCCATCCTCCCCAACCATGCTGCTGCTTCTCCCCACCATGTTCTTCTGCAAGCCGCACTTTTTCTTTCAAGAGCCGCATGCGGCTCATGAGCCACAGTTTGGCCACACCTGGTGCCACAGGACTCTCGTTATTTTTACTGTACACAGACTAACACAGCTACCCCTCTAAAAAAAAAAATTCTGTATAACCAATTTGAAGAAGGTCTAATCTGTTCAAAATGGAGCTAAAATCCCCATTTAACAAATGTATTGTGACTTATGTGTTCAGCTATAGCTGCTGTGCACTAGGGTGCTATATTTGAGAGATTCAGCTTGTATAAGAAGCAGAGCTTAAAATAGAATGGTATGTAAGAATGTATCCTTCCTAAATATAAAGATTTCCTCATGTCATAAACAAACGCAGAGAGGTTTTTAAGTTTGATGATCTTAACGTTCCCTTTCATGACTCTCTTGTTTTCTTAATGGAACACTCCAGCTCGACTGTTTCAAAATTTTCTTAAAAGCTTTTGTGTGTTTGCTGCCCACCCTATTGTAAAGATTTTCCTGTTGGTTTCATTTTCCGGTCGTGAATTTTAATTTGCATTTCCTCTATCTGATTTTTGTCACAGTGTTTATTTTGTAATGGGTTGTTTAGGCTTTCCTTCCATTGCAGTCCTCTTTGCCCTTTCTTTTCTGGTAAGTATTTTATCTTCTTTCCCAGACTTCCATTAACCCTTTGAAGTAGAAACCAAAGGGAGAAGTCCAAATAGTTCAGATCTCTTCTTTGAGATATTTAATTGGAGTCAGACCATTTGGAGTGGGAAGAGAAGGTCCTATGAACTTGTAACACATGGAAGTTAATGCATTTGTTTTGTTATTCCCATGGAAACAAGATATTTTGTAATGAGCTCCTAAAAACAAGATACAAATGTACACAGGGAGTCTAATTCTTTATAACAATTGCTTAATGGAAACTTGCTATTTTTGTACGTTAAGTTTTTGGCCTTTGTGCACCTACGGGGGGAAGTCGTTTCAACTATATTCTGAATGGGGCTTTTAAGAAGACAGGAACCACTGAGTGGTGCTGATTATCTTACACACCCTGCAGTACTAGTCTTACAGTCTCAGAACAGACACACTTTGAAACTTTAGAGCTAAGGCTTAGTAGAAACACAGTCAGTTCTGCTGGGTTATCTCCAGTGCCCTCCTGAAATGTAAACGGGAAATCTGCATGGCTGGAGTGACTCATCAGTGTACAATATATGCATCAAGTCCTATCCAGAGTGGTTGGGAGATCTGTTGACTACTTGAGTCCACATGTGTCACTTGCTTATCAGCGAAGTGCAGCCATGAAAAAATTGTGATTGATAAAAGTTCTTTTCCTGCCAGAATAGAACTTATTTTGGCAAAGCATTATTAATTTCCATGGCTTATACTGAATATGTGCTGTCATTCCAGCTAGGACTGTGATTCTGTCAGACCTCGTGAGCTAAGTGGTATTGGCCTGATTGGATGGGAGACCTACAGGGTATAACCCACATGATCTAGAAAGTAGAGTTGGAATTTTTGTTGGCAGCCCCTTTTGCTAAGGGTCAGTGCTGGAGCAGTATCTTGCTGTGACATAATGATGGGGCACTACATCACTCTCTTAGGATGAAATGCAAGACAAGGTATCGTGTGCTTATTAAAGATCCCTTGACACTTTTCACAAGAATAGAGATGTTAATCCCATTACCGAGTGTCCTAGCCAACTTCCAGATGGATAATTACTGTACGTTCTGCTTGCTTTATTCCCCACCAGTGTCAATTAGAGATCATATTCTTCTTCATTTCCTGTCTTTTAAAAAACATGCTGTCTAGCAGTGCTATGCCCTCTCACTATGCGAGAGGACATGTGCATATATATAGCAAAACTTGACCAACAATAAGTGCTTTGGGGTTCTCTTTTAAGATGAAAGGCTCCTATATAAAGCATACATAAAATATTATTGCATAAAAGCGTATTCACTTTTTGTGAACAATTTTCTTCTCTTTGCTGTAAAAACCCTAAGAGTTTTATATGTGATCACTAGATAACACCACCTTTATAGCATTTATTCTTTCGCTTTATCTTCACTTCTTTTCCTCCTCGTCCCCCCTATTTGGAACCACATACACAAATCCTGTCATAGATGCTCATCTTCAATGACTGCAGGAGGAAGAACCCTTGAATATGATGGGATAAGTAAATTCTGCTTGATGTGTTCTTCCTTGAATGCTTCAGCCAACTACCAACACCTGTTCCTTCAAATGCAAAACATTTTAATGATTGTACAGGGGTGTGATGTGAAAAGCCCACTTTCTGCATAGGGAGAGACTCGGGGCCAGATTCTTAGTAGGTCATAAATACTTAAGTCCAATATTTAGGTGCCATCAAGATCAGTCCTCTGATCAGCTGCCACCTAATTCTGGAGGTTCCAACAGTCCCTGAATAATAGTTTTCTAAGTTTCTGCTTCTAGTCATGTGCAGGACCCTTAAGTCCACTTACCTCTAGCAGGATCCTCAAACCACGTGAAAGCAGGCATTGGCAGAAGTTTCCCACCTCTCAGGTGACAGCCCAACCCTTGGATTGTAGAGTTATTCTCTCTCTCTCTGTCTGGCCCAATGATTATTTAATTATTTACGTGCGGGTGAACAGATTCAGTAGCAGAGAGCGAGGGAGACACCATGCACACAGGGAACACTCTGTACCAGGCCCGGCCAAACTGCGGCTCCGGAGCCACATGTGGCTCTTGAATGAAAAATTGTGGCTTCTGGAAGAACGTCAGCAAATCAGTTTAGGAAAGCAGCCCCAGCCTAGGAGTTCAGGAGAGGGTTGGGATGGTGGGGATAGGTGCGGCATGGTCGGAGATGGCGGGGAGAAGTGCAGTATGGCCAGAATGTGAAAAAAAACTCACCACTAGCCTGCAGTCCTCTACATCGAGCAGCAGCTAAGTTTTTGCTGTGTAGGCCTAATTTTCAAGGTAACCCTAAGTAATTATTAGAATCTGACATTAGTAGGATTGATATTTGACCTCTTTTTACGATAAAATTAAAGTGTGCAATGAATTTTAAACCTAGTAATTTTGGTGTAGGTAAAAGTATATGGCTATAGGCCTCAGTGCAGCACTCGAAGGTTCAATAATCAACTTGTGTGGCTCTTGAGTTCCATAAGTTTGGCCACCCCTGCTCTATAGACTTGTGGGTAAGCCACTCATGAGAGGTAGCAGTTTCCTGGTCATATCCCCTCTCATCAGGCAGAGGGAAGAATTGGATCCAGATCCCAGGTGAGATCCTTAATCACTGCGCTAAAGGTGGGAATCATGGTCTTCCCTTAGCTGTTCTGAGTAGAATCAGGGAGCCTACTCCTGCCTTCGTACAAAAAAACCTGCTTTCTTGCCTGACTCCAGAAAAGGAATCCCAGCTGTGGATTGAGAGCAGATACAGGTGCCTAACTATTTGGGGTGGTGAGGGGATGGGCGGTGGTGTTCTGGGAACATATCCTGCTCCTTAGCATCTCCTATTGACAAGCTCTCAGGTAGCTCCCCACCTACAGTGCTGGCTTTTATTGGTCTCATTCTCAGGCATCTGACTCTCCCCATTCATTGTATACAGGGAGCTTGGATATCTAATTTGGTGTTTGTGAATTCCACTGGGTGTCTGTGCACCTAAAACTTGAATGCTGCAACAGCTAAGACTCTTTGTGAGTTTGGGCCTCAGTTCATAGAAAAACATGTCTGAGGATTTCAGATTTATTTGGTATCAGGCAGTGTTAGAGTTCGCCAAAACAGAATGAGAATTGTTGGAGTTAGCTGTGTTATGTCACTTCCCGTGCACTGAATCTTTGATTCTGGACATTTTCTTTGTTTCATTTCTTGGGGGTGGGGTTGGAGTTTTTTAGTTTTTGTTGGGGGGTTTTGGTATGGTTGGTTTGGCTTTCACACTAGAAATATGTTCCTTAACTCAGACCAAAATCTAGCTTCAGCTTCTGTAAGATTCCTTCTGGAGAGAGAAAATTTGACTGTATGTTTACAACTCTTCTTACCCTCATTGTACTATACCTGCTTGTGTCAGGGATGTTGCATAGCAGGATAGTTGCACAGCAAATGACATGAGCAGCTGAGTCTGGTATTTTTGCCAACATCTTTTTGAGGCCCTGCAATATTGTTTGTGATCATAATGACATCTAGTCATTACAGTCAAATTAGATTTCTGCATGCAGTTTTTCTAGCCTGATCTTTCTGATGTTGGCACACACTTTCCCTGTCCTCACCACCCATCATTTACACCTGTATAAACAGCTGTCACCGCTGAAAGGACTGTCTGGAGTTTTTTGCTAAGTTTGTCAAGAAGCTTCTCTAAATTGGCATAAAAAGAAACATTTGGGCTGCAGGCTAGCCTGATGTAGTAGCATGTTGCTGAGCAACACAGACTGCATTAAACATTGCCTTTGATTTTGAGTTTCCTAACTTTGTAAGCCCTTGAATAGATCCCTCTGTATTAATGATGCTGCTTTTGGGACAGCATTAATAATATTATTAGAACTTCATTTTTTGGGAAGATTTTGTACTTAGGCCTGACCTATGCCTAAAACTTAGATCAACTTAGCTGGGTTGCTCAGAGCTGTAAACAAATTTTAGCACTCTGCTCTCTTTGATGCAACGTGGTTATGTTGATAGCAGAATTCTTTTGCCATAGTCACTGCCTCTTGGAGAGGTGGATTACCTACATCAATGGATAAACCCCTTCTGTTGGTCTAGGAAGTATTTGTACTGCGGTGCTACTGCAACACTGAGGTAGTGTCGTAAGCTTGGCTGCTGTCTCACTGTAGATGTACGCTTAGTACAGGGGTCAGCAACCTTTGCCAACCCCGTGCCGGTCCTTCCTCCCCAACCCTCAGCTGGCACCGGTGACCCCCTCTCCTGAAGAAATGTAACGGCTGCCTGAAAATTCAGCAGCGGTCACGACTGGAGTAGGAGTGCTTCCCACACATGCCACGGAAGGAAGTTGCCTAGAGTGACTAATCTTGGTAGCATCCTTGAGGACGGGTCCCCAGGCGTGCCATGAAAAAAAGCAGCTCGTTTCAGGGGGTTTCCAGGCATGCTGCAGAAAGAAGCTGCCCAGAGTGGCTCCTTTGGAAAGCATCATGCTACGGAGAAGAGCCACTCTGGGCAGCTTTTTTCTGTGTCACATGGAGGTGTAGGCATGGGGGGACCCCTGTGTCCCAGCTGCACCTGAGGGAAGCTGCCCAGAGTGGCTTTTGGTGGCAGGAGTGGCAATTTCTGTGGGACTGCAGCGAGTGCCATGTGCTGCTCTGAATGGGCACGGTTGCCACTGTTGGCGCACGTGCTGGGGGTTGCCTACCCCTGCCTTAGTATGTTAAATTTTAGCCTGGAACGTGTCTGTATGATTAAGCCTCAAAGGCAAGATGTGTAAATTATTGTCTAAATGTTTGGGGATATTAAATTAGGCATGTGAAAAGATGTATACTTATAGACACTTTAAGGTATAGTTTTTGTTACCAAGAATGCAAGTGTCATTAGGAAATCTGCTCCTCAAGCGGCAGCAGCTAGGTTGACAGAAAAATTCTTCAATTGACCTGCTGTTGCCTTAAGTTGGCTTATAAGGGGTCATGGTGGTGTGATACTTTTATCACGGTCCCTGAGATGCATAGGTTGAGGTAAGTTTTAGGTGTAGGCCAGCCCTTGGTTTAGACAGGTCTGGCATTCTGAGAGGAGTACAGATAATAGTCCAAGTCCTTTAGTTTCCCTTTAATTCTGAAGTGTAGCCAAGAGATGATCTTATAGCACTATCATAGTGACATTCAAGGAAGGCGCTGCACTGGAAGTCTTATTAGAATGGATGGTGGTTCCTTTTATGTACTGTTCTTACTGTATGTTGGCTGTTCACTATGGTGGACTGCATCTATTTTCCTTCTCTTGGAGTACTCTGTTTCCCTTTTCTAATTTCTTCTGATTTTTCTGTGTATGTTTTGCCAGGGGGAAATCTTCTAGGACGATTACTTTTGATCAGTTTAAGGAAGCTCTTCAAGAACTCTCCAAGAAACGGTTTAAAGACAAGAGCAATGAAGAAGCGGTTCAAGAGATGCATAAGCTTATCGAAGGAAAAGCCCCAATCATATCTGGAGTAACGGTATAGTAGTACTTTAATAGTGACATACATTCAATCTCAATCCCCTTGCCCAAAGCTGTTTCTTTTTAGGAGCCTAAAGACTGACTCAGATTCTGTAGTCAGAAAGGATCGTAATGATCATCTAGTCCAGGGGAGTCAAACTTGTGACCCGAGAGCTCCGTGCAGCCCTTATGTTTCTTGCGGCCCACAAAGACACTTTCACTATCAATTTTTGTATGAAAAGGTTGCAGTGGTGGAGCCCTTGGGCTACTGTACTAGTCCTCATGAGGCCCTCATGGTAATTTGAGTTTGAGACCCATGATCTAGTCTGACCTCCTGCACATCGCCAGCCACTGAACTTCACCCACCTGCTCTTGTAATAAACCTCTAACCTATGACTGAGTTACTGAAGTCTTCAAACCATGGTTTAAAGATTTCAAGCTAGAGAGAACCCATCATTTATGTTAGTTTAAACCTACAAGTGACCTGTGCCCCATACTACAGAAGAAAGCAAAAAGCCCTCAGGGTCTCTGTCAATCTGACCTGGGGGAAAATTCCTTCCTGACCCCCAATATGGTGACCAGTTAGACCCTGAGCATGGGGGCAAGATCCACCAGCCAGACACATGGGAAAGAGCTCTCTTCAGTAACTGAGGCTATGTCTACACTTTCAAAATTAATTCAAAGTAATCAATTTGAAATAACTTCTTCAAATTTAAATCAAAGTTATTTTCTAATTAGAACTACTTCAAAGTTATTATTTAGAATTAGGAGTCCAGTGAAGACTCTCTAATTTGAAACAAATTGGGCTTTATTAATTCAAAGTAGAGTCTTCACTAGACTCTCTAATTCGAAACAGGGAAAAGTAGGCAAAAGAGTAGGGAAATTAGTTTGAATTAAGCCTGTTTCATGGCTAAATTCAAACTAATAACTTTGAAATAAGCGATGCTTTGAAGTAAAAAGAGGTTTAATTATATTGAATAAGTGGTTCCTTATTTTGAATTAAGGACTTTTTAAATTCAATATAATAAAATGCCTCCTTGGCCAGGGAATAAGTGATTTTGAATTAAGCTTCCTAAATTCAAAATAACATGCAAGTGTAGACGTAGCCTGAGAGCCCTCCCTATCCAGTGTCGCATCACCAGCGGTTGGAGATGCTTGCTGCTGAAGTTAACTGGGCTCTGGCAATGGGCCTGCTTGAAATGTTTGTGCTGAAATAAACAGCAGCAAGGCTTATGTAATATCTCAGGATCACACTATTATATAGCTCTCCTATGCAGTGCTATGCTGCTCAATACTATCCAACGAGAAAGAAAAGTCAAAATAATCAAGAGAGCTCTAGCATGTGCTCTGAGCAGAGAAATATCAGTTGTAAGTTGTGCTGCAAGAAAAATAGGAGTTAAATACAGGGGTCGTTAAACAATTCCAAAGAGTTTTGAGTAAATCCACAAAATGAAAAGAAGGGAAGGCCTTAAGTCTCAAAGTAAACTACCACGTGACAGGAGCCATGTGGACGTGGGAATATGAAGGGCAGAATTGTCAGGTTTTTATGGTCCATTCATAAATCTTCCCCATGCCAGCTTAAGACCATGAGACCCATTACATTGTTCAGTGTTTTTGATATTGGCAGGGTTGCTATTAGATGGTTTAATCCGAATAGATAGGTTTTGTGTTTAAAAAAAAAAAAAAAAAATTTTTTTTTTTTACCAAGCCTAATGTTGATACTTATTTTTATTTTTTTTAATGTCACATTTGGTTGCTTTTCTCTTCTCCACCCCGAAATGTAAGCATTTCCTTATTGTTTTAATCCAAACAAAGCAGCCTTGTGCCAGAAAGAGAGAACCAGAAAGTGAAAGTGGCTCAGTTACTGGCTTATTTATTTTTACTGTCAAAAATGAGTTAAATGCAAAAATTAAATAGAAAACATACATGGTAAAAAGTATAGTAGCTCCAGTTTTGGGAAGATTCTTAAAAAAAATGCCTAAAAGTAAGTATCCGTGTACTTCCGTTAAAGTTAAGTCAATGGGAAAATGCACTTGTTTAAAGTTAGGCAAGTGTTCAACTCTCTTACTGAGTCTGAGCCTAGATCTTTTAATCAAAACTTTAATTTTAAACACTCTTTCTAAGGAGCGGTTCTGGGACAAATGCCAATACACAGTGGGAGTTTCTAGAGAAGAGAGACAGATTTATAAAGATTCTCTCTTTGATCCTTAAAGCATTTTTGGGGTTTTTATGGGATCTTTCAAATCTATACAACTATAACCATGACACCATAGTGCTAAGTTTCGGTCTAGTTAATTCAGTGCCAGATCTTGTGTGTGTTTGAAATCCAGAAACTTACAGTTGATTTAATGGGATAGTGTTTGACGCTTTATTGTATTTGACATCTGCCAAAATTTTGTTGTTTCAGCCTCATTGTGAACCATATTAATCAACTCACTTCTTCATCGTACAAGGATGCTTACTGTGATTTGTACAGATTCTGTATAAAGCTTACTCCAAGACCCTTCTAATCTTTGGTGTTGTCAGTAATTAGGTACTTAAATGAGCAATGGCTAATAATACACACATACCTATTCCTGCACATGTTGAGGGCATTGAGTGATCCACAGAGGTACAACGTAGCATTATGTAGGTGTTTAATATTCTTACTGAGATATGCCAACACTGCTAGTGGTATGCAGTCAAAATGAGTCTTGTTTGCTTTGCTCCCTCTTGTATCAGCAAGCTATAGAATAGATAATTTGTGGGAGGGGAGAGGAGAATAGGAAGAACTGAATTCAGGGGAAAAAGGAAAATCAAACATCGGGAAATGAGGGCCAATTTTAATTAGAAGTGGTAGACCTGAGTAGTTTTTAGTCCTTAAACTGGACTTCTAAATTGATAAATTTAACATCTGCGACTTAGGTGGAACCCTGTGGCTCTTAAAATGTGCTGTGAGGGGACTGCCCTCGTTGCTTTGAAGAGCGTTCTGATGGAGGAGGAGTCCAGTTTTATTCTGTTCCCCTGAATATTGAAGGAGAAATTAAAACACGTCTGTTCTTGGTGACCACAAACGGTTAACTGATGCAATATACCACTTCTAAATCTGAGCTGGAAGCTTTCTACAGTGAGCAGTCTACTAATCGGGGGTGTAGCCATGGATGAGCCAAAGACCCCACTTGGAGATGAGGCCTGCCCACTGCCATGCCCTGCCGTGGTGCAGTCTTTGCTGCTGTGGGCACAAGTGGAGCAGAGGCACCGGCATCTCTGCTCTGCCTGCAGCTGCTGACTGCTGGCCAGCGCTGCAGCCATGATGGTGAAGTTTGTGCTACTGCCGAGGGACGGCTTCATCCATCATGCTGCCTCTCTCCCTCGCTCTTTCCACAGCTCCACTTGCTAAGTAACTAGTGGAGCCTGACGTAAGAACTGGGAGTCTTGGGCAGCTTCGGGTCACATGGCCAGAACCTGCCCTAAACTGGGCCCACCCTCCAGATTCAGGGGCCTGACAAGAAAACAAGAACCGGCTATGCCGCTGCTATTAGCTCTAGGTACTTTCTACAAACCTTGGGTTTCTAGAAGAAAAGCTCACTCTGAGGGCTAATAGCCAGAATGTCATGTAATGAAGATACACAGTTGTTTGCAGTGGCACCCAGAAAGGATTTGATCTAACCATCTCTTCATACCAGCCTAGTCTAATTTGAGTTATATCATTACACAGAGAGCAGCAATATGTTTTAAGTCTTCAGTGGAAAAGCCAGTGAAATATTTTCCAAGAGTTACTTTTTTGTTTTAGTTTTCTGAAGCTTTAGTTGTTCATGTTTTGATGATGTTTGTGTTTGCATGTCAGGGCTATGCATTCAGTTCTGTTGAAAACAGAATTATTCTGTGTTTCTTGGTCCTTTTAGTATCCAGGGATCCATTTTGGGCACCCAAACAATACTTGTGGCATGTCCCACTATTTCAGTCACTGATTGATGTAGATAATATGAAGTGGGTTGAATTTTGGCTGAGGTTTTCTAGGTTGGGCACATCTATTTTAATGATGTATCCGTGCTCTTGTAAGGAATTTTCTGCCTTAGCTGTGATGCCTAAAAGTCGTTAATTTTGAGGTTGGAAGATGCTGGGCACTGAGAGTCTTGCTATAGGGAATTCAGATATTCTTTAGAATATTTTTGGAGTGACCAAATTGTTTGTTGATTGATATTAGGCAGTCAGAGACCAAGATGAGTCGAAATGTAGATCTGTAATCTGGAATGTGAAATGCATCAGAAGTCCTGCAAACAATGGTTATGCATTGCAAACAAGGTGTGTTGGAACACTGATTTTTGTGCCGGGGTCTCCTCTCGTGTTGAGGACAGAAATGGAAACTGAACTTGCAGCTAGAGCCCTGTGCAGATACAAATGTGTGGATCCACATCCAATCTGCATCTGCAAGAAATGGTCTGGGGATATCCACATTGCATCCGTGGATGTGGATATTATGCGGTATCTGTGTATTTGCATGTCTCTAGCCCTGCACAGATAAGAACATATGGACCTGTATCCAGTCTGCAGCCACAAAAAATGGTCAGCAGATATCAACATTGGATGCAGAGATGTGGATGCAATGCAAATATCTGTGGATCTGCAGGGCTCTGCTTGCAACTGATGGCTCAGATGTTTGGGACACTGGATAAAACTGAATGAGGGAAAGAGAGGAAATTCTTTGGAGAGCAGGGAATCATATAAATTAATTCTGTCTCAACTTTGGTGGTGAAAGAGGTCAGGAGTATTTTAGAAAAGTGCCTGAGACAAATTGAGATGATCCAGACTTTGTTTTGGGTCCTCTGTGGCTCTCGGTACTTTACCTACTCAATTCTACACCAAGTAGCTCTTGATATTTTAGATAATGCCATGGGCAGCTTAATTCGGCAGTTTAGAGTGGGTTCTATCTAGAAGGACTAGAAATTTAACTGTGCTGTGCTGGAAATAAATTTTTTATTTGAAAAGTGGGGCTCTGTTCTACTTTGTGCAATTCCAAGTGGGGGTAATTGCATTGTGCAAATGGGTATTGCCCAGATGTTTAAGTATGTGCATGCACAAACTTTCTGGTGATTAGAAATGTTCAGTAGGTGATGCATCATAAAATGGTGTCTCGACAGCGAAAGATCATTTGTATGTGAACTCTTGTCTTTAGAATAATTTAGCTAGAGGCAATATATAAATTAAAAAAAGCTAACTGTGGCTAATTATCAACAGTTGAAACAGTTGGAAGCCAATTGGAAGGGTTGTTAAATTAAAGAGCAGAACTGTTTGCCTGCTCTTTAGCTGAAAACCATCTCTATGAAGGAGAAGATAAATAAATGGCTGGCTACATGGATTAAAAAGCACTGTATCTAAAATAAGTTAGTTTAAATACAGTGCTTCTGTTCTTTTAGGGACAGGTGGGATAAACACACAATTTCATACCTGTCTTCAAATGTTAGTAGATGCTATTTACATCACCCGGAGGCCCAACAACAAGAAGTAAAACTTGTTTAACTTAGTGGGATGAGGAGATAATTAGAATGTTCCATTTAAATAAAAATCCTTGAGGCACTGAAGGAAGAGGGAAATTAAGATGTTTGGTCTAAGAGTTGCCTTCTCTTCCAAGTTCCATCATTGCCATAACACCCAAATATTATCATTCTTGAGGTGTTGGACGATTCAGCCCCTTATCAGAAGAGAGGTTTTCTGTCCACATCTAGGAGACTGATGATGAATATTTTGGGAAACTAAGTGAAATCCATTCATTTGTGTGAGTTACAGACCTGTAACCTATGTTCCCTCTAAGCTGTGCACGTGTGCACACGCACACAGGTTGTGGAAGCCCGTGCACACAACAAAATAAAGTGTGCACAAAAAAATTCAACAGTGCTAATATTTTTATGCTACTTCAAGAAGGCTATTTCAAGTAGCATGTTTCAAATAAGGTTTTGTAATTTATGAAATCATTTCCATCATCATATCAAAATAAAATTTAGACATTATTTGCATCATACACACTTACTTCATTGCACTCACAAGTTTGACCACACTCACTGGAGTGTGCACAAATTTGGACACTGGTTCCAAAAATTTGCACAAAATAAATTTTTTGTTCACACAGCCTATGACAAATTAGAGGGAACACTGCCTGTAACCCCTTTACCAGTAAAAGCAAAGCATCAGGCAAAGGTCGTGTTTGAACTAATGTCCTGATACCTCTAGAATTTAAAACCTGCTTACCCCAGACAAAGAGAGAAATGTTTTAAGATTACATAGTAATATTTCAGACTATGAAATATTTCCTAGATTGAAACTCTGTGGGCCAGGGATCCTGTTTTCTTCTTTATTTTGAAAGAATCCTACTCAGAACAAATAAAGCAGAGTGGATAAACTTACAGTGCACTTGGCAAAACAAAATCAGAGCTAGAGGAATTTGCCGGTATTTCAAACATACATTCCATTTACTAATGTGAATTTTTACAGAAGAGGAGTACACGCAGGGGTATCTTTCTTTGCTTCATAGTGTATTGTGCAGATGTGCTTCCACCTACTTTTTTTTTTTCCCACAGAGCAATTACCAGTCCAGCCCCTTTCTTAATTTCATCCATGGCTGCAGATACTACACTTTACTAGCACAAGTTTGTTACAAGGAGTTCTGGCAATATTTGGAATGTATCTTTAGCCAGCTGAACAACCTGTATACGTGTCCCACAGTTTACTTGTAATAAACCAGAGTCCACTGCATCCCTTTCATTGGAAGGCAAGAATTCCTCTTTTTTCTTGCTTGCATCTGAATAGCAGTGATGAAGAAGCAATATGGGGTAGTCAGCTTGGTTTTCGGGTGGCTAAAATAAATCGCTGTGTAAACAAGCACATGCTTACTTTGAAAAAAATCTTCTCATTCAGGCCTAACGCTTTGCAAGAACTTTGGATTCTTTTTTTTTTTTAGTCCAAGCTTAGTATAAGCGTAAAGTGAGAATCTATAACTTTGGACACCAAGTGATTTGAGGACCAGTAGTTCTGATGGACTATGTAATTCTTCTAAATGTCTGGATATATAAACAACTGGTGGCCTTAACCAAATCATGCTCTGCGGTATATCTAATAGATAAGACCCTGAAAGATGGAATTCCTCATCTTTGTAGAAAAACAGACCGGCTTGAAAATTTTATGTTTTGTGGTGATATTTTGTCCATGCCTTTCCAATGCCACATTCCAGTGCCCTTTTTGAATGCAGAAGAATATTTTACTCTTGAAGGAACCAAGAATTCATTAGAAGGAAATGAATTTGGCCAAAGGACCATCTTTTGTACCTTAAATCTGTATAGCAGCAAGGCTGAAATTCTCTGGACTGATCTTTTAACAAAGAATGAAATACCTGCTCATTGTTCACAACAGTGAAAGCAAATCTGCCGATGTTATCGAAGACATGACCTCCCCTGAACCCTGTTTCTTTAGTGCTCTATTATAGAAAAAAGGAATTTAGAAAACTAGTTACTGTATAGTGGGACTAGTATGTGAGTCTTCACGTACCTGAGAATGTACAAATTTCACAATCTGAATATATATGGATCAGGAAAAACTGGAAGAAAAAGGGAAACTGACACTATTCTGTCATTTATCTCAAACAAATCCAAAAGAAATATGAAATTGCCAGAGTAGAATTTTCTGTCTATCTGATGTTCAGAGCGCTGGAAGCAGGATGGTCAATCAATCTGTTTCTTTGAGAACTGTGACTAGAGAGGCTTGTCATCTCTTGCTTTTAATACAAAGAGTGATGGTGTTCTCAGTACCTTCAGATACAACTGGAGAAAAGACCTACATGTTACTCAGTTTGAAACAATTTGGAAATTCACTCTGTCTTCACAGATGCTACTTTTATGTTTCTTACATACACTTCTTCATTCCCCTGGTGCTGAAACTGTTCTCAGTGGATGACTCCAGCAGGTGCTGGAAATGCACATAAAGGGTGGGATCACTATTTTCTTTGTTCCGACTTTGTGAAATTGATACACTGTTTTGAAGGCTTATGACTTGATTTTTCAGAAGTAAATACTCTCTGTTTCCATTGGCTTCCTTTGAAATTGTGGTTGCTTCATGACTTTGCAATATGAGAGTTTAAAATGGTTAGCAAGTTGAAGTGAAAGCCAGTGTCAAAGGTACCAGAGATTTGAGTTTCTTGGGCAGAAAACTGAGATGTTAGAGAAATGTGGAAAACTTGCTAAATTGAAGGGTGGGACTGTTTTGTTTTTTTTGTTTTTTGTTGTTTTTTTTAAGTACAGCTATTGCTGTCTGTCACAACTTTACAGAGAGTATTCTTATGGTGCCAAAACCAGCAGTAATCTTTATTGATAAAAAATTATTAACCTTGCTGTTGATATTCATTAGACCTAGAGCAATGGAGCTCTGTCTCCTTTATTATGAGGTAACAGTGGAAGATTATATTGATACTTGGGGAAGTAAGTCAGAAAAGGAACAAAGTTCCCAAATAAATGGCTGTCGACTTCTGACTACAAATATAGGAATAGTGTTTGCACCTTGTAACATGAGAAATTCTTCACTGATGGACACACCTTCTGCAGTCCCATTGAAACCTTGGGGATTAAATAATAGTACATCTGCTCAGAAATTGGTATTCTCTTACTGCCATCCTAACTTCCACAGCCATGGGGTTTGAATTGGGTTGTATGGACAAGTCTGGTAAACCTATACTTACCTCTACTGATGGTGGGAGAGAAGTAGTTCAGGATGGCAGTAAGAGAAAAAATTGCAGCATTTCATTTTCCATTCAGATTAACAAATTGAAGTGTGCCCATACAACCCATTAGAGCTGATTTCTGTTCTGCATAGTAATCTGTTGAAGTTTAAAGAAGCCAGCTAAAATGTGCAAAGCATCTTATGACGCGAGATTGTGTACCATGGGGAAAACTGAAGTTCAGCAAAGTAATGCTGAGATGAAGATGAGGTGAGTGCTACACAATGTCCGTATTTCAAATAGGGACAGTGATTTTTAAATTACTTGACACTGAGAAGACTGTCTCCTGCGTGTAGATTTTCTGTTTACAAAACAAACAGCTTTAATTATTGGTAGCATCCTGTGGTATGTGGGTAAAGAACTATTTTAGCAGCCAAATTACGCAAACACATATGGAAAAAGCCTAAGTTTACCCTTTGACTACTTATTAGTAAGCTTTGCTTTTTGCAAGTTTCCAGTGTCTGGGGAGACTGAAGGATTCTTTGGCAAGCATCACAACTCGATTATTTTTTTTCTGAGTACTTGAACTCATTCACTTATCACAGAGACCATACAGTCTGCTCTGCCGCCTTTATTTTTTAGTGAGCTTGGGTCACCACTATTCAAACGATTAGGAGCTGCTGTTTGCAGGAATATCCTCATTTTTCCTTCGGGGAATTAGACAGCTATCATTTTGTCTTGCAATCAACCATTTACTAATATGCTACTGCAAATGTTTTAAGCAGTTGAGGCAATGGGATGAAGGTTCTGCCCTCCGCTTCTAGCCTATATAAGAGATGGGGACGGATACTGTTCATCACCATTTGCCTAATATAGCTATTCCTAATTCTGAAAATCATGCGTCTGAGTGACGGAGTATAAGAAGGAGAGGGCCATATGTTTTGCACCAAAGTCGTGACTAGCTCTTTGCTCACACCTATTACAAGCTCCAAGCTCTGGGTAGTGACACTGGCATTTTAATTTTTTTAAAGCAATTATCAGTGATTTTTGGCCCACTGAAACCTTCACAGCAAATGACTGGGGGTTAGGAGGGATGTGACAGGAAGACTTAACTGTTCACATGAGGCATGAGTTCTCCACAGCAAACTGACCCCAAATACTGCAGCAAGAATGCCCTGCTTCCTGCTATTCCTGATGGGCAAGCCATGTTGCAAGAGTGCTAGGTTTACAATAGGTGGTAATGCAAATATTTCGCATGTATGGACACATTCTCCATGCAGTAGACATAAATGTCAGTTGGCACCAGAGGCCTACACTATAGTCTTTTTCTTACAAATCCCATTGAGAAAGCAGAACCAGGCAATTTTGTGACAAAGAAATGACCAAGCTAACCCTATGACTGAGATCTCGTGTGTCTCCAAAACCCGTGCATTAGGACAGCTGCATCAGTGGACCGTTCTGGTCAGCATTAATTCAAGTAGTTGTGGAGTATCTAAGCTGCCTAAACTCCAACATGTGCTCAATGAAGCATGTGACTGTCTATACACATAGTACATGTCAGATTTACTAGTGCTCCAGGTACATATTAACAACACTAAGATCCTTGTTCTGCATCAGGCCAAGAGTCCAATGCTCTTGCCTCGTTGTTTGAGCTTGTTCATTTTATTACACTTCAGTTTCATCTAGCTGTGCTACTAAGGCAAGAACTGATGGGGGTGTGTTTCTTACTATTGCTGGTGATGGGCGGTAAATCAGGATAAACAAAATGGAGCACATACTAAGCACTGTCCTGCCAAAACAAACCAATAAACTATGCAAATTTGCGGGAATGGCCCTTCTTCCCAACCATTGTTTGGATTTCTGTAAGAAGACGGGGGGGGGGGGGGGGGGCGGACATCTTTTGGAAGTTCTACTTTGCAAAATAGGAGTTGGGAAAGGCCCCAAATATCTTTCAACAAAATTATTCAAGAAATAAACAAAGGAGGAGTCCTGTGGCACTTTTAAAGGCTAACAAATTTATTTATTGCGTGGGCTTTCATGGGAGAAAACACCACTTTTTTAAAAACTTTGTTCTTCAAAGCGTCTGAAGTGGGGTTTCTCGCACGAAAGCTCATGTGATAAATAAATTTTTTAATCTTTAAAAGTGCCACAGGTCTCCTTTTGTTTTGCTGAGCTAGACTAACACGGCCACCTCTTTGGAACTTGAGAAATAAATGTTTCTGAAGTCTCATTCTTTCAGCTTTTGCCAAAAATTTCTTTAACATTGGCCTATCTTTGCATGATCTAACCCTTCTACTCCAAAACCAAGCTCCAAATTTGCACTGTAAAACATCTTATTCTGTGCACTAGCTCAAAGCAGATGCTGTCATCCCAGTGTAATTAGTAAAATTACATATATAAAACAAAAGAGTCCTGTGGCACTTTTAAAGACTAACAAATTTAGTTATTGTAGATTTCTGGATTTCTCATTTCAAAAAGTGGTTTTTCACCTCTCTGCCCACTCAAGTTGTTCCTACACTGTTTGAATCTAAACAACTTGTTTGATTTACTGAAATAATCTGACTTGCTCCTGTCACTTATACTTTACTGGATTTACTTTTCCCTCCCATTTGGTAAGTTTTCAATTTTCAAGTATCTGACAAAGCATAATTTCTCCCATGAAAGCTCATGCAATGTATAAATTTATTGGTCTTTAACTAACAAATTAAGTGCCCCAGGACTCCTTGTTTTGTTGAACAAGATTAATGTGGGTACCCCCTGGAAATTGTCGTATGTATTAAAAAAGTGAATGATGTTTGGGTTTATTGTATATGCTGGCTGTGGTTTTGTGTGGATGATTTTGTTAATTTCTGTGTGGATTGTTGTGTTTTGGAAGAGTTGTGTGGGTGATGAATGAGGTGTGTGTCTGTAGAGAGAGGCAGCATTTGCAAAAGTTTTTGTGTGCTTGTGGTGATATATGCATGGTAGTGCTGATCTGTGTCTGGGAGAGCTGTTTGATTTGTGTGGCAGCAGATGGACCACGTGGGCAGTCTCCCTCACGCAACCAATGAAGCTTGTCCATGTAAACTAGCTGTAGAGTAAGGGTCGTGATTTGTCAAGTTACCATTAATCTCACACGGTCTGACTCTTGGCATAGCATAGATACATGCCTTACTGTAGGCCTGTAGATACAATTCATAAAGTGAAAATGTCTGAAAACTTAGATGGAGAAGAACAGACCAAGAATCCCAGTGATGATTGAACCACATAATATTCTGAACAAGGAGCTCTGAATCTCACTTGTAGCTGTTTCCATCACTTGACAGTGAGTCAACAGACATTTTAGGTTTCAGAGTGACCCTGAAATCCTCCTGTATAGATGTGGTGTGTTGGGGTTGTTTGCAGCTGGAAGAGGGGAGAAGCATATAAGTGGTTTATTCAAAATCTTAAAAAAAAAAAAAAAAAAAGTTTGCATAGTTTTTTAAGGCCACCACCTGTATGTTATAATGATGTTACATGTCCCCATCAGATATCATGAGTGTAACACAAAATAGAATTTGGAAACGTTCTGCTTTAACTGGTGATGGGGGCAGGTTGCACTCTGTGGCGGAGGGAGCTTGACTTTGGAGTCCATGTCTCCCGACGGTGTACTGAAACCTGAATGTGTTGACTTTGGAACAAGTGAAGGCAGCACTATTCTTCTCTCCTCTGTTGACAAAGGAGGTATGTATTTGAGTAGTGTTGTATTTTATGGGCATTGCTTGTCTGTTTTCTACAATGTATTATTTTTAAAACCTCTTAATGTGCCTGTTTAGACGCATCAACATTTTTCTAACAAAATGTCTTTTTTTTTTTTTTTTTTTTGACAAATTGCCTTTTTTTTCTTATTTAAAAAAAAAAGGCAGTAACATTGTTTTCCATGAAAGATTTCCTTATTTAAAAAGGGGGGGGGGGCAACAACTTTGGGGTTTTTTTTTGAAGGGGGGGAGAATTGAAGAAGAGGGGTACAATTCTTTTTTCTGTTCTACATAGTTTTTTATACTGCTCTTCATCTGTTCCTGAGATGCAGAAGCATCTGTGATTCATAGACTCAAATTCTGAGATCAGAAGGGGCCAATATGATAAACTAATCTGACCTCCTGCACAATGCAGATAACAGAACCTCACCCACCCACTCCTGTAATAAGCCTCTAATGTGTCTGAGTTATTAAAGTTCTCAAATCATGGTTTAAAGACTTCAGGATATAGAGGATCCACCAGCAAGTGAGGCATGCCCCTTGTGACAGAAGAAGGCAGCCAAAAAAAAAAAAAAAAAAAAAGCAAGCCTTTGTCAATCTTCCCTGGTGGAAAACTCTTTTCCTACCCCAAATATGGCAATCGTTTAAACCCTGAGCATGTTGGTAAGACTCACCAGCCAGACACCCAAGAAAGCATTCTCTATAATAACACTTCTTTTGGGAAGGTGGTATGGGTGTTCAATATACCTGTTGCTATATGCTTGTATTAGACCAGGCAGGTTAGTAAGGTTCGTGGTTGTCCTTAGTTCCTGGGAGAGCTCATTCCATGGTCGACGACGTACAGACAAGCTTTATTCTTATTGTTGAGCGTTTCCTTGTCAGTCTCCAGCCTTCGTCCCGGAGCTTTAGGCAGTCTTTGATAGCCCAGGCTCACAGCATGAAGATAAGGACTGAAACCTTGAACTTGATTAAAAAGTCTCTGGGAAGCCAGCACAGAGTATGGAGGACAAGTCTGGTATGTTTGCAGGGGTCTGGGTAGCTTAGGACATGCACTGCAGCGTTTTGTGCTAACTGAAGCTTCCTAAGTACTGAAGGTCACGTGCCCAGGTACGCTGCATTGCTGATGTTGAGCCAATAGGTGATTATTTTTTAGGGCATGGGGGGTGATGTTATCCGTTCTATTTCCAATGTTATCAAAATTCTTATCAACATTTGTTTGCTGAAAACTGAGTTTAAATAAAAATGTTTATTGAATGTTTTTAAAAAATCTTTCAAAAACTGCAAACAGAAACAACTTTGAAATCAATCAAATCTTTTGTGAATGATTATTTTAGGTTTGGGTTTTTTTTTAAACCAGAAAGTGTTTTGTGCCAAGGATCCTTTGTAATGGAAACATTTTGTAAATAGATAAACATAAAAGGCATTGAACTATTGTATGCTAATTATTATCTTTTGTTCTGAAGGTGCCTTGTCTCAAAGAAAGCCCCTTTGCCCTAGCATGCAGTGGACCAACCAAAAATAGGATATAAATAAAGTAAACATAAGTAAATAGTATATTGGCTTTTTGTTTTTAAAATACACTAGAAACAATACTAATCGTGCAGCTCCAACCTGAGATGGATAATCAACTATTATTGGCCATTGATAGACTTAGTGCCAGGTACATAAACTGACAGCACCAAAGATGTCACACTTGTGCTGTCTTTTACTACAGCACAAAATATAGAGAGGTGTAAAACTGTGTATGTGTGTTTTTTTCTCCCCCCTCTTCTCTTTTGACTTAACTATAAATCTACAAAACTAAATTGTCAAAGATGGCCATTGCCTCATCTATGTTTCTGGCCAAAAAAATTAAGTTCTCATGATCCCATATAACTTCGTGACATACCCTTTTCACTCCTTTTCATCCCAGCTGTGATTAAAAGGCAGGTTGCCTCTTTCTTGCCACCTCTCCCCTCCACCCCCCCCAAAAAAGTGGTTTACTGGTGCCACCACCACCATCCCTATTACCCTGTAGCCCGTGGTTAGTGTACTCACCCAGGATGTGGGAGACTGGGGTTCTCCTAGTCTTACATGGAGTGGAGATTTGAAACTAGATCACCCATAACCCAAGGGACTACCCTAACCACTGGCTATGGGATATTCTGTGGCAGATCCCTCTAAATCTGTTCAGTTGAAGCTGTTGCAGTTTTTATAAAATAATTTTGTATTGGGCCAGAAGGAGCATGACTGTATACAGCCTAACGGACAGGGCTCTCACCTGGATATTCATTGGAGTAGGGATGTGAATGCAGGGTTTCCCACTCCCCGCCCAAAATTTGGAACCACTTTTGAACATTTTTTCCTTCATGCCCCACTTCAGTTTGTAATTAATGAAGTGATTACATCCAGTGCCACAAAACTAACATTTCTCATTTAGTTTGGGTCTTGTAAAAGATATCAGTACTCTGCAGTTCAGCTATCAACAGCAATTAATGATTTATAATGTTGAAAGTCATTTTCTTGTCAATGAAATTATTTTTGTGTGTCTTTCTCCCAACAGAAAACCATTTCATCTCCAACTGTATCACGACTTACAGACACGTCAAAATTCACTGGTTCCCACAAAGAGAGATTTGATCCAAGTGGAAAAGGAAGAGGCAAAGCAGGACGAGAAGACCTGGTTGACACATCAGGGTACGTGCTTGGGTACAAGCACGCAGGCACATATGATCATAAAGTACAAGGAAGCAAGTAAGCCTGAGGGGGTTTAAAAAGAGAGAGAATATACCTGTAAGAATGATATAGATGAATCCCACATGTTTCAGTTATCGTGAATGCTAAGACTATGTTGGCGAGAAGTGTTTTCGGGAACTGGAACTGATTTCAACATCTGCTGAGATGCTTTCCGTGCAGCGACACTTCATTACATTCCTCATGCTTACATTGGCAAAAATATAAAATACAGAGTTTTTGAGCTTTAGACAAAAAACCCAAATGCAAGAGCTGTTCTACCATGCTTTGTCAATATTGGTAAAAGATCTCAAACATTCCCAAATGTCCAGTGCTCTCTTGGTTGTAGAAGAAGACCACTCTCCAGATAGCTGAAAAGAGGGTCATTGTAAATCTTCCTGTGATAGCAGCCTTTTTGAAGAGTATCCCAATATTTATGTAGTTTGATTTGACTACTTATTTATTTGAAAGATGTCTTAAAGAGGATCCAGTTCTGCCCTCAGAGACAAAAATTCAGCATTGTACTAATGGGAAGTAAATGATTGTAATGTAACAGGTGCTATCCTGAAAAGAAATAATTTTTCCCACACCCCTTGTGAACAAAAGACTTATTCCTCCTTGCAGAGACTATGTAAGTTCCAATTTATTTCTCAGCAGAAAGATGTGGAAGAGACCTCCCCTTGACTTCTTACCCCACCCCAAAGCCCAGGACTTCTCCAAACCGATACTGCCCTTCCTGCAAGTTACCACCGTTCTAACTGAAACTACAGGACATGAATGGCACTAGAATACTAATATGAAATGTAAAGGAGCTAGACTTGTTTCTGTGGAAATATTAATCTTGGTTGCAATCTGTCTTTAGGTTTTTACTCCCTCTCAGTGGAAGTGAAGGGGGCATTAAGATGATGAATATACTTCTTAAATGTTATGTTAAGTATGACCTAACCACCACTGATGACATTTTTGTTGAGTTAGGCATGTATTGTCATACACATGTACACACATTTCCAGGCGCACAGTCCCTTTAAGTGATGGCTGATTTAAGGAAAGCTGATGACAACTCTGGAATACATAAGTTCAAGTAAGGATAACTAAATTATCACCATGAAATAGTAATTTGTTAGCCTTTTCTTTAAAATGAGGTGCATCCCACCCCCTCTTAAGATATAGGACTAAATTTAGCTAAACAATTAGTTAAGTGTTCACTGTATGATGCTAGGAGTCGATTCTCCTTTCATTTGGACTGTCAAGTATAAGTGAGGAGTAATTATTTGAAGCTAATGGATTTTGACCGGTTTTGGACTGAGGTAAGAGGAGACTCAGGACTGGTCTTAATGATCTTATGAACCAGCTACTAAATGTGATCCCACCCATGGCCACCATAACATATCAAGTGGAGCTAATTGGTAAAACCCTAACTAATTTGTGTTGCTTAGAAAGTAAAGAGGATCCATGCAGGAAAAAATGTGGGGGCTCATTAGCTGATTGTTATATTCTACATGTGATTATTGATATTCCACAAAGCAGAATAAGTGCCACAGTGTAGAATATAAAATGATACAGGACAGTTTTTAGTTGGGTATTTGAACATAACCATTTAAAATTCTTTCTATTAAATGGAGTTGGTGAACTAACTTTAATTCCAGATAGCAAAGGTTAATCCACCTTTTTCTGCCTCTCCGTCACAATCTGAGTCAGGATTCTAACGTATACAGACTAGCTAGTGAGCCACTTCCATACAGTAAGCAATCACATATGCTGGTTTTCATGTGGGTCAACACTGTTTATTTTTCACTGAACACAGGTTTTCAGCCTCTGAACAGATTCTTTTTTTTTTTCAGCTGAATTCCTATGGAAGCTTTTTTTTTTTTTAAACTTTGTCACCATTAACCTTTCAAACCAGCACATGAACATGAAACCAAAACAACAATAATTAACAGAGGGAAGAACTCCCTCATAGGGTTGGAATTTTTTCACTTGTTTGGTTTTAATTTTTCATTTCTGGTTTTGAGAAGAGAGGGAAGTCTGCCCAACCCAGTGCATGCTTTTAAAAGGGTTTGTTTAGATTTTTTTCCCCCTTTAATTCCCCCTTTGTGGGTCTAGTTACCTGACATAAATTTAGAAATGCCAAGACTGTCTGTGTGGAAGTACTGTTTTACGAAGCCTTGCCAAGTACTCCAAAGTCATCCACTTTTTCTGAACACTCCAGTTCCTGGAAGGGAAAAGTCACCTATCTACATATCATACTGGCTACCTGCCTCCCTTCAAGGATAGGTAATTCTACAAATCAACTTTCAGATATGCGTTGTGGCCAAACTATTCCAGAAAAGTAGTGCAACACGAAGTAACTGGTAAAGTGCAGAGAGTACGTTCCTTCTTGGTATGTCCCACCATAAAGCTACAAATCTGGATAGTGCTCAGGCTCAGTCATTTTACTACAACAAACAGTTGTAACAGTCCTTGACTTGTGCTGTTTTCAGAATGCTTCGAAAGTTGAATGTCCCTAAGGTTCACATGGACTTGGAGAGCTTAGCCTGAAGCTAGTGGGATTTGGATCAGGCCCAAATTGGAAGCCAAGTTGCCGAGTCCCTTCAACGGATGACTTCCCTGTTCATCACTAGAAAGCAGCCTTGGCTAGTAGGGTAGGCTGTATACTCGCCTCCTGTAGGATGAGGTGTATAAGCTATAGTATCCTTGAAATGCTGATGATGCCAGAGTGTCAAGGCTTCAAACAGCGCTGCTGTGTTCTGCTATCCAAGCACGGCCGGCACACAGCAGTGACAAGAGGCCAATTTGTAGCTCAGGGTGTGTGAGAAGCCTTGCAACAAAAGGCCGTGGTGTGTGCAGGACTTCTGTGTTTGGAATGGGTGCAGTCTTAGTTGCATGTTGACAAGGAACAAAAATATTAAAACTACTTGCTTATACGTTGCATAGACCAGCTTGGTAGCACCATCAACACTCTTTCTATAGTTATCCCACATTATTTTCATTACAGATTGTGATTTTTGTTGTTTTTTGCATTTTGTGAATGTCTAACTTTAAGCATTTTTCCAGTTTTTATTGATTTTTAAGTTTTCACAGTTCTGCAAAATTATGGAGGAGGTGATCAGTTATTTAGTGACAGTTGATGTTGAGAGTCAAAAAAGTTAGCTTTGTAACTGTTAAACTACAAACTGTAAACCTCATATTTCAAAATACCCAAAGTCAGTCTCCTGAAATCAAACTCTAAGTTCTTGAGCAGCATTTTTCTCACATGGCTTTGCTGTATGCTTTTATTATCGACAGAAATATTTTGTGTTGGCTTGTGTGTGTACGCTGAAATGGACATTCACCAGTATTTACAGAGAAAAATCTAATCCTTTCCAGCCTAATTTTAAAATTTCTACCAAAAGAAACACGCTCCATGAGGGCCTTATCCAAAGAGCACTGAAGTCAATGCAATAAATAAATTTGTTAGTCTTTAAAAGTGCCACCAGATTCCTTGTTTGTTCTGTTAACTTCAGTGGGCTGTGGATCACACCCTAAGAGAATAACAGACGACAACGTTCTGGTCTTACAGAAGAATAATTTATTTCCTTTTAAAGTGTTAAATGCACTTTAAATCAAAGAATACAGAAGACCTGAAGAAATTCTAGTTTTAAATGAAGGTGAAAGGGGAGAGGAGGAAAGAAAATCTTGTGTGATGGATTTTTTTTCTAGGCTGTTCACTGGACATGAAAACACAACAGAACAGCGAGGTTTACTTTCTGGGATTCAGTGCTTGCCTAGCTCCTGCAGGGATGCTCAGCGTGGAAATGATCCAAACAGCCTGCCTCTTGTGTGGCATGCATCAGCGCCAGCCCAAGTTGCAGCCCCTGCCCTTTGGAGGGGAGCAGGGACTTTTCCCTCCTAGCACCCCAGAAGGTGTGTGGAAGGGCAGGATCACAACTGTCTGTGGAGGCGACCCCATTAAGTGGTGTAGTGATATGTGTACCTCTATCATACACTGTTACTTAAGGCTGGGCTAAATGGCATGGTCCCTAGTCAGAATTGGTGTACGTTGCAGGATTTGTGCTTGTCATCTTTGTCCATGCACTTACGTCCATTCCATCTCACTGTGCCTTTGTCAGTTTGATTTGAAGCACCCAGTGCTTCTCAGTTCACTCACTCCTATACACACTCTGTCTCTCAACTCCACCCCCAGTGACTAAACATCTTGCAGTCCTCATCTCGTGATTTTCCTTTATAATTTGATATGGTATTCTTTGAAGCCCATAGTATTGAAACATGAGAAGATCCTTCAGATGTGATGGGGCATATGTGAAAGTCTATATTTTAAAAGCAAATCAAAGAATTTAAAAATGAGTTACATTCACGGGCGTAGCTTGGGGGCAGGGAGTATTGTGCCCCCCAAACTGCAGGCCTCCCCTCTCCCTGACAGCTCTGTCGGCCTGACTGAAGCTGCCCTACCTCCCCACTATAGAAGTCAAACCTATGTCTCCATTAACACTAAAGCAGTGCCCAAAGCTACCTGTGCTTAACTTTACACCCTGTGTGCAAGATTAAGCCCATGCATTCATCGTCGCAGGATCAGGGCCCAAGAAATAAAAGTCCTGACTGGTAGGGAAATGAAATAGAGTCTTAACAAATGAAGTGCATTGCAAAAATCAGATTTGATTCTTGCTTCACTGGTAGTGTAACAAATTATTCTAAGCACATGATGTACCTTAATGTTTAGTCAGCATAGTTTTCTCACCTTTTTAGGCTTCCCCCCTCCTCCAGCAATCTCATTATTGAAGGCTCTGTATAAATCTAAGATTTTGTCTTTTTATTCATGGCGACACAAGCAGAAATGACACCCTTACAATATCATGCATTTAAAAGAGCAATTTTGCTTTAATAGCTCTTCTGTATGAGCAATTACATGATGAACTGTAATAAAATATTTTTGAGAGTCCAGGCTAAGTAAGTATTTTAGACAGTGTGGATTGGCCAGGATAAAGCTACCAACTTTAATATTTGTGGTTCACTAAAATTTCCTAGTAACTTTGTGGTTCTAGTAAGAGATTAATTAGTGGTTTATTTGGTAATTTCAAAGTCAAAAGCCTCTTCAAAGTTCATAGTTTTTAGCCATCTAGGGATTCACATCCAAAGATATTTTTGACTGAAACACAGCAACATTGCCACTGCATTTTGTTCGACTCTGTATAGACAAAAAACCCATCTGTGGTTATGGATGGCCACAACCACACATACACACTCTGAATACTGCTTGTTTTTTTTTTTTGCTCCAGCAGCTCTATTAATTTTTTTTTTTTTTAATTAACAGGATCTGACATTCATTTCATTTCAGATCTGGAAGGCAAAATTAAAGAATTTCGATTGACCTCGTTTGCAGTGCTTGTATAGAAACACATTATTTTCCCCAAAGCATGTTAAAACTGTCATTTGAAATCAGTTTTTATTTCTTTTAGGCTGTTAACTGTTACAAAATAAAGATTGATTCTGTGCCTCAGTGTGCAATGCCATATGGCTTATTGTTTAAAGTATGACCCTTTCTTACAAAGATGTAGGTATGTATCTGTTGGGGGTATCTTTCTGTGTTTTTTCTGTAATCATGAATAAATGTGCTCTGCCCTCGCTTGGCCAAGAAACAAACAATTCTGACATCAGAAAAAAATATAAATGTGTTGTATTAGCACAGTCCCTCCAACCTTTTAGCTCTATGTGTGTGCCAAAGTAACCACACCTTTTTGTACATTTTTTTTTGTAGTGCTAGCTATGAGTACTTTACTTACCATGTCAGTTACACAGTAGTGAGTAATGAGATATTTGTATGTCAGCCCTCCCACTGAACCAGACCAGAGCCAGGTGGCTCAGCCTGGTTCTGATGTAGCATAACCCATTCCATACAATGGAGAACAAAAATCCTTCTGAGGCCAAATCTACACTCTCATCACAGATGTCTAACCTGTTCCTAGTTCTGGAGAACGGTGTCCACAAATCTGCCTTATCACCAGACTACGGTGCAGGGCACAGCCAAGGGCTGGGGGGGCGAGTAATTCCTCCTTGATGGTCTGCTGAGAAGAAACAGCTATCGGTTTGAGGACAATAGATCAACATCTTACAATTCTCCATGGCAGCAACCCCAGTTCATACTTGGAGCTCTCTGGCCTCATGCCCTTTTGTACCCCATCTTTGTTAAGGGGGTATGAAGTTATTGCATGTAACACTGTGCTAGGTCAACCATCCTCAGCAACCATCAGGTCTGTGCAAGGCCAATGTATTCAGGAGGGAAAAGGACTAAAATATCTCCTTTTACACCTGTGGAATGGGGCACATAATTATTGTAAAAGCCCTAAAAGTATAAGGCTAGAGAGCTCAAACTCAGGCTAAACTTTCGTAATAAATGCTACAAGCCTTATTTGCTAAAGGGGTTCCTCAGCTGGACACCTAATAAAATGCCCCATTCGGCCTTTAAACACATGTTGGCACTTAAAACATCCAGTTACTCATCTGAAATACCCGCATGCCTATTTGAGCACCCAAGTGTTGGAAGAGATGGCCTTCTAGGATGTTGTTTTCATTCTTTTTATCCACAAAGCCAGCAAGAGATGCTCAGCTACTGTCACAACTGTTTGCTACATCCTCTACGGCTTAGAGGATGTAGCAAGTGGTGACAGTAGCTTCAGTGGTGCTAGAAAAAGGAAATTCTGGAAACTCTTGACTTCCAAACTAATGATGGAGTAGCCTCTGAAGGTCTGGTTGCTCTGCAGCTGGAACCTCCGTTGACCGGGAACTGATTGTGAAATCAGGAGCCCGAGGAATACTGCATCTTGGAAATAACCGCCCTTGCACGAACAGCTATTTTTCATAGTTTTCCACTATTTCCTTATCTTACTGTTCTGAAGGCAGAGGTGGATTTCAAAACAAGGTAAAAAAAAAAAAGTCTCATTTTTGTTCACCTTGCTTGGGTTTTGAATTACCTCCTTCCCCTTTCATGTTTAGGTGAGGTAAGTTGTGTTCTTGCTCTAACACAAAGCAATTTGATTGAAAATACAGAAGAGAGATATGCGAGCATTTGCTGGATATTACTGACATACACGTGGTCTTATTAAAAGCCAGTCTGGAGGGCTCCAATGCCATACTGAAATGGCTGTTGTATTGTACGATCTTTTCTCACGTACATAGATATATTTGGGCAAGTGTAAAAAGGATATTAACAAACGGCAAACTTATCAAAAGTTGGTGTCTGACCTTAAGGTCCTAAATTTGTTTTTAAGTATCCAGGTAACTTTTTGAAGTGTGTGTTGATCATCCAGCACTCTCTACTGAAGTCAATCAACTGATGAGTTAATCTTTTCAATATATGTATAGGCATCTTATAACTTCCTGGGTTATGGAAACATACAGGGAATTGAAGGAAACCGTTTTCATTGTACTATTAAATTTTTCTGAATTTATATTTTAAAATGGATCCCTCACTCAGCGGTAAATTCAGCGAGTGATCTTAGATGCATGCTCAAGACTCAATTTCTTTGGATTTTTAGTGCTACATGAATAAAGTTACATTCAAGTTAAAAATACAGCCCTGAAAAAAATATATTCATGTACCTCACATAACTATTGTAATCTCTGGGTGGTTTAAAAAATGAAAGAGGACAGAAAGGAGATTGAGCCCCAAATGATGGTGCATTATTTTAGGTTTTAGTTTACAGTAGAAGAGGCTCTGCTGGTCCTTGCTCAAGTGCTATTTTTAACCAAGTCATTTTAAAAATGTGAAATAGCTCCGCTTGGGCCCTCTTAAAGACAGTTAGTGTTAAAGGAGCCATGAACTATATAGCTTTTTATTTTTCTGTGGTGAATTATTCTTGCTATTATATACACATCTTTTATAAAGGCCTTGTGTAAAAGCCTGGACTGACATAAAAGAGCCTAAAATGGTTGACAAAATACCTTCACTACACAATAAATTACATGGTCACAAAATCAAAGACAACAAACATCGTAGTGTGTAACACGCGAGTGTTTTTTCTTTGTGCAGGATTCAGAATATATTTGTCTCAGCAGACAATGCTAGTGGGAGGTTTTCTCCCGTAATGCCAATAGTTTATTTTTCTCTAAATGCTGCAGATTAAAGGAATGGTCAGCGTAGGGTATGTAGGTTGCAGTGTATTCTTACCAAGACTTAATCATGTCACAAATTTTAACATCACAGGAAAAATATATATTTATGAAGAAGAATATTTTTTTTAATTCAGCTTGTGTGTTACTTTTTAATTCATTTTCAGCCATGCATCTTATCCTTTGTTCTTTAATTACATCCTTTATCTGTCTCATCCTGTTCCATTATACACATCTGATTTGGCTTATATTATCTCATACCTTCGGATGTATTACTGTCAGGACTTGCCAACTTTAACTTCACTGGTGTGGAAGGAGAATTGCTTTGGTTTTGACTAACTATTGTGGTAGCTGCTGTCTGTGTCAGATAGTTGTTTGTGTCATGGAGATGGGTCTGACTCTTGGCTTCCTTGAAGCCCTGTACAGCCTGATAAACAGCAAAAATTAATCTTATAATTTAAACTGGGAAGCTGCTGAATGCTTATAATACTTGTACTCAGTGTTTACTATCGCAAACCATCTGTACTAGCATACTATGTCCACTGTGAAATTTTCAACATGGCAAAAACCTATGATCATTTAATCTTACAAGTTTACTTTTTTCTGACTAAATTATCACTGATTTTTTTCAATTCATTATTGCAAATGAACAATTTGCACATAGCATCTCTTAATTTTTACTGTAATGGCTAAACATACTGTGGTATTTAACCTAGTGAAGGGAGCCAGGCATTTTTTCATTGCAGAGCACCCAGGAATAGGATTTCATCCACTGGTTTTAATGGTAGGAAAGATGGATTCACCAGTATTATGGGGCTGGTATACTTAATGTCTATGACAGAGGCAATGGAGAAGCAAAACAGTGATTCTCTTCCCGTATGTATCTTAGTTTCATTTAAACTACCGTTCAACATGAAAGAAAGAAAAACTTGAAAGGGGATCATACACTACTAGCTTGGATTAGTTTTTTTCAGGAAAAAGGAAACAAATATATATATATATATGCAATATATTTTTACACTGTTCAATAATGCTAGAAAGTATTAAATATATCACTATCGGTGTGAATGTTAAAGTAATGACAATGTTATGGATGTTGAAACATGCTAATTTCTAAAACCACATTAACCACGGACAAGCTACTTTGTCAAGTAAACAACATTATTCTTGCTGTTTAGGTGAAAAGGTCAAGTCTGACAGTAGTCTGATTAGCACTGTAAAAGCTTGGCTTGAAAACCTTTGGTAAAATTTGTTTTATATTATGCCATTCTCTCTTAGAAGTGTAGCTTCTCATACTGTATGTTACGGCTGCTGGTTGTAGAAAAGTGTATCTAAAGTTGGCAAAATGATCAATAAATGTGTTAATATATATTGGTCTCTTGTCTTTGCAAAGTAAATGATACTTACTATGAGCTAAACTGTCTCTTATATGCAATTTTGAAGCTTAGCTGTTAAGGCACTTAAGGTATACATTTATTGCCATCTTTAAAAAACACTTCACTGTCTGATCTCCCCAGCTTTGAGAACGACACATTTCTCTTCAGCCTGTTTCCCCATCTGTCAAAATGGAAATCATTATTCATATTTATTAATTTTACTGGGAGGATTAGGCTATGTCTACACACTGATGGTAGCAAATCTGCCGCTGTCAGCTCAGTTTATCCAGTTCAACTGAGTGGCAGTAAAAACATAATCAGTTTGAAAGTCAAGCTAGTAAAACCACCTCCTCAGGTGAAGTATCACTGCATTGGTAGGAACGCACTTCTTCTCAGCTGGAGTAGCCCTGCATTGGTAGGAATGCATTGGTATAGCACAGTGAAGACGGTGTATAGAAGATAAGTTATGAAGTTGACCAAGTTTTGCAAGCTAATCTGCATAGTTCATGCAACTCCTGTCAACTGCAGCTGAAATTCACCACCAGTGTAGACTTGGCCTTTGTTAATGATAGCAAATTGCTATAAAGATGAAAAGTGATTCAAGAGCAAAGCCAGGGTGGACAAAACTGGCTTACAGCTAGGCATCAGCAATTTTACTTTTGGTCACCAAAGGGCACACCTGCCTTACAATTCTGCAGCGCAGCTAGGTGACAGGCTGCTAAAACTGGGTGCCATGGTGACCAGAAATGCATTATTTTTTGAGGCTGGAGCTAAGCAATATTATGACACTAGGACTAGATGAGTGTTCTGGAATTCAGAAAATATAAAAATGTATCGTGAATAAGTTTCCTATTAGATATTCATATGACTTAAACTGGACCCTGATCTCAAGATCCTAAAATGCTACTCTACTGTGGACAGAAAGTGGTGTGAAATTAAATGTTTTACATCCAGGAACAGCCATCATCACAAGAAACATTTATTTTTTTGTAAAAAAAAACCAATGTAATCCCTTCTGAAAAAGCAAACACATTCTTTTCTTGGTGGAGCAAATGGACTTTGGAGAGAGTCAGTGTCTTGCCTGTTGGATGATTGAGCAGATGAAATTATCAATGGGCATTTGCTCTCTCCCCCAGTGACTTTTCAATTCTGCAACGCTATTTAATTTTACTATTTTAAACAAGTAGAATGGACTGTGTGTAAGATTCTTAACTTAATCACAGACCCTTTATTCATTTATACTATTATTCCTCAATTCCTTTGAGTTGTATACTAAAAAGTAATTGAATGAACTTATTTCATCAGATTTTACAACATTATACATGGTATTAATAATTAGCAGATATCACAACAGCATTGTCGATGGTTTGAGAGTTGCAAAAGGACAGTACAGTCTCCAGCACAATACAACTTTATCATAACATTAATATCAGACTGTGATTGAACATGTTATAATACAACATACCATATTAATTGTCCTATACATACCATTGGAATGTAATATTTTTGTAATCACCTCCCCAACAACCGCACCTATGGAAGTCTTTGGCAAAAAGCTTATAAGTAGAATTGAAAACCACAGATGACTTTCATTTCTCCGTAATGGCCTCTCCCTATATCCAACATGAGTGCTTCAAAGAACTCTCATTTTTGAAGTTGTCCCTATGTATGGTGGGTCAGCAGAAATCAACGTGACCTTTTGGAGCTTTTTTGATGGAAAGGTCAGGTTTTTAACTCAAAAATCTCTGAGCAAAGGATGTTTTACATTCCACCATTATAGTTTATGGGAAACCTAGGAAGGATGGATAAGGTTTTGTAAAGAGCCTGATTGAGTTGAGTGCCCAAATCTGATTAAATTTCAATGGGATGGTCTGCACCGGTTTCCCTTAGGCTTCATTGACACAATTAGTCTTGGATTTTCAGTGACTTATTTCAAGAGTCTGTAGTTATGTAATTCTGTGTGTGTGTGTGTGTGTGTGTGTGTGTGTGTGTGTGTGTGTGTGTGTGTGTGTGTGTGAGAGAGAGAGAGAGAGAGAGAGAGAGAGAGAGAGAGATCTGTCTATTCAATATACTATTGTCTTAATTAAAAAAAAAATTATGTGGGCCAGAGTCTTTGCTCTATAGCTTCAGTGGGTTGCTCACAGAGGAAGCTGTCAGAGAAGTGGTTATGGGCTCCTCTATCCCACGTATATTTTGAAGCAAGTTGGGAGCTAAACCAAACCACTCCTGTTAGATCCAGTACTCTAGAGTCCATATTCCACATTTATTTTCAGAGTTCATTATGTTCTGATTCTTCCCCTGCCTGCTCTGGCCTAGGCTAGAGGAGATAGCTGTGCTGGATCCAAGACTGAAGGAGAAGCCCTCACGCCGGGTGTATCCTTGCCAAGAGATTTGCATTGGAATTGGTCTGAGAATCTGGTTCCGTCTTTAGCCTGATGCTTTGTTTGTATCTAAACCAGAGTCCCACAGAATGGAGTGGGAGCTCTGACTGTTAATGCTGCAAAATTAACTCAAGTTAATTATGGCATAGCAATCTGATTGAGGGAAAGACACTATAATCCTGAGATATGTTTGTGAGAATGTAATTATGTGAGACTGAAGTTTCTAAAACTATAAAACGATATTTTAAGTGGTTAAAACAACAGTATAGTAACCACTGCACTAATTTACCAAAGCACGTGTGTGCTTAATTTAAAGCATTCACTTAAATCAATCCTTGTTTAGCAAAGCATTTATGCTTATACTTAAATGCAACTGAATAGCAAGTTTCTGCTCTCAGGACGGGGTGCTAGACAGAAGATTTGTGATGTGGAAGCAGAAGTGTAGCTATGGGGTGTGCATGGGCCCACTCAATCACACCCCTTCCACTTGCTACAGCAACGGGAGTGTCCGGTGAGTCAGGCAGCTTTTGGTTGCTTGCCTGAATGTCCTTTTTCTGGCCACATGATCAGAAGTCAGACGTTCAGGAAGCAACTGCCCAAAAGCTGCCTGATGCTCTGGTTGCTAGGTAGCAAGTAAAGCTACCTAGCAACTGGAACATCTGCAGCTTCTGAACTTCCCACTTCCCATCATATGATTGGAACGAGGAATTGGCACAGACTCACTCATTTGCCCTTTTGTCTTTAATAGGACTTTCAATAGTAGCCAGAATGGGGGGAAAGGCACCGAAAACGTCCTTACCCCATGGAAGAAGAGCCTCCATCAAGCAGAGGGGAGCAGGGAGAGTGGGATGTGCCCATGGACCCCTCCCATAGTGTGCTGCCATTGATGAGGGGTACCAATGTAAGTAGAGCTCACCAGGTGCCAGAGACCCCACTCTCCTGCCCCAGGCTGGTTGGTGGGGGACTCTCAAAATCTTATAGCCCTGAGCCCCCAAAAGTGTTAATCTGGCCCTGGCTCCAGCACTGTTGGCAGTAGCATTTGGCTGAAAGTGCTGGGGGTTAGGGGACTTTTACAGCCTTTACAGTTTTTACTGCCTTTGCAGGCAGTTTTCTTTTGGCAGAAGGGGCCACTTGAACCCACTGCTGAAAGTAAGGGGAGCCTTGGCAGCAGGGGAGCCTTGGTGTGTCACACATGGGAACCTGCCCAGCTGTGTCATGGACCTCTAAAGGTTAAGAACTCCTGTTTTGTGGCATATATTTGTGATGAGGAAGACCGTGGGCCTGATGGTTTAAATCTAGAAAACCTGTATTTCTTCCTCTGCAGTTCTCGGAAGCATTGGGTTGGAAAAATGCAATGTGCAGGCTTTATGTAGAGGCTGTAGACTGCACTTCCTTTTTAGTCAGAAGGTATCAATCCCTAATCCCTAATGAATGGAGAGTGGTCCTAGAGTCTTTAAACATATGGAGAGAAATGCTAATCTTTTCAGTGAACAGTTAGGTGCCTTTAAAGGAAGGTTTCCTCTGGTGCCCTGTGCTCCCTAAGTGAAGCCAGAAAGGTTAAACTAAAATGCTCACCGCATAACCACTGCAGTGGAAATGGATTAGGCTGCTGTTTCAGCTGTATCAAGCAGTGATTGGAGTATAGTCTTGACCACTAGCTGGCCCCATTGACAGTGGCCTGAAACTGATCATGGTGTCCCATCTGGGAGTTGGTCAGGAGAGGTGTTGAGCTTTGTGTAGTTGACTTCATTGCACTTGCTGTTTAAGGTTTGATAGTTTGCAATTCTAAATTGCAGTGTAGTGAACAAATAAGCGTTTCTTCCAAAGAGGTCAAGACATTTCCAATCCCTACCAGAGAGGCGGATCTTGTTTGGTATTGGCATCCAAAATGATAGAATTAAAGAGGGATGAGAAAAAAAGAAATTCTGTATTATCAGTTGAATGTAATATTTCTTATGGGCCTATTTACAGGTAGGAGTGGCCAAAGCTGAGGGTTGCCATATAGTCTTGGCCAGTCCCAGACGGGTCTCACTGATGGGAAGGACTGTTCCGGAGGAAGAGTAGTACAAGATGTCAAAGAACTTATGATGGGTGTCTTTTACCTCCTCACAGCGTATCTGCAGCGTGTCTACTACCCTCTGTGCCAAGTCCTGAAATAGATTAGAAGAGTTGCATAAAGACCATGGAGGTGCATCACTGCCTCCTTTGGGGAGAGGAGTTGATCTTTGGCCCTCCTGATCCTCCACGATCTCTGTAGGCTTGGAAGTTCTGGATGCTATGACTGAGGAAGAACGCTTCAAGGGCTCACGTCAGCCACATTGGGTGCCTGAGAGATGTGAAGTCTATATGTCACCCAGGGATCCTAGTAGGTCTATTGAGATAATGGGATAGTCCCGGTAATGAAAGCCACAGGTGGCTGCACCGTGATGGTTGAGGAGCAGTTGGAGTCTATGACTAGAGAACCCCTGGTTGAGTGGACAACATAATGAGAGTAGGAGGAGTGGTGAGAGATGACTCCCTCTGGCTCACCATCTGAGTTACTGGAGAATGGAGGTGCATGACATGGTACTGGTAAAGATTCCTGTGACCAAAAACAACTCAGTACCATAGTGCTGGTATCGAGCAAGGGAGAATCCAGTATATCGGATATTGTGAGTTATTGCAAATGTCAGAACTCCTGTGATGTTCATCAAACTGGTTCTGACACCGGTTGTTGGTGGGTTAATTCAGAGGGGACTGGGGACCTTAGCTGTATCAAGTGCTCTGTGGCTGTGTGGCTACCTGCTGATGATGCGATGGTACTACTCATACTGGCAGCATTGTCTTGGTGCTGCAGTTGCTGTCCTTATCTGTTTGGGGGAGGAGTTATAGAAGATAAAAGTTAATAAGTTAGAAACACTTGTTGATCTCTGGAAGAAGGATGGATGATTGATAGGGGACTGAAGTTGGCAGGGTGCTGGACTGGGCAGTGTGCCAGCTAGCCAACTCTGCCCAGAAGCACAATGTGCCGTGTGCAGAGTTACAGCTGGGTGCAGCAGCTGGTGAGGTCCATTCGCAAAACAAGGCCACAGTGGGAAACTGGCAGCATTTTGATTAGTTAATAGGTTTGTTATTTAAGAGGCAAACTTCTGGTCAGGGGTGCTGTCTCTCAGTCTGTGCACCATTTATTTGTGTGGGCATCTAGACCAGGATTAGAAGCAGATGGTGATCTTGAAGACACTCAAACCATAAGATCAGGAGAAGAAGAAGGCACCACCCTTACCTTCTCTCTGACCCAAGAGAAGACCAACTGTATGTAGGTGCCCTGTACTTTAGCGGCCTCTGAAATCAAGTAGGAGGTTAACATTTAAGCAGTTGCTATGTGCTGTAAGTTTTCCACTCAGGGACTACAACTCATACGATCCCTTGGGAAAAAAAGAAAGACCCTGCCCAATGGTCCAGGAAGCAGAGGGGACAAAGGGGTCTCCACAGGGGGAGAGAGACATGTCTGAATCTGGAATCTGCTGTGAGTGCTCCTGGGGTTCCTGAAGTGACTCCTGGAGGCTCACTCAAGCAGGGAGCTTCAGAGGTTGGTGGCTTACTCAGCCCAAAGCAGGGTCTGAGCCTAGAGCTGGCTGAGCTGGATCTGCAGTAAGGGAGTGAGTGTCTGTCTCCCCCCCTCCAATTTGGAGCAGGGCTTGTAAAGCAAGGGAGTCTGCTGAGAGACTGACTGGGCCTGAGGGGAGGCAGTGTGGCAGTCCCTTTGAACCTAGGCCAGAACTACAGACTGTTGGTTGGCCTCACTCCGGATCCTGAGTGTGGTTATGAGTGGATACACTGGACCAGCAGCGTGCTGCCTTGTCTCCTTCATTGATCCTCCAAGCATGCTCACAAGCAAGGGGTTGGGGTTCGGAAGTCTGGGAAATGTGCCCTCTGAGTTGGAAAAAGGGCTGTGAACATGCTAGTTAGATAAGTTTCCTTTAAACTGTATCTTTGTCTTCTCACTGATTTATTTACTTGCCCCTCTGTATTTAAATTAGTAGTAATATTCAATTCCATCCTGTTATAAGTTTCTTTGTTAAGTAAAGGTTTGTTGCATGCAATTAAGTACTGTGAATGTATTATATATATAATTAGTGAGTTTGGATTAGACCCATCCCACAGGTTGTTCTTAGCCGCATGGATTTAGTCCTGGAGGCTCCCAAGGCATGCCACTGAGTGTGTACCAGACCCAGCCAGGTGGAGGCACCGCCAAGTTTAATTTCCTGTAAAGCCAAGGGACTGCAGCAGAAGAGTTGACAGAGGATTCCCACAATCCCAACATCACCACTGGAAACTCAGGATCTCTTTTTCATCAAACGTAGGTGCCTGTGCACACATGAGTGTTGCCTGCTCCCAAGTAATCCAGGGAGAAAAGGGAGAGGGTTACATGTAAATACCGCTTCCTCGAGGCCAGTTAGACTGACGGAGACTATTGAAGGGAGGGAAGCTGGGGTCGTTGGTCAGTGTTACTTTTAATCTGTTGCGAGTTTGTGAGTAAACCAACTGTTGATTTGAAAGAAATTGAGTCACCTTTGATTGACCTCCCAGTGATAGATCCAGCAGGGTCAACAACTTGTTCTTTAACAAAACTGAGGAGCAGATTTTGTGAACATATCCTTGTCTACTGGCCTCCAAGCCTATGTTCATCAGATCTTTAGGTGCATCAGTGGTAGCTGCTGCTCCACATTTCATGAACTATGGGTACCATGTTTGGACTGCAATCTTTTCAGCTGGCTCAGAGCTCACTCTAGGCACCCATAGCTCTCTCTTCAGATGCTTTATGTTGAGGGGTCTGTGGCTGTTGTGTTTAACCCATAGTCCCTGGATGTCAATGATTGTGCAGAGGATTTGCCATCTTGGTGACTCCTGGAGTGGGTCCAGGGAAGAGTGAAGAGATGCCTCCATCAAGATAAATTTTGTCTCGCTTCCCTGTGCTTTCAAGACCTGAGCTTGAGTTGTTGGAAGAGACTTAACTTCTGAGGCAGTAGATACAGAAAGAATGTTTGTCCACCACATGGATGACTGCCTTACTGAAAGGCACTTTTAAAGCCTGGGGAGTTGGGCATACCCCATGCTGGGCAAACAAGGGCCCTAGACAAAGGCGAACTAAAGATCTCTCTCACTCTCTCTAAAGAAGAGAAATAAAGAAATCTTCATCTAAGCCCTAGTCCATACTGAGGGCAAATTTGGCAGCAGTTAAGTTCATACTCGCCAGGAACTGCTCCTGGAAGGGTGAACTGATGGCGGTAAAATTGCCACTGTCAATGTAGACATACCCTAAGTGACAGAGGGGGTTAACTTGCTAATGAAATATCAAGGGAAGGAGAAAGAGACTATGAATCACGAACATTGCTAATGGCTCTGTCATTGGCCAGGAGCAACTGAGAAGGAAGTGAGGGGGTTTGCCAGGTGTGCTGGCTGGCCTCATGGCAGGACACAAGTAGGGACAGCACGTGTGTTGGCCTAACAGACGCAGTTATCAGTTCTCTGAGCAGCCGCACAGGGACACAAGTGCACCTTTTGTGGAGCAGCCACAGGGCTACTGCTTGAAGAAGCAGTCGGCCACAGTCTGCTCTCTCTTACAGCTTTATAACCACTCTGACTTTAAAGGTATTGTGCATGTGTAACAGAACTTGGCCAGCACAGAATATTTCCCTCATAACTAACTACAGAACTATCTCTGCTTGAATCTTTTAACCAAATACTGATCAGGCAGTGATGTAGCATACTGTTTATGTATCCAAGGCAATGTGGTAATACAGAATCACTCTTGGAAAAATGAGGACGTTTCAATACTAAATGGCCTTCATAAGTGAGGAATTTTTATACAGCACAAAGCAAATAAGTCCAAACAAGTCCAGAATGCCATTCCTATGCTTCTGGGGCCAAAATGGGCTTGTCCTGATGTGTCCTATAATAAGAGAATGCCATATGTTATCTAAAAGCTGATTTAGCAAAATAGCTCCTTTGCTAGATCCCATTCGTCTTTTGATCTCATCTGCCAGTTATTTATAGTTAGCTTAGCAGGCCTAGAGCGTATAAGGTTTACACAGTGGTGTGGTTGTATGTAATCATTTTAAAGTATGTTGGTTCGGCAGTACCTGTCTACATTTCCAGACTATTTTGAACATTCAGAGAACTCTTACTTCATAAACGCACTTTGTGCCTGTGTATTTCACCATACAAAAAATTATGTACATAGCAAATTCTTGTGTTTAGTTTTCTAGAACATAAACTAAAATAATGTCTAAAACATGACACCACCACCATGTGTTTACACACTTATGGCTTACATGGAAGCACAGAATCTTTCAAAAAACCCAAGGATGCTGAAAGTACAATCACAAAAGTAAGTCTAAGTTGTTGCTGTGGCTGGACCAATTTAAAAAGGGATAGCCGTGTTAGTCTAGTCCAGTAAAAAAAACAAGCAGTTGTGTGGCACTTTTAAGAAATAAAAATAAATCTGTTAGTCTTAAAGTGCCACACAACTGCTTGTTGTTTTTTTACTGGACCAATTTAGGCAATTGAGCCTAGTTTTACTGCAGCTTTTTTGTGTCCATGTGTATAGGCCAGGAAATTAATTAGATGAAATAGACAGAATCAGTTCTCTTTCTAAGCCCTAAAATAATGGAAGAAAATGGTGTTTATGTTACGTCTCGCCCTAACTCACATGCCAGGTCTTATTTTTCTATTTTCATACCCTTAACGTGTCTTCATTACACAGTTAGCCTAAATCAGCCATGGCCAAACTGTGGCTCTGGAGCCACATGTGGCGCTTGAATGAAAAAGTGTGGCTCGTGGAAGAACGTCAGCAAATCAGTTTAGTAGGTAAAAGTATATGGTTATATGCCTCGGTGTGGCTCTTGAAAGTTTAATAACTTGTGTGGCTCTTGAGTTCCATAAGTTTGGCCACCTCTGGCCTAAGTGATCAGCACTTAGGTCTGAGGACCCACGTTTAACTCAGCTGTGAGCAACCACAATGCAAAACCATACCCACATTACTCTGGCACCAGTGGTGCTGCTCTCCTGTGTCACTGTGGTTTCTGGGGCCCAATCCTATGGTTCTTCATGCTGCTGTATGCTTTATGATTCTTTCCTAGTGAATTATGGAAGAACTTGTTTTTCCTTCTGGGCATGTGGGGGGAATTGTGGGAAGACAGGGGAGGCCTATCGGTGCAAGAAAGTGATTCATTTGTCTTCTCACAGTAAAGGTGGCTGGTTACCACTGAGTGAAAGCAGGCACTAACTCAGGGGTCCCAGACTCATGGCCCATGAGCCGCATGCAGCGCCTAAAGTTATTTCCTGCAGCCCCCAGTGACACCATTGTTATTGATATTTGCAATATCATTGTACGAAAAGGTGTCAGTGGTGCAGCCCTCGGGCTAACATACTTGTCCTCATTGAGCCCTCATCATGATTTGCATTTGAGACCCCCTCCCCCATGCTAACCCATACTTGCAGCAGTAGCTGCTAGAACTGAAGGAAAGCTCCACTAGACACAGGTGAGACATTTGCATGTGTGGGTGAGTGGAGCTTTAGGGACACCTGAGTAAGAGCCTGAACTAACTGTGCTGTGATGAAGCACTTCAGCTAACAAAGTGCATTGTTGTACTTTGGGACGTCTTTTCTTAGTTTCTCTTTTGCTCCTGTTCACTTTGTTTTTGAGCCTCTCCTTTCCTCCTACCCCCCCCCCCCCATCATAATTGTAATGACTTCTATTTCTCACAATTTCTCATATTCACAGTTCGCTTTACCCAGCTACCAAAGTCCTTTTCTCTCTAATCATAAAGATCCCTGGGATCTTAGAAATAGGTTTTTTCCCCCCAATTTCTTGCAAGTGTGTTTACATCTCTCTCATTGATAATCCCTCTTTCTCCAAGCTCCATGCATTGCAATGGTATGCTCCTGGTCCCTGCCTCTGACATTTAAGGTGTAAATCTGCTAATGTTCAGGTGGAAATTCACACAAGGAAAAAAAATGAGGATTTTATATTATGTGCACAGTATCTTAGGGTATGTCTACACTTGCAAATTACTTCAAATTAGGGAGGCTTAAGTTGAGCTAACTTTGCACCTCTCTACACAAGGCTTTCATTAGTTTGAACTAAGGAATGCCTTAATTCAAACTAATGAAAGCTTAGCTCAGACTAAGATCTGGTGGTTAGTTCAAACTAAGCCCTTCGTTCACATGTTAGTTCCAACTAAGGATGACATAAACAAGGACTAACCCTTAGTTCGAACTTAAATTCAAACTAAGGGCAGTTAGTTCAAATTAACAAAGTGGGCTAATTCAAACTAACATTAGTTTGAATTAGTCCACCTTGTTAATTTGAACTAATAAGTTCAAGTTGAGTTTGTACTAAGCTTTTTCTTATTACTTTGAATGAACAAATTTGAATTAACTTTTCTTAGTGTAAACATAGCCTTAGTGTTTACAATCTAATAATATAGCACCATACATTGGGGAGTATTACAAAAACCTACCGTTTATACTTATGCAGTATTGTAGCCAAGTCAATCAGTTTATTAGAGAGAACATGAGTGAAGTAATATTTTTTTATTGGCCCAACTTCTGTTGATGAGGGAGAGAAATCATTTATGTGTACAGCAGTCACCACTGAAAGGCTTTACAGGAGTGAACGATGGTATACAATAACACTTCACAACAATTTAAAACAGGAATTGAAGCACTCATAACCAACGGAGATGCAGGGGGAATTGTTCTGCTAGACAGAATGGACACTGACTCAAACTGGGATTTAAGTTAGGTTGCTGGGGCTAACACTTCAACCCTTGAATGAAAGGCCATGAGCTGGCTAGTAGGATGTTGGAAAGAAAGCTTCATTTGCAGTAGAGGTGCTCTTATCATTGTTTTAATATGGAAGTTCAGTGCCAACTAAGAGGGAAAAGGCCATTTTCTGAATCACACTGTTCCTTGCAGAAGGGGCACTAAGGCAACATTTTTATTGAGTAGTAGGGGGAAGCCAGACTTAACAACAAAAAATCCTCTGATCTCTACAGTGGTTTAATATCATTTTAAGGAATAACAGTGTTGTACCATAACTAAATGTCTGATTTTAATAAAATTAGATAAATCAGTTTCTGCTGCATGTTTTGTTCATTTATTAATGCAATCCAACAATCCAGGCAGGGCCATGGGATTTCCTTTCACAGCTTCTACCTAAAAATAGTGTCCAGCCCCAACCCGCTTATCACATTCAGACTAACCCTGATTCTTGCCAGTCATAATCCAGTGACAGCCCACATGATGAATATGATTAATGAGGTTACTTAAGTTACTATGGCTATGCAAGTGACTGCTATTGGTACATAGCCATGGGTTTTTGTTTTTTTTTAAGTTTAGTTTATTTTAAAAGTTTGCTGGAAAGAGCCTGAAAAGGAAAAGTACATATAGCTATGTTCTGGGACTTGACCCATTCCAATGTTAAATATTAATAAACAGGATTGGGCCTGGTTATTATATAATTTACACTCTTACATAATATTTATGAAACAAATATTCTTCAAAATTGTCAACAGCAATTTTCTCACGTTAAGAGGGATAGCTAGGTGCAGTCTCAAGTATAAGAACCCATTGGACTAAGCCAACATCACAACCCCTCCTTTTAGGCATTAAGTATTACTTAACTCAAGACTACATAGTAAGCACTTGTCTTGTTTACTATCAGAATTGAGCAATTAGCACATCAGATCAAATACTTCAAATTTCTTTTATTAAAAAAGATGAAAAAATTATTCAGAAAAGATTCATCAGATTAGATCAAAAATACATTATGAATGATCCATTTATCTTGCAGAAGAGAGTAAGAGGCTTCATGCATCAACTGTAAATTATTTTTTAAAGTCAGACAAGATTATTCACTGCAGATTTGACAGGGAACTTTTCTGCTGGCTAGAATCCACTCCCCTTGTGCCACCCGAGTGTCCAAAGAGGCTGTTCTCAGTAGAGAATGTGAGGCTTGGTGTACCAGTCAGTGAAAGAGTGCAACAGTATACTCTGTAAAGGTATGGAGAGTAAAATGAAAGCCTTAGGCAATGATTGCTGTGTAAGGAAGATGTTTGCTAGTATTATTTGTAATGGAATACCTAAAGTTACATTTTGTCACACACACGCCAAAGAACTATTACAGATACACTCTTTGCACTTTCACCTTGTGTTACAGGTGCTTACCACTAATGGAACTATTTCCTCAAAAGATACAGAAGTTCCCTTCTAAATCCTGTTTAATGTTGCATTTGACCATATGGACAGCAGCACCCAGTGCATAAGTATGGATTAGTGCTATAATTCAATTTATTATAACACCACAAATATATATGAGCTGTGTCCCTGTGAACTAACTCAGCCACTGGCATTTATGATCCTGATTTCAAAATAAAAGTTCTAATTCTCCTTCACACTGAGAATTAGGTAGCCCAAACAAGAAGGATGATTTGTTCTGGAGCAGTCTCTGCTGAAGAAGCTCTGCCTACAAACACAATTACTTTTAAATAAATAAAAGGTATCAAAAGACACCACCTAATGGTGCAACTGTAAATGTTTGTTCACACGGCTAGACGAACTCCATGGAGTCACCTCTTATAAATCATTTACAGCAAACTTCCTTGTATTGTCACTAACACCTGCTGTTGTCCATGTTGCTATGAGGATGTTTATCCATTGTTTTTTTCAGCTGATTGTAACTCCAGTGTAGCTGCTCAACTTCAGTCCGGTGTCGTGTACGTGTCTCTGCTAATTCTTGCAGGAGGTAGTCATTGGTAGAAACCAAAGTTCTGGAAATAAACAGTCCAAAAACTAAATGTGCTTATTATTTCAACCACTTTATAAAGTCTTTTTACTTCCTTTCACATTTCTGTCTGGTACTATTTCTTTGTAATTCTTTTTTGGAACAAATGCCTGTGAGTTAACTGTTACACTGTGAATGTATAACAGAAGACAGACATCAAAGAGGTATTTTTAGGAAGAATTAATGAGCAAGTAAACATTCCTTAGTGGAAAGTTTTGCCTCAATACTATTCAAACAGAAGTGTTCTCCATATGAACAAATTTGCCTTCACTGGGTCAAATCATCAGCTAATAGCATTACTGAAGTTCTGAGCCACTAATTTTTAGCCACTGAAACCTCTAAAATAAGCTGTTTTAATTTTTAAATCCTCATAACTGCCAAGATATAGAAATACTGTACTATGTTATCTGATTATTGCAAAGCTCAGGTTTCAGAGGCACAGCACAGACACTCTCATCACATATTTAGGACACAGAGGGGCAAAATCAAGGGTGCTTCCCCCGCCCCCTCCCATACAAAACTGGGTTTTTCAGATCCACATTCCATTTTATCTGAAGTTGAAGATTTCCTCCCTAGTTTTGTACCATCTCCAGATTATGTTGAAAGGAAATTACCTACAGCAGTCTTTCAGACATTTTCTTACACTGAGCCTAAGAACAAGGGTCAAAAATTGTAACTCATACAAAAAGTTTTTAAGGGGAACATGTTCTAGCATGTTCCAAAGGGGTAGCTATATCAGTCCAGTTCAGCAAAGCAAACAAGGAGTCTTGTGGCACTTTTAAAAACTAAAAGTTATTTATTACATGAGCTTTTGTGGGAGAATATCCAAACCATTTGACGAAGTGGGATTTTCTCCCCCAAAAAGCTCATGTGACAAATAAAACTGTAAGTCTTTAAAAGTATGACAGAGTTCCTTGTTTGTTTGTTTTTTTTAGCATGTATACACCACAGCTGTCTCATACTAAGGCCCAACTCTCCTTTCCCCTAAAAAGACAAAGATAGCAACTTACTAAAGCACATAAATACAACAAAAAGAGCCTGAAGTCATGTCCTCTCACTCGATAAGTAATTCTATAATGGGATGGAACCACTTATTTCTTATTAATAGATGACATGTAATGTACTAACAATATATATTATAGAGCCTGAGGAGGTGATCATTTGGTGACCAAGAGAACTTCTTTCAGGTGATTTACACTGAGGACAAAGGTCAGCCCCAGAAAATGTCAGAGTTGGCTCCAAGTCATGAAGTTTGCTGCAAAGGTACTCAGCAGTGGCTCCTGCAGTCATGGTCCACCCACACAGATGCAGTGGATATGGTATATTATCTTTAGTATTAGCTTGAGTTCATCATGATTCAGGGATTTTTAGATTATTGCCCCAGGATGTCGACTCCAGCAAGCTGTGGTTATCAAAGAGGCTCTATGGGCTGCTGAGGGTGCTTCAAATCCTCTGAGAGAAATGCTACAGCTACATCAACCTTGTAGAGAGTCTGTGGCTTCTGCAGAACAGCAGGGCCTGCTTAAAATGAGTTGTTTCTAGAGCCCTTATGGTGGTGGTTCTCAACCTTTCATCAGTTGCAACACACTTGGCAGCATATTGCAACTCTAAGAACATGCCAGCCCACGCCCCCAGGCCAAATCCAACCATCTCCCAGGCTCTCCACACCACATGTACTGCTATGTGATGACACAGTGGTTGAGAATCCCTGTCCTACAGGACTTCTGCCACAGTATCTGCCACTGGTTTAAATCAGCCTAAATTGATCAATGGGTGAAAATAAGTATCAGTGGACAGATGGCCTACACTATATTGAAATAAGCTACCTGTTTCAGTGCATCTCCTTAAATAGCATATAACTAGATCACAAAAATAAATAAATAAAATAAAAAAGCACTCAGCCCCTTCTTGATGACTGGTTGAGTAGAGAGGACAATGTTTAACTAGGCATGGAGCCTACCATACTTTGTGCTCCTAAAAGATGACCCCAACACAACCCTGCACAAACACAATACATTAATAGGACAGTAGATGTGGAACCTGGCACTGCCCACATGTCTGTTATTGCCTTTATTGCTAACCAGCATTCGTGAAAGTCTAAGTTTCACAATCTGACAGGTGCACCACAATCACAAGAATCAGAATACTTCATTACACTTTAAAATCCTAACAATCCTACACCTTCATAAAACACAGCTATAGTCTTTTATATAATGTCTCCAGCTAGCCAGCCTAAGTCAGGGGGGCTCCTCGCTGCAGTGAAACTGGAGGCAGCTCAAGTTGTTGCTTAGCAACCCATCTGCTCTGTCCTGTTTTCCTCCCGCTACCCAGACTTTTTGCCTCCAGTGGGAGGGCCAGCCTCGATTTCGCTATCTCAGTAAGTGCCTCTACGTTAAAATTCAGGTTTTTTTTTGCCTCTGGGAGCTGTTTATACAGAGCACTAATACTGCACCCCTATTTAGACAGAACCAAATCTGTTATTTTTTTCCTTCTGTGCTAAATGCACATGATCTAGCATATTCACATCTCATGGGCAAAATGGATGTACTGCTGCACCAGGGAGGTGCACCAGGGAGGCGCACAAGGCCTCTAAATCAACCAGTACCATGGGGCATCACAGTACACTGGACCTATCTCAATAGGTAGGTTTAATATCACCACATGGTTAAAGAACAAGTAGAGAGTGCACTTGTGTTCCAAGAAGAAAGCTGAAAGGCAGCAACATTGACTATGTTTACTTTCATACAATATAAAAGATAGATCTCTCCCCCTCTGGTAGGAACATACTTCAGGCAGTGGTCCCTGTAGAAATCCAAGCTCTAATTTCCATAGGGGGAGAGGACCTCTATATTGGTGGGGGTGGGGGGGCTGATTCAACCCAGCATTATCATTTTAATGCCAGTGTAACTCTTCTACATGACTTACCCTAGTGGAGACAGACAGACAGTTAATTCAGGCCCATTATCTTTTTCTCTGTTGCTGCTTGTAACTTCTTAGTATTAAGTACTAGTGGAGATGTTATGAAGTACAATGGCCAATTTGTCATCTGATCATTTTCTCTCTGTAATCAACACTGTAATTCATCTGACCCAGCCTCCTCCAGAAAAAACAGTTATATATCAGTAACATGTTCTTTGAAAAGTGTTGCTCATGTACATTCCAACTCAAGTGTGTCCATGCTGCATGCACGGATTGCCGGAAAGCTTTTCCCACGGACCACCTGTAGGGTCAGCTGCCGCCCCCATATACATCCCAGCCGACCCCTCAGCCCTCCAGTTCCTTCTTCCTGGAATTCCAACTGAGGGGAGGAGGGTGGGTGTTTGAATGTACATGAGCGGCACATCTTGAAGAACACCAGTTACAGGTAAATAACTGTTTCTTCAAGTGATTGCTCATGTCAATGCCAGCTCAGGTGATTCCCAAGCCTTACCTTGGAGGAGGGACAGAATTCTTTCATCTCACTGCTTGAAGCACTGCTCTGCCAACTGCTGTATCATCTATGGCCTGCTGGATCAGCACACAGTGGGCCATGAAGGTGTGCACTGAGAGCCACGTTGCCACCTTGCATATGTTCAGGATAGGCACCTGCGCTATGAATGCTGTTAATGAGGCTTGTGGCCAAGTAGAGTGGGCCATCACCCTCAGGGGGTGGACCTTAGCTAACCCGTAGCACTGCCTGATGCATGCTGATATCCAAGACAATAAACACAGGGAGGACACTGATTGTCCTTTAACCCGTCTGCCACCACTATGAATAATTGGGAAGACTTGCGAAAAGGTCTGGAGTGGTACAAGTAGAAGGCCAGGGCTCTCCTTGCATCTAGCAAGTGTAGCTTTCACTCTCCCTCTGTAGCATGAGCCTTAGCGCAGAAAACTGGGAGAACTATGTCCTGGTTAGTATGGAAATGGGAAACCACCTTGGGCAAAAAGGCAGGGTGAGGCCGGAGCTGAACCTTGTACTTGAAAAAGACAGTGTAGGGTGGGTCTGCCGTCAACACCTTCAACTCCAATATCCTACGGGCTGAAGTGATTGCTGCCAAAAAGGCTACTTTCCATGAGAGGTATGGCACAGCTGTAGACAATGGATCATGTGGTGTGTTTAGGATGGAAGCTCGAGGGATGTAGGTAACTATACTCATCAGCAGGTTTTCGGTATAGGTTGGTGGTGATGCGTCTATCCCTGATTTGTACTGTAGTGTCCAGAAAGTGGATCTCCTGTGTGGAGTGTTGCAGGCTCAATTTGATGGTGGAGTGGAAATTGCTGAAATCTCTGAAAATCTTCAAGAGCATCCCTGCCATGGGTCCAGATGATGAAGAGGTACAGGGCCTGGAAGCTGAGATATCTGAGAGCCCCCTGGTTCTGTGTGAGTAAGTCTGGGTACTGGGGAAGGGCAACCAGCTCCTTGACTGACAGGATCAGCAGTGTCAGGAACCAATGTTGTCTCGGCCATTCTTGTGTCTCTCAAGTGCGACTCACCCACGCACCTCAGACAGGACATGTGAAGGTCATCTGTTGGCATAAACTTCTTACAAACAGGAGTAGAAACCCTTGCCCTGACAATCCAGTGGTACTCCTTGCATTGCTCCCAGACAGATGAAGGACTGTACCTTGTTTTCCAGCAGATGTTCATGAGAGGTGTCCCTGAGGTGGGACAGGGAAGGGTGCGGTGGGTGCAAGGGAGGAATGGAGGAGAACTGGAGTGAATATCCCTATCAAGGCCCACTGGTGTGAAGTGATGCTGGACCATGCACAATAATATTGTGACAACCTGTCCCCAAAGAAGGTGGAACTGGAATCCAGGATTGGTATGATGCTCTTAGGAGTATCCTCAAAAGCTCTTCTTGTTGGTGTGTTGGTCATGCATCTGGTTCCTACTTTGACCTAAAGACCTGTTGCTTGAGTGCTGGTTGTTACAGTTTTCCTTAAGGGAGAAGCTCCATCTCCCTTGATAAGGGCAAGAGTGAGACTGAAGCTGGAATTGACGCCTCTGGGGGGGCCGGGGTATGCAGTCCCAACTATTTTAGCATCACCCAGGAATCTTTCAGGGTTTGGAGTCTGGCATCTGTTTGTGCCAACAAGAGTTTTGGACCTCTGAACAGGAGATCCTGAATCGTTGTCTGAACCTCCTGGGGAAGACCAGATACTTGGAGCCATGAATTCCTTCTCATAACGATTCTGGATGCTATGGTTCTTGTGGTGGCATCTGCCGTGTCCAAGGCTGATGGTAACAGTGCCTTTGTGATCACCTTTCCCTCCTTAACCATTGCAGATAGCTCCGACTGACTGTCATGAGGCACAACACTGGCAAACTTCTCCACAGCAGACCAGGAGTTGAAAGCATACCGGCTGAGGATGGCCTGCTGGTTGACAATCCTCAGCTGGAGGCCCCTGGTGAAATAAACCTTCCTACCAAACAAGTCCAGCAATTCTGTGACTTTTGATTTGGGGGTTGGTCCCTGGTGCCCTTGGCGATCCCTTTTGTTGGCCACTGCCATGGCTAAGGAGCCTGGGGCTGGGTGGGTGTAAAAATGCTCATTGTCCTTAGAAGGGACGAAGTACTTGCACTCCATCCTCTTTGCTGTGGGAGGGATGGAAGCTGGTGTATGCCAGAGGGTCTTACTGATTCTGCGACCAAGATGTCCACCATAGGGTCAGAGTCCTCCACCACCTCCTCAGCTTATAGCCCCATTATAGCCCTCCTGAGTAACTCCTGATGTGCCTTGCTCTCATCTAGGATGGCTGCTGGGGTAGAGCCACCTACTGCCTCATCTGGGAGGGAAGAAGATGACTCCCCTTGTATGCCCTCTTGGGTTTGGAGGCCCAAGGAATGAGGATCTGCTGGGTGGGGGGCACTGTCATCCCTTGGAGTCTGTGTGGCAACTGTACCTTAGTCCGAATCCCCGCCTTCCAGTGGAGCACTTGCCACAGAAGAATGATGCAGCCTTGGCCCTGTGGATGTGAGGGACCTAGTCACTACTGAACCTTGGGCTTGATGATAGGCCCTAGGGGTCCAGAAGTGCCACTGAGGAGGTCCCTGCCACTGCTGCCAATGGGGATGACTTGAGGGGTGCCTCCTCCTCTTCCTGCTGCCCATGCTGTATCATGAGGCCTGAGAGCCTTCTTCTGACCGCGAAGAGAGTTGACTATGGGGCGACCAAAGAGGTGCAGTACCACTTGATTCAGGAGACCAGTGATGGCTATGCTAAGTGGGTTTATGTAAGGGCAGTGCCAGGTCTGGTGACCAATACCAAGGTGCCCTGCTGCCACAATCACCATCAGCGGTACCAGGGAACGGTGCCTCAGGGGAAGTCGGGTTCGGTCCTCCTGCATCCCCTTCTTGGTCTGGGGAAAGTGTGACCCAGGCATCTGAGCCAAGGGTGCTGGGCCACAGTGGTGGCAGCTTCAGTGGTGTGGGCTTGCCCTTGGGCTGCACCATGGTTTTTGGCATCAACAGCTCCCATCCTGATACCAGAATCGCTGTTTGTTCCATAAGTTCCCTAGCTGCTTCAAAAGTCTCAGGAGTAGAGAGGAGCTGTAGATCCTCTTCCCTGGTCAGGGACATTTCAGAGACTGGACTCAATGGACCCTCTGCAGGGCCCAGAGTCGATGGTACCGGCAGGAGTGGCGCTAGGGTTGAGCTGCCCTTCTTGGGACCACCACCTTGGCTGGCTTGGCTGTTGGGGAGCGTGCCTCATCACTTCTCTTTGGCACTGGCAAGTGGGACAGGTGCCAGTGCATGCAGACACCTCGAGGTGGCACCACTGGTGCTGGGAGTGGCAGTGCCAGGCACCCAAATCTTTAGCTCTTGCCACTGGCAGTGCACTCTGCACCAAAGCCACCTTGCTTGAGCCCCAGCCTCAGTTTCTGCAGGGTGGAGAGCCTCCTCCATCATGAGGAGTCAGAGTATGTCTATACTGACAGCAGCAAATTCGCCATCATCAGTTCATCCTTTCAGGAGCAGATCGCAGCAAGTATGAACATGCAGTGCCACTCCTGGAAGCCAACCCTGGAGGTCCTGGGGGTGAGGGGACATAGGGGAAAGCTGACCACAAGTGATTTGCAGTCAGCTTTCCCCTAATGTGTAACAGTGGCTTAGAAAGTTGCCGCCAGTTACGCAAGGAATTTTTCATTCCTTGCGTAACTGGCGATCGACTGTCGCCAAATTTCTCTCAAATGTAGACTAGGGCTTAGTCTCTGCTCCCTTTCCTTCTGGGTGTGGGTTCTGAAGATCTCCTATCTATTAACAAAACAATAGTAGCTGAAAGGCTGTAAACACTATCTATTAACTACTGAGCAAACACTAGGAGACAGCCAGCTGTAAGCCAACAAACACTGTTCCAGTGGCCATCAGGGTGGTAAGAAGGAACTGGAGGGCTAAGGAGTCGGCTGGGATATATATATATATGTTTAGGAGGCAGCAGGGTGCCCCCACTGGCTGCAGCCAATCCTACAGGTGGTCTAGAGCAAGAACTTTCAAGTAATCCACACACATAACACATGCGCGCACACCTGAGTTGGAACTGACATGACCAATCACTCAAAGAAAGATAGTAAGTTATTCAAGTGTCACCTTAATATACATCTATGCAGCTTAAAATTTGGGGAAAAAAACAAATGAGATGGTTAAAATGTTGCTGTCTGAGATTTATAATTTGTCAATTTAAGATGTAGACAGCAAGCTGAGGAGATTGGTTACTACGTACCATCTTATGCTGCCCCCCCCCCCCCCAGAATCCAGAGACAACTTGGAACTAAAAACTTTGCTATGGAGCAGTAAGGAAATCATCAACTAACAAATGTTTGACTGTGTTCATTAAACACTAAGGATAAATGCCCTACCATATTTACATTTTAAATGTATTGAATGTTTTCCATTCCTACTAAAAATTTAGCTGAGCTGCTCTTATACTTCAATACTAAATGAATTTAAAATTTCAAAGTATTCGATGTGTCAGGGAGCTGGGTTTCTTATGCAGTTTTTTATTTCTGACCAGGACCTTCAATATACCTATGACTCTCCTGCAACATCTCCGCAAGCGCCTGAATTTGATCATAGTGCTGAAGCCGCTGTTTCAAGTTGATATTTTCATTTCTTAACTGTTCATTATGGTTTTGCAGATCTAAAATCAAAAGAGACAAAATATCTTAAGGGGATTATAATCTTTTGATGAAAATACAACCTTACCTCAGACAGGTAAGTATTGTATAATAGCATAAACCGAGACTGAACATACATCTTTTGGGTGCGACCTAAATTTGAGCTCCTGACCTTTTGTGCTAATTGAAGATCCCAAAATATTCTTGATGGGCCTGAAGTGAAGTCAATGACAGACTTGTCAGTTGGGCTACATATTACCTACAAACCTCCCCTTGCTGTTTCCATCTGGCTGGCCCCTGTGAATGAAGCAGATCCAGTACCCTTGTGTCAGAGCAAGTGTTTTCATTTTGCCAATTGGAAGGGTGAGGCAGCAACTGTGGACTATAAAGGATCAGAGCAAGAGCTGGTGAATCAGAACCAGTCAAGATAAGGATTGGTGGGGATTGATGGGCAGCAAGGAAAAAGGTAGGTGAGCTGCTGCAGTCTATACATTTGAGGTCTGGGAGAAGATTAAAAGCAAGAGGGACTTGGTGACTGGTGTCCCAAAGCCAAGGTCAGAGGGTAGGAAGAACAGGAGATGCAGTAGCAGAAGAGGGAGATGCCTGCTGGCTCCAAGTTACAAGAAGGAAAGAGGGGACTGAGGGAGCCCCTCTGACAAGGAAGTTCCTGCCAGAGAGGCGGTGGGAGTTCCACCAGTTTTTCTCAAGGGAGCGGAAAGGGCTGGAGGCTGTCCTAGAACAAAGACAGGTGAGAACTGTACTGGGGACCTGGGACACGGTGAGGATGTTCTATTTTGACTATGATGAAGGAAATTGGGACTATGGTGGTGAGACACTTGTTATGATTTATGTTCATGGGACTGTTGTAATAAATGAACCCAGTAGGACTGTATTTATACTTTGAATGATGCACTGAATGATTTCTGGAGGGTCAAATGGAGGGAGACTGAGGCAAACATGCTTATTGTGGTGTTGTCTGCAGCATGATGGTGCTCAGATGGGGGCTGCCCTATGACACCACTGTAAAGTGCATTACCACCTTCTATTTTAAATTGTTTAATATTGATGTATTATGTGAACAGTAGCTACATTTTACTGAAGAGATGCCACATAGCAGATGTAAAGAGTAAGTGTAGTAACTTGTTAAGTTTGTAAAGTGATTTGGGACTTCCAGACTGACAGATACTTTGCAAATATAAAAATACCATGATCTGCAGTCAATTATTTTCTATTTTCCTAAAATAACACCTTCCCCAAAATCTGCAGGCTTCAAAATGCCAATATAAAGTATGATATGGGGGGAGGAGGTGAAATGAGAGGATCAGGAAACCTTATTTTTATAGTTTTAGAGCTAGTGACAATGAGTCTAATTTACCATCAATCCCCTTCCTTCCAGATATGGTAAATGCGCACCAGTTACCTTTGAAGCTAACCTGACTTTTACTACTGCCCTCTAAACTAAATTTCCTGACATTCTGAAAAGTTATGTGGCACATAGGAATTGGTTATTTATTAGTGCATTCACAGCTAGTTGCATGGGTTCTTTGGTTTCCCATGGACTAACAATAGAAGACAGCAATCCCAGCAAATCTGGTGTTCTTTATCACTTAGCCCAGAATCTGGGCTCCTCTGCATGATGCTAGAAATATCATGGTATTACAGGCCTTGTCATCTAGCACAGCTGCATGGCACTCCTCACGTTGTTGCCCTGATATTATTCATGAGGAACGGAAAAAGTGGAGTTTTGCAGGTGGACAAAATGCCTCTTTTGTTTGGGTACACTGGAACTTTGTTGATAGGGCCACTAGAGGGACTCATTTTACCAAGTTAATAGTATAATCTTCATGCTAACAAAATTATTAATAAGGTTGCCATCAGTGGACTTAAATTCATAGTTATGGGCCATATGTCATTATTCTGTTCTGACTGATATTAAGCAAGTTTAGAACCTATGCTGGCTGTGCAAAAACACTATAAAGAAAAAGTTTGAACTTTAAATGTGTTGATTTGGCTCAGAAATTGTTGACTATCAATGTAAAATAATGAGCTACGTCCTCTGCTATGCTGTGGCCCCCTCTTTGCATCTGTCCACTGCCTCCCCCTTCCTTATTGCATTAAACTACTTGTATTTACTTTTAAGGACCTATACAATCTACTGCCACTATACCTATTATACACTATCTGTCTGACACCATGATGCCAGACTCAACTGTTCACTTGTTAAATTTTCAAACAAGCATCTCTTCCCCCCTCAATGCCAGGCTGACCCACACACTTTAGAGGCACTAGCTGTAAACATGCACAAAGCAACTGGGCACCTTCGAATCCATCAACTCTCCCTTGCTGCAATGCTTACAAAAAAATCTTAAAGGGTAGGTTGCTGGTATTGAGAGATCATTACTACTTATGCTGATCAACTGTCTCCTTGTTTCCTTGTACTCTTATCTGTATTTGTTGTCTCCTGCTTTCTCTGAAAGTACACTGAAGCAGGGGTTGTCTTTTTGTTTGCATAGCAAAGAACGGGGTCCTGGCCCATCTCTAGGGCTCCTAGGCAAAATGACAGTACAAATAATAATTGCCACAGAACTAATTGTAGAAAGAGGTACAACTTGGTGTGGCCATAATCTACTTGTTAAACCTAAGGACAGAACACAGCCATGTGGTTGCCTCTGACACAACAGTAATTAAAAAAGTGTTTTTTAAAAACTCACCATTAAGTTGCAAATGTAATGAACTAGAATTGTCTGCACTTTTGACATTTTGTTCCACATTTAACAGATGAGCTTTTAAGTTGGTGTTCTCTTCCAACAACTGGTCTAAACGTTGTTTCAAGACATCCTAGTCAGATTATAAAAAATATAAACAAAAATAGAACAAACTTAAAAAAGAAACTCAAACTTTTTCCAAGTAAATGATTCTCTGAAAATCTAAACACTATTTTGTAACACAGAAGATGATAAAACAATCACTGAAAATGAAAAAGACATAGTATTCCTGATTAATTTTGTTTCCTGTGACTTGGTTACATGGGAAAACAAATAGCTCCCGGTAGCTGCCATGCAAACATTTCCTAGTCTTCTACAGTTCAGTATCTGGAAGACTCCAGAGCCCATGTGGAGTGGCTTTGGCTTTTGATAAGACAATGGCTTGTTCTAATAATGCACTTCAAGGATTTAAGATTTTCAGTCATCTGATGACAATCAATATAATACTAGGGACAGAAACCAACACTACACTAGTCATTGAAACAAAGGAGTCCAGAACTTGAGCAAACCTGTATCAATCCTCCTGGATCTGAAGTCTCACTTAACATCGGTGATGTGGATTCATAGCCTTTATAGTAATTGTGAGCCCATAAAAGAGAGATTTTTTTCAAGAGGATGTAAGTCACAATCACAATGGTTACTACTTTCTTCATGGGTCCATAACTTAGTGCTGTGGTGTGAACTTATTTCATAGAGTGAGTGTAAATGGCCATTACCAGCTGGCTATGGGACTGTGCCATTTCCAAGTAGAAGAGACAACTTTCTGCCAAACTTCTGGATTCCTGGTCTCGTAAGTAGTTTTGGATTGTTCAGCTGCAGCTGAAGCTTTTGAAGCTTAAGGACTGGGAATGTACAAAAACAAAAACCCCCAAAACCCCATAGCTGTGTTCAGGCACGTGCTGTAATTAATCTGGCTTCTTTGCCATAAACTCTAGCAGAGAATTGCTTGTGTCCTTTCACGCTGTTCTAAATCACTGTGGGTGTAGGTACAGGATGGCATATGTGTCACATATTCCAGGAAAAGGAACCACTCAAGTAGGGAAGGAAGGTAATGTCCTGGTCTGACCTACAGTGCTCTGAGGAGACGTGACAGATTGATCCTGGTCTGATACAGGCCACATGTGAGGCTGTGGTGGGGCAACATGGGTCCCACACTGGTAATGGGGAGAGGTTAATGAGGGCCAGTGGCCCCATCCCACTATACCTGCAGTGGATGTCAGGTGTGGAATGGAGTTAAAACAAGGTCTAGCTCTATTCCTGGCTGACCAGGAAAGGGAGCAGAACTCTACTTCTTTCTCTCAATGAAAGAAGCCTGATTACAACTAAGAGTATGAGCCATAGAACTGTAGGGCTGGGAGGGACTTTGACAGGTCATCTAGTCCAGCCCTCCCTCCACTGAAGCAGGACCAAGTATACTATATGATTTCTGGCACTCTGGGATCACCTTGTTTTAAAAATCTCCAGTGACAAATTCCAAATCTTTCCTTGGAAGCCTATTCCTGTACTCAACTATGCTTATAGTATAGAATTTTTGTTTTTCTAATATCTAACTTCCTTTCAAACAAGCATCTCTTCCCCCCTCAAAGCCAATCTAACCTCCTTTGCTGAAGATTAAACCTATTCCTACTTGTCCCACTCTTTGGAGGGCATTGAGAGCAATTGATTTCTGTCCTTTCCTGTAACACCTCAATTTGTGTGAAGGCTTAGCAGGTTTCATCTCAGTCATCTTACCTCATATCTAAACATACCAGTTTACCCTTTTCTCGGAGGTCAGCTCTTCTAAACTTTTCATTTTAATTGCTCTCTTCTGGATTCTCTCCAGCTCTTCCACATCTTTCTTCAAGGGCAGTGCTCAAAACTGGACACAATGCTCTAGCTAGAGCCTCCCCTGGGCCAAGTAAATGGGACTACTCCATCCCACATTTACATGCGACACTCCTGTTAATACACCCCAGAGTGATACTAGCATTTTCTGCAACTGCACATATTTGAGAGCCTCTATCACATTGGGTCCTCTTCTGTATTACTACTGATTAGCAAATTAATCTGAATTTTGTAGTTGTATATTTGATTTTATTTTTTCCTCTCCCCTTAAATGTAGTACTTTGAACTTTACTGAATTTCATCTTGTTTTCAGAACAATTCTCCAGTTTATAAAGGTCACTATTAATGCTAGTCCTGTTCTCGAAAGTGCACGCAACCCTTCCTAAATTGGGGTCATCTGCAGATTTGATAAGCCCACTCTCCACTTCAGTTCCATGCTGGGAAGGGTTGTAAGCAACTTGGAGGACAGGACCTCATGATGATTGGAGAAGTGTCCCAGCAGGTGGGAGGACTGGAACAGGAAAACTGACCAGAAGGAATGGTTGTTCCAGGACAGGCCGTGAACAGAAGACTCCTCTGACAACCCTGGTCTGAGTTCTTAGCTCTTAAACTCAATTGCCTTTGGTCAGGGCTAAAGCACCACTGCATCAGATCCCATGAGAGGTGAGAACTGACTGTCAAGATTCACATGACAGGGTGAGTAGTGCAACAATGGGGTTCCACTGAGATGGCAAATGAAGTATGTCCAGACAGCAATTAAAAACCCAGAGCTGGTCCATGTCAGCTGATCTGGATAATGGTTTAGGATATGAGGCTGTTTTTAATTGCAATGTAAACTTCTAGGCTGTGGCTGCAAGCCAGGGTTTTAGGACCCCATGAGGTAGGAGGATCCAAGAGCCTGGGCTCAAGCAATCAGCAGGAATGAGTCACCATGGGTTTCTAACTGCAGGACAGCCATACTCAGAGGCTTGGGACAGAATGGCTTAGGTATACACATTAAGACTGGATATTTATACTGGAGCCAGTTCAGAACACTGGAAGTGTATTGCATTAAATGAAGCCCTCACTTATTTTCAGAAGCCTCAACTGGTCAGATAAACCCTCTGGTGTCCAAGGAAAATACCCTATCACTATGCATGCAGCATGTTGGGGAACAGCCATGGAAGGGACCATGCTATTACATGGATGTCACATTCCTTTTGAATGTGGAAAGAGTAAGTCATGACTGTCATGGCTAATGCAATAAGAGCAATAGAGGAGTTGCAAAGTCACTCTGCTGCATATGTGACAGAGGGTTCGTTTTACAAAGCTAGGCCCAGATTCAGCTAAAACACCAGAAGCCAGGATACGGGCCTTAAAGTGTGAATTCTCAACCTTCCCCCACCTATAACCTCCTAAGCAACATCCCCTTTTCATTCTGAGACACCCCTCACCCAAAGGACCTTCGAAGCCAGACCTCTCCTCGCCTACAGACAACCCCCGAACTTTGAACAGATACTCACCAGCAACTACAGACCTAACAACAGAAACATTAAAGCAGGCACATATCCCTGCAACAAACCATGCTGCCAACTTTGTCCACATATCTGCACAAAAGACACCATCATACGACCTAATCAAGCCAGCTACTCCATCACTAGTGTGATTTATGCCATCATGTGCCAGAAATGCCCCTGCACCTTATACATTGGACAAACAGGACAGATGCTACGCAGAAGAATAAATGGGCACAAAACTGACATCAGAAATAACAACACAGAAAAAAACAGTTGCTGAGCACTTCCATCTTCCTGATCACTCCACTGATGATTTGTTAATGATGATCCTCAAGAAAATCAATGGGACATCAAGACGTCAAAGAGAAACAGCTGAAATTGAACTAATATGCAAATTAGATTGTATGAAAGCAAGACAGTCATGACTATGGATTCGTTTCACATTATAACAGGTAATTTGACTTCACCCTCCCTCTATCTACTGTTTCCTGGAGTTTGAATCCTTACAAATGCTCTGATTTGCTATTGCAGTATGACCTGATCCCATGTCTTACACTCCCCTGCATTTATTTTCATCCCATTCTGTAAGTTCCTCCTCTTCAAAGCATCTGAGGAAGTAGGATTTTCTCCCATGAAAGATCATGTAATAAATAAATCTGTTAGTCTTTAAGTGCCACAAGACTCCTCGCTTATTTTGCTTTACTAGACTAACATGGCTGCCCATTTGGAACTTCCCAAAGGACCCAGTGTTTCTTCCATTCCCCTCATATTCCAGAATCCTTCATGCATTTAGCAAAAAATAAACTAAAGCTACCCTTCAACCAGCCCCTCTCCAAGCAACAAACAAGAGCACAACTGTGTGCTGTAATACATGAAAGCTAAATTTAAAATGCATTGTGCCATCCTGAGTCAAAGTAGATATTTACCTTCAGAAAATAAAGGTGTCAAATGGTGATCTTTAAAATATATTGAGGTATAAACTTATACACACCAAAACCGTTGAAAATTGTCTAGCCCCCAAAACTGTTGACTCAAACCTTGTTAGTGCAATCATTTATGTTCAGACAGATACTTTTACAACCACCTGTGATAGTCAGGCCAGAGGGCTACAAAAGGGTACTTGAGGACAGATATGTCAGCCCTAGAATGGTCAAAGCCCTCTTCCTTGCTGGCAGGGGGAGGTGACTGAAGCCTGATTAAAAACTGCTGAGGCTAGGGAAAGGCTGCTTCAGCACTGTTATAAAACCCCACCTGTGCTAAAAGCTGGAGGAAAAAAGAGAGAGAGAAGTTACTAAAGCCTTGCAGGAAAAGGCAGAGGAATAGAATATAATCACGGAGAAAAGACTCTCCTAAAGCTAGATGATAGTGCTCCTTCCCAGGAGGAACACAGCAGAGAAAACTCAGGCACTAGCCTGAGAGTGCCCTTACCCCAGTGCTGCATCACCTTGGTTACAACCCTGGTACAAAAACCAGAAGCAGGTACAACCTGGGCTTCACATGCTTACTGACTCACCCACTCCATGGGACAATGGGGTGCCAAACCAGCCAGACCAAGGCCCATCTGGAACATTGTGGCTCAGAGACACTGAGGGTGGGAGTAGCAAAAGACTTACCCAAAGCAGGGTGCATTTACTCCAGGCCTATCTTGCCAGAGGAAGATGACTGTTACCTGGCAAAGCCAAGGGGGAATTTTGCCCCACAAGCAATAAAACTGAGTCTCGATCAGGGGGTTCTTAACCATGGGGTGTGGGATGGGAGTCCAAGGACTGTGGGAATAATGTATAATTTAAACATAGAATTTGTAATAACCATTTGATAAATATATAACATGTAAAATCAAACAGCCTAAAACACAATCAAAACTGATAATCACTTTTTGGTGGGGGTGGGGGATTACCATGTATTACTGGAGGGAGTGTGAAATCTCTAAAATGTTAAGAAACCCTGGTCTAGATCATACAGAAACCAACTCTTACCCCTGGAGAAAAAAGGGTTTGTAACCCACTTCTAGATCATGAATCCCAGTTCAAGCCATTGTTTTACAAGAATAATGGAACGACAAGGAATAAGACACATGGATTCAGAAAAAGAACGATTCAGACAAACTTAAAGGCTTTTTTTGGGTAGACCTAAAAAATTAATGGGTGGAAAACAAGACAGATATCTGGATTTTAGTAAAGCATTTGATATCATGAAATTTTACTCTTAATTCAGCTTATTTTTAAGTATGAGCATTGTTAAACTGGCTGAAGGAAAATAAAGCTCTCCTATATCTAATAGCTATATTCTATGGAAAAGCTGCCTGATGTGCATATATGCATATTTGTCAAGCTTGAAAATTTATCAACAGCCATAAATTACTTTCTTTACTAATGGTACGGCTCCTATGCTAAGCACCTGGGCACACTAACACCACAGACATAAATGTAACATTTTTTAGGCAAAACTGAAAAGATATTAGGCATGCTGAATTCTCATTTTAATGGGCTTTCATTTCATCACAGGATTAAAATGGGGGTGTATGATTCTATTCCTTTAAGATACATTTCATAACCATAAAGAAAAAAGAATTGTTTTGAAATGGAATAACTGTTTAGTTTTTGCATCAATAAAATATTTCCCTTGAAAGGGAAAAGGGAGTTGATGCAAGCTGCTTACCAAGTACATGCCCGCATGATAATGAGAAAAGGAGGAGTCTGTATGCCAGCACAAAAATCTTTCCTCTCAATTGTCTGACCATTTGATATGATAGAATACTACATGAAGTTTGATCAGGAGGTTAGCATAATTAAGCCTAGATATCCAAAGGAATTCAGGTACATACGCATACAGGGACTTCAGTATGCAGTTTACAAATAATATTTGAAGTGTTTGTGGACTCGCTTGACTCTAAATTGCACTCATATCCAATCACACTTTGAAGTGGAATTATATGAGACTTTTCTTCCTGTTTTACCTGCTTCTGTCTCTATAGTGTTTTATTCTTTGTTTAATCTGACAGAAAAAGAAGCCTGGCATGCCCATGTTTTCATAAAGCCTGGCCTGAGGCAATCATATATTTGAGTGCCAACTTTTTGCATGCAAATCATGATTTTAAATCTACAAATAGGCATGTAAAAACCTTCACAACAGCATGTGAAAACAGATGACTGCCTGGTCAAGTGAGCACACAACCTTGTAAGAACATACACAGATGTAGGTGTGGTAGCCTGGGTTGGAGCTATCAGTGAGCTGCCCTAGAGAGAGGGGAGAGCCAAGAACAAGAGATGTAAGCAGTCTGTAATGGAAAGAATAGAAGGCAGATGTCATTCTGATAAGTTATTTAAAAAAAGAATTACAGAGTTCCATTCAGACTGGAGAAAGAGACGGGACATACCCACTTTTCCCCAGAAGCAAGTAATTCTAACCTAATAGTGAAATGTCATTCAGTGAACCAAGTTTAAGAAGACAGGGGGATGAGATCAGAAGCAAGGAGGGCAAATCACAGAAAGGCAGCCTCACTGTTGTTAGATCTGAACATCAGTTAACTAGACACTAGAGTAAAGTAAGAAAAGACTGCCTTTTCTCAGTTTCCTTGCTGGAAACAAGATGGTCACTAGCAATTATAGAAGGAGTTAGTCAGCGGATCTGAATGAGCTCGGAAAAAGATACTGTTGGTAATGTGACATGCTGGCAAGGTTAGCTAGGTAGGAGTTGACAAATGGGGACTGAAGGAGCAGAGATCAGTGATCCTAATTTACTGGATATCATGCTAAAATGATTGAGAGGCCAAGCAAGAATGGAGGTACAGTACCTGCACCACCAGAAACTACCTCTTTTTCTTCAGAAAGAAAATGTAGCAAGTTGTTTGGAGTGCTCACTGGGGAAAGGAATAAAGAAACACGTTTGAAGGAGAGTGCTGATTAAGGAGTTGCTAGTCCAGAGTAAGGTATAGGCTCCCAGAAACCTGATGACTGACAAACTTGGACTTTGTAGAATGATTCAGAGTAAACTGCGCTTTTCACATATTACAGTGATCAAAATCAGATTTGCACTCTGACAATCACAAACTAAAAACTAGTGTATTAATACCAGCCACACTAACAAAATCTTTGCGGTATGAATTAGATGTCAACTTTATATCAAGTGCATCCAATTTCTTACATGCCACAGAATCACTTGAAAAAATAGAAATGTCATACTCACCATGTCTTTTTGAGTATTGCTCAGTTCTGACTTCAGACTGTTAATCTTTATGTTGTGTTGTTGATCTTGTTCAGACAAATGACTTTGTAAAGTCTTTTTTTCTAAGAGCAGATTATTCATCTCCTGGCAGATTGCTGTGGGATCTTTCTGTTGATCTGCAGGTGTAGATTTTTGCATTAGAGAAAAAACCGGTCCTGCCTGAGCTGTGAATTAAAAACACAACAGAGCAAACTAAGCAACGGTATCAAACAACGTCTGTAATTAGTGATAATGGTACAAAATCTAATCAATGATTTATGTTGACTTCAAGGGAGTTAATCTGAAACTACATCTACTGAGCCAAATTTTGCAATAATTACTACAGCATAACTGGACTGAAAAAAAATTGTTCTGTTAAGTTGATAACACTCTTTGCAGCTACATTTCTGTGATGGAATGGTAAGATCAAAACTATATTATGTCATAAATCATACAAGAATTGCTGTGTGAAAACTCCGCCCATGCACAAAATGCATTCTGAACTCTCTCAACATCCACATTAGCAGTGAATATTTTCTCAGCAGCTCTGTAGAAAAATAAATACAGCTAGCAATGTGACCAAACCTGTACACTTGCAGCAAATGGAACACCAGTACAAGATGGGAACCGAATATAACTGTAAGGCAGGTCTAGAGGCTTGGCACTGCTTGTGCTCAACAGCCAAAGGGTGGCAACTAATCTGCATGGGCTTTGTATTTGCATGAGCACAATTAGGTATTAGCATAATCTCACTATGTAGGAGCAGGGCATCATGGTATATTGTATATGGGTTGATTTAATCATAAATCTGTCAATACCTGTATTTTAACTGAGGAGGGAAATGAAATATTGTCTTTTTCATACTATGCTATCCTTTGATTGTATAAATTCTGTTTAGCCTATTTGGTGGAAAAGTCAGTATTAGCCACACACAGCTTGAAAGAGTGAGCAACTCTATTTCAGTGTGTGAAGAAAAAGGGGTGGAGGTAGCATAGTTCTAGTAAAAAGCTATTTCTGAGGCACTGCCTCACTGTTAAAAAAATAGATCTTAATGGCTCATTTGGAGCCTCTTTTGTTATTTTGATTAGAGGAGCTGCCTGTGGGGTCTGGAAAACAGGAGCTAAAATCACTGAGGGCTGAGACTTTTTCTTAGAGCTGAAATCACTGGAAAGTGACCAGCAGGTGGTGCTGGTGGACAGTGGGCAGAGCCAGTGGACAGTCAGTGGCCAGCAGAGGGCTGGAGAGTGTAAGTGACCAGTGGGTAGAACCAGCAGGCGGTGTGAATGGCCAGTGGAAGGCCAGATGGCATGGGTGACCAGTGGGCGGAGCCAAAGGATGGCATGAGTGGCCACTGGAGGGCTGAAGGGTGTGAGTGACCACCAGGTGAAGCTGGCGGACAGTGAGTGGAGCCAGCAGATGGTGCAAGCAGCTAGTGCAGGGCCAGCAAGCATGAGTGATCAGCAGGCAGTGCCAGTGGACAGTGGGACCTTCTCTGCATACATTGGGGTGTAGTGAGTGCTGTACTGGGTTTTGTGGGGATCCTGTCCTGTGCTGATTCTTGATATTGCTTCTATACTTTCTTTTTATGTACTACATTCAGACTTGTGCTTGCAAATGGGAAGCATTATCCCTTTAGGGTGCCCAGGAACTGTGTGGGGAGAGCCGGTTGGTGTTGTAACATTATTTGGAAACCCCTGGATTTAGAACCCAGCCCTTGCTCTGCCATCTCGCTCTGGCAGCGGGGTTACATAATGAGGGGCAGAGAAAGGGCATGTGTACTACCAATCCAGCAAATGTAAATTACAGGGTCAATGGCCAATTTTGTTAGGCTTTTCAGTCATTCCCATCACCAACCAGCACTGTTTCATTCAAGGGCATGCCAGAGCTGCATTTAAGACTGGGCCAGCTTTCACTCTGCCTTGAGCTCAGGCCACTGACAAGAATGTGTAAGAGTTTCAAGAAAACCATAACCATCACAGGCAGCAGATCCACTCCTCTGTGTCTGTGAGACAGAGTTCATAAACAAAACCATCTGCAGTGCCTCCTCTCTTCAGTTTACTATTCTGTGACACAAAAGGGTACAACCCAGACTGAGTAGCTATGTCACCCCTGACCTCTAACCTCGGATGCCCTTTGCTGCTGTAGTCTCCAAGGAGAACTGCTCACATCAGCCTTCAACTCAGTCTGTATGCACATTCCAGCCACCCAGACCTTAGCTCTTACCGGCCCTGGTTATCTTGTGGAGTGATCCCAATATATACCCCATCTTAAATTTCCCCCCAGAGCTATATGTCATGTACTACCCAGCCCTCCTGGACAATACAAGTTTAGATGAAGTCTGTTGTGACTATTACATCTATTAAAGCAACATAACTTCATTCTCAGTAAGTTTGCGGATGACACCAAGCTGGGGGGAACAGTAGACACGTTGGAGGGCAAGGACAGGATTCAGGGAGATCTAGGTAAATTGGAACAGTGGGCCAATAGAAATCTTATGAGGTTCAAGAAGGACAAGTGTAAAATCCTGCACGTGGGACGAAAAAACCCATGCACCACTACAGGCTGGGAAACATTCAGTTAAGTAGCAGCAGTGTAGAAAAGGACCTGGGGGTCATGGTGGATGGGAAGCTAGATATGAGTCAGCAGTGTGCTCTTGCTGCCAAAAAGGCCAATGGCATACTGGGGTGCATCAAAAGAAGTATTACCAGCAGATCAAGGGATGTGATCATTCCCCTCTATTCTACACTGGTAAGGCCACATCTAGAACACTGTGTTCAGTTTTGGGCTCCCCACTACAAAAAAGACAGGGACATGGCTAGAGAGAGTTCAGAGGAGGGCAACCAAAATGATTAAAGGGCTGGAGCACAAGCCCTATGAGGAAAGACTGAAAGCATTAGGCTTATTTAGTCTGCAGAAGAGAAGATTAAGGGAGGATTTGATAGCAACCTTCAACTACTTGAAGGGATGCTCTAAGGAAGATGGAGCTTGACTCTTCTCAGTAATAAGAGGACAGAACGAGGAGCAATGGTCTCAAGTTGCGGTTAGGGAGGTCGAGGCTGGGTATTAGAAAAAACTTTTTTACTAGGCGAGTGGTGAAGCATCAGAATGAGCTGCCGAGGGAGGTGGTGAAATCTCCATCTTTGGAGGTGTTTAAGGCCCGGCTGGACAAAACCATGACTGCGATGGTTCAGTGGGAGTGGTCCTGTCTTTGGCAGGGGGTTGGACTAGATGACCTATGAGGTCCCTTCCAACCCTATGATTCTATGAACTTGCCACTTCCAATGAAACTTCCTAAAATTTCAGTTTAAATATACTGGATCAGATAAAACAAGCTAAATTACAAAGATGGATTTTAAGTGAGGATAAGCAATGAGGAATAAAGGTAAAAAAAATGGTTACAAGAAAATAAATTATATCAGAGCCAAGCAAAACTTCTCTTCATAGTCTTTCAAGAAGTTTTACTGACTAAGTTTTAGATCAGGACCCCTTCCATTGTTGCTTTTAGTGCCATGAATATAATAAGAGGAGAAAGGGGATTACTTAGGTTGTTTGTCTCCCCTTTTTATAGTGTCAGTCCTCCTCTTGACGAACATCACATTCAGGAGACAAAGTCTACAGCCAAGGATGTACCTTGATGCTTTTCCTCACCCTTTTGAGCATCCTTTCCTCCTCCCCCTTCTTGCTCAATAACTGTTTACTGCTTAAATACATACTAAGCAGAGCACAAATTCCTTTGTCTGAGACTAACTGGTTTGCCAAACTCAGTCTGGGAACATGTTTAACAACATGTAATGGAATACTGTGACTTCACATCCAATGTTGTCACATACATTTTATCAAGACAATAATGACCAGCAAATGGAGTCTTCAAATGACACCCTGTAAGGCACCCATTGTCGAAGATTTTTATAATAGGCTGTCGGGTGTGGATGCAGAAATACACTGTCACAAAAACACACAATGGAATTTTTACAAAAAGCACCACATTCAGTAGCCCTACTTGTTGCACATTTTTCCATTTAGCTCCCATCCCATCTTCCAACAGTTGCCAATGCCAGATGCTTCAGAGAGAATGAACATAACAGGGTAATTATCAAATAATCTATCTTCTATCATCCACTCCCAGTTTCTACCATTTTAGAGGCTTAGGACACACAGAAGCAGGAGTTGCATCCCTGATTGTCTTGGCTAACAGGAATTGATGGACCATGAACTTATCAAAGTCAGTGGTCCCCAAACTGGGGTCTGCAGACCCCTGGGGGGTGGGCTGTAGAGTGGGTTCAAGGGGTCCACAGAGATGCTGGGAGCTGGAGCCGGATGCCACCAGGGTCTCGGGTTCCCATGGAGACCCAGGCTTATGGCCAGCATGGAGCTTCCCCCAGACAGAGAGTTTTTAAAACTCCCACGCTCTGAGCATGCTTAGAAGATGCTCAGGGAGAGCTGCTTGGGGATGGCCAGGTGCCGGCAGCTCCAGCCAGGTAAGGTGGGGGAAGGGGCCTTCTGGAGGTATTGGGAGAGAATGGGGGGCTGGTAGAGCGAGCAGGCAGGGAAGACTTGGGAGAAGGGGCAGGGGCAGGGGAACTCCCCCGGAGTGCTGGGGGCCTTGTTCTGCCAGCAGGATCTGCATTCTGCCCTCGGGGGACACATGGTGCCCTGCAGCAGTGGCACCACACAAAAATTCCAGCCTGGGGAGGGGCAGCCAAACTTTTTTTTTAATTAAAAAAGGGGTCCCCAGCCTCAAAAAGGTTGGGAACAGCTGACCTAAGTCTTTTTTGAATGAGTTTCACAGGTTGACTGTTTACTGTGTGAAGTAGTACTTCCTTTTGTTCTTAAACTTGCCTCTTGTTTCAATAGAGGCTTAGAGTTATGAACACCAAAGTGAAGAACTGAACAGTCAACCACACATTTCATTTAGAACTAAAAGCATGAAATCAGAGAGCAGCAGAGTAAATACAGTACAGTATTGTTAAACTACTAAAACTACAGAAAAAGCAGCATTTTGCTTCAGCACAGTAAAATTTCAAGGCTCTATTAAGTCACTGTTCAGTTGGAAACTTCTGAAAACAGTCATTTTCAAAGTTCTGAACAACCTCCATTCCTGAGGCATTTGTAACTTTGAGCTTCTACTAGTTTCACTGAGTGACCTCACTAGTTCATGTGTAAGTGAATGGGGCAAATGACACTTCCTTATTCACATCTTCCACACCATTTTTAGACCTGTCTGCAAAGGTGAAAGTTAAATTATTTAAGCACCTTAGCAACACAGACAGTAATCAATCCAACATTTGGGTACCTAACGTGGGGGGTAAAATAAAATGGATTTATTTCCTTTTGAATTGTTTCCATAGGAGACTGTAGCAAAAGTAAAAGGGGCGGGGGGAGATAACTTAAGAGAAATGGCTTAAGCTGGCAGACGCATGCACCCAAGAAATAGACATGAGATTCTGCAAGTTTGACTATGTTTTCTTAAAAGATATTTAACTTTGCTCAAAATTGCACATACAGTTTTAAAAGAAAATCTGCATCTCATAAGTACCTGGCCTTCAGACTAGGAGCCCAATCCTTGCAGAATTTAGATTTGCTAAAAGGTTGGGAGAACTGAGCCCTACAAACAGCACTATCCCTTACGAAGAGGTACCAATGTTAGTCTAGTTCAGCAAAACAAGCATGGAGTCCTGTGGCACTTAAAAACTAACAAATTTATTTATTGCATGAACTTTTGTGGGAGAAAATCCCACTTTGGCAGATGCTTTGAAGATGGGGGAATTTACAGAATGGGAGGAAACTAAATTCAGGGAAGTGAAAATCATGGGATCAAGTCACACTTTAACAGCAAATCAAAGCAGTTGTAAAGATTCAAACACCAGAGAACAGCTTACAGAGGAAGATGAGGTCAAATCACCTGTTTTAATGAGAAAAAAATCCAATGTCCTTATTTAGCCCTGAAGAAGCGCAGTCAAATTTGCAAATGAATTCCAATTCTGCAGTTTCTCTTTGAAGCCTTGAGCTGTTGTTCATATGTCTGAGCTTAGTAGTTAGCAAATCATCAGTGCAGTAATCAGGAAGACTGAACAGCTGACCTACTGGTTTTTAAATGTTGTGATTTCTGATGTCAGATTTGTGCCCATTTATTCTTTTGCACAGAGAGACTGTCCAGTTTGTCCAATATATAAGGCATAAGAGCATTTCTGGCACATCTTCCTCTAGATGTTCCTTCCCAGGGTTTGAATCGTCACAACAGCTTTGACCTGTTGTTACTGTGTGACCTGATCCTATGACTTACCACTTCCCTGCATTTATTTTTCTCCCATTCTGTAAGGTCCCCCATCTTCAAAGTATCTGACAAAGTGGGATTATCTCCCACAAAAGTTCATATGATAAATAAATTTGATAGTCTTTAAGTGCCACAGGACTCCTTGTTTAACCCTTACAAGTAACATACATGCTAACAGCTCAGTTGTAGTCCCAGAATAAGGAGCAGAGCTACAGCCCAGGAAGCAAAGCGTAAATCACTGAAGAAGGGAATAAACTGTACCAAGTCTATACCCAGCTCAGTATACATTCCCTAGCATGCCAGAAGAGCTATGTTAGCTGGCATGTGGCAGGGTGAGGAAGCCAAACCTTCACTAAATTCTTCTCCCACATGCCTTTCTTTCTGAGCTGGTCTCCAACAGGTGAGTTAGCTAATGCAGTAATATTAAGGCACCTTATATCCTTTTACGCTGGTTTGCTGCCAGATGGCAGTTTGACCCTAAATTCACAACTAACTGGTCTAATATTCAGGATGACAGATTTTACTCCTGTTTGGCCTGTAGCATGGGGCATGGCTCATCTACCAGTGAATCCTCTATGATTTAAAGTCCTTAAATAATGATTTGAGGACTTTAATAACTCAGTCATAGGTTAGAGGCTTATTCCTCAAGTGGGTGAGTAAGGTTCTGTGACCTGCATTGTGCATGAAGTCAGACTAGATGATCATAATGGTCCTTTCTGATCTCAGAGTCTGAGACTATGACCACCACTGAAATAGTATATTTTTATTCACCCGTTTTTCATGTCCAATGAAAAAGCAATCTTATGCACTGATATGGAATTACTTATGCCTCTCTTTTCCACCCAACATGGTGAACAGATTATTTCTATCAGATTAGATACTGGAAATCTGGCTAGCAATTATAATGCCATAGATCAGTGTTTCCCAAACTAATTTGGCCACAGAACACTTTTGGGCTTGGAATATATTGATGAAACACATACATGCTGGTCCAGGGGGGAATCCTAGATTCAGCTTGTTTCAGCATGAGTGGCATAATAACTATACTATTATTAGTTCATTATTCATATACCTACAATCTAAATACTATTCAAAGACCTTAGTATTTTTGATACAGATGTAATTTCATATTTTAGAAGGAAAAATATTGCTAGCAATGAAATTCTTTCACAGAACACCGATTCACATTGTGTGGAACAACAGTGTTCCATGGAACACAGTTTGGGAAACGCTGCCATAGACAGAGGCTAGAGTCTCTAATCTACACTAGATTTGAGTTGTATAGCTAACTCACAGTACCAGAAAGCACACTAATCTGTTAATCTGATGAATGTACATCTTAAACAGGTGATTAGGAGGAAACACAAGGCCTACAAGGAGTGGAAGTTGGGAGGGATAGGAAAGGAGGACTACCTTTTGGAGGTCAGAGCATGTAGGGATCAAGTGAGGAAGGCCAAAAGCCAAGCAGAGTTAGACCTTGCAAAGGGAATCAAAACCAATCGTAAAAGGTTCTTCAGCCATATAAATAGAAAGAAAACACAGGAGGAGGAGGTTGGACCACTATACACTGAGGATGGGGTAGAGATCAAGGATAATCTAGGCATAGCTGAATATCTAAATAAGTACTTTGCCTCTGTCTTTAATGAGGGTGATGGTGAGATAGGGGACAGAGATAGGGCAGCTAATGGGAATGAGAATGTAGAAGTGGAAATTGCCATATCTGAGGTGGAAGCCAAGCTTCAGCAGCTTAATGGAACTAAATCAAGGGGTCCAGATAATCTTCATCCAAGAATTTTGAAGGAACTTGCACATCAAATTGCCAGCCCTTTAGCAAGGATTTTTAAAGTATCGGTGAACACAGGGGTTGTACCTTATGACTGGAGAATTGCTAATGTGGTCCCTATTTTTAAGAAAGGGAGTAAAAGTGATCCAGGTGACTACAGGCCTGTTAGTTTGGCCTCAGCAGTATGCAAGGTCTTGGAGAAAATTTTGAAGGAGAAAGTACTTAAGGATATTGAGGAAATGGTAACTGGGATAAAATACAACATGGCTTTACAAAAGATAGATCATGCCTGACCAACCTGATCTTCTTTTTTGAGAAGATAACAGATTTTTTGGATAAAGGGAATGCAGTGGACCTAATTTACTAAGATTTCAGCAAGGCATTTGATACAGTTCCACACAGGGAATTATTAGTTAAATTGGGGGACATGGGGATTAATATGAAAATAGAAAGGTGGATAAAGAACTGGTTACAGGGGAGACTACAGAGGGTCATAGTGAAAGGTGCACTGTCTAGCTGGAAGGAGGTCACTAGTGGAGTTCCCCAAAGATCAGGCCTGGGACCCATCTTATTGAACCTTTTCGTTACTGACCTTGGCACAAAAAGTGGGAATGTGCTAATTAAATTTGCAGACAACACCAGGCTGGGAGGTATTACCAATACAGAGGAGGATCGGGATAGCATACAGAATGATTTGGATGACCTTGTAAAGTGCAGCATTAGAAATAGGATGAAATTCAACAATGGGAAGTGCAAGGTCATGCACTTAGGGACAAATAACAGGAACTTTTCTTAAGTTGGGAATGCATCAGCTGGAAGTGACAGGGGAGGAGAAGGACCTGGGCATACTGGTTGATCACAGAATGACAATGAGTTGCCAATGCGATGTGGCAGTGAAAAAAGCTAATGCAGTCCTGGGGTGCATCAGAAGGCGTATTCCCAGTAGAGATAGGGAGGTGTTAGTACCATTCTACAAGGCACTGGTGCAACCTCACTTGGAGTATTGTGTACAGTTCTGGTCACCCATGTTTAAGAAAGATGAAGTCAAACTGGAACAGGCGTAAAGAAGGGCTACAAGGATGATTTGTGGAATGGAAAATCTTTCCTATGAGAGATGACTTAAAGAGCTTGGTTTGTTTAGTCTGAGCAAAAGAAGGCTGAGAGGAGATATGATTGCTCTTTATAAATACATTATAGAGGGATCAATACAAGGGAGGGAGAAGAATTATTTGAATACAGCGCCAATGTGGACACAAGAACAAATGGATACAAACTGTCCTTCAGAAAATTTAGGCTTGAAATTAGATGCAGATTCCTAACCATCAGAGGAGTAAAGTTCTGGAATAGTCTACCAAGGGAAGTGGTGGGGGCAAAAACCTTAGGTGCCTTCAAAATCGAGCTTGATAAGTTTCTGGAGGGAATGATATGATGGACAGTGTAGCTTGGCCATTGTCTGTCTTTTACTAGTGGTGATGGGTATGATAGTGACCTGGGAAGGGGCACTGGATCGAGTGGGTTCTGAGTTATTACAAAGAAGTTCTTCTTGACTGGCTGTTGTGGACTTGCCCTCATGCTCAGGGTTTAACTGATCGCCATATTTGGGGTCAGGAAGGAATTTTCCCCCAGGGCAGACTGGCTTGGTAGCTGGTTTTTTTTGCCTTCCTCTGTAGCATTGGCCATGGCTCACTTGCTGGTTGAGTCTCTGTATTAAAGTGTTTAAATCATGATTTGAGGACTTTAATAGGTCAGTTATGGGTTTGAGGTTCACTGTAGGAGTGGGTCGGTTAGGTTTTGTGGCCTGCATTGTGCAGGAGGTCAGACTAGATGATCATATTGGTCCCTTCTGACCTTAGAGACTATGAGTTAATACAAGAAGCTCTGAACTGTATCTCCAAGCAAGTCCCAATAATGGATTTTTTAGATATGTCACTCCTAAAAATCTTAGGTAGTCCACTAATCCCTACTGTTAAAATACCTTTTTCTTACTTACAAAGAAACTTCTCATTGCAGTGGAGTGATTTATGACCATTCCAATATTTGTCCACTAAGTCCAGAAGACGCTCCATAGGTGTTGCTTCATACAGATCACTATTAGCTGACTGAACTGCTACTTGATGTGTTTCAAACACCTAAATTAAAAAAAAAAAATCTTTCATGCTCTAGAACTGCAAACGTTTACAATTTGGTCCATGAAATCTTAAGTACAGAAATGTGATATGCAGTGAAGAGAGGAATTTAAAGGGACAATAGTAAGTAATCTTGGCTCCAAAACTGAATTTTTATTTTTAAAAAAAATCTAGAAATTAACATTTTAATATTACAGTAACAGCTAATTTTAAAGATGCAGTTTCCTTTATAGTTCCTAATTTTCTCTTCTGAAAAGTTTTGATCTGAAAATGCCTGTTTGGCTTCTGCCTGAAGGTAAACTGTCCAGAAAAAATTTTTAATTATTTTTGTTATGGGAGGATAAAATATCTTTATATGTGGGGTTGCTAGTACTGTCAATTAAGGTTTCCTGACATTTCCCATCATGAAACCCTATTTTCAGTTGCTTATAACTTTGCCAGACTTGAACTACTCCCATTGAAATTCTACACGTTGGATGTTTTTGGAAATATTGCAATCAAAGTAATTAGGACATTTCAAAAAACTCAGTGAAGGGAAAAATACACTCTACTCATGTTAAGAACTTCTGATAGCCTTTTCTTTGAACAGCTCTGGAGTCCTTATTGTTTGCAGGGTGACTTGATATTTGATAGGGGAGTGGCCTTGTGCCAAGAACACGCGGTTTGCCCCCTTGTGTAAACCTGCCAAATCTGGCCTGTGTAATAAGCCTTTGGGAAGAGGAGGGTACAGCTCTTTCGCGATTTCCTAGGCTTCAGCTATCACGATTTCTAGAAATTCTATCTTCACTGTGCATGCTTGAGCCTCTCAGTTCCTAGTGCTAACCAGGCTGACATGCTCCATCCCTATCACTTGGTTAAAGTCACTTGCCTAGCACTGCACAGGAACTTTGTGGCACAAACTGGGACAGAATCCAATATCCCAAAGCAGCATTCAACTGCTTTTCCCATGAGACTATCCTTCTCCTTCCTGTAATCCCCTGCCTCATTCACTACATGCCTTCCAACTTCTGCCACCAATAAAGCATGGGATGCTGCAGACAATAGTCATCTTCACAACCTTGATTCATCCCCAGAGCAAGCCTTATTCTGTGCATTGAATAAGGCAAGGAATCTGTGGAAAAACCAGCATGTAATCACATAACTAAAGACTAGTAACATGTACATGCAAGCAGAAGCTCTGCTGTCCCGAGAAAAGACCTGGGGCTCAGCGCACTTGGACTCAGGGTGCTACTGCAGCCGCCGCTGCAGGTGGCCCGGCAGCGGACCTGGGACTCAGGCAGTGGGACTTGGGGCTCAGCCCAGTGCCAGCAACGCCCCTGCATGCAAGTGGACAAGCAACCTTAATTCTAGCACATTCTAACTTGAGTATTTGAATTTGCAAACAATGTTTTTCTTGTATAATACCCACACACTGAGAGAGAATGTCTTCCTCCCCTACCCTGGGACAACTGCTGTAATTATTTTGAACAGGGTTAAGAACAAAAATGGAATTTAAAACCCTGGATACACATACACTACCACTTGGTTTGGGCAGTGCAAAAATAAAAAGTTGTAAGTGACTGAAAATGGCTTTTTTGAGCTTTTCAAATCAGCCCCTACTAAGAATTTCAGCAGAGATTAATGATACCCCATTTCTACCTGACACTACTGCAGCCCCTCTCTCAACTTAGCCAAGGCATCAGTGCTCAGTTATCTCAGTCTGCTGCTAGGAAAATTTGCAGGAGGGACTGAGTAAAGCTCTTATTAAAATATACACAGAAGAAATCCTTACAGACAACCTTAACATCCAGTGAGAGAAGCAAACAGCAGCTATATTAATGAAACCTACAAGAACAGGGTCTTTTTGCAATGTTAGCTGCATATTAAAATATTTAACACATTGTAATTTTTCATTTTTAAAAAGTACGTCTTTCTGTTGTGAAGTCACAACACCCACCAGTATAAAACTTTCTTCAGTCAAAGGATCCAAACAGGCAGCCATGTTAGTCTAGTTCAGTAAAATAAACAAGGAGTCCTGTGGCACTTAAAGACTAACAGATATATTTATTGCATCACCTTTCATGGGAGAAAATCTCACTTCATCAGACATTCAGATGGGGGAACTTATAGAATTCCCCCATCTTCTAAGCATCTGACAAAGTGAGATTTTCTCCCACAAAAGCCCATGCAATAAATACATTTGTTAGTCTTTAAGTGCCACAGGACTCCTTGTTTGGTTTTTCAGTCAAAGGAGTAGCAGAAGCAAAGATGGGAATTCACCTCTCCTCATTCCATTCATCTCCTCAAGATGTGAGCTACAAAAACAAACTGAGGCCATCTATATTGTGTTAAGCAAGGAGTATCTGCCTCACTACTTTTTCTTAAAGGACTGTTGCCAACTCCTGCAACAGTCTCAAGTCTATTTACTGTAAGGAACAAAACACTCCTTCAGTTTTAAGGGAGTCAGAAAAGGATGACAATTTTTTTCTCTCTTAACTAAGGCCACACCTGTACATACAGCAGTGTTTCAGTACTTCTACACTAATGCAGAGCTTGTGGTCTGCCACAGAGGAGCGTTTTCCTGTCCGCATAAAACAACTGCCTTCATAAGTGGCATAAGCTATGTAGGTGGGAGAAGCTCTCCCACTGGATATAACACTGTGCACATGACTGCCTATGCTGGTATGATCTGTCACTCAAGGAGATGGAACAGCCACACCCTTGAATGATGTAAATGTTGCCAACAAAGACTCTGTCTACATCACAGCTTAAATTGAAGCTGTTGCAGAAATTCCAGGGCAACTTAGAATTCTGCACACTGTGCAGACATCAGAAGGCCTTGCTGCAGAGTTTAGATCCACTATGCAACAAAGCACGGAGCCTTGCCATACACAGTCAGTACGTCAACTTCACAATTCTCTCAGTCTTCACTGCATCAATGAGAGTAACACAGTCGATCCTACAGCATGTCCGTCCATGACAGCATTCTGTAGTGTCAGATCAGATTATGAACAAGCTAAACTGCTATTTTATAATAAATGGCTTTGGATGTTATGGACATTCATTCATGGCAGAATAAAGATGGTGCACAGAACACCAACTGATATTTGCTGGGGAAAATTAAACACTTCTGTTTTTCAATAACTTAATTTTAATAGTTCACTTTATTGATAAATAATGAAGCAAAAGACTTCTAGAACAGAAAAGTTGGGAATTTCTTTGTCTTTACCTCTTTGACATCTGTAGTTTTGTTATTTGGCCTTTGCTCTTCAGGTCCAGTTCCCTGAATGGAGGAAGGATAATTTCTGCCACTCTCTTGCATGGTTTCTTGTTTAGATACACTTGAACTAACATTAGGCTGTTCATTATTCTTTTGCAAGACTGCAGAGTAAGTTTGTTTCTGAACTGCTTGTTCTTTTCCATTATGCGACGGTGTATTGCAATATAATCTGGATGCTGAGAATGTATTAAAAATCTTCTGAGCTTGTGGATATATCTTTGGAGAGGAGATGACTGCAGAAGAAATTTCTTGAGCGTCTCCAAAAGAAAAACGTCACAAACATAATGACCGTGATCTTTTAAATTAGTACCAAGTCAGTAGTTATTACATGTCAAATTAGTATCAAAAGTCAAAGCATGAATATTATATTTATATAAAGGCTGCAATATTTTTTTTTGACCAATGGTAAGTTAATTGGCTCTAAGAACAGGTTTATTAGTAGGCTAGGCCAGGAAAGGTTAGTTTTTTTAACCTTTGAAATAAGCCTACTTCATAGTTTCATTCAGTGATAAGTATGTATGTAGTTACTTCAAATGAGTAATAAATTTACCCCTCACATGGTCTTGTAATCACTTAATAGTATATACAGTGGCACTTTGATAATTATGAACCATTATGTAATGATATTACTGTAATTAAAATAAAAAGTGTTTGGTTTAAAAAAACCCTACTTTTAAGTATGACAGAAGGCCAAATTTAAAATTTACTGAATTTAAAAATAACTGTCCTAAGTTTACACGTGATGTAAAGTTAGATCAAAGGACTATCAAAATTAAGTTTATAAGGGAAACTGTTCAGAGTCATTACTTGGGCTCCTTAGTACAAATGTCATTTCATAATAGTAGCATTACCTTTTCAAGTACTGAATTTCATGCTAATATGCTAAGGAATCAAAGAGCACTGTGGCCAAATATTATTTGGTTTCATTTACTCAATCTTCATTTAAGTGAAAACTGATTATAATGCAGCCAGCAATAGCCCTCATGCTTAGACTGAAGGACATGAAATACTTGTTCCGCTTATTACTATACTAGTCTATGCTATAGGTATATATTTCAGGAAATGAGTACATAGTTCATTTATTAAACAGTCCTTGTGAAATGGCAAAAACTGTATGGCAATATTAGAAAAATCCACAAGGTGGAGTCGTTGACCTGGACCAGAGCATAAACCTGAGCCCTGCATGATCTCAAACAAAACCTCACCTGGGGACTGTACGGCTGCTGCCCTGTCTCTTTAGATCTTAAGACCATGTCTTCACTCCAAAAGAAAAAGTGTGGGCTTGTTCGGTTTTTACATTTTATTAGAGCTGGGTGAAATGCTTCAGTCCAATGGTTTATTTGCCAAAAACACATTTTCAGGACAACTAAAATTACTCACTAATTAGGTTGATTTCAGCAAATAGCTTCACATAAATAAATGAAAAAATGCAAAACTGTCCATATCCATGTTTTTAAAATGAAACATTTAACCTTTTCAAAACTATTTAATTATAACACTTAGCTAGACTCATTTAAATAAATTTTAAATAACAAAAATTGAAACTAAAAGAAAAGGAACAAATCCTCTCTTTTGTTTGACCAGAAGCAAACTTTGTTTTTGTTCCAGCCACTAAACCAAAAAAATCAGTTATTCACTCACTCTACTTTTTCATCTTGCTGTAGATATTGGAAGTCAGCCCACAGGGAGACAAAGGCTTCACCCTCTACTAGCTACATTGAGGAAAAAGCTACCTGTGCCTTGTGTTTACTAGGATTTTTCACTGAGACAGCTAACTTGGTGATTTTTCTAGAAAAGAGGGGAAGAAGGAGGGTTAGTCAGAGTCCCCCCAAATAACTGAAATAAGCTATTCTGTACTATACTTCTCAGGAAGTTCAACACAGATGGCACCACTCCCAGCATCTGAGTCTTCCAGATTTTAACTGTTCTAAGACCATTACAGCCTCTAGTATCAGTCAGAACAGTCCCAATGGGTGTCCTGACTTAAGAGAATCTCTCCAGCTATTTTGAGTTGAAGAGCAACCCGTAGGCAGGCCTGCTGCTCAAAATCCTATGGCCCGTCTCCCTGCTGCCATGCCCCTATGCTGGGCCCTGTAAGGTAGGGAGAGGCATGTACAGTATGCTGATCCTACACCAAGGGGCATTTATCTTGGTGACCCTTGCAGCTCCATTATGACTCCTAATGCCAGCACATGTGTGAGAGACACACTTTCAACAGCCTATGAGTAAATAAAGATGTATGCAAGCCACATTTGGACTTTAATCTCTAAGGCTATGTCTATACTAGCAAATTAGTCTGGATTAAGGAGGCTTAATCCAGACTAATTTGATCCCGGTCTACACTAGGCTTTGCACAGTTTGAACTAAAAAAAATTTTAGTTCAAATTAAGCAAAGCTTAGTTCTAATTAGTTAGTCTGAATGGTAAATTCAAACTAACCGCTTAGTTTGAACTTTAATTTGAACTAGCATGATGTAGTGGTTAGTTTGAACTCACCATGCTTTTTCAGTTCAAACTAAAAAGTTAGTTTGAACTAAAAAAAATGTGGTTAGTTCGAACTAACTGAACTGCTTAGTTTGGACTAAGCAAGTCTGAACTAAGCAGTTAGATACTGACATAGCCAAAAAGTTGTTTATAATCTGATCTGGAGTAGTCACATCTCACTATACACAATACTATACCATATGCAGAACCAATGGAAAAATCATTGGACTTGCAGGTAGTATGATTTCTCTCCCCCCACATTTGGAGTGACCAGAGATCTGATTAGGAAGAGTGTCGGAAAACCACAAATGAGGTAGCAGAACTGCTGGGATCAGACACTTCCATAAAAGTATACAGGGGACAATGTAAGTTTGCATTACAGAGGTTAACTGAACTACTCAAGTGAAAACAGACAACTTTTGCAGTGGTTACCTGGATGGGGTGTGAAATTAGCAGGGGTTGTAATTTTGTTATAAGATTCAGCCTCATCTTGAAATTTGAGATTAGGGTCTCTCTTGAGAAGATCTTGAGTCTTATTGTCTGAAAATGTAACTTTGATGCCATTTTTTCTTTTCTCTTTCCCTTGCTTAACGGTATTATGTACAACAGGTAGAGCTGGTGAACAATTAGGCAAACTTCTATAATCTGGGAGGGAAAAATCATGTTTTAAAAGCTTACTTGATCTCCTTAAATTATATGGTAGGAAGTAATGCGATACATAAACACACACCTTGGCATTGGTAACACAAGATATTCATTGATACAGGATCACAAGAGTTGGGGGTTTTTTTTTGGAAGATGGAAAACTAGTGGCTGTTCGGTTTCCCACTGAAATTAATCCAAATTTTTCATCTTTATTCAGGAAACTAGGTGTGTGTAGCTTTATTAATTTTTAATTTAGCATTGCAAGGAGTCTCGTGTAAGTTTCCACACAATAGCAACACACAGGATACAGAATTATTTGCAAAAGGCATGAACCTGAAATGTTTTAAAACATGCTATTACAAGACTAACAATGAGTAATTTTTAAGCTTTGTGATAAGAGTATCTGATACAAACATGAAGTCAATGATTAAGAAAACTGGAATAGATTAAGTTATTCCTCTATATTGTATGTTGTGGAAGCCTTCGGCCTTTCTTTTATTTGTCAGTAAAACTCCCATAGCCGTATAATTAATGGTAAATAAGCCCATTAAATTGGAATATCCTATAAGTGACAAATGAGCTTAAAAACTACATAATCTTTTCTTTGTATATATATACACACATTATATACAGCACAAAGTTAACACAAAAACAACTGTTACCTTCATCAGTTTCCTGAACTTTCAACGCACTTCTGTTTTCTGAACTAACATCCTAGATTAAAAAATATCAATAAATAATCAGTATGAAAACATACACGGCACTCAGGAAACTGTACTGCAAATCTGATAAAGTGCTATGGTTTGAAAGCTTTATTCTGCCTCTCAAAATAAAATTAAATTTATCTTGCTAAATTTCCAAGGCTGTAAAAGTTTCTGTAAGGGCAGAAGCTGCTAAAAGGAGAGCTGAGTAGCCTTTTTGACAAAAGAAAAATGTTTAACTAAAATAAAATTATGTGCCCTGGAAGTTGGCTATATCGGCCAATAGAGGAAAAGCCACACAATCTAGTATTCAGGCAAGTAAATAAAGGAGGTATGCATTTTAAAATACTTTCTTTTAAAGTGCAAAACTTTTGAGCACATATTGTAATTGGTCTGGTATCCTAGTTTATTAAGGAAAAAGCTCCAGATTTGAGTTGACCTTTAAGTAAACTGTGCAGTCACTTAGGCTTCCCTCCTGTGAAGTTCTGTATTCAGGTTCTTAACTTTAAGCATGTGTGCAACCCAGCTGATTTCAGCAGATTTATTGTGCTCAAAATTAACCACCTAAATAAATCTTTGCAGGATTGGGGCCCTAAAGTTTACATTTCAGCAGAAATTTCTGGCAATGTTTTCCCTGAATTAATTGTATTTCCTAATAAAGGACATGTATGTGAATGATAGAGTAAGGAAACATTTCCAAAGTGCTTGTCCAGAGCTCTTTTCACTACTTCCCCCTACTTTTTCCCCTTTCAAAAGAGGAAAAAAAATACATAGACTGCTGAAGCCACCTGGAGATTTCACTGCATCAGAACAGTTAAATATTTAGTAAGATGTTCATGGCAGCCTGGGATGTGAATCTACCTCACACCAGCCCACCATGAACTAACTGCCCATGTGGACTCTGCTGATAAGTGTTATCAGTTTGCATCTCTTGATCTGAGAATTACTTCAAAGCATTCCAGTTTGCCACACACTGACTGCTCATGTAGACAAGCCATAAGCCAGAACTGGTGCAAAATTCTAGAGCAACTGAAGAGTAATTTCTGAAATTTATATTCTGACTTCAACTTGTATCTTTGAAAAAAATAATTTAATATTTATTCTGGACCAGAAACAATCTCTATGGGCACTCACAATTTTTCTCTGACTCAGAACGCAACCCCACTAGTTAAAATAGTAACTTCTTTACAAAGAAACAGATGGGCTTTGCAATGTGACCGAAAGATAAAGAACTGTAGCTCTCTCCCAGAGAAGGGAGCAAGATCCAAAACTTAGGCCTCTCCTCTGAAAAACACCCTGCTGTGAGACCCCTCATTTAAATTTGGGGCCTGTTTGTTTAAGGAGACTTTATGATCTCATGTGTCAGACAAAAGTATAAGAGAGGTGACTACTAAAGTAGTCAAGGCCCAAACTAGTAATAAATTTCTGAGCCAAAAATCAACACATATATATACCCAGATTGAACACGCAGCCAATGAAGTCTCTGGAGCATAGATACACCAGCATTCTTTTCTAAAATACCCAAGTTTTGCAGCACATTCTGTGTTAGTCTTACTCACCATACAATGCTACCCTAAACTGGAGCTGAAACCAACCCGCACATAAGTAATTGTATGCCTCAATGGACGTAGTGTTGATTCTACAACTTTGGGGTGTTGGTTTGGTTGTTTTTTGTTTTTTTTTTTAATGGGCATCCACACATTTTTCCCAGAGAGACTGTCTGGCAAGCACCTTGCATTCTTTTGGAATTGTATAAATGTTTTAATAAAAACCCAACCACACAATAAAAGCAAAGCTCAATTTTGAACTTTTCTGTTACTCAACTCACAGAACACTGCAGGTACAGCTCAAACTAGGGCAATGTTGCCATGCTAGTTTGAACTAAGTAAGTTCGAACTAACCAGTTAGTTTGAACTAGCTGCGCTTTTTAGTTCAAACTAAAAAGTTAGTTTGAACTAACCCACAGTTATTTCAAACTAACCTAGAACTGCTTAGTTTGGCAAGTCTAAACTAAGCTTTCAGATTAGAAATAGCCAATGAGCCTACATGGGGGAAAGAGCAGAGTATGGGCTACATTGCCATTTCACAGCCACACAGCTCAAGACTGTCAGCTGACCTGGGCCAGCTACAGCTCTACTGGTGGCCTTTTCCTGTGGTGCAGATGTAGTCAAAACAATACTTAAAATTTTGCACTGTTGCTACCACTACTGTAGCCCTACTGGTGCTAGCTGGCATTGATAGGAGGTTCCAAAGGGGCTGCGGTGTTAATGTAGTTCAGCAAAACAAACAAGGAGTCCTGTGGCACTTTTAAAGACTAACAAATTTATCTATCACATCAGCATTTGTGGGAGAAAAAAATCCCACTGGTAGGGTTTGTGTTGTCTAACCACCAGCATTTTAACTGTGGTATTACCTTATCCTATTCCGAATGGGACTAAATGTAGTTAAAACAGTGACAGGCACAAAAGACTTACTATTGGTGGAGCTGAACAGGTGGTAGCAACAGGGAGAACTCTTAGGACAGTGTCCTGGTCTGTGCTAGATGTAAAGCAGAAGTAGACAAAACTGGCTAACAGCTAGGTGCCAGCAATTTTACTTTTAGTCACCAGAGGGTGCAGCAGAGCTAGCTGACAGGCCACTGAAACTGGTCACCATGGCAACCAGAAACCTACATTTCTCAAGGCCTGATAAAGAATTAAGGAAAGTGTAGACAAGGCTAAAGAGATCAAAATTGTACATAATTATCTTCACAAGGTACAATACATTTCTATGACCTGCAGTATCATCCTAGTTTTAAACAAAAACCATCAACTGAATTAAGATGAATACACCAGACAAAGACTAGATTCAGATATTTTAAGACCATTCCATTTACAATCAGAGGAAGGGCATTCCTATAAGCTTGCATTTATATCTACAACATTTTTCCTAATACTACACAGTAGCTTACAAGCTTATATAGTTAAAGACAACACAAGTTTGTGTTGTGAGTTTTGTTTTGTTTTTTCTTACCATAGGCATATTTGCTTGTTGCTTCCACATTTGCAGGCTGATGGGTTTGGTTTCAAGTTTCCGATTCATAGCAATGCCAACACTATCATCAATATTGCGAATACCTCCGGAAATGACAGACTGAATTAAAGTTTAGTAGCTCTATAAAACACATTCAGATTAATAATGTTGAAACAGAATAGCTTGTCTCTCCTCACATGTATACCTATATAGAAGCACTGGGCCCTTCTGGATCTTGGAGGATCCACTAATTCAAGAAGTCAATCTGTGTTATTTCTACAGAAGTAAAATCTTGCCCCCACGCCCAAATGCAAGAAAAATTCAGAAAAATGTCTCTCAAAGCACTTTTCTTTCCAATATGTGCAAATAGTCCAAGGGGAAGGTGACGTTGCCTAGAACTCTTAGGGCTCCAATACAACCTTCTAGCTATACTGTTTGCATGGAGAGAAAGTACTCCTACTGTACTTTTATGGAACTCTTGTCTTTTGTTATAATTTTTATTTTATAGAAATATTTTTTCACACTTTTCAAAATTTATACTAAGGGACATGTCACAAGACAATGGAGGTTTTATTCAATTTTTCTCCCATATAGCACACTTCATATAAATTATACATAACAAAAATTTCAATAGAAAGTAAGCAAAGAATATCAATGTGTACGTACAGTTCTATGTAACCTTTAGTCTTTTTGTTTGTTTTATGCAAAGTAAATTTAGTACTTCAAAAATGTTAGTGATGCATCTGAAAACATTCAAAGATGTGCAGAAGATATAGTCCCTAAACTCTAATATCTTATTTAAACAAGTCACTAAATATTATCTAACTCATTTTTATGATATTTTTAAAGACATCAACATACTTTGTAAACTGTGAAATTCTACTTCAGGATCCTTTTTAGCAGATCCTGTTATTCCAAGAGGTTTGCTCAAGTCCCATTCACACTTTGTAATTAAGTTTAGCACTGCTTCATCCTCTTCATCCATCATGGAACACTTCTTTGACATGGAATTAATATATGCTATTCGGGGCTTGCTAGATCTGTTAAGGAAAACATGCTGTCAAATTGGCACTTTATGTTAATCTTGCAGTTGCCTATATTCAAAGATCCTTTCTGTTAAACCAACTTTAACACTGATACATAGCAAAGTACATAACTAATGGACCAGCCAATTTTTTTTTTGAATACTTAGAAATGAAACAACTAATCTTTTATAAGATATTGGATAATGGTTAAAGGACTAGACTGGCTCAGGAGATCTGGTTTTAATTTCTAACTGCTACGAATTTCCTGTGTGATCTTAGGTCAGTCACAGAATCTGAGTCCCAGTTCTCCATATATGAAATGTGATAATTCTCTATTTCTTCAATCTTTTGTTTGTGTTGTGTTTTTAGGCTCCAATTCTGCAAGTGACTTTAATCTATACTGTAATTATTGGGGGCAGGAGGAAGAGATAAGTGTATGATAATGATGCACTGAAAGGGATCCTCCAACACTTCTTGAGTTAAACTTAAATGCTGATTTGCATATAACTGCCCAGCTAATTTAAGTTTGTCTATAAACTGTTCAAATCAAATTTTAAATACTAATTTGCTCTAAGTTTCAAAATATTTGATTACTGAAGAATTCAATTCTTCGGATTTTAAAAAGCAACAACAGCATACAGCACAACACAATAAAGGTACATTTTCTAACAAACACCATGATTACATTTCTTCAGTTAAATAATATTTTTGAAGATGTGCTCAATCACACAGGCTACTGAAAAGCACTTACAGCTGTACCAGGTTTGGACATCTCAAACACCAAAGAGGACAAGTGCCACAAAGGGATTTAGGTGCTTAACTGCCATTTTAGGTTCCCAAATTCAGAATCTAGATCTTCAAAATACCATTCTGCTGCTGCATAAGCCTGTAGATGCCTAAATTCCCTAGGTACTTAACTTCTTCCAGTAAAGTCCCTTAAACATTTCCTACCCAGAGTTAGGTGCGAAAGACTCTTTGAGAGGTGGGCCATATGCCACTCCTTTCCTATTACCTCCTCAGCTTGTTGGCTTTTGTAATCTCTTTAAATGCCTAGAGAGCACGATCAGTGTCCCATTTTGCTAGGCATGGTATAAACATGCAACAAAAAGATTACCCATTTCCTAGAGAATTTACAATTTACATAATACAGTGAGTAACTGAATTGTTGTTAAAAATCAGATCCAGCAGTGGGGGGAAAAATTATGAATACCAGAATCCCTCTCAAAATAAATCAATTTATAACTATAGTCAGGCTCAGAAAATGATCTCCTGTCCATGCCTGGATGGGGAAAGATAGACCAACTGGCACTCAACACGGAATACACAAAGGGATTTGGGTGCTATGACACTGATTTGTTGAAATGCCTAACCTTTAGGGCCTACAAAAATTACAGGAACACTGTTATCCACAAAACCTCAGTTAAGCACCTAGATTGCCCATACAGTGGAGGGGAAGAGACAGGCACCTTTAAAAGCAAAAGCCAGTACACTAGCTGGGAAGCCACCTAAACTAGCCAATGGAAATCCCAAAGATGGGCATGTGCTAGGCACCCATCTCTTGGTGAGTGAGGAAGTTTAAATCCAGACTGCAAGGAAGTTCTTATCTATGCTAAGCAATCTATGATTGGAAAGCAGCCACCCAGAGCCAGATGGTATAGGCATCTAAGCAGTTTCTTGTAGAAATGAGTTAGGCACCTGCCTTACTCTACCCAAAACAGAGAGGAGGTTCCATCCCCTCAACCTTATAATTAGTAGCCCCATGTTTAAAGCACTCACCAGGGTTGTAAAGATGTTCAATTTCCCCCTCTCTGGCAGACAGAGAACAAAGATTCCCCACCTTTCTTTTCAAGAGTGCTCTAACACTGAACTATTTTCATGACGGTTTACCCGATTCTCTCCTGCTTAAGCTATTCCACTTCAGATAAATAAGGAAGGAGTCAGTGGACCAGAGAGATTGCACAAAAATAACTCTGTAGGTGAGCCGGTAAGGCACTATTTGGGAGGCGGGAGACCCTCAGTCTAGTCTTTCTGCTCCAATCATTCTCATTATTTAACCCACAGTAAAATGGTTTCAACAGAAGAGACTGAGGGAACCCGCCATATCCTGTAGCTCTGTGGTTACAGCACTTTACTGAGAGGTATGAGGCCCCAGTTCAAAGCTTTTCCCCCACTCTAGCACAGGGGGAAAACTGAACTTGGGCTCGCAATTAAGACTAACCAAGTGGTTCCCAACCTTTTTAGCTTGAAGGCAACAGATATGACTTTTACAACCCTGAAGGGCCACTAGTCTTGTGCCAGCAGGACCCTCCACTTCAGCCAGATGGAAGGAGTTCAGCAAGGAGGCCGTCTCATTGCTGATCTGTCTCCCTGGCTGTGCAGGGAAACTGCACACATCCTGTAGACCCATGCACTCCACTTAAGTCCCTAGGCAGAGGCTCCCTTCTGCAGCAAGGAGGAGTGAAGATCAGTGCTCCTGTCTCCCTGGGTCCAGCAGAAACCCCAGCACCTATGGACTCAGGCTGAGTGCTTTGCTCCGCCGGAGCCAGGAGAGGGGAGTGCTGATCTCCAACCCCTCTGCCTCCAGCAGGGACCCAAGCACCACGAGACCTAGGCAGAATGCTTTGCTGTGCTCCCTGCTACAGATGGGGGAATGGAACACAAATAACCCATCCCTTTTAGCTGCAGTAAGGAGCCTGCACCTGTCTTTTAGCCTCACAGAAACACACTCTGCCTAGATCCTTAGGTAATGGCTCCCTTCCGCAGCCAGTAGGAGGGAAGTCATGGGCTACTCTGAAAGCTCCCTGTGGGCCACTTTTGGCCCCCAGGTCACAGGTTGGGAACCACTGCTCTAATCATTGGTAGAATAATTATAAAATACCCATCTCCTACCAGATTTTGAGTGAGACCTATCCTGGGAGGTGGCCTTTCAGCATGCTTGCTCCATTGGGCCCTACCTGCAACTAAGGATGGATGAGCATCAAGAAGCCTAGAGTTAATCAGCACTATGCTTACCCAGAAGCAGCAACATAGCTGCTGGGTGTTGGGGGACTGTTTACCCTGAAAAATTTTGGCACCGAGTTGAAGCGCCTCCACTGTTTGGCAGGCATTTTGTGGACTGCAGCCAAGCCTAAACTGGGACTTAAATGCCTCAGTACCTTCAAAACTCCTATCCTTAGGCCAAGTCTATGTTGGGCAGCAAATCTGCTGCTGTCAGTTCAGCCTCTCTGGTTCAACTGAGCAGTCAGTGAAGACCCACTCAATCAATCAGGAGCTGACGCAGCAACTTCACTCCCATAAGAAGAATAGCACTAAGTTGAAGGGACAGCACTTCCCTTCAATTCAGAGCAGTGGAGTCATGGAAATAAGTGGGCGTTAGAACTTAAAGGGAGATATGCAAGCCATGTAAAAAACCTTGTGTATCTCCTTTTGACTGCAGCTGACAATGGTGGCAAGTGTAGGGCAACCCATAGATACTAGAGACTGGTGCCATTATAAAAATATGGGTTGATGGGCACAGCACGTAAACAGGCTTAATTATATCAGGAAAACAACAAAGACAGAACTAAATATGAACTGCATAAACTGACCAATGAAGGAGAAGGAATCAGGTAACTGGAAATGAGCAAGAATTCCTAAACCAGAGATTTGTGGTCTTTAAAATATACAAACTTGGCTACAGAAAGTTATTGCACAAGTGACAAACTGGTAATGTCTGTCAACATATGGACATGGATATCTTCCCAAAGTAACTCCTAAAACTGATAGTGAAAGAACAAGAGAATCTTGTAGATTTTCCAAATGTCCCTACAGCTATGGTTTTTTTTTTTTATGATTCTTGCACTAAGAACATTTATGAGCTCACCTAAAGTGTAGTATTTCCTTTTGAATTAAGCCCTAATTTCCTTTTCAACACCTCAGAACCACCGTTTTTGTTAACATGTTCATACCTTTGAATTTCATTCACTTTTGCTGTTGGTGAAGAATCTTTTAACTCAAATGCTTGATCTGTAGTGAAATGTAAAAGGGATGCCTTTCGTTCACTCTCTCTCACTGGTCGATCATCTAGAAACGAGTCCCCACAAAAAGGAATCAATTACATTAAATGTTTTTATCTACAGCTTAATTCAGGAAATCAAAATAAAATCACGGCACCCTTAAACTGACTAAATTTACCAAACTTACCTCTGATAAGCAGTAAGGGCAGAGATATTTATCAGGTCAGCTTTAAGGAAAAGACATAATGTAATCCTGCTGAAAAATGTCTTTTTTTTTTTTTAAATTGAAAGTTCCACTAGTAGTGAAAACAACCCATTCATACGCCTAAGCAAGTGGTATAGAACATAACTGCTATTCAAGAGCCAACATTTGTAAACCCAACCCACTCTCCAGGAGCTTAAAAACTTGTACCGAGGGTTTTGTAGATTTTTTTTTTCTTTTTAGCTTGAAGGTAAATCCTAATTCATCTATAGTAAAACAATCCCTTCACACTGAAATGGACAGTAATTGAGAGGAATGATTCTCATCACCCTGATAATAGTTGTTGGAAGCCAGTCTGGAGTGGCAGATCATGCACTGTGACTTAGTGGGCCAGGTAAAGCTTATTAGGGTTCAGTCCCAGACTATAATGGAGAATGGCAGACAGGAAAAAGCATGGAAACAGCCATGCCTTGAGAAAAGATTTAGACTGGGGTTCATGTAACATGAATTAAATTTTTGTTAACAGAACCAGATGCCATGAGCTTTTAGCTGAAATTCTGATTCCATTAGTAGCACTGCTGGTGCCTGGCACAAGGGGCATGTGCCCCAAGTCCCAGCGCCAGTGCCCCGAGTGCTCCACAGTGGCAGCAACCCATCCAGCCATGTCACTGGCCAGAGATGCAGAGCTGGACCGCCCATGATGGCAGCTGCCTTACCAGGCCCTGGATGGGGATCTGGGGCTAAGCCGCTGGCTGGCAGCAGCAGGAGCCCGATCGGGGCCCCAGGACTGGATCAGGACCGGGCACCAAATCAGGCACAGTAGCCCATGCCCCCGTCTTTTTCCAGGGCAGCATCGCTCTTGGATTCCACTGAAGTCCATAGCAAAAGTATTGATTTACAGGGGCCCAAGATTTTTCCCTTTGACTCTGCAATAAAAATAAAGCTTTATATTTGGAGCCAAGTGACAACTCCAACCACACCAACATAAGTGGGTTCTGTTCTATGGCTAGCAGGAAAAGAAGATGGCCTCAGTGGTCATAATACATAGTGTCAAAAGTTAAAGGGAAGCTAATTTGGCATATATTCTTTTTACGTTTACATCTTGCTATTCTAATTTAGCCACAAGTGCCTAACATTTCTTTTAAAGGATCCTTATACACTTAAATGTTTAACTCAAAGCCACAAACTACTCTACTGACAGAAAAAGATAAGCAAAGCTATAGATGCTACTGAAAATGGGTTCTATAAGAAAGGGAAAGAAGTCTGATATTTTAAATAGCTAATTCTTCCATGACTCAATCCAGCAATCGTACCTAAATAAGAACTAGCACAACTTCCTGCAGGGAGCAGGATACGGGTTTTTCTCTGTGTACCCACTAGTAATAGGTTAACTGCAGACATAAGTGTTGATAAATATTATCAAAAAGTTTGAAATACAAATAAATGCAATAAGGAAATAATAGTAAGCTTTCTTATCAAAACATTTACGTATACAGTTAATTTGTATAGAAGGTGTATACATGTTTGTGTATCCAATTAATCAAATCATATGTTCATACAAAATGATACAAAATCTTAACAGAATAGAGTATGCTTTCATATTACAAAACTTTTACCTTGACCCTTTATCCAAAAAAAAAAAGAATTTTGTATTTTCAAAACATGCAGTCAACCTCAGCCATTTTACTTTCTCATTAAAAATAGGTGAAATTATCAAAAGCACTCAGTGTTGGCCTTATTCTGCTACCACTGAAAACGAAAGAAGCAAAATTAGGCCAGAGGTGAGCATGTTAGAAAAATCACATCCATGAAGCCACAAAAAAAACTATCTGCTACCTAAAAGTATCTGTAATAGGATATCTGAATGATCTAAAATTGTTAAATATTGGCTACCCTAAATACCCATGTTATGAAGGTTTTTGCACATCTGCTTTGAACTTCATTAAGTTCAGGCAACAGTCAGCCCAGCTACTGATAAATAGTACTGGATGTGTCCCATTCAGCTAGTAATGTCACATCTATCACAGAATCCTTAAGACAAGCTGCATTCACAAAGAACAAACATAATCGTAGTACAAACATGCTTTACATGCTTTAATGTAGGTGAGCTATATGAACAGGTTAAGGTCTCCAGTCAATCCATTTACATATCTTAGGTACTTATTTGGCCCCCATTAATACTGTATCTCAGCATCTCACAATCTTTAATGTATTATCCTGACAGCACCCTTTGAGGCAGAGAAGTAACTATTAGCTCTATTTCACAGCTACAGAACTGAGGTATAGAGACCAAGGCTCAGATTCACAAAGGGTATTTAGATTCCTGTTTCACACTGGTTTCAGAAATTAGACCCTAGATAGTTTTGTGGATCTAGAACTAAGTGACTTGGCCACAGTTAGAGCCATACGTGGATATCAAATGTGTATCTGCATCCAAGCCACAAAAATGATCCAAGCCACACATTTGCAACTATAGAGTGGGTATCTGTGGATTTGCAGGGCTCTATCCATAGTCACCTGGGAAACCTGCCACCGAGCAGGAAGCTGACTCATGAACCTCTGTGTTCTAGGCTAGCTCTATGGCCATGGGTTTTATCTTTCCTTTCTATCTAATCCAATTGTTCTCATTGGTTTTAAAAGTATATAAATAAAAAAGGATATCTGAAGTCCTACTGACTATTTAGCTAACTATTACTACTCCATCTGGCTTTCCATGTGGAGGAATAAAAATTTTGTTCCAGTCATTTAAGCACCACCACCAAAACCCACATTCCTAAAAAGTACATACAGAGCCTATGAAAAATAAATACTGACATTGTATGAAGGTTTCATTATCACTCATATGGAATAAACTGCATAAATCACACACAAGACATATTCTCAATACCTAAGTATATAGATATTTTAACATGAAAGTTTTTCCATATAAGATAGCAAAAATTTCATCAACTCAAGTTCCATTTTGAAGTTCCAAATTGTACAGTTCACCTACTTACCTAATCGTCTGAGGTTAGGAAGCATGTGCACAACAAAAAGACGATAATCAGATTCATTTTTAACTACAGGGTTCAGTCGGAAGTCCAGATCCTTTAATGCAGTTAAACTATGAAGTCGAAATATTTCTGATAGTGATGAAATTTGATTGTAATAGAGATTGAGCTTTTCTAAAAATATCAGATGCTGAATACCCTGTACAGAATATAGAATGATATTAGTTTGTAGTCACATATGATTCTAATAAACTGTTTTCATAGAAAGAAAGAAATTAGGTCATTGGTATAAATCCAAGCCAGGCAACTAGCAACTTAGTAGTCTTCTACTATCTGACTGCAGATGACTATATGACACTGGTCTCAATCCACACATGTATACTTTTGAAAACCTCAGAAACAAAAATCCCAAGTGACATAATTTGTTATCCTTTTCGGCTATATCAAAACTGTTCTCCAATAAGAGATCCCTTCCAGACAAGGGCTGTAGCTCAGGGGTGGAGCAATGTTGGGGACAACTTACCGACCTCTGTCCATGCCATACCTTTTCTGTAGACATAAAGTCCTTCTGTATTTAAAGTGGTATATTTAAAGACTTCTAGTGACACTTACCACGTTTTTGAAGTTAAAGGTATTTTGCTGAGTCGCATGAGCAATTAGTTAAGAGTGGTGAAATTTAAATGTGAATTTGGCACCTCATTAGTACTGACATTCATCAATCTGAGCTGTTCAAGCTATCAAAGCTGTTACTTTATTTTGCAAAATATACTGTAAAAGAAACCCCAAAACAATATAGAGACAAAGAAAATTTATATTAAGCAGCAGAAAGTGGAACCTCAAACTAGCTATGTTGTTCTAGCTCTGAACCCAAACCAAAAACCTCCAAAATTTTTGTAGTGTTACACACACTCATCTTGCTCTTCACAAAAAGAGTACAAGCATGAGCATAAGGGCCTATTTCAATTTTACCCACTGGAAGAGACCCGCCGACGTTGGTGGAACCTGTGTTTCAAATTAAGCATGCATGTAAGCTTTTTTAAGATCAGAGCTACAGGCCGCAAAAGATGATGGATTGACAGCACTTGATACTGAAGTCGTCCTGCGACTAGAAAGGACCTATAGCACAGGCATCTTTCCCAATACTAACCCATCAAACTGCCATAATCTTTGAGAAAGACAACCTGTAAATTAAATATATTAGTTCAGACTTCACATCTGCTTTTGCTGAGACTATTATCAAGGGTGCAGATTATATTGTGGACTCCAGCCCACTTGGAATTAAACTAAAACTATGACATCATTTCACACAGTGCTTTGAACGGCCATCATAAAATAACTTCTGACCAGTAACCCAGTCTGGATTCAAAACTCTCACTTGAAGACCAACCTTTCAAAGCCACCCAGTTCTATTTACTTGTAAATATGTTACTCATAAGCATAAATGTTTGCAGGATCAGGATCTATATGCTATGCTGGGGACAGAATAGGCTTAAAAATACTTATTTTCTTCACAAACAATGAACTTCAGGTTTATCAGATGGTAAACGGCATCCCTCTTCACCCATACCCTTCATTATTTTTCCATACGTAAGGTCCTACTTGAATCACTGGATGACTGTCAAATAACTGCAGCTGAATTGTATACAAGACATGAAAAATTGCAGAGAAATGATATTGGACCTTTATTAATTGCAGTGATTTGGAAAAGCCAGGGAAGATGTATTTGTTTAAGAAAAGTATGCTGGAACAATATAAACAGAATTTTGTTACGCCTGCTGATTTTTTTGAGAACCACATATTTTGCTACAGCTATACTACAAACATTAGTGTGCAGGGTTGACAGCAGGAACTTGCCATGTGTGGAGCTAACAGCGGGCAGCTGATAGCCAAGGCTCCCTTTGTCAACTGCCCAGCTGACAACATTGTGGTGGAAGCCCAACATAACTGGATCCACAATAGCACAGACGAAGTAGAGCCTTAGTACCTGCTTAACAACATAAAGTACCAGGTTTGTAAAACACAACCCCCCACCTCAATATTGTTCTAACCTCTATAAAACCCTCAATACAACTCTCCTTTTGTCCCTTTTTCATGACTTCAGGACCTAAGCAAGTTCCAATTATATTTGTCTTAAATAATAATTTTAAAAAAACTAAACAAAAAACATACCTCCAAGCTGACCAATGCATTACGAGAGAGGTCTAAGGATTTTAGGCGAGTGAAATTTTTCAGAGAATTTCCTAAATGAGTAATCTTTTCTTGATAAGTTCCAGGAAGAGACAAAGATCGGACATCAGCTACAATGAGAAAATAAGAAACCTGGACATATTTATCATAAGAAAAATAAAGTTATTTTAAATACATCTAATATAGAGGTAACAGACAATACAAGATACATTTGTTTAAATTTTTGTGATTTTCCAATGACTTGGAGAGTATTTGCAATTGGTAAATGGAGCTAACCATGACAGAGACCAGTCTCCTGGTGCCTATCTGAGAGCAGATTTTAACAACTGCCTGGGATGTGCCATTTGGTAGAAATGCAAAGGGCACCTATAAGGAGACAATATACCTTGCAGCTGTATTTCCTCCCACCAGTCTGTCTGCATGGAAATCCAGCCCCAAAGATGGAGGACAATTTGACAGAAAACAATACTTTTCCTTCCTTTCTCAAAAATTTAAAGACACAAGTGGCCAAAGAAGGATGAATCTGTAATTGGTTCCTGCAGTCAGATTGCATCTATATCAACTTGTGTACAAAATATATCTATTCCAATAGAGTATACTTATTTCAACTAAACAGATCTGTCGGTTTCTTAAGAAGCCACTAAATTACTACAGTAAAACCTAGCTTCTAAACAAACATTTTTGCCATCTAATGAATTTATTAGCATGTACCCAAGCAGCCTTTTTGTACTCATTTGCTGGGCCTATGTGATGAAACAAAACCTCTTTCCTAGTTCTTTATCTGACAATACAGAAGCTGTTTCTGCATAAATAACCATATGGCCTGAGATGGGGCATATATCCCACCCCAGCAAAGAAGGGGTTAATGGAGCCCTGGCAAGCTTGTGGCCCTAGCAGCCAATCTGAAGGACCAAAGAGGGAAGCAGCTAATCAGGCCCAAGCAGGCCCATATAAGAAAGGCTGCCAGCTGCATGGAGAGATCAGTCACCTTTAGGGGCCTGTAAGGTGAAGAATGATCATTCTGCAGGATGAGACAGGACTGTTCCCTGGGACAGAGAAGTGGCAGGCACCAGGGAAGAACAGTTGCTGGGCCCTGGAGAAAGGGCAGACAGAGAAGGCAGGCTGTCTCTGGAAAGGAAGCAGCTGGGCCTTGAAGTAAGGACCTGACTTTGGACTGCTGTAGATACTGATACAAGTGGCCAAGGACTGCTGAAGCCACTTCCCCACCCCATACCTGGAAGAGCAATGAGCCACAGCTGGAGGGCTGTCCCACAAAGCTGACATTGTGCTTTTAGAGACATGCAGGTCCAGGACTAGAGGAAGGATGGGTGACACACGTCACTGGAAAGAGCTTAGGGGCCATTAGAGTAATTCCCTAAGATGGTCACAAGGAGCCATGGTGAGGAGCATGGAGCAGTCACATGCTCCCCCCCCACCCCCGAAAACCGACACACCTGCAGGTCATGTGGGGCCTGACTATGATGGATTGTATTCACCAGGTGAGCATCTACTATTCATCTCTTCATTTAGAAATCAATTGGACATAAGGGTGCTCAGCACCTTGCTGAGGACTTTTAATACCTTGAGGATCAAATCCTCATATTTAAGAACAAATGTGTTTTACCTAATATTCCAAGATCAAACAAAAAATATATTATTAGTGATACTCAGGGCTGTGCAGTTATGAGACCAGATCATGGCAAAATGGTGGATTGGCACTTTGGCTGCATTAGAAGATGCTGCTTTGTCCTCAAAATAGCATTGGCCATGCAGTGTGATGCATACAAGGTCACAATACATGGAGAATACCATTTTAAGGAAAAAATGGCATCCTCCACACAGAATGACCACATGAATACCACTCATGTGAGGTTATGCGGGTGTGGGGCATTCTGCCAGATGTCTGTTCAGGACTATGTAACTGAATAAGATGTAATAATGGAATATAATGAAATTGCTATCTCTTCTTTGTGTGCAGTTGCAAATAAAAAGAAATGATGGCACAGTCACTACTATAAGAAGTCTACTTAGTCATACAATGCTAATAACGAGCAGGAAGATTTGTGATAGGCAGGGACAATGCCATTGGGATAGGGTATTTACCCTACACAGGTGGTGAAATAGTCAATGAGGGCTGTGAAGCACTGGAATGGGTTACCTGAGGAGGTGGTGGAATCTCCATCTGCAGAGGTTTCCAGGGCCCAACATGACAAAGCCCTGGCTGAAATGGTTTAATCACGTTGGTCTTGCTTTGAGCAGGGGCTGGGACTAGATGACCTCCCGAGGCCCCTTCCAACTCTAGTGTTCTATGATTGTAAGTAAAGAGTAAAAGTGAGCATTCTCCAGAAGAATGAAACCTGGGGGAGATGCCAAGACAAACTAAAAATTTAACTTTAAGGGAAAAGGCAGAAGTTGTTTTCACTCTGGTTTATATTTTGCTTCTGAGTTTGGTCAAACTACTCCAGGATCAAATCTTAGGGAGAGTGTTCTGACAGAAAAAGGAATAGTAGGGGAGTCTTGCAGGGACAAGAAGCATCCTACTGATGACCAGTGCTATGTGGGACATACTCCATTTGAGACGTTGATACTATGGAAATAGACCAAAGGGGCAGCCGTGTTAATGCAGTTTAGCAAAACAAATAAGGAATCCTGTGGCACTTAAAGACTAACAAATTTATTTATTTCATGAATTTTCATGGGAGAAAATCCCACTTTGTCAGACAATTTGAAGAAATGGAAATGGAGAGACTGTACAATGACCGGGCAGCAGATCCAAGTCAAAAGAGGCACTGCAGGGCCAGAATGCAGATCAGCAGGAAGTACTAGATGAGGGAAGTCAATGCCCAAACACAACCACAAGGGGGCACAAATGACGACAGGTCCACCCTTCTACAGCCATCAAGATGCTGAATCCATGCTTGATTGGGGGCAGGGGGAATACTGGGGCTCAACTGTCTGCTAAATACAACTTACACTAATTGCAAATGTAGTACTATACCCTACTAAAGGAATGGTGGGAGCATACATTCAAAGCATAAAAATGCTGACTCCCACCACTGGAAGTTCCTGAGCATGCAGATGCTGTATGCCAATCTTTACTCTTTGTAGGATGCATCTTTCTTCCTCTTCCATTTTTCATGACATGCTAGTGTGCAGAACTGGCAGACTTGTAGCCCTCCATCACAATGCATCTTTAGGACATGCCCCTCAAATGCACCAAATGCAATTCTACCCGATCCTTGTGTGGCCCATGCAAGAAAGGGCAAGGGGAGGTTCTTTTTGTCATTGCTGATAGTGCACATTCATTTGCCAGCAGGCAAAATTGGTCCCAATGTTTCTAATTTTTATTGTTGTAAACTCATTATCAACTCTGACTGCAAGCTGTACAGAAATCAAAGACCAAACTCACCATGTCCTAAGCCTGGACAGCTGCTAGGCTATATACTGCTCTGAGATAGTGACGTAAAACAGCAGTACATTTAATTTTGCTGCAGTTACTCTGGATTAAAAGTAGTTTAAGCGAGAGCAGTGCTGGACCAAGAGTACATTTACACAGCAATTAAATGTCCAGGGTTAGCCCAAATCAGCCAAGTTTAAGGCTACCAGATACCATGAAAAGGAGGACATTAAAGGACACATGGAGAAAATTGTGTTAATGTAATATTCTTCTGTTTTTAGGGAGCTCTGGAATGCCTCTGCCAAAAATAGGGTGTTCCAGCATACTTTAACCCCTGTAAAGTAAAAAGCCAGACAAAATCATGTATTTTTACAATGCCTGCCGGATGAAGGATGTGAAGGTAAAAAGGAGGAATGTCCTCCTTTTGCTTGACATCTGGCAACCCCAGCCAAGTTGGACTTGTGGGGCTCATGCTGCAAAACTGGTGGCCAGGGCCGTAACTACGGTAGGGCCGACCTGGCAAAGCCTCGGGTGGCCCGAAGCGCCTCAACTGAGCCGTGCTATTAAACGGGCAGCTTTGCGGCCCTGGTTGAGTGCCACTACTGGGCAGGGTCTGATGGGAATGCACCCTGGGCGGCAAAACGCCATGTTACAGCTCTGCTGGTGGCTCAGGCCCAACGCAACAACAGGCCGACCAGCCACCAGACGTGGACACGGCCACATGTTTGTGCCAGGGGAGGCTGCTGAGTGCCACCAGAAAGGCTGGGCATTCGGGCTAAGGTGACCTCCCAAGTCCGTGCTGCACTCACAGGGCCAGGGGAAGGGGCAGGAGGGCGCAAGCCAGCCTCCTCAAGCCGCCCTGGGAGTAGGAAGAGCCCTGCGGGCCATCCTCCGCCCCTCCAGGCCGCCAGCCAGAGGGATGGGATGCTGCCGCGCGAGCAACAAACAAGAAGCCGCAGCTGACGTCACTCATCTCCTCCCATTGGCCCGCGATCCCTAGGGGCGGGACCACTGCGCGAGCTCCGCCTTGTGTTTACCCGCCGCGCGCCGGCCTCGTGCCGCCGCATTAACGGTTTTAACCGCCGGCGAGAAGAGCGGGGGTCGCCGCTGTCTCCGTCTCCAGGCTGCGGACCGCAGCGGCCATCCCCGTGCCCCCCTCCTCCTCCTCCTCGAGGGGCAGCGCTGCCGGGTGAGGGCGGGGAGGGTTACCGAGGTTTTGGTGCCGCAGATTGACGCGCTCCCGAACCGCCGCCTCCGTTAGCGCCGCCATCGCTTTCAAACACTGCGCAGGCGCCGGTGGTTGCTGCGGCTGCGCCGCTTCTGGGGGACCAACCAGACGCTGCGTGGGGGCGGGGCTTGCGCGAGCGGCGGGGCGGGGCCTAGTGGAACGGCCGCCCACCGGCCCCTGATAAGGGCTGAGGTGGTGGCGCTAGGGGGGTTGGGCCTGTGCCTGTGGGGTTGAGGCATCTAGGCTGGCCATGTGGCTAGATCATAAAAAGTAAGGAGTTGAAAGACTAACCAATTTATGTATGGCATAAGCTTTTGTGGGAGAATAGCTTCAAAGCAGCTGTCAAAGTGGGATATTCTCCCACGAAAGCTCAAGTGCCACAAGACTCCTTGCTTTTTTTGCTTTACGAGACTAACACGGCTAACCCCCTTGAACTTCCCTAGCTCAGTGGTTCCCAACATTTTCTCTGCCGTGGCACACCTTGGGGCCTTTAATTAATTTGAGGCACACTGCTGTCTGGTTTCCAAATGAATTCATGAGGCAATGAGTCAATCCCAAGCTCTTTGACTTGTTTTTTCAAAAAAATTTGTGGCACACCTGCTCAGACCTGACAGCACACCTCTGTGCTGCAGCCAGGGCCATAACTACGGCGGGGCCGATGGGGCTTTGCCCCGGGTGTGCCGGAGCAGCTCAATAGAGCCACTCATTTAAAAGGTGCATTTTGCAGTACCGGCCCCAAGCACTGCTAATGGCAAGGGGCATGTTCTGATTGGAAGGTGCCCCAGGTGGCAAAACAGCACGTTACGGCTCTGGCTGTGGCACACTGGTTGGGAAATACTGCCCTAGATCTCACTTCTCCACTACACTGCATCGTGCTCCTGCAGTTCTGGCTGGGCGTTGGTGCAGGCTGCTGGTCCTTTCTCCTTTGAGTAGTCTGCAGCCATGTGCCCAGGGGCTTGTGCATTTTAACAGCATGCAGTTGGACTTTGAAAACTGGCTGGGATCTTGCTTTGGGGTCAGGGCTGTGTTGCCTCGTGCTGGCCTGAAGAAAATCAACCCAGTTACAATGGTTAATGGCAGTTGTTAATAATTTAATAATTGCCAGTGCTCATCTCTTTTTGTTCATAAAAGCCTCCTAGAGCCTGATAAGTCCTGCAGAAAGCACTGCATTTTTATTTTGTGGTTGCTGCTTATTTGATTAGCACTTCCTTGAAGAGTGTACTTCAGATGATGAAAAAAATCCAACAGAAAGTCTGCAGTGGAAGCCAAGCTACAATCAGAAACTGGGTTGGATTAGCTTTTTTCCCCTCAGGATGAGCCAGTAGTCTTGTGACACTTAAAGACTAACGGATTTATTTATCACATGAGCTTTTGTGGGAGAAAATCCCACTTCGTCAGATGCTTTGCAGAGGGGGAACTTACAGAATGGGATGAAAATAAATGCAGGAGAGTGTAACACATGGGATCGTGTAACACATGGGATCAGGTCATACTGCAACAGCAAATCAGAGCATTTGTAAGGATTCAGAGTCTAGGAAACAGCACACAGAGGGGGAGGGTGAAGTCAAATTACCTGTTATAATGTGAAAAGAATCCATAGTCATGCTTTAGCCCTGCTGCCCCTTTGGAACTTGATGAGCCAGTGTGTCACTGGCTTGCCGTGCTGCGGGTGGAACAGGCTGGACAAGTGCAAAAGCTGGACCTATGGCTCCTGCCCCTTCCTAAGCCAGCCACTCCACACCCAGGGGTGGAGCGGGCAAGCCCATGGGGTGGATTCAGCTCTCTTGCACCCGCCTGGACTGGCCCTTCCTGCCCCTAGGGAGGAACAGCCAGCTGTGGGGGAGGGGGCGCAGAGTCCTGCCTCTGGGCTGGCCTGCTCTGCCCTGGGCCAGCTGTTCCCTGCCCTGGGGTGGGTGAGCTGGCCCAAAACAGAGGTCGGGTTCTGTGCCCCTATCCCCACCCCCAGGGGGATGCAGAAGCCAGCTCAGGGTGCTACAACCCCTTGAGCTGGGCCTGCACAGGATTGTTCCTGCCTGTGAAACAGTTTCACTCTTCAACAGTTTTTATGTTAATGATCAGTTTCTATTATTTGTAGCAATAATAGTGATGAGTTCCCAAAGCATATTTTTTACAAAATAGTTTCCAGAAGTGGGAAAAAATATCCATAGCCAAGCCTGCCTTCCCTCAGTCTTGTAGGTATGCTCAATCACATGGTCTTAGATAAAACAAACAAGAAATCTTGTGGCACTTAAAGACTATCAAATTTATTTATTAAATAAATTTTTAGTCTTTAAGTGCTATAGGACTCCTAGTTTGTTTCACTGAACTAAACTAACATGGCTGCCTCTTTGGAACATGGTCTTAGATGTTGCAATGTCTAAGGTAAGACACTATGCTTTTCACACAATAGACCAATGGTTTTCAAACCACAGGTCGGGATCCAGTACTGGGTCTCAAGCTCTCAGGTACCGGGTCATGGCACCCCTGATGTTCCCACCAAAAGACTGGAATGCATTGCTCAATGAAGTAATTGTTGGGTCATGGGCATAAGTGATTTTTTTTCACCTGGGTCCCCCCAAAAAGTTTGAAAACCACTGCAATAGTCTGACTAAAAAGGTAGACTTTTATTAAATATAATAGCTCAAACATCCCAAATACTTAATGCAAAACCTTCCAACGTGATCCCACATATGATAACAGCAAATGTAAACCCATTAGTAAAATCAGCATTGATCTGGAGAATCAGTGCTAACTAGGCTCCCAACCCACCTTAGGGAGTGTCTTTCACGCCAGCTGTCCGCCAGCACCAACCACTGGTTGCTCACTCCATTCTCTAGTACTATTCCTTGGCTCCACCCACTGTCCACTAGCTCCACCCACCAGTCACTCCATCACTGCTCCTCTTCACTGATATCAACTCAGAGAGAGGAGAGTTCTCTCCTTCTAGTGAGTTCAGCTCTTAAATCTCAAGTAGCTATAAATAGCTACTTCCATAACAAAGAACAAACCTCCAAGAAGCCCAGCCAGATCTATCATTTGACTGGGGACTGGGGGAGGCTAAATGCCTCAAACATTCCGCCACAAAAGAAGCTATACAAAACCCCACTCCTACCCTCAACTTCTGTCAGGCTGAAACGTGGTCACCTTTTCTACAAATCTCTCTTTAAGTCAGGGTAGCTTTTATCCTTTAACTAACTGAGACAGATTTGAAACAGAGAGTAGCAATTCACCAAAATACAGTATTTTATATTTCCCTTAAGTAGCGTTACAGATATTGACAGATTTGTAATCAGATTAACCCCAGATACCATTACCCACTATGCCAGAGGTCTCAAACTCAAATCACCATGAGGGCCGCATGAAGACTAGTACGTTAGCCAGAGGGCCACACTACTGAAACCTTTTCATACAACAATATTGCAAATATCAGTAATGATAGTGTCATTGTGGGCCGCAGGATATAGCTGTAGGGGCCGCATGTTTGAGACCCCTGCACTATGCCCTGCACCCAGTATGCTAATACCCAATTGTGCTCTTTATGTTCATGCTAATACAGGACCCATGCAGATTAGATGCCCCCCCTTCAGAAGCTGTTGGACACAGCTTCTAAGCCTGCCTTACATCTGTAAATAATTAATATTTTTTCTTATGAATTCTATCAGAGCAATTATTCAATACATGGAAAAAACAAACATGTCTCATTAAAAGATTTTTCTTAAGTATGGTATTAAAAGACACTTTTTGGGCAATATACAGAAGAGGCTTAACAGCTTGCTGTAACGCTAATGAGCTACAAGGCAAATTGGAAGCACTTTTCATTGACTGAAGAAGATTGAAAAGAAATCTTCACAATTTTCCTGTGGAGCAGCTTCCACCATCAGCTAAAAACTGTCCTACGTAATATTTTTCTTATCACAAATTGCAAAAATACTGGAGTAGCGTATGTAAAGATAACAATTCTGAATACGTAGAACTGCCTCTGTCTCCTGGTCTATATACTGGAGTTAGTGGATGGACTAAGTCTTTTAACATATGCCAAGAAATGGGTATTAGTACATCTGTGAGTAGCAAAACAAGAAAGTCTTATATACTGGAAATCTAACACACCTTTAATATATTTGGAATGGCTAAATTGTCAAAATACAAGCTGGTTGGAGGGAAAAAAACTACATCAGCAACAAAATGAGCTAAAGATACTAAAAAGCATCATATGGATGTATTGATGTAATTTTGTCTAATGTATCTCATGCATAATGTCATTCTAAACAAAATTAAGATTTTTCAACAGGATGGCTATGTCGACACGTACATCGTTATTTCGAAATAAATTATTTCAAAATGAGTTGTTTTGAAATAAAGTCCTTATTTTGAAATAAGTTAATTTGAATTAAGAAAATGTTAATTTGAATTAAGGGAAAAGCTCAAAGTGAAATAGCATGTCCAAACACAGGACTTGCTATTTCGCTTTAGGAGAGGGGCACCATGGGAGATGTGGTAACATGGCCCCCTCCATGGGCTATGCCCCCACCCAATAGAGGCTAAAAGGAAGGTACCCTGGGAAGGAGAAGGGCAAAAGTGTTATTTCGAAATAATGGTTATTTCAAAATAACACATCCAAACGGCGTTATTTTGAAATAACCATTTCAAAATAACAGCTGCTTCGATTTAAAGAAGTTTAAGCTATTTCGAAATGACGGCTCTTATTTCAAAATGATGGAGCCTGTCATTTCGAAATAAGAATACGTTGTGTGGACCTAATATCTTTTATTCCGAAATAACCAGTGTTATTTCAAAATAAAAGAGATATGGACATACCTGATGTTTATTAAAAACAAAATAAAAGAAAAGACAACTGAAGCTAAAAGCAGAAAAACCCAATAATCTTGTCTATGGCATTCTTCTGTTCCTTCTGGGGTTTATTCTTCATTGGTTTGTGCTGCATTTCCGTTAATTTTAATGAAACACTACCAGATGTGTATCAGTGCAGAATTTTGTCTTCTTCCTTCCTGCCTCTTGATATGCTCTTGCGTCTTTTAAGTCTTGTTCACTTACCTTTGTAAATGATTCCCTAAAACATTTTCTGTTGACACTAGAGAAAGATAAGCTATCTTAGGTGTAATTAGCCATGGAATATTGCTTATGAGACATACAGTAACTTTGGACTCCATTGATTTTGAACTGGAACAGTATCATTGTGATTCAACATATTTTGCTTATGACCTATAAATTCACTATAGTGGACTTCTTATAAACCTTACCTTATTTAAAACCTAAGGGTGAAGTTCAATTTTACTAAATTATAGTTTTAAACAACTGGTTTACTCTCAGGTTTAGGCAGATGAGATTTTGAAATCTTCTAAATTATTACTTGATTAAACTTTTAATTTAAATGCAAACAAAAAGCTGTGTGACAATCTTGAAGCAGCCAAGCTTTGTATTAGCACCTCTTTTTATCCCTCTCTTAACAGTGGTAGTAAGGAAATTAGACTTACTGAGCATTGATTGCCAGTACAGCTCTTTTATTTTTATTTAAGACTGGTATCAGATTTCATTTTTTTCAGTCCCCCTTTTCTGCATATCTTTTCAAAACTAGTTGTCCAATATTCAGTAAGGACTTAATCCAGCTCCAGCTGGTGTCAATGGGAGACTTTCTGCAGACTTTAATGGGAGTTGGAAGGGTTTCTAAATTATGGTTCAGTTCTTCTGCCAGTTGATAAAATAAAAGTAGAGAAGCTAGTGTTGAGCGCTTAGCTTCTTCTCAGCCTAAGCAGAGTAATAAGCTTCCATACAGAGCTGGAGCCAACCCCCATTAAATTAAACAGAATCAGGATTGGGTCAATAGTGTGAAGATGTGCACTGAGCTAAGTCACATGAGTAAAACTTTTTGTTGTCACTGTCATAAGCACTGGTGCAGTGTGTGGAGAGAGGCCATGGTCAACACAGTGGCTTAAAGTATAATTATGTAATGCACCAATGTATGTATAATGGGTTTTTTCTTTATTTCATGGCATTCATGAGGCATACTTTGTAGAGTGTTTTCACCTACACTAGCTCACCTTAAGAAAAAGTGAGAGGGAAATTATCGGAGGGACAGCTACAGTCAAAAATTGCTTCCAGTCATTCCCATGCAACAGTATTTCTTAACCACCTGCTCTGGCTCTAGGCAGTTCTCTCACAACTTTCACTACATCTTTGCAGAATAGAGCCCTTCTTCAGATAATACCCTTATTGCCCTGAAACATCTATCATTTGAAACCAAATGGTGATGTGAGTCTATTTAGTTTCTCCCTGTCCAGACTTCCTTTACCTGCCTTACGTTAACAGGTATCTGAAAAAATCTTAATTATTTAGAGATTGTCCTGTCACCGTCATGTTTCTTATAAAAGATTTTCTTCTTCTTTTTTTTTTAAAGAGCTTTTTATTTACTAATGTCTTACTTGCCTTCTATGCCTGTAAACTCTTCTTAAACATTTTGGGCCTGATTCCCTTCTCATTACATTGGTTTTACACCATTATAAGCAGTTGAGTTTTCCCCCAGGAACTGAAATTAGAGGGCAATATTCAAATTTACAAGGGGAAGTGTTGGAAAACAACTTAATTGGCAACATTGTGAGTAGGGGTTTGGGTGGTTTAAGGGAATCCCCTTGATTTCAGTGGAGTTACTTCTGTTTTAAGCAGTGTAACTTAAGGAGAAGCAGGTCACTTGGCTACCACATTGTTGCTTTAAATAGGACAAAGGAACCAGATGTTGTTTGACAGTTGTGTGTCCTGTATTAAATTCATTTGTCTTATTAAATTTTATTTAAATGAATCGTGCTATGCCTCACTTGCATACCAGGGGGCAGTTTCATTGCTGACTTGCAAGGTGCATTCTGGAGAGTGAGTTTTTCTCTATATTCCAAGTTGTGTTTACCTTCCCACATCACTGTCTTGCATACCTAGAAAGCAACTGAGCAAAACCAACCAGTCACCAGCGTTGCTTAACTTTCTAAGGCAGAATGGGAGAAATGACCAAAAAACCACAGAACATTACACTAAAAAAACCCTCAGCAATGACACAGTTAGGCTTACTAACCGCATGATTCATTGTCTGATGGAAGACACAGTGCAGTTCATTAATTAACCATAGTGCTGCGATGCTGTTACCACCACCTGTATAGCATTGTTCACTCACCCTGACTTTTTGCCATATTTTCCCTGCAACACTTAACTAATTTTTCATATTCTGTTAGTTCTTATTTCATCTCCTTTGTCATCCATCCAACCACCATGATCTGTTACTCTTTTATTTGTTGCATCTTCTACCTACAAAGCAAGGACAACGTCTACTTGTCAGATTCTTTGTTCTTTTCTGCCTGCCTTGTGCCACAGCAGCCATTCACAGCAGCCTTAAAACCAATTTAACCAACCACTCCTTGGGTATGTCCACACAGGCTTCTTATTTCAAAACAACAGAGGTTGTTTTGAAATAAAAAGTGGCATGTCCACAAGATGAACCGTTATTTCGAAACAACGGGACCTGTTGTTTCAAAATAATGGCCGTTATTTTGAAACTGTTAAACCTCGCATCTAATTGAAATAGCCGTTGTTTCGAAACAGTTGTTTCGAAACAATGATGTTCAGACACGTTGTTTCGAAACAACCCATTGTTTCAAAACAACATGTCTGAACAGCCTTGTTTTGAAATAACCATTTTGAAACAAGGGCTATTTCAAAAGCAGGCTTTCCCTTAATTTGAATTAACAAACTGTTAATTTGAATTAACTTATTTTGAAATAAGGACTTTATTTTGAAATAACTCATTTTGAAATGGGTTATTTCGAAATAATGATGTATGTGTGGACATAGCCCTTCTGTGTAGACCTAACTAGACACTGTCTAGCTTCCACATGGAGATGACCCCATAATTTGAGAAAGATTCTTTCCAATTAATATATCAAGGAAAAATACAGGAATGACTGCCACAGAGAGTGGTATATTCTTTTAGGCTATGTTCGCACACGGGGTTATTTTGATACAAGTTGTTTCAAAACAACTTGTATCGAAATAAGGCGTTATTTCGAAATAAGGCATTATTTCGAATTAAGAAAACGTTGATTCGAATTAAGGAAAAAGCTCAAAACGAAATAGCATGTTCGGACCAGTTATTTCAAAACAAGTCACCGTCGTTTCGAAATACTTGTTTCGAAATAACATGTTCTGATGGGATTGTTTCAAAACAGTCATTTTGAAACAACGTTGTTTCATCACCAAATAGGGTTTAAGTTGTTTCAAAACAATGGTACATCGTGTGAACATGGCATTTCTTATTTTGAAACAACCTCTGTTGTTTTGAAATAAGACTGCTGTGTGAACACACCCTCAGAAATATGTACATTCCATTCCATTCTGGAGATGTTAGCTATATTCATTAGAATATAATGTTCTGCTGGATCCTAAAAGAGTATATGGCTATTCTAATATGCGGGTTTATTTTTTTCTTTTTAATTGACATCTCTGGATTGCTTAATGCTTTTTAAGCTGTGCTGCTCTTTTTAGACAATCAACAGACATGTCTGCCACACTTAAATGCTGCATACTTTAGAAACTGGGCATAAATCCCTGGCAGATCTTAGAACAGGCTTAGAAACTGATCTGAAAAGTAAAATATTCAGATGAAATCTCTTTTTTTTGTTTGGGAAAAATATCTAGCAATAAATCTTTATCAGTTATAACTGTTAGAAAGTAGACAGGACTGTGAGCACTTTGGGACAGACAAACCTATTATGGACTGAGATTTGATGGTAAAACAATATATAAATTTGAATGGGTAAAAACTGAATTACAGATTCCTGTGGGTTTGCTTTCAAGAGGTACCTATATCTTATGAGCAAATGAAAATAAATATCAACTAGCAAACACTGTGTTTTTAAAAAAACAATTATTTACACTTACTAATGAATATTATACAGCTTACCAGTTAGATGAAGTAGTAGAATCTTAAAGACTTTGGATGAGCTCCTCAACTTGTGTATATCAAGTAGCTTCAGCTGAACTATGCCAGTTAATACCAGCTGAGGAGTTAGGCATTTAACTCTTAATTGCTCCATATAAATGCTTGATTTCTTTACTCATCTTCTGTACATCTAATGGGGTAAAAATTTGAAAATTAATGGAGAATGAGGGGCCAATTGTTAAATGAAGAACAATGGAATTTATTAAGGGAAGACAATATGCAAGTCTTAAAATAATGAGAATTAAACTGGTTAATTTAAGACTTCAGCCCAGAGAATATAATATTCCAAGGATAACAGAGAAACTTACAGGAGGGATGTCCAATTCTTATTAGTAATGCCAACAAGCAATTTGCAAGTGATGCCATGTGATGTAATGCCTGTCCTCAGTTTGTTCCTCTATGGAATTTTGTGAGTCAAGAGCCTTTTGCAGGAACAGACTGAAGTTACTCTTAATCTGACTTCTTGGATGAATATCTGATGTCAAAGCTTTCCTCAGCACATGGAACAAAACGTTACTGAACCTAGCATTAACCACTGTAAGTTATGTTGCAATATGGTATTAGAAAGTAAATGTTTGTGGAGGAAGGATGTTTAAAATTGTTAACAACTGCAATGAATTACAAAACACTGTGAAATACCATGTACATCATACTATAAAATTTCTCTTTTTAATTGATGATAATTTAAAAATCTATCAATTAACTTCGGCTATGTTATTATTACATGAGGCATCCAATCCGCCAAAACTGGATGCAAATAAATATAATGAGAAATGTTCCAAAGGGGAGCCATGTTAGTCTAGTTCAGCAAAACAGATGTAAGGCAGGCTTTGAAGCTGTGCCTAACAGTTTCGGGGGGGGGCAACTAATTTGCATGGGTTTAGTATTTGCATGAGCACAAAGAACATATTAGCATAAATATACTATTGGTTTAGGGCAATGTGGATAATGGTATTTGGGATTATTCTGATCACAAATCTGTCAATATCTGTAATTTTACTGATGAGAAATGTGTGATACTGTCTTGTAATATGTTACTTTCATGCTTGATCAAACTCTGGTTAGGTTAGTTAAAGGGTAAAAGCTACCCTTAGCAAAAAAGAAACTTGAAAGAGAGGCCACTGCCTGTTTCAGCCTGAGAAAGTTAAGACAGGGATGGGGGGGGGGGGTCGCATAGCTGCTTTTGGAGCTAAGCCCTGAGGCATTGCTTCACCCCGAACTCCATTGTCAAATGGTAGATTTGGCTGGGCTTCTTGTGAGGCCTTTCTTTGTTATTTTAATGGAAGATGCTGTTTGCAGCTACTGGAGGTTTAAGAGCTGAAATTGCTGAGAGAGGCAAACCCTCTCTCTGAGCTGAAATCACTGAAGAGGAGGGGCAGATGGAGTGAATGACCAGCGGACAGAGCCAGTGGGCAGTGAGATTGGCCAGCGGTGGGCTGGACAGCGTGAGTGACCAGTGGGCGGAGAGATGGTGGACAGCAGGCAGAGTCCAAGGACAGCTCTAGTGGACAGAATGAGTGACCAGTGGTTGACACCAGTGGACAGCTGATGTGAAAGACACTTCCCACATGCTGTGGGGTTTGTTGGAAGCCTGTTTTGCACTGATTCTCCAGATCAGTGCTGGTTTTGCTGTCAAATTCACATGTGCTGTTATGCTGTGTGGGATCATGCCGGGAATGTGTTTTGCACCAATTGTCCGGATCAGTGCTGGTTTTGCTATTGAATTCACATGTGCTGTTATGCTGTGTGGGATCATGTTGGGAACATGTTTTGCACTGATTTTCCAGATCAGTGCTTATTTCTGTTATTTGGCCTTTTACATTCAGTTCTTACTACTATTAAAAGTTCTGTATGCTACACTCAGACTCATGCTTGTGAGCGGGGAAGCATTACCACTTTGGAGTGCCCAGGAGATAGTGCATGATTTCTCAGAAATCTGGGTGGGGGCTTGAGCCAGTTGGTGGTATTACATTATTTGGCCCTTGTTCTGCCATCTCACACTGTTAGAAGGGTTATGCAAACAAGGAGTCTGATGGCACTTTTAAAGACTAACAGATTTATTTATTGCATGAGCTTTCATGGGAGAAAATCCCACTTTGTCAGAAACTTAAAATGGATATGTTTTACTCCAGTAATTTCTTGTCATCAGTTGAAAAGCTAGCAGAGTATTCTGCAACTCATTCTACCCCAGGTAGTTTTGTGACACAAGATAAAGCAAAATTGTTTCTGAAAGCCAAATTAGAAAGCATTAGAAACCAAATGAACAAGGGGGAGCTTCTAAAATACCTTTCAAAATCAGAGCGAGGGTCTGCCTCTTATTCCATGAGTAGTCCCATTCATTTCATTGCAACATACCTCTTAATGGTTAACAATAGTTTCAGAAATGTTAGATTGTGTACTGATGAAATTGCAACTTTAGTGGGACTACTCACTGAGTAAGTTACTATTCAGTGTGAATAAAGAAGGCAGAAACTGCTTCAGGGGAAGGGGCTATCAATGCAGTGATTAAATTCCTTTTAAAGGCATTAAAACAAGTTTGAGTAAAACAAATTCTTTTGATGACTTCAGTTCAGGAACACTTCTTACTCCTAACAATATTTCTTTGAGTTTGAAGACTGAGTCCATAGACTATACATAGAAATGGAATACAGGCAATAAAAGAATCAGTTACATCCACTAAGAACATAGAAGGCTATTTAAATACGTAAAATATTTGCTAGCATCTACAAAGAGTTTTAGACCATGTTTTGCAATTAATAGACAATAACTCACTGGGTTAAAAATATATGTAAGAAATAATTGAACCAACTGTGGAAGAAACTGATAAGGCACTATTTAAAGCTCCTATCACATAAGACAAAATAAGAGAATCAAGAACATTGAATCTGAGAGGGCTTGATTCTCTGCCAACTAAAGTCAATGGCAAAGGTGCCTTTGAATTAGATGATATAATAATTAGACTCATAATGATAGGGTCTGATTGCTTTGCTGTTTCCAAAGCAGCTAAATATTCATTTCTCCCAAATTAGCTCTTGTATTTAATAAACTTATGAGAACATTAAATTTCTCTGCTTTGGAAAAACATCCAGTCCAGTGCTTTCCCCTTCATTCTGCCTGATTTTCTTTACTGAATATTGGTAGAAATATGGCTGTGTCTACACTTACAATTTAGTTTGAATTAATGAGGATTAATTTGAACTAAATTAATGCATGACTACACTGGTTTCATTACTTCAAACTAAGGAATTCCTTAATTCAAAGTAATGAACCCTCACTTCGAAGTTATAAAACCTCACTTAACTTTGAAATAACGGTTAATTCAAATTTATTAGTTCGAATTAATCCAATGGAGCTGTGCTAATTCAAATTAACTGTTAGTTTAAATTAATGTGGTTTCACCTTCTTCATCCCAGGGTGCCTTCCATTTTCTATGTATTGGGTGGGGGCATGGCCCTTCTTGAGTGCCATGTTGCTTCACTTCCCTTGGTGCCCCCTTCCTAAATTGAACTAGCAAGTCCTGTCCATGGACATGCTAGTTCGATTTGGGTTTCTAGTTGGGACATGTTAGTTCAACTTAACTTAGTTCGAATTAACCATTATTAGTTCAAATTAATTACTTCAAGCTACATTAATTCGATCTAACTTCTTACTTGTAGAAATAGCCTATATCACGTACCACAGAATTTTAGCCACTTGTGTGTATAATTTACTATCAAAATTAATTTATGCAGCCCAATCAGACCTTAATAAGGGATAACATACCTTAAAATTTTTAAGAAATATAGGGAGTGTACCTTTAATTGGATTGTCCAAGAAAAATTAAATTTCATATTGGTACAGTACCTCTAAACACAGAAAAAACATTTCATTGAGTTGAATGGCGGTTCCTTAAATACTGTTTTAATCAGGCCCATGAGAGGGATTCTTAAGTTTTTTATAGTATAGAAGACATTTTAATAGAAATAATATAATGGATGGCTCTCCTCCCACTCATGATCTCATAATTTCCCTAGAGCGACTACACAAATGTTTTAATGGTACATTTATGTTAGGCAAGTAGTTCATGTTTTTCTTACTCTCTTTTAATACAGTTCATCAGCTGGAAATAAAGAGGAGGAGTTGGCACCATGTGGGACCATCTATTTTATCACAAATGGCAATAGTTGTGGAATCTACCACTGGAACCTCAGGATATTAAAATACAGGTAATAGTGAAGTATAAAATAGGACTATATGCAGATGATATTTTTTCAGTATGGTCAGGTCCTCAAAGTTGCCTCTCTGAGGTTATTTTAATTAAATGTAGTTGGCAGGGACTAGAGACTAAAACTCAGTATTGTGAAATCAGAAATCTTGACTATTATGTCATCAGCAAAGAGCCATATCATGTTGTGTTTTAACTGTCACTGACTTCCTTGAAAGATTTTGCATTCTGAAAATTTTGTATAGAAAAATATATATTCTTAATGAGACTAATAAAAATATAAATAAGATACCTAGGTTTTAGATGGTAGATGTCTCCTGAAGGAATAACATTTGAACTGATTTAACATGGAGGATCTTGTACAATTTTTGGGTTGGGCGATTTTAGGAACTGAGGTTAATATGCTCGCTACATTGGGTTCACTTTCCCAATTCTACAAGTTTTACTGAGAATGAAGGGAACTCCTAGAAAATTTTCATGTGGTATATACAACTGAGCCAAGTTCCAAAGCGGTAGCCATGTTAGTCTAGTTCAGCAAAACAAACTAGAAGTTCGGTGGCACTTTTAACTTAGTGTGGTGTCTGCATGTACGCTTTATTATCTTGCACAGGACAAAACCTTAGGCAAAAACCCCTCTTGTCCACTCACACAGGGCTCCCTGACATCCCTCTCCCAACTGACTCACCCATGTGAGTGCTCACTGCAGCTCCCCATACTTGTAACAGGGTTTGAGACTTTTGCTGAGTGAATTGCACAGGCAGCGCAGATGGGACACAGGCTGCTGGAAGCAGGGCAAGGTCAAGCAGGCCCTCAGGGTGGAGCGCTGCTGTAGTAGCTGGCTCCATAGCAGCAGTGAGGACAAGCAGCACTGCCTGTCCCACTGTTCACTGAGGTTTGACCTTGTGGTCCTGTGTCACGATGGAATGGCCAGCACTGCCCCTCCTTGCTGATGTGGGGCCAATCTGCACAACAGCATCTTTTTTTCCTTTCCCCCCTGTAAAGACCTCCAGCACCCTGCTAAGATGCTTGAACAAAGCACTGTGGACTGTGCGAATGGATTTACCTTCTAATGGAGAAAATTTACCTTCCCACGTTAGTAGTTTTCATTATAATCCAAGTTTTCTTCACACAAATTAAAATCTGAACTATCGATTTGGATTTGCCTCACTTTACATCAGTCCAAATGAGAGAAGAATCAGATCCTATTGAAGTGGCACAATGATAACATAAAAATAAAGTATGTAATACTCTCAGAAGTCAGGGGAAAGGAGGAAAAAAACAGTGTGTTTGTTGGGAAGGAAGGTGTGGAGACAAGATGAACTTGGCTGTATATGAAATAGAAAGCCACCTGAGCTGGTTAAATATAAATGTGAAAGCTGCCTCACCTAAATACCTTGCGCATTTATAATGACGCCAACATCCATGGCATAATCCTAGCAACAGTAGATTTATTATTGAGTGGGGACATGGTCCATTCATGAATTGGTCTAAAGGTAGAATGTGGGTGTTATATTTCTAAAGACTCATAACAGTTCATTTTGCCGCCAGCAATGATAACTGTATAAACTTGCACCATGAGCAGGGCTTCTGAGCTCGTCGAGAGTGTGTGACATTGGATAGGATGTGGTAGCCCTTTTTTAAAAATCATTATAACTGATTTTGTAATGAAATGCTGTGTGCAGACATCCTTGTTTTGTCTACATTCTAAAAATTGTATTTGATATTAGAGAAAGCCAGTGAGTAAGTTTGGCTTTAAAGTAGGTAGAATAGTTTTGGAATCACATTGTTATATGAAGTTATTCTTTATAAAGAGAGTTACAACAAGCTATTTGCCAGAGATTAAATTCTGACAAGTAGGCCCTTGTAAATTTGGCTTTAAAATAATTTAGCAGCCCCACCCCCCACCCCTCATTCCTTCTTGCTTCATGTTGACGTACTACTGATGTGCTGCTACTGATATTGGTCTTAATTAAGAAGTCAAGAAACATGGCAAGTGGGAGTCAGAAATAGGGTTCACAGTATAACCCTGAACTAACTTGGGTGGGGCTTTCTTTCAGCACATGGTCCAGATTTGCCAAAGAATTTTTCAAACTTTTTTGTATTCATTTTAATCTCAAACTTGAAGGCAAACTGTGGGAGTGCTAACTCAGATCAACTAAAACAAAGAAACATAATCAACTTCACTGGGATCCCTAATAATCAACCAGCTCCAATGAAGATGCATTTTGTGCCTAAGTACTGAAAGCAGTACAGTCTGCTTGAGACATAAGAAAAGCAAATGGCCTTAAAAAGTGATTGTAGGGAGTGAACAGTCACTCTAGGTAAGCATTGGGTAAAATTTGGTTTGAGAAAATAACTTATGTGAAAATGCCAAGAAACTGATAAAAATTACTTTGCAGAAGGGATGATTACTGAGAGTTTTTACGATGTTGACACAGAAACAAGTGGACCCTGTGAATGTAGTTGGAACTATATAAGCATATGGTTAAATTCTTTTCTCTAATCCTTACAACAGAAATCTCCCACTCTTATGTATTTTCTGTTCTATCAAGGTGCTGTTAAATGGTGTCACAATGTTTCTGCATACATACAGAGAAAAATAACTGAAAAGATTCACTATGCAACTTAAATAGGAGAATTAAGTTCTACTGACCTTTTTTTTTTAAAAAAAAAGAGAGGGTTCCTACCAGATGTTTTTATCTTTCCAATTCATTTTATCTGTGGGTAGGAAACTAGGAAGTCCTCACAACATGAAAATTGCATTTATTTAAGGCACTTATGAAAGCAAAGCATCTCCATCACTCCAGAATCTTGAAATATAAATAAGATGTAATAAAAAAATTTCTCTCATGATCACAAGATTTAAATTCATTAGTAAGATGAGCAAAGATGATCACAAATTTGTAATCTTAAATTGTAATCAACAAATCTTCATGCAAAAATTTAGATGGCCACTTTAATCAAACGTAGGGTGATACTCTGTCTTTAGTGAACATTCCCACATTTGAGGCCTCACAAATATGTGTCAGCTCCCAGCATGGGGTTAGAGGTGGAGTTTCTTAAAGAGTCCGCAGATAGCCTCATGGGCATTTTGGCTGTGGCAGTCCCATCAAAGGTGAACTTATTCCTCAAACAGTCTGTTATGGATCCAGTCACATTTAAGGCAGACCCTTCCTCTCTGGCCCCACCTCAAAAAGAGCAGAGAAAAATATTACAGAAATACTTATATTCCCACCCTCCTCCATTGTGGCTACAGTAGCCAATGAGCAAGGCACATGAGGGCAGTGTGGTGCAACCCCCAAGCAAAAGGACTCAGAAAAGCTAGACCTGTTCAGTAAAAAGATTCATTCTACTGGTAGATTACGTTTGCACATTGCCAACCAGCAGGGCTTACTTGACAGGTATAACAACATCTGGTTCTCCATGGCAAAGTTTAAGACTTTTTGCCACAGGAATCCAGGCAAGAATTCTCTGTTTTTATGGAGGACAAGAAAATGATAGCCAGAGCTGTTAGGAAGAATTTCTATGCTAAGCAAATTAATCCCCTTAAAATCAAGTTTAACCCCACTAGAGAATTGGTCAATAGAGTAGCTTATTTGTAATGATTCCAATCCCACAGAAATATAGTAAAACAAAACAAGGATTTATTGTAAGGGAGAAATGAGTATTACTACAGAAGTAAGGGTGCTTGGGAGTTAACAAAGGTCAGGAGTTGAACCTGGGCCCTTTACCATTAAATGCAAAACTGGGGCTAAGGGGTAAACAGTCTCTACAACCGTCCTCCCAGCTGGGTGCTGACTCTGACCTACAGGCATAGAGTCTCCACCCTGCAACAGTACCAGGAAAACAAATGACAAACAGATTACATGACAGGAGGTACAGCATATCCCCTTCTCTTCAGGAATACCAAGGAATGACAGATAATCTTTTCCTTTGGAAGAGGTGTTGGAGGGAAAAGATTTGAACCTCAAGGTGTAAAAGGTATCCCTCAGGTAGGTCCGTTCCCCACCGCAGACATCTAGTCACTCTGACGCCCTCACTCCACAGCAATAACCAGGACTACGTATTGCAACCTCAACCAAAGGCTTGTTAAACAATGGGAAGAAGGAAAGGGGTTATTAATTCCGCAAGGTATCAAAATCAGCAAAGTATCACACAGATAAGTGTCACCGTCTAAGCTAACCGAAGTAAACACATGCAACTCACAGAATCAAGCACATGTTCTTTCCCAATAACACATCCAGAACCCACAGGACCACCCAGCATCCAGCAGGTAAATACCTCTGGCCCTTTTCCCATGTAGGCAAACGCCTAATAGGTGGGAACACCCCACCACTGCACTAGACCCTGTTGTATTCATGGTCTTTTCTTCGCTGGTCGGCGTTGGTTCCGAAACCCTTGAGGCCGATCCGTCGTCATCCTGGGCCTTTGGAGCAGACCAGACTTGCAGCGTCTGCTTCAGGGTCTCTTCTGACCTGTCCTTAACAAGTGTCTATTCTGCCCCTAAACAATGTCCATAAGCAGGGCTCCTGTTCTCAAATACAATCAATCTGTTTCTGCTTCTTCGGGGACTTGATGTGGAAAATCCTTTTTGGGCCTTCCAGGACACCCAGGGTGTTAATGCTTGAGAGCTTGATCCTAAGATCAAATCCTCAGGCTGGCACAGTCCCTCAGTGGGCGCCCCTTAAATACTAAGCATCCCACCAATCCGAGGCCATTATTTTTATACCTTTGGGGATCTCTCATAGAGTGCTATGTTGAAGTTTCCAGACTTTTTGCACTCCACACGCTGCAGGCTTCACACAGTCTCTGCTGTTGCTGGGCTGGCTCTAGTAGTTGGCAGCCTGCCAGCAGCTACACAGCTCCCAGTTACATAACTCCTAATCACTAACAAAGTGATACTAAACTACGCTAAGCTACTACAGCTCTTTCCTGTTGCTGGGGAGGAGCGGAGATAAATATAACCCGCACACGATAACAGCAACATAGACAACAAATATATAAATATCCAAAAGGAATAAATTTTCCCAACAGAGGTGGCTTTCAGATTGCCACTCAGGTGGACAGCCCAGAGACAGGGTTGTTCCCTAGTTCTTCAAATCCTACGTAGTGGGCTCGAGGGGCTGAAGCCCTCAGGATTGTTGCCGCCTGGTTTACAGCTGTCCGAGCTGGGCAGAAAACCCAGAGAAGCAGGAGTGTCTCACAGCTGAGGGCTGGTTAAGGTCAGAAAGAACCTCCCTAATGGGACAGGTGGGAACATCTGATTCCCTGGAGCCAGACCATAAGAGCCTGGAAAAGGGAAACAGGGGGGCATGGCTGGGCTGGAGCCCTATATTCCTATTGCCTCAGAGCCAGCAGGGTTGAGAAGCCCGAACCCCCAGGCATAGCTTAATCTGTAGGGGAAAAGGGACTTGTACTGTAAATAAAGCAAGTATAGATGTTGCACCAGAACCAAAAAAGGCATGAAAGTTGTCTGTCCTGAGGGGGAAAGTGAAGAGGTATGCTACATCCTGGAACAGCCAATCACAAGGCTCCCTTTTCCCACCTCTTTAAAATTGTGCACTCAGCATTGCATTGCACCACAGTGTGCAGATGGCCCTATCCCTTATCTTATAAGATCTTATCAGTGGAACAAACCATGGACTTAATTTCCAAAGGGGCAGCCGTGTTAGTCTAGTAAAGCAAAAAAAGCAAGGAGCCTTGTGGCACTTAAAGAGCTCTTCAAAGCATCTGACGAAGTGGGATTTTCTCCCATGAAATCTCATGCAATAAATAAATCTGTTAGTCTTTCAGTGGCACAAGACTCTTTTCATGGACTTAATGTGGGGCATACCAATTAAAACAAAGGGGTTAATTTTGGGTATCAAATAATTCTCTACAGAGCCTTTCTCCAAGCAGCCTTTGAGGTAGTTGTCATGGCAGCCAGAATGATGGCATCAGCCATGATCAAGAAGATGTATTACTGGCTAATATGGGGAGTCCAGCAGTCCATCTAGTCTCTTACCGATGAGGTAACCTCCCTATTTTCTGAACAGATGGACTCAAAACTCTGTGGTCTGAAAGATTCTAGGGCTGCCCTCAGATCCCTGGGCCTCTACTGCACAGCACCATCAAAGAAGCATTTCAGAACTCAACAGCTTTCTATGCTTCACTGTCTCAACAGGATCTGTTTAAGAAACAGAGCAGGGGTTACAAATGTAGACAACCACCCAATTCTTCTCTACCACACTACAGGCCTTTCACAAGATATCCTTCCCTGCCCCCCTCCCCATTTTGTTTCCAGAATGACTCTCCCACTTCAGCCCAGCATGATCTTTCATCACCTCAGACTGTTGGGTGCTGAGTACACTGGAGGAAAGTTAATCCATTCAGCTTTCTTCCATTTCTGCCTCCCACCCCCCCACTGCCCATCCCTGGCCCTTTTCAGGGAACTGTCTCAAGAGCAGCTTCTAGTTCAGGAGGTGCAAGCCCTCCTGTGAGTAGGGATGTGGAGGAGGTGCCTTAGAATTTGCGAGGTCAATGATTTTACTTCTCTACTTCCTAATCCTGAAAACCAAGGAGAGCCTTTTCACCATCCATAAATCCATGCAGATCCTTGTGTCAGTAATAGACAGAATGAAAGGACTACCAGTTTTTGCACAAAGAATTTCAGCCTGTGTCACTCAGGAGTGTTGGTGCCCCAGGGCCTGCCCCTGGCCACGCCTCCAGCCCCAATTCTGCGCTCAGGCCTGACCCAGCCTCCAAGCCTGCTGCTGCCAGCCTGGCCCCAGATCTCTGGCTGGGGGACAGGGCAGTGAGCAGCAGCCGTGGCTGCGGGCAGCCCAGCCTAGGATGGAGCTAGAAGTGGCTGCCGCGGCTAGCCGGGCCCTGGATCTCCGTCTGGAGACCAGGAGAGGCAGGGGCCATGCCAGGGCTTGGGGCACTGGTGCTGGGATTCAGGGCACGGCCATGTGCCAGGCTGCAGCGATGGCCCTGCTATCACTTCCTGTATTTGTACTTGTTATGAGGAGGTAGGTGTCCCATCTCATGCTAACTTGACAGCCCATTTGACAAGAAATCAGGCTTTATCGGTGACATTTCTGGCCCAGATTCCAATGCAAGATATCTGCAGAGCAGCAAACAGGTCGTCGATACATACCTTCTCCCTCTGTCTATGCCATCATCCAGCAGTCTAGGAATGATGCCAAGTTTGAGAGAACAGTGTTGTAATCTGTATGCCCATGAATTCTGAGCCCACCTCTTCAGATACTGCTTGGAAGTCCCCTAATGTGGAATGGACATGAGCAAGCACTCAAATGAAAAAAATAGTTACTAACCTTTCCTTAACTATTGTTCTTCTTCTAGATGTGCTGTTCATGTCTATTCCACAACCCATCCTTCTTGCGCCTCTGCTGGAGTTAACTAGCAAGAAGGAACTGATAGTGTGGGCCCAGCTGGGCCCCTTCCACAGGTGCATGGATGTGTGGCAGCAAAAGGGCTAGAAACAGCCCAATGGATACCACTGAGGGAAAAATCTCAGTGACAGTGTACATGGCATTGTCACACTTAACACAGAGTAAATGTGAGCAACACATTTTAAAGAACAACAGTTATGGAAAGGTTAGCAACAACTTCTTTGCTATCCTTTGGAGACTTCCAGTGCACACTACCTTTCAGAGAAAGTTCACTCTTCTGGCCAGTGGATGAAGGCTGGGAAGACATAATCTGATCCCTTCTTACTCTATATTTGGGAGACTAATCCTAGTGTCAGCCTTGTGGAGTCCTTGTCCTTGGGCAAGCACAAGGAGTTGAATGTGCCCTGCTTTTGCATGAGGGCTGCTCTCTTGGCCAAAATATCAGGTATTAAACTAGAAGCCTCCAGGTGTGAAAAGCCGGAGAGCCAAGCCCCTCAAAGCATGGCTATAGTAAATTTGTCCTGTGTAGGTTGTGCACAGAGAAGGATATAACACATGCTTACCAGGGTATTATACTGGCACAGGGCCATGTATAAAGAGGACGATTCCTTGTCCTTTTCCACTTGTGCAAAGTAGGGAATAAATGCTGAATAAATGTTTGCTGTATAGATATACATCTTAATTATGACTGTATGCTTCCCCCAGAAATACATTACACTTTTAATGTATACACATATCTCAGCCCTGCATATTTGTTAATTATAATTTAGGTTTTGTGTTACATTGTGGGGAAGCTTAATTTGTACTGTTTCCTAACGTGGCGGTTGAAGGAAGCTCCTTGTGGAAATGTGGAGTGTGTCACTTGCGGTGGAAATGTGCTGTGTGGGCAATGGACTACAACCAGAGTGTCCAACCTTTTAGTGCGAGGGGCCACATTACAATTTCTTTCTCACTCTGGGAGCCAGTGAGCAAATTTCAGATGGGGAGGGGTGCTTCTGCTGCACCTGGCTGACTGGCATGGGCCTGGGACTGCAGGGAAGCAGGGGTACAGGTACAAACTTTTATTTTTGTCAGTGGGTGCTGGCAGGCTGGGGAGTTATGGAGAAGGTGTGGGGGGAGAACACATAACTGGTCATGTGAGCCACGTCTTCCCCATGCCCAAGGCCACTGTGCTCTCCCCACTTCCTGAACCACTTACAGGAGTGGAAAAGGGTGGTGTGGAGGGGTTGGCTCTGTCCCTCTCCCACTGCACCACCCCACAGCACATTTGGCTACTATCTCTAGCACCTGGGTGAGTGGGCTGTGATCCCTTCCAACCCTGGTCCCTCTTGCCTGCAGGTGCTTGACTTGGGGAAGTGTCATCCCCTTCCTGTCCTGGGTTGGCTGTGGGACTGTACCAAAATGAAATGGTCTGAAAACTTCAGTAGGTAGGGAGGGAGACAAGGAAACTGGGAGTTCTGGTTCTGTGTGGCCCCTGCCCATAGCACCCAGCCTCTTAGCAGGCAAAGAGCAAAATCTGAGCTGGCTGGGGTTGCTGCCAAGTGTTGTCTTCAGGGGGCTGGCCTGGGCTGTGTTCCTGCTGGGCTTGCCTAGCATCATGCAGGGGGGATGAGGGCCTCTAGTGGAATGGGGAAGGTTAGCCTCCCAAGGGGAAGGGAATTGCACTAGATGCACAGCATGCAGCTGCAGCAGTGTCCCCTCCCAGCCCAAATCTCCTACATCCACCGCTGCTTCTGAATCCTGGTTGGTACAGTGCAGCAAGGTGCATTGGTCTGGAGTGGAGGGGAGGGCCTGCTCCCAGCTGACGTGGGACTGGAAGGGGGAGGCTGCTTCTTGGCTCCAGCTGGTGGGGGATGGGGCACTGCTGCTGTACCCGGCAGGGTTGATGGTAGCCTTTGATGGGGCACATTCTGGCCCCCAGGCTGTGGGTTGGACAACCCACAGTTAAGAGATGTCCTGTAGCTAGGTATTTTCTTGCTTTTTAGGGTTTGTGTTGAAGGGAATGTCACATGTATTCGGCCTTATTTTTTTCTAAAGTAGGCTTTTGTTTATGATGGAGAAGTCAGCCATTTGAAAGTATGACCATTTGGAACCAAAGACAAAGTAATCTTTGAAGACTAAAACTTCTGGAGCAAGGGTATCAATATATGGCCCAGGGGCTGCAAAATGTATTTATGCAACCTGCCTCATAGATCCAGATTGTGTAGTCTTAGCTTGCATTTTAAAATTAGTTTCTGTCCCTCTGTAATGGGGTACACAGATCCCACACTAACTGAGAGTTTGAGACCATAAGCCTAGTAATACCTTCGTGCCCCCAACCCCATTACACCTACGTGAGGTGTCAAACCTGACCGGAGAGTTAAAAGAGGAAAGCCGAGCTCAGTAGTGACTGATTGGGAGAGGGAATGGTCCTCTTGAGCTAGCCCTGTGATGGAAAGCATGGGTGGGGCCAAAGTCTAACCAGCGATTCCTAAATGTCAGAGCCCCTTAGGGCAGATAGGTCTGATGTAGGTTTTTTTGCTCTCTCTAACTAGTTTGGTCCCCTTTTTGGGGATCTGCAGAACAGTCAGCCTGGTAAGAGGCTGTTGGAAAGGCCTAGGTAGGAAGCAACCTAGGTTTACAGCAGCAGAGCTGATTAAACAGACCTTCCATTCTCTAACAAATTTATTTATCACATGAGCTTTCCTGGGAGATATTCCACAAAAGCTCATGAGATAAATAATTTGTTAATCTTTAAAAGTGCCACAGGACTCCCTGTTTGTTTTGCTGAACTAGACTAATACAACTACCCCTCTGGAATTTCTGTTCTCTGCTTTATTTAGAGTCCCTGGACAGGAGACCAGAGCAACGGGTGGGCACCTTGGCTGGTGGTGCAAGGACCCTGGAGTCAAGGACTTAAAAGCCTACAAAGTTTGAAGTCAGGCTGAAGCTTTGGTGTTGTGCTTGCAGACTGCTGATGTTTTGGACTCAGCTTATCTCTGGAGTGGGGCCAAAAGTGCCAGGAAAGAGTACTGAGTCATAGGATGAGGTAGACAAGTATCATGTTATCATGGCTGTCAGCATAGGGTAACAGAAAAGAAAAGGCATCTATGACATGCCCAGCCATGAGGAGACCTGCCAATGATGAGGAGACTCTTCCACCCATCATATCTGCAGAGCTAGCCTTCCAAATGTGAACCAGCTACAGTACAACTGATGCAGTGATATCTGTCTGAGTCTGTAGATAGCTTGAAACAGTGAAAAGGGGTGAAATCCTCCCTTTGCAATCCTAGTGGAATTCCATCTGTAAAGGCCAATGATGACATCTGAGTGTCAACATTAATATTTCATTGTTGATCATTTTAGCAGATGAAATAAGGGCAGGAGGTGGGAGTGAAGTACACTGGTTTGGGAGTTTCTGTGGGGAAGGAAATGCAGATAAAACAGCAGATGAGACTCACTATAGCAGAGAAGGGGGAGAGATAAAGAGAGAGAATGGGAATGGAGAAGAAATAAAAAGGACCAAAATAGCAGTTCCTCAAAAGGGGCAGATGGTCTCACTGAGTCCTGAACAAGTAATAAATAATTAAACATTTAGTTACCATAGAGAAACTTTTATTTATCTCTGCAAAACTCTGAACATTTCACTGTGTATTGCATGAACTACTTATTCTTGAGTTTATAACCTGTCCCACAAACTATAATTAAATATGGGAATTGTCCCTGTCTTCCAAACGAACTTGATGCCTCTGATTTAGCACCTGTCATATAGCCATACACGTACCTGCACCTCAGTTTAAACCTGCATGGGAAATTTATTATTTTTGTTTTTTATTTTTGGTCAGAAAACAGCAGTTTGTTGAATTTTCAACTTTTTGCAGGAAAGGGTTAAGTTTGATGCAACTTTTGTTGGGAAGTTTTCTTGGGTCTATGCTGAAATTTCTGGTAAACAATGGAAGTGAAAGAAACCCCTCCCATTAGCGCCACCACTAATAGTTTAGCAGTTAAGGCATTCACCCATGATGTCAGAGATCTGTATTCAGGTCTCTGCTCTGGGTGTTGTGGAGCAACAACTTGAACTGAGCTCTCCCATATCCCCTGTGAGGGTGCTAACCATGGTGACTATTGGCTTTTTTGGAGTGGGGGGAATCTCTCTCTTTTTTTTTTTTTTTTGTCAATGAAAAATTTCCAGAGATCTCAGTTGCATCTGTTGTGGAATAAAAGGGGTTTTGAAACCTCAGACTTTCCCAGGAAAGGAAACTTTCCTATTTCACATCACTAGCCAGAGTTATGATGCTATTTTTTGTAAGAATCAACACACGTAAGTGTCACAAGTAGAAAAACAAGTTTTGTGGCACTTTTAAAGACTAACAAATTTATGTATTGCATGAGTTTTCGCTGGAGAGATCCCACTTCTAGAAAAGGTATTATGACACTGTCAGACTGGAGGGTTTCTAGAGTGTACAAGGCCACCATATTAACCCCAGGTTCAGTAAGTGCCTTTTCCCCTGGTAGCTGAGCAGGGGTTACTAGCACACCTGGAGCTAATCACGGCTCCATCCAAGACTTGTTAAAAGACCTCTTTCCAGAGAAAGACTGTTGCTGGCGTCCGAGAGTGAAGAGAGCTACCAGAGTGTGTGAGAGGAGGCAAGAAACTGTTAAGAGGCAGAAGGAGCAAAAATGTGGTCAGGAAGAACCCTGCAGGTACAAAGACTAGGGAGAGGGAAAGCTGCTGCCTTAAAGGAGCAAAGGACCTTTCCCAGGGCTGAGAGAAAAAGACCTTGCCAGAAGGGAAAGATTTAACTGGGTACTACCATACCCAGAGGGACGTCAAAGACCAAGGACCACCCTGACAAGTAGACGAGGAAGAGTCCCTGTCCGAGCAGAGTCCAAATATTAAGTCAAGGGGGCATGGGGAAGTAACCCAAGAAATCTAGCTGGTTTCTTGAAGCAGCAGTGCAAGGCTGCTACTTGTAGAGTCTCTGGGTTAGAGCCTGGAGTCAAGGATGGAAAAGGGTCTCCCTACCTCCACTGGCCATCCACTGAAAGGACAAAAGTCCCAGCAAAGAGCCAGGGCCTATGAGAACTAAGATAGGACTGAGAGCCAGCAGAGAGCAGCCATCTTAGAGAAGCTATGCTATTCTTAGAAGGGGAAAGACCACTTGGGGGTGAACCAGTTCCCTGTCCAACTGCTAGGAGGAAATCCTGGACCCACCAAGACAGAGAAGGAGTTTTGTCACAGTACCTAGTCTGAAGTCCATAGGCATCAGAGTACAGCCTGACTGAATGTTAACTAGGTAAAGGGAAATGCCAAAATGTTTCTAGAGCCAGATGTGCAACACTGAGGCTATGTCTACACATGCATTGTTATTTCGAAATAAGGATTTCGAAATGAGTTATTTCAAAATAAAATCCTTATTTTGAAATAAGTTAATTTGAATTAACAAAATGTTAATTCGAATTAAGGGAAAGTCTGCAATCCAAATGGCTGTTATTTCGGAAGGGATATTTCGAAATAAAGCTGTTTGGACCTGTTCTTTCGAAACAGCTCTTTCGAAACAACAGGTCTACACAGTGTTGTTTCGAAAGAACAGCTTTATTTCGAAATATCCCTTCCGAAATAACAGCCATTTCGAGAGGGGGGCAGGTTTTACTTTTTCGAAATGACGATTCTTATTTCGAAAGGACGAGGTCCGTCCTTTCGAAATAAGAGAACGCCATGTAGACCTAATTTCTTTTATTTTGAAATAACGAGTGTTATTTCGAAATAAAAGTGCTGTGTAGACGTGCCCTGATAGTACACACATATATACACACAAAACACAAACAGGCACAGGGAGATTTTAGCTATTGGAAATTCACAGGAACTCATGACAGGAAGATTTTACCTAAAGTATGACTTGTTTGGGATAGAATGGATGAAATGGAGTATACAGCCAACCGAATCTGTACATGTGTGCATGCAAAATAGAAGCTGCTATTCCATGCACTGAATGGTTAAAGTGTCTTTTATCCAAAGTCTTTTTTTATGGTTCTTGGCAAGGTAACACAGTAATCATAGTTGTTAGAATAATGCAGGTTTTGAAAGAAAGGGAGTGAACAAAACTTTGTTATTATGTGAAGCAAGCACAGGATAAAGTATTTGGATGTTCTGCCAGTTTTACTAAGATTCTCTTTAAATTTAGTTTTAAGATAATAACAGCATTCATAGCAGTTGCTGTTTACATGACTTTTATTAGGATTTTACAACCAATGTATACATATAAAGAAGGCTACTATGAATTAAAACTGGCACTGGAATTTAAGTGCATCAGGATTTTGTTTTTTAATAACATTTCACAGCAATGTGTAGCTCTGCTCAAGACACATTTTTCAAAGCACTATATGCTCTCACAATAGCTTGCAACATAGGCAAATAGTAGTGCTATTCCTTTATATAGATAGGGAAACTAAGACAAAAGGAGAGAAAAGCCAAAGTCAATATTACTTTTGTGATTTAGAAGATCAAAATCAGACTTAGAACTAGAAATTTCTAAATGACCTTTTAGAGAAATTAGTGAACTGGGGAACCTGTATTCTATTCCTGTTTCTGTCACTGCCTTCTGGGTGACCTTGGGAAGTTGCTTCACATGCCTGTGCCTTTGGTTCCCCATCTGTAAAAAGGAATAATAATGTTTACCTTCTTCATAAAGCTTTTTGAGATTTACTAATGAAAAGTATTATATAAGAGGTAGGTATTCTTCTTTGAATGATTTCTCTGTGGGTGCTCCACTCTAGATGTTGTTGTGTCCTGTATCCTCATTCAGAGATCTTTCCAGCAGGACTCATCTGGGTCACCCATGTGCAGCTCCCACCTCAGAGCACCATTGGTGCCTTTGGCAGTGTGCGTTCAACCAAACCCCCCTAAGTTCCTTCTCAGCTGTCTGTAGTCTGAGATAGAGTCCTTTAGCAGTGCATTTTTTCACTCATATGTAGAATAAATTAGAATTTAGTTCAGTGTTAGTCATAATTGACCTAATTTTAGTAGATACTGTATTTACCCATTTTTTAAAAAAAATTCATTTTGGTTCCTTTAGAAATTATTCGAGGAATAGTACTTAGGCACATGATGCTGGGTTCCGCAGGATTTAAGAAGTGCACCTCATCTAGGGATTCCATGATGGTGTCTAATAGACATGTTCAGTGTGTCTTTTGCCTCAGGGAGATGCATGTCACAGAAGTGCACCCACTGAAAAACCTCAAAGCAAGGGCAAGGAGAGACAAGACTTGAGGCTAAAAGTTATGCTGATGGAGAAGTCTCTCAGACATGCCACTGACCCAGACCAGACAAGCCTTCATCTAGTATCTCTAAGATATGTGCCATATTGTCTACTCCCTCTATCGTGACAGGGAGAGACTAGTCATTTAAGACAGTGGTTTTCAAGCCACAAGTCAGGACTTAGTACTAGGTTGCAGACCCTCAGGTACTGTGTTGTAGTGCTCCCTGTTGCTGCTGCTGAGAGACTGGAATGCATTGCTGAAAGATGTAATTGTTGGGGTGTGGACATAAATAATATTTTTAAACTGGGTCCTGGGGAAAAAGTTTAAAACAACTGATCTAGGAGACACTTACCAGCAAAAAGTACCAGAGAGGCTTCAGGCTCCTCAGGTGCAAGGTGGTCTGTATCACCCAAAGGTTTAAAATGCCAGGGTGATGAGTTGAGATACACATCTAAACCATGGGTTCTTAACCCCTGCTATTGTGACAGGGTTGGAAAACCACCCAGTCCTGCACAGCACACATTGCGTCCTCTGCCAAAAAAAAAAACAATTGACCCAAGTTTTGGTGGCAGTGCAAAATACCATTGCCCACAGCCCCTCTTGGCCAAGGCTTCCCAGAACCACATGGAGATTTGGCTGTGGCGCTAACCACCCCACTGCCAGAAGCCTCCCAGGACTCAGGTAAGTTGTTTTCTCTCTTCTGTCTTCAACAGGTGGGCATGCATATGACTGACTGCTCCTACTGTAGCTTTGGCTGTTCTTGCGATGGCAGACTGCGCAGTGGACAGTATATAATGGACAGGATGAAGCTCAGGGGTCACAAAAACTTTATGGGCTGGTGTCCTGCCATTTTGTATGTGTCCCTTAGTCTCTTGTGCACACGACACTATTCTATGCACACAGCACCTTACATTAGATCTAGATACTCTAATTCTCTGCACTTGGCCCCATTGGAGTTTCAGAGTTCATGTAGGGGTCACCTGTAATTCTAACAGCTAACAATAAGCCAATTCAGACAGGCTCTTTTGACTAATCAGTTTTTTTTACAGGGTAACATTTCCCCTCCTTGATTGGGAATGGTGCAATGGCCCATCATCTTATCACTCCCAAGATGAGTCTAACTCGACTCAAGAATCAAATTAGAAACCTGGGTAGTAGTTACCCAATTGTCCATTAACCAGACTACCTTTAATTAATGAATTTTGCAACTTCAAGGGTAACCTTTTAGGCATTCACTTTATTCATTTTCCTTTTACCCAAGCAAACAAAGACAACAATGATATGTTAATTATTAGTTGCAATGCAAACATAATGACCAAAGAGTGCAACAGTTATTTCCAATATTCTAAAGACGAGATGCCTGGAAAGAACAAGTCTCTTCACCAATTATGAACAGTAGCTTTTTCACTCTTTTAAAAATTCCTTCAGTTTTGTTGGCGGTGTGATGTATAGTGAGCACTGCATGCTTACTTTCATTAGCCAATGATTCTACATGTGCAGCTCAATATTTGCCTTAGTACTTTCAAATCTGCACCAAAATTCACTGGTTTGATATCTCGATATAGCTGGTAATTCTCTGCTAGTTTCAGGTCATCAGGTGGTGCCCCTGCTAGCCACCATTTTCTGGAGTTCTCATCTCTCTTAAACCTAACTTATCTCCCAGTTTTTATTCATCTTTTTCTCATTAAACTTCAGCTGAACCATCACTTGTTTCTTGATCAGAGTGACTATATCAATCAGTTGTTTGATAAACCTATTTGACAACATTGCTGGTTTCACATTATCAACTGGCGCTTCTCCTAACAACCATTTGTCTGAGGTTCTCAACTCTGTTCCAGTCATTACTAAGTGAGGTGTCTGTCAATGGACTGCTACAGATGATGTGATAGCCATTAATACTAATGGGATTTTCCAGTCTCAGTCTTTCTGTACTAATAATTTTCCAAGATACTGTTCTCAAAGTTGGGTTTGATCACTCCACCAGTACTGAGCTCTGAGGGTGACTTGCAATGTGAGAATGCTGTTTTATGGTTTAGGTCTTGCAGACTGTTCTCATCACTTCCCCCTCAAAGTGTGGTCCCTGGTCAGAGTCAGTCGTTCCAGGTAGACCAAACTGTGGCTTTATTGGGCTGATCACAAATCCAGTCTTCAACTTTTTTTAAAAACTACTTCTAAAATTCTTAGATTTTCCTCCTGTGTGGTGGCAGCAATTAGTACATTGCCAACATAACTAATCAAACATTGGTGATCTCCTCAGCTAATTCTGTCCACATACTGGATATATATTTGTGGTAAATTGAAAGTGAATTGTGATAGCTGTGTGTGAGCCTACAGAATGTGTACTGGAATTTGCCAGTTGTAAACACAAACTTATGCTGTGCACTAGCATACAAAGAGAAACAAGAACCAAGAGGAGCCTACTACCACTATGGCCATAACCTTCTGATACTTGGCTACCATGGGGGCCATTCATGTAGTTACTTGGTTTAACTTGGGGTAATCAATAGTTAGTCTCCATGTAACGTCATCCACTTTGATGACTGGCCACACTGGTGAGTTACAAGGGCTAACCATTTCCATGGTTACTCCTTGCTCCTTGGTCCTGGAGAGCCTTCATCATTTCTCTGACACTGGGTTCTGCTTCTTCAGGGTGCCTATAATGGTGGAAGAGTTGTAAACCAGAACCAATTACCATTAGTTCGGCTGTGATTCATCTGCACCAAAACTTGTGTGCCTGTACTTTGAAATCTATTAACAATGCATTTCACATCTTCTGACCATTGCATTTCACTTTTCAGGGACTTGAATAACATGTACATGCTAGGTCACTGGTTTTGCTGGCCTTCTACAATTCTGCCATAAAAGTCTGTTGGGCAGATCAACAATTATGTCCAATGACTTCAATAAATCCATTCCTAAAATTCAGTTGTCTAAAATTCAGTCTGTATCCTGAATTCACCCTGGGTGCACATGCTGCTAATGATACATTCTACTTGCTCTAAAAAGGGAACAGTACTCTCCACTTCTTTGAATCCATCTGGGATTTACTACTTTAATAGGCCAGTTCATCAAGTGGGAATGGTTCTTAATGCACAGCATTGAATTTACTGCACTTATATCAACTAACATTAATTGGTTCAGTAAGTCTTTTAGTCCATTAATCAACTCCTCCCACTGATCTTCCCCAGCTGTCTAATTTTAATTTTGCTATCATGTGGGGGATGTGTGGGGTTTGTATCTTCTCAGAACAAAGATGTCTGAGCATCTGCTTGATTGCTGCCGCAGCCTGTGTCTTCATATTTTGCTAGCCAGACAAGCAATTCTTTTGTAGTCAGACCACTGATCTTCTCAAATCCTTCATGTTTTAACAGCCTTTAGAAGATGACTTTTCAGTCTTCATCTTCCATCTGTGGTATGACTTGAGGTCTTTTCTGCTTACATTCCTAAATGACTTTCTCTTGTTGGAAGCTCTTCCTTTGAGTTGCGATCTTTCACTTTTCTCACTGGCCACTGCAACTTTTTTTCCTTCCTACCCTCATTGAGAAAGCTTCCTTTTGGAGTTCATGAGTTTGCTTCAATCCCTCCTTGATCTCTTTCACTGTAGCATGAGGATCAAGTCCTCCAAAGACCATTTTTAATGAGTCCACCTTTTTGTTCACCTTAGTAGTTGTTCCTGCTAGCCAGTATAGCAATTTTTTTCACAACAGATACCTTTCTTACCTCTCATTAGGCCTCTGTCTCAGAGAAATATCTGCCGAGGATACTCTCTTGGGGGGGTAGAGAAACTTAAACAGGGCTTCATATTTGCACTGTCTTGGTGGGCTCTGCCATCCTTATTTCTAACAGCAACATATGAAACTCGTCAGTGCCCATCCCTAGAGCAACAAATTTTTCTATTCCCAAATTAGGTGTAGCACTTAATCTGGCCATTCAGTTCAAAGTGCTTTCTTTTGCTAAGGGCCCAAGGTTCCTCCTTATGGCTTTTGTTTGTTCAGGGGTGTAGCTTTGGCTTCCTTTCTTACTTCTGTGGATCTATGGGGCCCATATGTGATAGTGATGCTGGTGATTGGCAGCATTGGGTACCTTTCCTGATTTTCTGGGACATTACAGGTGGGTTTTGGGGAATACATCCCCTCCTCCTTCTGATACTGTTTCAACTCTTAAAGGAGGTACATTTGGTATATTGTATTCCTCCTCTGATCTTGAATCTGTACTCCAGCTGCTGGCTTCAGTGACACAGCACCTGCAGCTGCTTGTACTGCTTCTGCTTCTTGGACTTCCCGTGTCCCATTTTCTAAATGGATCCATTTCCTTAGTCGCAATAACTGCCCTACATTTGCACAGCTCATCCTTCAGCCTTTGTTGTTTTAACAGACACTTTAGTGTGATCAACCATTTCTATCCTCCAGATCACCTATTCCCTTACGATCTCTCTCATTGCTGCCTGGGCTTCAGACAGCTTCTTAGTGAGAGTCCTAGCCTCCCTCAGTCTTGCCTTTAAATCCCATCAGGTTGGCTACCTGAGTTCTCCAGTTGGAGGTTTCTTTTCATTAAGTTTGAGACCCAAGAAGTGGTCCCTGCACCCTGGTTTTCCAATTTCTTAATTTCAGTTAGCTGTGTTGCCATATCCTTCTTATTTTTGATCAACACTGCCTGTTGATATGCAATGTATGCTTGCATCTTCTGACCAACCATAAATAACCTGTAAATTAGAGATCCTTTTTTCATTTTCTTACTGGGTTTTGGCCTAGTTTATATAAACTGTATCCATATCTCCTTTAGGGTGCTAAAGGCATCACACTCCAAGAACACTCCTCCTGCTCAGGGGTTATTTTGTTTATCAAAAATTTGGACACAATAACAAGTAAATTTTTATTAACCCCTCCTTCCCACCTCTTGGTTTCAATTTTTTGCCTTCTGACCGCCATACAATAGCTGAAGTTGCTGCTGGAATTCTGCTGGTTTTCAGCCAGAACAGCACTGAATTGCAAGAGGCTTGGACTGTCACTAGCAGTTGCTGTTTGTAAACTGCAGCACCCTTTCTCTCCTATCTGCCTTGGATCTAGGCAATTACTCTCCCAAGCTGGCTCACTGGACTTCCCTTTCGATAAGACATGGCTCTTTGGCAAGAAAACTGATGAGGTTCTTCATTCTGTCAAGGACTCCAAGGCAACACTCAGGATACTTGGGATATACAACCCTACAGCAAACAGAAGATAGTTCAGATTCCAGTCTTACATGAAAAGATTTCTCTCTGTCACAACACAGACAACATGACAGAAAGGGGGAGACAAAGATCATACGGACATGGACAATCTCAACAACTGTAATCCTTCTCTTAACCTCTTCCTCAACAATAATTTCGAGGAGTTGGTCAAGGGTCTGAGACAGGGGTCAACAACCAAGGAGGGGAGAAGAGCTGTTCCCCCCCCCCCCCAACTGCATGAGCCGGAGCTGGCCCATTGGTTGCGCCGTGGTTTCTTAGTGCTAGAGGGGAGCAAGGGGTGCACGGGCAGCATGTGCTGCCTCCATCCCTCTGCTGACAAGGCAGAGCAGAGAGGCCCCTCCTACCAACTGGCCATCCCTTCCAAAAGTGGCCAGGGAAGAGCTGTGGCTTGTGGAGGCGGGGCCCTGGAATGGCCCCTCCACAGATTTCAGGCCACTTAGACCCGGCCACTCCAGGCCCTGGATTGGGCCTGTTCGCATGTGGGGTGGCTGGGTCAAAGCACCCTGAATGCTGCGGAGGGGCGGTTCCAGGGCCCTGCCTCCACAAGTTGCAGCTCTCCCCCTGCCGCTTTTGGGAGGAATGGCCAGATGGTAGGCTGGGCCCCTCTGGTCCGCCCCGCCAGTGGAGGGAGGGAGGAAGCACGCACTGCCTGCATACTCCTCCTGCCAGTGCTAGGGAGCCATGGCACAACCGCTTTGCCAGCTCTGGATCATGCAGTTGTGCTGGGAATAGGGGGAGCCAGAAGTCCCCAAGGCACAGCTGGTTCCCAGGAAGAGACTTCCAGGGAGCCAGAAGAGGACGCTCAGTGAGCCACAGGTGGCTCACTGAGCCTGCATTGCCAATCCCTAGTCTGAGAAAATCTCTCGAACCATCACTGTTGTTCCCTTAAAATTTTGAATTCCACCTCTGTGAATTCCAAACCAGTTGGGCACAAATCACATCAGGCAGATGGGTCTTATAAATTATAAAATGGTTACACTATCTCATTTACATCCATCCCTCTCACTTGTACCCCTTTCTTGTCCCTTTTCCGGTATTCTTCTCATGTGCAAGTTTTGCATCAAGAGATAGACCACATCTTACAATTAGGGGCAATAGAGCATGGATTGTTACAACACGTGGTAAGGGCTTTTATTTCCACTACTTTGTGTTACTGGAAAATAAATGGAAGCTGGGGACCTATATTAGATCTCAGGGAATTAAACAAATTAATGAGGTAGCTGAGATAAAAAACAGTTACTCTATCAACCGTCAGTCCAGCATTGCAGGAAGGGGACTGGTTTTTAGCCTTTGATCTTTGAGAGGAGTATTTGCACATAATCATACACCCTTCACACAGGTGTTTTCTGCGATTCATGGCATTTGGCAACCATGACCAATACAAGGTGCTGCCATTCAGATGCTTCACTGCACTGACCATGTTCTATAAAATTCTTGTAGTTGTGGCAGCAAAACTCAGGAAACAAAGAAATACAATATTTCCTTAATTAGATGATGGTTGAGTAAGGGCAACAAATCACACGTTATTGTCTGTTGCTCATTAAGTTAATTTGATGGCCGCCCCTCCTGGGCCATCAGTTAAGTATGCAAAGTATGTTAAGGGGAGCAGATGGCCCCTTCAACTCAACTAGATGGCCGTTGACACCCCATTGATCTCTACAGGGCTTGGCGTAGGTGGGCACTGCCTAATTGCAAGATCTTTGAAATGGGGAAGGCATGAGTCATGCTCACCTTAGTTTCCCACCTTCCCTGCAATCAGTAAACTGGCGGGAACAAACAGTTTAAAAACTCAGGGTTTGGGGTGATCAGGCAGGATGGTTCCTGACATCCTGCCTGGCCTGATCACCCAGATGCTGACCTCCTCCACTCACGAGTTCTTCCCCGAGCATACTACAATTGAACTGCCGGCTGAGTAACGAGTCTCTTTCTCTCCTGGCTGTAATGCTGCTGCTGCTGCTGGTGGTATTGGTAAGAGCCTGCCCCTGCAGCTTTCCTTAATAAAGTTACCTCATCCTTTGCTGCTGCTTTGCCATTGCTCTCGTTCAGCTCTACTGAGCCCATGCTCCTAAGAGCAGGCTTGTTTTTCTTCTTGCCTTCCCCCTTCTTTTTTCTTAGATTACTGCATCTCTTTCCACTGTTTAAAAGAGTTTCCGTGTCCTCAATTGTTTGCCACTGCCTTATATTGGTTGTTGTCTCTCTCTTCTCTACTTGTTTTAGAAGTACCATTCTTTCGTGTAATTTGTAAGCCTTAGAAGCGTTCAGCTAGATTGTAAGATTGTATCATTTAGTTGTTACCCTTAGAGTTGTTTTACCACGTTGTTTTTACTTTCCCCTCTGTGATTCCCCTGGGTTAAATAAATTGTTTCCTTAAACTTCCCTTGTCCTCTCTTGCCTTCCTTTCTGCTCCGCCACTTCCCGCGGCTTCCCCTCTCACCCCCACGGCTTCCCTTCTCACCCTCACCCCTTCCCGCAACTTCCTTTCACCCTCACCGCTTCCCGCGGCTTCCTCTCACCTCCGCCGCTTCCCGCGGCTTCCTGTCTCACCCCCACTGCTTCCTGCGGCTTCCTTTCACCCTCACCGCTTCCCCACGGCTTCCCCTCTCACCTCCGCCACTTCCCGCAGCTTCCTTTCACCCTCGCCGCTTCCCGCGGCTTCCTTTCACCCTCACCGCTTCCCCACGGCTTCCCCTCTCACCTCCGCTGCTTTCCGCAGCTTCCTCTCTCACCCCCACCACTTCCTGCGGCTTCCTTTCACCCTCACCGCTTCCCCGCGGCTTCCCCTCTCACCCCCACCGCTTCCCGCAGCTTCCTTTCACCCTCGCCGCTTCCCGCGGCTTCCTCTCGCCTCCGCCACTTCCCGTGCGGCCACCAGCTCCCTCCGCCACCCCTTCCTTCCTGTTCTCGCAGCCCCCTTCTGTTTCCTCTGTGCCCACCTCAAAACTCCTGCTTCCCCCGTTGGCTTCGCTTTCCTCTGCCACTGCGGCACACCAAGTTGCATGGTACCCCCCTTTCCTATATGGTGTTGAAACATCTTTTAAGTTATTGTGAGTTAGTTAAGTTAGCTGAAAACCCCCATTGTAGAGACACTGTGACAAAGTTCATACACACACACCACACACACCCCACAGCTCACCTCACATCCATACCCGTTTTCGATAAAGATTACACCGTACCTCACTGGTGCAGAAATTGCTATCCAAGGTCCCCAAATTGTCGAACCTGCTGGCAGGGTCAGTTAGCAACACAAGCTGCTTTTCATATAATAGCTTTCTTCTAAAGTGTGGGTCTAAAGATAAAAAAGAAAAGTTCACTTTCCACCCAACACAGATACTACAATTCACAGGAGTAGAATTAAACTCTGTAATACAAAAGAGTCTCTACCATGGCATAAGTTTCAGGTCATCATGGACCTCGCAGCGTTCATCAGGACCAGCCCAGTAGCAACAGTGCACATATTGTTACCCCTCCTGGAACGCATTTGGCAGCTACAGCATTCATGATGCAACATTCCTGACTCCATAGGAGTGGCCTTCAAGGTTGGTTTGCTTCCATCTACTGCCTGAAATAGCACAGCATAGACAAGCTCTTGTCAATATCAACACACATAAATGAATCATCCTGGTGAATCCAAGAGAACAATCTCTTATTGGGAGTCCTAATTCCTGCAGCCTCAACCTTCTATGATGATCACAACCAATGCATCTCCCCTTGGCTGGGAAGCACACCTGCATAATCATACTGTATAGGGCAAGTGGTCAAATATGGAAACCAAGCTGAACATAAATGTTCTAGAGCTGACAGTAGTATGCAATGCCAGGCATTGTTTTCTTCCACTTATAAAGAACAAATCAATCCAAATAATGATGGAACATGTAGCATTCATGTTCTATATCAACAGCCAGGGAGGAGCAAGATTCCACTCCCTATGTATATACGCAGTAAAGCTCTGGTATTGGTGTATAAGATGCAACACAATATAGCAGCAGCGTACCTCCCCCGCAGCATGAATATCACAGCAGACAGTCTCAACAGGGGGTTGCACAAGCACATGAATGACAGCTCAATGGATAGGTCTTGGAACACTTTTTGACAATGGGGCCATCCCATATCTGACCTTTTAATAATGCAGCAGAACCACAAATGCCACCTGTTGTGCTTGAGAGCCAGTCAGGGACTGGGTTCTATCAGAGATACCTTCTTGATAAACTGGAGCAAGAGACTTCTCTGTGCTTTCCCACCCTGACCCATGATACCCACAACTCTAACCAAAATCAAAATAGACAACGCAATGGTAATGATAGGCTATGTCCACACGTACATGGTTAAATCAATTTAACTTAAATTGATTTAAGCTAGAGTTATATAAAAATCATTAAATTGATTCAACTTGAATCGATTTAACAGCTCCACAACAAAAAAACCAAATTGAAATAGCAAATCTAGACACAGGACTTGCTACTTCGATTCAGAAGAGGGGCAACATGGGAGGTGTGGCAACATGGCCCCCTGGCAGGACCCAATCCCCTGCCTGGCTCTGTCCAGGAGAGACCGTGGCAGGAGAAAAAAAGCCCCCAGGCAGGGATCACCAGGTGCTGGCATCCCCTGCTGCTTCCAGGGTAGCAGGGGAATGGAGCCTCAGGCGCCCGGCATTCCCTGCCGCTTGCAGGGTGGTGGGGGCAGGGATCCCCCTGCGCCCTGCATCCCTTGCCACGTGCTGGGCAGCGGGAGAATGGAGCCCTGGGAGCTGGTATCCACCGCCGCTTGCCGGGCAGCAGGGGAATGGAGCCCTGGGCACTTGGCATCCCCCACCACCTGCAGGACAGTGGGGGCAGGGATCCCAGTGCTCCCTGTATCCCCTGCTACTTGCTGGGCGGCAGGGGCAGGGATCCCCCTGCACCGGCATCCCCTGCTGCTGTCCCCACCACCTGGTCAGTGGCAGGGGATATGGGGCACAGGGGGATCCCTGTCCCAGCTGCCCTGCCAGTGGCAGGGGATTCCAGTGCCTGGTGATCCCTGCCTCCGCTGCCTGGAAAGCGGTGAGGGATGCCAGGAGCACTGGGTTCCCTGCCCCTGCCACCCAGCTAGCGGCGGGGGATGTGGGGCACAGGGAGATCCCTGCCCCCACCTCCCTGCAAGCAGCAGGGGATGCCGGGCACCCAGCAATCCCTGCCCCCACCCCTGGCCCCCCCCGGGCAGGGTCCTGATCCCCTCCCTGGCCAGGATGCTGAGGGGTGGGTCTTCCTTCCAGAGTGCCATGCACCCTGGGAGGAAGAAGTTCAAAGCCATTGAATCAAAACAATGTTGTGTTAAAACAACGTGTCCAAAGCACATTGTTCTGGAACGACCGTTTCACTTCAACAGCTATTTCGATTGCCTACCAGGTCTTAGTGTTTCAATTCAAGTTTTGATGTTTCGATATGATGGAGCTTGTCATATTGAAACAACAGAACATTATGTGGACCTAATTTTTTTTAAAGCAAATCAACCATCGTTGTTTCACTTTGAAACTTACATGTGGACATAGCCCTATGGTTTTCAGATCCCTGAACATGTCAATCCATGATCCAATCACGTTTCCACAGAGACATAATTTGCTCTCGCAGGACCAGAACCAGATATACTAACTAGACATACAGAAACTGCATCTGACATTGTGGTTACTGGCTGGTTCAGTCTTGATGAGTTAGAATGCTCAAAACAAGTAAGACGTTCTCCTAAATATCGGGAAACCAGCAACAAGAAACATGTACCTGTAGAAATGGTGTAGATTCAATGCATGGTATATGAGCTGCCAAATACAACTGTCATCTTCAGGCATCCTGAGAATCCTTGATTATGCCCTGAAATTAAAAAAATCAGGCCTCTCAATTAGTTCAATCTAGTACATCTAGCAGCAATTAATGCCTTCCATGACTGGATTAGTAAAACGACCATATTCACCCACCTTAAGGTAAAGCGATTTTTAGGGCTACAGAAATTCTTCCCAGTCATATGTAATCCCATAATTACTGTAGGTCAGCATTTCTCAACCTTTTGGGGTTGCAACACACTGGTGGCATATCATGACCCCACAGGACACACCGGCCCACCCCACCAAGGCCAAATCCATCCATTTCCCCAGCTCTCTGCAACACACTTACCACTGTGTGGTGATATAGTAATGTGTTCTGACACAGTGGTTGAGAACCACTGCTCTAAATAAGTGGAAGAACTTAGTGCACTCATGGCTTGCCCACCTTACATAATTTTTCATATAGACATTGTCACACTTAGCCCCTCCTACAGTTTCTACCAAAGGTGATATCAGACTTCCTTATCAACCAAGCCATTTATCCACCTGTCTTCTGTCTAAAACTTCATGCTAGTGCACAGCAGGTTGCACTTTATGCACTTAGTGTCAGAACACTGGCATTTTACCTGGAACAATCCAAACCCTTTAGAACAGTGATTCCCAACCTGTGGTCTGTGGACCACTGGTTGTCCGTGAGGGAACAAGTTAGGAAAAGTGCAGGTGGAGGTGGGGTGCACAGGGCTGCAGAGGACAGGAGCAGGGCAGTAACAGGCTCGTGGCCAGGGAGCGCAGAGGAATGGGGCTTAAGAGCCTTGTGGCCAGGGAGAGCAGAGCCGCAGCAGACAGAACCACAGTAAGGTGTTGGAGGCTGGAGAATGCAAGGCCACAGGGGCACAGTAAGGGGCTCAGGGCTGGGGAGTTCAGGGCTGTGGGGATCAGGGGCACGGTAAAAGGCTCATGGCCAAGGAGTGCAGGGCTGCAGGGAAGTGGGGGGTGGTAACAGGCTTGTGGCCAGGGAGCTTAGGGGGACGGAGGTTGTGGCTTAACAGCCTCATTGCCAGAGAGTGTAGAGCCATGAAAGACAGGGGCAGGTAAGGTGCTGGAAGCTGGGGAGTGCAGGGCCGCAGGGACATAGTAAGTGGCTCAGGGCTGGGGAGTTCAGGGCTGTGGTGGACAGGGGCACATTAAAGTTTTTGGGGGCATGGTAAGTAGCTTGTGGCTGGGGACTGCAGGGCCATAGAAAACTGGGAGGGGCTGCAAGGGGCTTGGGGCCAGAGAATGCAGGGTGGTGGTTCCTGAAACCTTTGATAATGAGGTAGTGGTCCACGTAAAGAAAAAGGTTGGGAACCATTGCTTTAGAAAATCAAACAAGCTTTTCGTCTCAGTGGCAGACCGCTCTAAGGTTATGTCTCACAGTAACTTTTATTTCGAAAGAACCCCTTTTGAAATAACTCATTTTGAAATAAAATCCTTATTTCTAAATAAGTTAATTCGAATTAACAGTTTGTTAATTCGAATTAAGGGAATCCCTTCAAATCGAAATAGCATGTGTGTGGACATGCTATTTTGATGCCAGGTAAGGGGCAGCATGGGAGGTATGGCAACATGGCCGGCTCACTGAGCCATGTTGCTAGCCAGGTTGCCAGCCAATCACTTAAAAGCATGAAGGACAGCCCCTCCCTGTCCATCGTGATCCCCAAGTGCTTGCGAGAGAGATGGCTAGGGATGCCCCCTGGCTCCCATACCATCCTCAAGCACCTGGTAGACCTGTGGTAGCCTGCAGGGTGCCGCCCTGCTGTGGAACACAGTTTCCCTGAGCCCAATGAGCCCGGAGCTGAGCCCCGGACCATTATCTCAGTGGCCCTCACAGCACTGGGGAAGAACCCCGTGGCTGAGGCCTAACAGCATTGAGACACAGATAGCTCACTATGCCTATAAAGCGGGGGGGAATAAGTGTGCACTTGCTCTGCCTTACAAGAAGGCCTGGAAGAGGGCCAATAGCAGCCCCTAACAGATAAGGTATGCCAGAGGACCCTTGCTGTGCTTGCCTCCATGGTTCACGGACAGACCACATATTGGAATTTGGAGACAGAAGGGACTGGATTTTACTGACAATGCAAAGGTCAGTCGACCTGGATAAAGGGCAAGCTGTTTGGGCCAGTCTGACTAGGCCAAAAGGCCCCTGGCGCAGATAACTATGAGCGAGGCAGGTCAAAGGAAGGGGCTGCAATTGGGGGACTTCTAGTGCAAAGAGGCCAGGCCCAAAACATAATTCCCTATTAGCAAGAGCTTCTGCATTGTGATATGTGTACTTATGTCAGTAGACAAATATAATAAACTCTTCTTGGGGCCCTTGGGTACTTGCCTTTGGGCCCGCAGCTTTGTAGAAATAAAGTGCCACGCCTCACTAGGTTGTGCTCCCCGCCTACTGAGGATCCCTCCACTGCACCAATAGCTCCTTGTCCCCCATCTCGGCACTGGACACCAGCACAGACTGGTGGGAACGGGTAGTCCAGGGAACCTGGAGCAGCAAGCACTGGAGGAGGAACCTCCAGATTAGCAGGGGGACCATCACCCTTGTCACCGAGCCCACCCCAGTCCTATGCCGAAGGCATATGGTGATGAGGGCAGGCATCCCTGTGGACTAGAGCGTGGCCACCGTTCTCTGGAAGACGGCCACTCCCGAGTCCCACAGGTCCGGTGCACATCTCATCAGAGTCAGGAGGTCCACCGTCAGGGAACTGCCACTGCAGGTCGCCCACACCATCAGCCAGTCCTGCGGCCACGCCTCGTCACCCTGGGAGTGCTGCAGGACAGCATCACTGGCCTCACTGCCCTGGGCTTTCCAATGTGTGGGGGGATCGTTGATGCCACCTACATAGCCAGGTGAGCCCCACCACACTGCCCGGTCCCCCTTTCTGCCCCAGCCAGCCACCACCCAACCCACCCACACCCTGAATCCAATCCAATAAAACACGGAACAACAACTTTGAACATGGGTGAACTGATTTTATTTATACAACCAAGGGGGTATGGGAAGGTGGAACTGGGGAGACAGGAAGGGTTGAGTGGCGGCAAAACTGGGGGCACAGGGGATGTGGGGTGGGGGTTTGGGGACCACTGGGGGGGCATTTTAGGGAGGAGCCACCCCAGGGCAGGGCCTGCAGCCCCACGGCCTTCTCCGAGGCCACCCCGGGTCGAGGGGCGCCTGCGACGAGGGGCAGCTGGGTCCTTGGGAGGGACAGAGTCTGTCCCCTCCAGGCAATCCCCAATCCGGCGGACCGCAGCCTGCAGGTTGTCCAGGGCCATTCCCTGCCGGTCAATGGCAGCCGCCTGGTGCTCGAGGGTGGTCGCCTGGCACTCACGGGCAGTCGCCTGCTGTTCTAGTGCTGCTACCTGCCGCTCCAAGGCTGCCACAACGCATTCTTCCGCGTCAGCAGCGTGCTGGAGCTGCCAGATGGCGGCAAGCTGGCGGCTGGACTGCTCAGTGCACCATGCCCGGGTCGCCTCCGTTGCCTGCTGGCTCCTCTCCAGCAGGCCGGCCAGGATATCGTCCCGGCTCAAGCAGGCTCTTCTCCTCGGCTGTGCGGTGCTCGGCAGGCCCGGAGCAGAGGGCCGGCGTGTGGGTGGACGAGCTGCAGGGCAGAAGGAAGAACAGTTAAGTGTCAGCCTATTGGCCTTGGTGGTGTGTGCAGCCTGTGAGCTGCAAACCCCTACCCTGACTGCCAACAGGATTCCCAATTGTGTGCTGTGTACACTGCACTCAGGGGTCATGTGGCCTTGTGGCCCACAGTACTGAGCTGCCCTTGGCAGCATGTGGCCCGGGCAGTCTCCCGAGGCCATGGGATGGCAGTGCTGGCTGCAGGCTCTCTGCCCTGCATGCTGCCACACCTGCCTATTGCTCCCCCTGTGCTGAGGGACCCCCATCCTTCTTGGGCATGGGACGCTGTCTCCACATGCCCTCTGCAAACTACATCCATGGGGGAGCCAGTGCACCCCACTTCCCAGGCCCGAGGCTCACCGTCCCAGGGCCATGCCACCCTCGGGACCCGGTCCCTGCACTCCTGGGCCTCTCTGTCTGGGGGGGAGGGGGGACACTCACCAACTGCAACGCCTGATGACCAGCGTGATGTCCCCTCATTGGTGGCCGCCTCCTCCTCCTCGGCTTCCTCCTCCGGGCTGGTGGGCTGGGATTCCTTCTCCAGCAGGAGCTCCGGGCTCACTGGAGGAGCCGATCTGGGCCTGCTGGTCTCCCCAACCTCGAGGGGGACCTTATGCTCCGAGGTCCTCTCTGGCTCCAGCGAGGTCTGGGTGGCATGCAGCTCGCTGGAGTCCTGAATGTGTTGCGGTGGGGCCCCCGGCTCCTGGCTGAGGAACACATCCAGTTCCTCATAGAACGGGCAGCTGGTGGTGGCTGCTGCGCCATGGAGGAGCATGGCATCCCGTACCCAGACATAGTCCTGGCGCAGGCCCTTGACTTTTGAGCGCACCTGTTCAGTGGTGTGCTCGAAGCCCTCCTGCGCCAGGGCCTGGGCGATGTCCGAATAGATGTCCATGTTCCAGTGGCATGCCTGGAACCATGCCCTGATGTCCTCAGTGGACCAGATCCTGATCAGGGCCAGGGTCTCCTCAGAGGTCCAAACGGACCCACAGCATTGGCCCATGCTGCCAGTGCCCCCGCCACTGTCTGCCATTGTCATTGGCTGACACTGAGGCTGGCAGCACGCGAGAGGACACTGCATGGCACTTCCTGCCCCTGGGCACCCTGGGAGCAGGAAGGTCACCAGGAAGCTGCTTTCAAAATAGCGTTGTTTCGAAACAATAGTGGTCCAGGACCTGTTGTTTCAAAACAGCCATTCGGACGAGTTGTTTCTAAACAGCTGTTTCAAAACAACGTGTCCAAACTCCATTGTTTTGAAACAGCCGTTTTGAAACAATGGCTATTTCGATTGCAAAGGAGGTTTAACTGTTTCGAAACAATGGGCATTGTTTTGAAACAACGGGTCCCGTTGTTTCAAAACAACGATACGTTGTGTGGACATGAGAATTTTTATTTCGAAACAACAAAAGGACTTAAAAGCTCCCCCTGGGACTAAAAAATATTCAGCCAGGACCATATCTACTTTGAAGGCCTTTTTAAATAATGTCCCTGTCATGAACATTTGCAGAGTAGTGACATGAGGCGCATACTTGGTGACCATACCTTTTTTAAACATTACGCAGTGGGCGAAGCATCCCTTATGGATGCTACCCTGGATCTCACAGTGTTATCATCTATCCAAACATCAAGTATTGAAGTTCCTCTACCAAACAAGTGTAATTGCTTTGCAGTCACCTAGAGTGGAGCACCTGCAGGGATGTCTCTTGAAAAAGACATAGCTACCTATCTGCATTAACTGATGTCCTTCAATATGTGTGTCCTTGTGGGTACTCCACTACCCACCCTTCTCCCCTCTACTTTGGTGTTCTACATTGGAAATAGGCAGTAGAGAAAGAACTGAGTGGGGACAGGTTGCATGCATGCTATCAAAGGCACCTGTGGCATCACAAGATGGGAGCGGTGCATGTGCGACCCAGATGAGTACTTCTGGGGAAATCTCCGGTCAAGGATGCAATGACACCTAAAGCAGAGTATTCATAGGGGCACAGATCCCAAAGAACATCAGTTACTGCAAGTGAGTAGGTGTGTTGTTTAATCGTGAATTTGCTACATCCTTGGTTAAGATAGGGAGGTTTGATTAGTGTTTGCCTGCATCTGGTGTAGTAGTTTATACCAGGGAAAAATAGGTGTAAAATGCTACCATTTTGGCTTGGCAGTGTAACATACCCTCCATTCACATTGCTGTGAATAACTACAGAAGGTACCATACCATTGTGAATCAGCTATCATATAATTTTCTGAACAACTTGGTAAATTAGGTAAAAATCCAGATTAAAAAGTTGCAGACCTCATTTGATGGCCTGTGCTTGATCTTGTAAACCAAACTGCTTCTCAGGGAAGCCCAGATGGGAAACTGCCTTTATAAAAGACCTTCTGTACACCTTCACTTCATCTCAAATGTGAATAAGGACATAGACACTAATAGTGAAGTTCTTTGTCCTATTGCTGTCTCTCTGGATACTAGTATCCAGCATCCCCTCTCCTAAGAAGTGAGCAGCTAATTCCATGGCATTGTTGTGCTTTCTGAGATCTGGGCTGAATTCATCTGAACAAATGAAGAATTATTTAAAGAGTGGTTTCAATTTCTTGTTATTTGAGGGCTGTTTAGAAAAGCTTTTGGGGAGACTCACTCATCCCGGAAGGAGTACAACATGCTGAAAAGGATTGCCTAAGTTGTACATGTTTTCTGATAAGGATAAAGAGAAAGAGGAGTAGTTTATAGGTAATCCTTCATAGAAAGTTCCAATGGGGTAGCTGTGTTAGTTTGCTCTGCATAGAAAAACTCATTAGGCCTAATTCTCCCATTTTATGCCAGTGCATCTCCTTTGAACTATTGGAATTATTCCTCATTTACTCCTGATCTTGAGACCTTGAGCAGCAAACTTCCACATAGCATCTGTAACAGCTTGTAGCCCACCACATTTCAACAAGACATTTTACAATCTCAGCACAAAGAGTGTCTCTAAGGCAGTGGTCCTCAAACTTGTGCCCTCCATGTCCCCCCGTCCCCCCCCAGCTGTCTCCTCACAGCTGTTTCAGGGATTGGGGTCATGGCTGGGCTGTGGCTGTGGCTGGGAGCTGGACTACGGTTGAAGGTGCTATGGTTGGGCCTGGGAGGCCAAGGTTGTCACTGATGATTAAGAGGCAGGTGGGTACTGTGACTAGGGATTGGGGGGAGGGGGAGCTGACAGCAGGTGCTAGGCTCTGCCACAGCCAGGGGAAGGGACGCAAGGGTGGGTACTGTGATCATGGGAGGAGGGCTCAAGACCAGGATCAGACTCTGCTGCCAAGGTGTAGGGTAAGGCTGGGTACCACAGTCAGGAATGGAGGCTTAGCAGTGACAGCCATGAGTGGTTGCAAAGCAGAGGTTTGGGCAGAGTGGGCTTGAGTAGTACTCTCTCCTTCTAGGGGGCAACCTGGCCACAGTCCCCTTGGGTATGTCTACACTTACCATTTAGTTGGAATTAATGAGGATTAATTTGAACTAAATTAATGCATGGCTATACTGGCTTTCATTACTTCAAATTAAGGAAGTTCTTCATCTGAAGTAATGAATGCTTACTTTGAAGTTATAAAACCTCGCTTAACTTCAAAGTAACAGTTAATTCGAATTAATTAGTTCAAATTAACCCAATGGAGCCGCATTAATTCAAACTAACTATTTGTTTGAATTAACGTGATTTTACCTTCTTCATCCCAGTGTGCCTTCCTCTTTCTATGTGTTGGGTGGGGGCATGGCCCATCTTGAGGGCCATGTTGCCACACTTCCCATGGTGCCCCTCTCCTAAATTGAATTAGCAAGTCCTGTCCATGGACAAGCTAGTTTGATCTGGGTTTCTAGTGGGGACATGTTAGTTCAAATTAATTTAGTTCGAATTAACCATTAATCAATTAATTCAAACTAACTTCCTAAGTGTAGACATTGCCCTTGAGAGTTGCCCCCCCCACCACAACTGAAGACCTCTGCTTTAAGGATAACTACTGTTATGCTGGTTACTTCATATTGTTTCCTGGAACAGGAGCTGACTTAACTGCATCTTTTTTTAACAGCAAGCCGCACCTGTGGATTGTTGTGCTTCATATCCTAGATGTGAGAAGGCACTGTGGTCTGCTGGCTGAATTGTGAACTTTGGAACTCAAAATAGCTGGGTTCTATTCTTGGTTCTGATACTGACCTGGCAGGTGATGGTGGGCAAATTATTTCACCTCTCTGTGCCCCAGTTTCCCCAACTGAAAACAAGGACAATGATGTTTGATGTTCTTTTCAAGGCACTTTGAAATCTATAGATTTAAAGAACTCGGTATTATTATTACCTATCAACAGGATGCCACTCCCTGCCTTAGTCATCCCTACCTCCACCCTTTCCTCTCCTTCACATCATCACAGTCAAGGGCAAGTTTAAGCTTAGAGTGGGGGATTTTCAAAGACACACCTGGCAGTTACACACCTGACTCATGCTGACTTCCCATGGGAGTCGGGCACCTAACTGCCTTTGAAAATTTACCCCATACTGGTTATAAGGGGGCTAGGGAGAGAAGACTTGGATTTTGAATGGCCCTAAACTGCAGAGGGCACAATGCATTCAAGAGAAATTATGATGTGGATTTGAGTGCAGCCCTCTAACAAGATTAGAGAAAACAATAAGGAAGGGACGTTAAACTGGGTTTGATTAGTTGGGAGAAATGTAATGACACAGGAATTGGAAAACATTAAACAAGATAAAACAAAGCCCATACAAATAATCCAAAAAGATAAATAAGAAAAACATCTAAAAATATCTTACCTTAATTTCAGGGGCACTAAAATAATATTTGGAATTCTGTCAGCTCATGTTCCAGGAAACAGTTATCAGTCTGGACTAAAAAAAGAGAAGACAGGGAGGATTAAGGAGACCTAAAAATAGCTGACACCATAGAACATACTGAATGATAAATAGGAGATAGGCATAGGAAAAGTAGTCGTCCTATAGGATTGAGTAAGGGATTGGAATTTATTTCTACCTATATAACTGGGGTTTCAGAGTTCCTCTGTACCAGACTCACTTCTTGCTCAATAATGGCAAGGATGGTTTTCCTAGTTCATTCTTTTTCTCTAATGATGATTGTATTTTTTTTAGGGTTTTTCTACATACTATGTTGCTACCTGAGAAATTTTGAATTGAGCAAGTATTTCAATGATTAATTGGATCTCTAACCTCAGTATTTGTTGCCTTGCACATTGCACAGCTGCTATGTGCATGGTAAATGCAAAGTACTGGTAGATATAAAATGCTACCACACCAGAATACTAGAATTTTACACTCACCATATGCATAGTAATTAACTACATAGGTTCCAGAGACTGCAAAAATCAGGCCCTTTGACAGATATCAGTCAAAGGGCCTGATTTAGCTTTCTGTCATGTGTGAATGTCATTAATGGTCATACAATGAATTAGTCCTTTATGAAATTAAGTTTTAGTGTTTGTCTCAGGGAACATCCTTTGTCAGTGTACTCTCAGACTGACTTACGCATCATGTGGAGATTTACAGCCCATTTCAGTTCAACAGTTATAAGGATCAGTCAGTTGCAATGGTTAATTTCAATAAACCCCAAGTGGCCACATGTTTTGAATGCATAATACAGATGGCCCAGTTCTGCTCTCTGGCCTGCCAGTGACAGGGATCAGACTGCACCATGGCAGTGCATTGGAACAATGGCACAACAGCTATCTTCAGTCAGCCTGTTCTGAGCTCCCATTGCACCAAAAGGTGGTGATTTTTCAGGTCATTGAAACAGTATCAAAAACAAGCCTGAAGGAAACAGTGAGGCACTTCAGAATCCTTCATTCTGCAATTATTTTGGCATTGCAAAGACCTGCATATAGTGCACTGTTGCATTATGGGGACAGAGAAAAATCTGTAAATGTTGCAGACTGGTGCTCATTCATAACTTGCATAGTTTAGCTTTTCATTCCGTAGAAGAAAGAAGCAACAGAAAGATACTAGAGTTGTTCTGGAAGAGGGAGGAGGTTGGAGCTGGTTATTTATGGTTTAGGGCTAATTTATGGTTTATTTCCCATATTATGCTTTGTTGTATGCTTAATGTTTCTGCAGTTTTGAAATTCTGATATTATCTATTGGCCAAGATTCTCTGAACAGGCCAAGGAACATTCAGTGCAGCTCTGGAGGTGGGAGGGAGAGAGGTGAGTGATAAGCCACCTCTGTCCTGCTGGTTCCTCTAAGCCAGTGGCTTTCAAGCTTTCAGACTACTGTGCCCCTTTCCAGAGTGTGTTGTCTTGTGTGCCCCCCAGTTTTACATTACTTAAAAACTACTTGCTTACAAAATCAGGCATAAAAACATAAATGTGTCACAGCACACTGTTATTGAAAAATTGCTTACTTTCTCATTTTTACCATATAACTATGACATTAATTGACTGGAATATAAATATTGTACTTACATTTCAGTGTATAGCATATAGAGGAGTATAAACAACTCATTGTCTATGAAATTTTAGTTTATGCTGACTTCTCCAGGGCTTTTTAGGTAGCCTGTTGTAAAACTAAGCTTGCAAATAGGAGGACTGAAAACAGGGGAGTTTGAGAGGAAAGGAGTTGATGAAGCCCTGAGAAGGAGGTGAAGGCAATCCCCTAGCTGAAGAAGCAAGGGAGAGAGCGAAGCTTGGGTGAATGAATTGCTAACTACGTGTTTGTGTCTTTCCCTACATGTGATTTCTGATAGTTGTCAGTTACTGTGGGAATTGGGACTCTGATTGTCTGGGGGCTGTTTGGACCATTGTTCCCTGCTCACCTTTGATTACGAGCTTCAATCAGCCTTGTGATCATCCTTCCACTGTGTGTTTAATGAGAGGCAAGGGCTGACCGAGGCAGAGAAGGCCTTAAAAGCCAGTGCCTGAGTGACCAGGGGACTGAAAACAGGGGAGTTTGGGGAGGAGTTGGTGAGGTCATGATAGTGAAGAGGAGCCGCACTGCTTGTGCCAGCACCTCTTCTGTCTCCTCCATCTGTGCCTGTAGCCAGACAGACATCCTGGCCATGGATATCTCTACCCAGATGCTGTTGTGGACTTGCAGGGACTGTGGCCTGCATTTCCCACTCACAGACAATCAGGCTGGGGAAATGAATCAATACGATAGGTGCCTTCTGGTGGAATCTCTCAGGAGGCAGGTGGGAGAGTTACAGGAGGAGGTATCTAGGCTCAGGAGTATCCATGCCCTGGAGGAGTTTCTCGATAGCATCCACAAGGAGACATGCAAGAAGGAGGATACTATCCAGATGCCAAAGACTACTGCTGCACTATTGGAGAAGGATGGGATGCCTATGGCAGAGGGAAGACACTGGTATTTGGTTACCTCTGGCAGCAGACAGTGCTCCATCTGCTCCTATCCCACCCTCTGTTGTGGTGGAGAAACATTACGCAGTGCTAGAGATGATGGATGAGCTGGAAGAGGAGATACCATGCACCCCCGAGGCTAGGAGGATCACATCTACCGCAGCCAGGAGGAAACACAGGGTTGTGGTGGTTGGGGACTCACTTCTAAGGCGGACAGAGGTACCCATCTGTCACCCGGACAATGCCTTTCAGGCGGTATGCCACCTGCCAGGTGCCTGTATCTGAGACATTATGGAGGGATTGTCGGGAATCATATGCCCCTCTGACTACTACCCCATGCTACTCATTCATGTGGGAACCAATGATACTGCAACAGGTGATCTTCACGAGATCAAAGGTGACTACAGGGCCCAGGGAGTGCAGATGAAGGAGTTTGGAGCACAGGTGGTGTTCTCAATCCATCCAGTCAAGGGTAGGGTCCTGAGCAGAGACAGATGCATCCTGGAAGTGAATGCCTGGCTGTGAAGATGGTGTCATCAGGAAGGTTTTGGCTTCCTCGACCATGGGGTGCTCTTCCAGGAAGAAGGACTGCTAGACAGAGATGGACTCCACCTATTGAGGAAGGGGAAGAGCATATTCGGATGCAGACTGGCTGACATAGTGAGGAGGGCTTTAAACTAGGTTTGAAGGGGGAAGGAGACCAAAGCCCGCAGGTAAGTCACAATGTGGGAGATCTGGGGGAAGGGATGGAACTTGGGGGGGTGCTGGGGCTGTAACACCAGGGATAAAAGAGAGGGTAGTTGGAACATGGGGGGAATCAAGTAATTGTCCTAGGTGTTCTACTGAAGCCCTAATATCTGAGGCAAATGTGGGAGGATGACTCCAGGAGAAAATGCAAGGAGGTAGATGCAACAGGACTGAAAACTGACAGGAGAAAGTAGGGGAATCGGCCTGGTATTTTAGGAACCTGTACACGAATGCAAGGAGCCTGGGAAACAAGCAACAAGAATTGGTAGTATTTGCACAGACAAGGAACTATGATGTAATTGGAATAATAGAGACATGGTGGAATAGCTTGCATGACTGGAGCTCTGCCATAGATAGGTATAAATTGTTCGGGAAGGACAGGCAGAGAAGAAGAGAGGGAGGAGTAGCACTATATGTAAAAGAGCTCTGTGACTGCTCAGAGCGCCATTATGGAAGTAGAAAAGAGCCAATTGAAAGTCTGTGTGTTAAGTTTAGAGGAGAGGGCAACAAGGGGGATGTCATGGTGGGTGTCTCCTATAGACTGCCAGACCAGAAGAAGGAGGTGGATGAGGCATTCTATGGACAACTGGCAGAAGTTTCTAGATCACAAGCCCTGGTTCTCATGGGGGACTTCAGTTACTCTGACATCTGCTGGGAGGCCAATACAGCAGTGCACAGGCAATCCAGGAAGTTTGTGGAGAGTGTTGAGGACAAATTCCTAGTACAAATGCTGGAGGAACCAACTAGAGGCCTTGCACCTCTTGACCTGCTGCTCACAAACAGAGAAGAATTGATCAGGGAAGTAGAAGTGAATGGCAACCTGGGCAGCAGTGACCATGAGATGATTGAGTTTAAGATGCTGATTAATGGAAAAAAGGAAAGAAGCAAAACACAGACTATGGACTTCAGAAAAGCAGATTTGCTCCCTCAGGGCACTGATGGGCAGGTTCTCTTGTGAGGCTGATCTGAAGGGGAAAGGTGTCCAAGAGAGCTGGCTGTATTTTAAAGAAACCCATCTAAGGGCACAGGAAGATACCATTCCGATAAGCAGAAAGAACAGCAAATGTGTAAGGTGCTCAGCATGGCTTAACAAAGAACTCTGCACTGAGCTAAAGCATAAAAAGGAAGCTTACAGGAAGTGGAAGTTTGGACAGATGACTAAGGAGGCATATGAAGATATTGCTTAGGACTGCAGGGATAAAATCAGAAAGGCCAAAGGACAATTGGAGTTGCAGCTAGCAAAGGATGACAGGAAGGGGTTCTACAAGTATGTCAATAACAAGAGGAGGATCAGGGATGGTGTAGGTCCCTTACTGAATGGGGCAGGTATCCTTTTGGCAGAGGATGCAGAATAGGCTCAAGTGCTCAATGCTTTTTTTTACTTTAGTTTTCACAGGCAGGGTAGCTCCCAGCCCACTACACTGGGTACAGCGGATTGGAGAGAAGAAGAGAAGCCCTTGGTGTTGGAAGGTCAGGTTAGGGACTACTTAAAGAAATTGGATGTGCACAAGCATTTGGGGCTGGACGAACTGTATCCAAGGATGCTGAGGGATTTGGCCAAAGAGATAGCAGTACCGCTGGCCATTATCTTTAAAAACTCATGGCAAATGGGGAGGTGCCAGAGGACTGGAAAAAAGCAAATATAGTACCTATCTTCAAGAAAGGGAAAAAGGAGGAATTACAGACCTGTCAGCCTCACCTCAATCCCTGGAAAAATCACGGAGGAGGTTCTCAAAGAATGCATCCTGAAATACTTGGAGGAAAATAGAGTGATCAGGAACAGTCAGCATGGATTCACCAAGGGTACATCATGCCTGACCAACCTCATCACCTTCTATGATGAGATAACTGGATTTCTGGATGTGGGAAGAGCTGTTGATGTGATACACCTTGACTTTAGCAAGGCTTTTGATATGGCTTCCCACAGCATTCTCACTGGCAAGTTAAGGAAGTATGGGTTGGATGCGTGGACTGTAAGGTGGACAAAGAACTGGCTAGATCAACGGTTTCAGCGAGTAGGAATCAATGACTCCATTTCTAGCTGGCAATCAGTAATGAGCGGTGTGCCTCAGGGGTTGGTCCTGGGGCCAGTTCTGTTTAACGTTTTTGTTTACGATCTGGAGAATGGGATAGATTGCATGCTCATTAAGTTTGCAGATGACACCAAGCTGGAGGGAATGGTAGACACCCTGGAGGGCAGGGACAGGATTCAGGGAGACCTAGACAAATCGGAGCAGTAGCCAATAGAAATCTCATGAGGTTCAACAAGGACATATGCAGAGTCCTGCACTTGGGACGGAAAAACTCCAAGCACTGCTACAGGCTGGGGAGTGATCAACTAAGTAGCAGCACTGTAGAAAAGAACTTGGGGGTCAAGGTGGATGAGAACCTGGATATGAGTCAACAGTGTGCTTTTGCTGCAAAAAAGGCCAATGGCATACTGGGCTGCATCACAAGAAGTGTTGCCAACAGATCGAGGGATGTGATCATTCCTCTCTATTCGGCACTGGTGAGGCTGCATCTGGAATACTGTGTCCAGTTTTGGGCTTCCCACTACAAAAAGGACATGGACAAATTAGAAAGAGTCCAGCGGAGGGCAACAAAAATGATCAAGGGGCTGGAGCCCAAGACATATGAAGAAAGACTTAAGGACCTAGGTTTATTTAACCTCCAGAAGAGAAGTCTGAGGCGGGACTTGATATCAACCTTCAACTACTTGAGGGGATGGTCCAAGGAGGATGGAGCTCTGCTGTTCTTGGTAGTAACAGAACAGAACAAGGAGCTATAGTTTCAAGTTGCAGCTGGGGAGGTCAAGGTTAGCTATTAGGAAAATCTTTCTTACTAGGAAGGTGGTGAAGCATTGGAATGGGCTACCTAGAGAAGTGGTGGAATCTTCATCTTTGGAGATATTTAAGGCTCGGTTAGACAAACCCTGGCTGGGATAATTTATTGAGCGTTGTTATGCTTTTTTGGCAGGGGGTTGGACTAGATGACCTCCATGAAGTCCCTTCCAACCCTATGATTCTATGAAATATCTATATGAGTTAATATACTCTGGAAAACCTCTGCGTAGCCCCAGGGGTATGTATACCCATGAGAACCACTGCTCTAATCTACACCAATTGGTAAAGGCCAGAGCAGTTCTAGCATCTGGGGGGGGGTCAATCAGATGCAGGGGATTTCTTGGTGACATTTCCTCTCCTGGAAGTGCTCCCTGCACAGTGGCCGTGAAAGATGGCTTCAAACTGTTGCTGAGGCTCTGTTCAACTCAGGGATTCCCCTGTGAAGGGAATATCTTCTAGTGGTCATTTTCACCAGCTACAGAGCTGTTTTCTGTCACCAGAGTAGTGCAGAACAGCCACAGCTTACCAGACAATCAGGGTTTCATATAGCCCCCTAAACTATGGTGGTTGAAGTCAAATAGGAAGACACAATTACTATCCTGGCAGGGTGATCCTTTTGGGGCCATTTTTGCAGGTTTTGCAAGCAAAGTACATCAGCATTGAAAGGCAAAACACCTTGTACTCCATGAGCTGGTCTGAAATGCTGAAACCCGATATAACTCAGAAAAAGTCTTCACATCATATGTTATATTGTGGCTGAGATTTTACAGGGAATCTAGGAGTTAGGCACCTAAATCAGTGATATTTGTATGCTTACCAGTAACTCTCAGTCTCTTTGGAAATGCCAGTCTCAAAGTGTCACTACTGACATAATAAATTAGATACCATAGAATCCCTTTAAGAGAATAGCTGTAGATTTAGCTGCATTCACTGTTAAGTGTTAGTTCTGAGTTCTTGAGGAATCAGAGCATAGTATCCAGCCTGTGCCAAACTCCCCCCACACCTCTCACAACCTCTGATTGAACTGAAAACCAAAAACAGTGAGAAGGCAGTGGGAGACATCCTTATCTACCTATATGCAAAAGCCATCAGCACAGTAAATGGAGCTTCATTTGCATTGACGATGGAGAGCCAAGCTCCAAAGTAAGAACTGCACTGAACCCTGGGACTGAATAAGCAGGAACCGCACTGAACTCTGGGATTGAAGAAGCAGGGAAGCATTGCATGATGGGGATCTCACACCAAAATGAACAAACTCAGCAATTATCAGACCATTCTAGCCATAAACATGATAATTGATACCCAAAATACTGAGTCTGCCTGATTGCATTGTGAGCTTCCCTGAACCATTACACCCAGCCAGGAATGTGTATTGGCCACTTAAACAAGTCCTTATAAAAAACCTTTACCCAAGAGAGTGTGTCTCCTGTGTGAGTCCTGATTAAATCCTGTCTGAATCATGTGTGAGTCTGGATTGAGTCCAGATGCTTGGATCTAGAGCTGTGTAATCCTTCTGCCAGGACAGGCTGGCAGAACAAGGGCTGGATTCTATACCTAGGGGTTTCCCAATGATGTAGCACCACCAACCAGCTCGAGCCCCCACCCAGATTACTGGGAATCCTGCACTGTTTCCTGGGCACCCCAAAGGGGTAAGGATTCCCCACTTGCATGCACAAGACTGAGTGTAGTAAACAGAACTTTTAATAGTAGCAGAACAGAGTGTAAAAGGCCAAATAACAGAAATCAGCACTGATCTAGCAAGTCAGTACAGAGCAAAGTTCCCAAAAACCCACACCGCATAAGAGAACATATAAGACTTAATCGCAAAACTGGCACTGATCTGTGGAATCAGTACTAACTAGGCTCCCAACCAACCCTAGAGTACATAGGGAGTGTCTTTCACGCCAACTGTCCACTGACACCATTTACTGGTCACTCACTCCATCCTCTAGAACTATTCCTTGGATCCACCTGCTGTCCACCAGCTCCACCCTGCAGTCCCTTGCCCGCCCAGCTCTCCACTGGCTGTTCTTGCTGTCTGCTGGCTCCACCCTCTGGTCACGCGCGCCGCCCAGCTTGCCAGTGGCTGCTCTCACCATCTGCTGGCTCTGCCTGCTGTCTACCAGCTCTGACCGCTCGCTCCATCTGCTGCTCCTGCAGTCGCCTTTTTTACAAGCCTCTTTTTAGCGAGGGGTAGTTTTTACCCTTTAACTAATCCAGACAGATTTGAAACCAACAGAGAGTAGCAATTTACAAAAAGACAGTATTTTGTATTTCCCTTCAGTAGAATTACAGATATTGACAAATTTGTGAGCAGATTAACCCCAAATACAATTACACACTATGCCCTGCACCCAGTATGCAAATATCGTGCTAATACAGGACCCATGCAGATTAGTTGCTCCACTTCAGAAGCTGTTAGGCACAGCTCCTAAGCCTGCGTTACAGCTGTATCATTTCCACTGGGACTTGGCTTTTCCTCTTCTTTGCTGATTGCTGTGGGAGCTTTGTTTCCATCCAGCCTCTGACCCTGATCTGCACAACCTGGGAACCTTTCTGCTACACAGAGTGGAATGACCCCCCCCCCACCTCTCTCTCTCTCTCTCTCTGTTTAATTATGACTCTCTCTCTTTCTAGGCCTGATACAATAGAATCTAAGTAATATTGTAGCTGGGTGTTCTTCTTTCCTTGTATGTTTATTAATGCTGTAACTGAGTATTTTGGGGTATTTTTCTCTCCTTTTGTAATTATTACTATTACTGCAAGTTTTAGACACCTAGCAATAAAATGTCTTTTGTAATCAAGCCAGCTTCCAGACTCTTTTAAGACATCATTCCCTCTCCTTTGTGGTCTAGGTTTCTTTATATCACTTTGCAGCAATGCTTCTATTATCTAGCCAAAGATCCCTGTGATGCCCACAACCCTGTATTAGCCTGACTGACTCCAGGGGCATATAAGGGTGACAGCTGAAAAGTGCTGTTCTGACCCAGCCTGATTGAGTCCAGGGGCACATAAGGGTAGCAGTTGAAAAGTGTGGTGTGATCCAGCCTGCACAAGATCCATAATCAAGCCTAGTCCGGCGCAGTACAGGGGCACATAAAGGTAGCAGCAAAGAAGTGCTGTGTGACCCAGCCTGCTGAGTTCAGGGACATATAAGGGGTCAGCTGACAGTGCTGATAGATCCAGTCTGCTCAGACACACCTTGTTAATTGATAAATGTGTATATTGGGTGGTTATTTGGATTTGGGGGTTGGAAGAATCCAGTCCTGGGAAACTGAGGGCCTGCAAGGGTTGCTCCATTGGAAGAGAACTTGCAAAAGGGAGAAGTGAGCTCCATATAAAAACAAAGTGACACAAGCAGTACACTAATAGAATTACCATTGCCCCCACTTCCCCCCCCCCCAAAAGTAACCCTAATAAATGAACATACCCCAAGTTGGTGGACAAAGTTGGTAACATTTACTATTATTTGTAAACCTGAATTAATGGCTATCTAAACTTCAGGCTTCAGGCTAGTTAAAATATCTAAAGAAGTCAGTAGAGGAAATTGAACTATGGAAACAATTAGAGAGAGGATAAAGGTATTCTATTTATTCATTATTTTAAAATAAAAAATGTGAAAAAATTGGGCAAAGAACAAAGTTACTATATTTAGCAAGAGTGAAGAATAGAGAACTAGGAGGCCATGAGATAACTGGAGTATTTTAAAGCAAATGTCCTAAATAGTTTTACTAGATAAAAATCCCAAGGAGGGCATTGTCTAAATCAGCAGCATACTTCAGAATCTTATGGTCCTCCTCCATGTCAGTTGGACAGAAGCTCTAGTTCATTTAAGGATATTCAGAACAAATCTCTGAAGGCTGTAACAAATTTCTTATTACAGTGTTTAGGTTTTATTAAAAAAAATAAACAGGCTGGGAAAGAAGAATTTAGGTAATGGAAATTATGGAAAGCCTTGTTAGATAAAAATATGATCCTGGAATGAATTTTCACAATACAAGACAGCTTTCACTGGCACAGGAATTCCTGGGTCATTCATTTGTGCAACTGGCTAAGAAGGAAGGGTCCATTTGATTAAAAAACAATTAATGTTGAGGAATTTATTTCTAAGCAGGATGCTGGCCTTGGTGGAAGAAATGACAGCTTTTCTTTTATTCTTTTTTTCTATTATATTATTATGTAATTGATACTCTTGAAGAAGACGATTTAAGAATCTCATCTCTATCCTAATCCCTTTACAGTCTAGGTCTGGCTGGAGAAGAATTTCTTCAGCACAGACACTGTTGCAGATGACTGTAAGTCTGCTTTCCAAGAGCCCCCCTGCTAGTTCCAGTGTAGGCTGGGGTATGCGGGGTGCGATTGTCCCACAGCAAATAATGCTGAAGAGATCCTGGGAAGCACTGTCACCCAGGAGAGATTTCATAGTGCCTGATGGAATTTAGACTGGCTCCCAGGACTATCTACATTATTCTGGAGGCTATCTCAGTCTCCAGAGCAGCCCAGGATTGAGAGGGCACCGGTGTCCCCTAGTCTCTTGGGCAGCAAACTCTGTGTTACACCTCTTAGAGGCACAGCACAGAATCTTAGCTCTGGCAGACTAATTTCCCCTCTTCCTCTGGGCTGCCGGTTTACATCAGTCCCGACATTCTGCCATTCTTGGTCTGGGCTCACACAGTTCTGTTGCAGCTGCTCAGCCCAGCTTTCAGCACACTTGATATTCCAGACCCAGGCCTCTGAGTAGAGACGTCCAGTCATGCCAAGTTCTGTCTGAACATCTACTGCCTGCACTGGTTGAATACTTGAGATACTAGGCCACATCAAGTCCTACAAACAGGCTGGGGATGGGATGGGAAATTGGGCCAGTAGTGAACGTTTCACCCCATTGTTGTGGTAGTGTTAGGGATTGACACCTCCCAAACTGGCAGGAAACTGGGCCCTCCAAAACAGCATATATTAGGACACCCCCTGAGGGTGGAGACAGGCATAACCACATGACCTCTGCATGGCTAACTTCTCAGCCCCTGCCTCCCTGACAGCATGGTTCCTGCAGTTTTCATCGACTACACTAGGAATGGTTTCACTTCCAACAGAGGGACAGTAAGTATGATATTGGTGACAGTTAAAATTACATTATTTCTGGTAGGGACAGGAATATAATGCCACATCCAGCAGCTGTTTCTCAACCCTACCTTTCCTCATATTGCCTTATCTTCATCTGTAGAGGCCAGTTATTACAGCAGTTGGCCTTGTTCTCTAGCTCCACTGTCTCAACCCAGTTGAGATGTGACACACTCTTTCTTGCTTCTCATTCCTGTCATTTGCTGTGTTCTGAAATCACGTACTGTATGTCTGTCCCTCGCAGGCAAGGGTTTGCCACATCTTGTGGCAATGTGGTGAAGCCCTGGAACATCCTGCTTACTTCTTTAGAGCTACATAGGAAAGAGCCACCCCTCTGATTCAGATAGCTGTATCTCAGATGCAGAAAGCAAGTAACCTCCATGTGATCCTCCTGGTAGCTCTAAGGCTCTGTAATATTTGTGTTGAGAATTTGATTTGAGAGGTTAACCATGGAAGCAAGGCTGTGCATCTGACAAAGTGGGTTGCAGCCCACACAAGCTTATTCCTGAAGAAATTTGTAAGTCTTTAAGGTGCACCGTCTCTCATTGGTTTTGCTATATACAGATTAACATGGATGTCCTCAGTACATTTTTTTAAGTTTTTCTTCAAATACTAAAGTTTCTAATATGTTGCATCTGAAACAATCAAAACAGACTACACCGTCTATGTAAAATGCTCTATTTTGAACTGTCACAGAAGGCTATGCACATCACTTTTGCTCAGCTCCTGAAAGTACTGCAGAAACTGCATTGTGAAATGGATCAGAGCTCATGGATCAGCTGAAGAGTTTGTAGGAGGCAAACTGGATATAAAGTAACAGAAAAATTTATTGTGGAATGCAAACTCACAAGATCCCCAAGTACGGAAAATGGGACAAAAGATAACTTGTGATATATTGCTTTTATTTAGCACGTACCATCGAAAGCATGACATCCTGAGCTTTGCTGCAAAGAAAAGTACTAACTTTATAGTATGAAAGCAGCTACTAGTTTGTGGTGGATCATCTGGAGAGGAATGCAAAATATAAATAGCTGAGGCTCATTGGCCTGAAAAATTGAACCTGACTCAAACACGTCTTCCTTAGAAGAACTTATTGTTCTTCTTCAAGAATGTGTCAGTGAGTGCTCCGCTCAGGTGTCAGCTTGCCCTAGCACCAGAGATCGGAGATGTCTGGTAGCAGTGTCTCCGGGAGCTGCATGTGCGCGGTGGGTGCCTCATGCTTCTTTGAGAGTGCCAAACCATTGCCACGCTGCTCACCGCCCCCCCCCCCCCAGTTCCTTCTCAACCACGCCTGGCTAGAGATGGAGATCTGCAGCACTCTCTGCTTCTGAAACAAAACATCAAACAAAATATTCAATTCTCATTTTTTCTTGCCCTTTTCCTCAATTTTTCCCTAATTCTACCTTAGATTCCCTAAAAAAAATTCTTTTCTCTTCAGCCGTTTCTGTTAGTCAACCTCTTTAATTGTACCATGCTGGGCTCCCCCAGTTTTAAAAGATGTACGAAATGTAATGAGGCAATGCCCATATCCAACAGCTATGCACTTTGCCTTAAGTGCCTTGGTGAGGGTCACATTTCATCCAAGTGTCCTCATTGTTCAAAACTGAAAGCTCGCAGTTGCCATGTCAGGGAGCTTAAATTTAAATTGTTGTTCATGAAGAAGTCTCTTCAACCACCTTCAGAGATGCTACTACCTGAGGACAATAGATTGACTTATTCACACTCCTCTATTAGCAAAAGAGAAAACAATCACCATCTGATGGAGACTCGCAAAAAAGAAAGTAAGCTCAAGAGAAACAGGATTCTGAGGCATCATCCACTTCTAAAGCCTTGACAAAAGCTACAGTCTAGCAAATGATACCTCACAAAATGGCACTGAGCCATAAGGCAGTACTGAAAACAGCTTCCTCCACACCAATTAAGTTGGCACCTAAGACAGTACCAACAATAGTACCAACATCATTGGCACCACCCTCAGTGCATGGTACAAAACCCGACTGTACCGCAGCACCTATGCAGGAAGCCATGGTAGCATTTATCCAGGGTACTGACAACTCAGCCCCTCCAACATTGGTACCAATCCACACACCTTCACAAAATGTACTCTCTGACATTTGGTACCCATCCCCCTTATACAGTACCGATGTCTCTCCATCCATACATGGATCACATTCTTCACTATCCCTCTCATTTTTCAGTGAAAATGACCATTTTTCAAGGGCCTGTTTTACACCTGTTTATTCCTTTCCTGATAGAGCTGCTTCCATAGCATCCATAAAGTCACTATCTCAAATGGAAAGAACTATGAGAGAATGGAGTCATCAAACAAAAGCCCTCACTCAGAAATCAATACATCATCATGCAGCTCAGAAATAGAGCCATGAGTACAGACACTCTGAACCCAAACAACATACTATTTCTACATCACATCCAAAATCCCCTTCTCCAGCTCCTGGAGTACGGCAAGCAGATGATGCCAATGGTGAGATCGTGGAGGAGGGAATCACCGATGCATAATTCATTCTGTTCCCCAGATGAGGCAGTTACTCTCGCTCCGCTACCTCCTACTGATAACTCTAAGCAATTTCACTACTTGTCCTGCTGAGTGGCCATTTCCCAGGAAATTATGTTGCAAGAGGTACAGGAGACTCAACATAAGCTGCTCCAGTACTACATCCAATTTCTAATTCTAAGATCGCTCTCTTAGTAGATAGTACTATACTCGAATTGGCAGACCTCATGTGGCAAACCCCTGCATCCATACCACCCATGTGCAAAAAGGCTGGCAGAAAGTACTTCATACTGCCCAAAGGGATGGATTTCCTCTTTACACATCCTCTGCCCAACTCTCTAGTAGTGGACGCTGTATATCATAAGAACAAACACAACACTGAGAAATCCATACCAACTGATAAGGAAAACAATAAAATGGATTTATTGGGCTGCAAAATCTATTCCTCCGGGACTCTAAAGTTCAGAATCACTAATTATAATGCTTTACTACCATTACAATTAAGATAAACTTCAGAAACTCAAGAAGTATTTACTGGAAGACAAACAAAACATCTTAAACTCCTTGGTTCAGGAAGGACAATTAATTTCTTATACAGCCTTGCAGGCCTTTTTGGATGTTGCAGACACCGCAGGACACATAACTGCCACTGCCCTCACCCTGAGATGTGCTTCCTGGCTCCAAGCCTCAGGAATAGCCAAAGACCTGCAAACAAAGGTTGAAGATTTACCTTTTGAGAAAGACAAACTTTTCTCAAAAAAGACAAATAATGCATTACATTCAATGAAATACTCCAGGGCAACCCTTCGGACCCTTGGAATTTACACTCGATACTTCAAAAGGAGTCAGTTGAACTGTACCAGTGAAAAGAATATCAGTCTTCCAAATACCAATGACCATACGATTCTTCCAGACACTGAAAGCAACAGCAACGTACATCAAGAAAAAGACAACCTTCAAACCAAGCCACTTCAACGCAACCTTCTCAACAAAAGCAGTCATTTTGAAGGTCAGGTCAAGGGTTCAAGAACTCTCCACACAGCAGGTTAATCAAGAATGTTTGGTCATCGAGTATGACACTTTTTCAATCTCTGGTCCCCAATTACCAATGACAAATGGATCTTAGACATCATCAAAGAGAGCTACGTTATTCCATATAAATCCATCCCTCTCAACCACCCACCCACCCTAAACCCTTCCCTCTTCAGGGACCCCTCTCATGTACAGCTCCTGCACCTACTTGAAATAGGAGCAATAGAGGAGGTCCTAAAACAGTACCATTGAAAAGGGTTCTATTTGAAGTACTTCCTAACCCAAAAGAAAAATGAAGGTTGGCAGCCCATTTTGGACTTGAGAATGCTGAACAAATACATCGTAATGCAATTTCCTGCTCTAAATCATGGAGATTGGTTCTCTTCCCTCGAACTGAAAGATGCCCACTTACATGTCACAATTCATCCTGCTCACAGGAAATTTCTTTGTTTCACTCTTGCAGCAAAGCATTACCAATAGACGGTGCTACCATTTGGTCTCACAACCACACCTCGAGTCTTCTCCAAGATTCTATCTGCCGTAGCAGCTCACCTTCACTACTCCTCCATAACAACTTATCCATATCTAGATGATTGTCTGTTGCAGAGTCCACCAAAGGAAGAAGCAACAGCCAACACACAAGCAACAATATCCACTATGCAGAGCCTAGCCTTCCTAATAAATTTTGAAAAATCCACAATAGTACCATCTCAAGTACTTGACTTCATAGAGGTGCATCTAGACGTGACCACTGCCAAAGCCTTTCTCCCGATCCAAAGATTCAAAAACATACTGAGTATTGTGGAACAAGTAACGTTAACTCCCTTTACCAATGTTCACACATGCCTTCGACTCTTAGGCCACATGGCTGGAACAGCCTTTGTCGAACTGAATGCCAGCCTTCATATGAGACCATTACAGTCTTGGCTCAACCCCTGTACAATCCCCGCAAACATACCCTACACAAAAGAAAAACAGTGCCTTGCCACATATAGGAAACTCTGGAATGATAGTTAAAATACAGAACATGCTTACAGGCGTTCCCTTTCTGACACCCTCACCATCAATAATCATCACAACGGATGCATCCCTCATCGGCTGCGGAGCCCACAGCGCATCACAAACAATACAGGATCTTTGGTCAGAACATAAGACCCGATTACACATAAACCTTCCAGAACTGAGGGCAATACACAAAGCATGCTTCCATTTTCTTCCTCTGATCCAAAACAAGGTGGTTCAGATCCTCCCCGACAACATCACCTGCATGTATTATATAAACAGACAGGGAGGGGCATGCTCCCCTACGCATGGAAGCAATAACGCTCTGGAAGTGGTGCATCACTCATCACATATCACTAACTGCATCATACCTTCCAGGTCATCTAAACACAACCATGGATTCCCTCAGCAGAATGTTCAACCTCAATCACAAATGGCAAATCAACAAGAGAATTCTGCATAACATCTTTCAGGAATGGGGACTTCCTGTAATAGACCTCTTTGTGACAGACAAGAGCCAGAAATGCACCAAATACTGCTCCAGGGCAGGTCTCGGATACCAGTCCATAGGAGACGCATTCATGCTGGACTGGCACGGTCCCCTACTTTACGCTTTTTCACAAATACCACGCTTACACAGAGTAGCGAACAGGATAAAATGAGACCAAGCCAAAGTAATCCTCATAGAACCAGCATGGGCAAGACAACCATGGTTTTCCAGCCTTCTAAAAATGTTGATAACATGTCCTCAGAGACTTCTTCATGATGCAACTTTATTGCATCAAAGTACCAACCTCGTACAATCCCTCGAGACAAACAGGTTACACTTAACAGCACGGCTCCTTCATGGTTCAAGGACCTAGAGTCATTATGTTCCAGCACAGTTCAGAACGTTCTACTACATAGCTGGCAACCCGAAGATCATACCTTTACAAATGGAAACAATTTTCTGCATGGGCAATTAGCAAACAGATAGACCCTTTTACGGCTAACCTTTCAATGATCTTGGACTACTTGCTTGAAATCAAATTGAAAAACTTATTACTCAGCTCTATGAGAGTCCATCTTGCTGCAATCAGTACCTTCAACTATAATAGCAAAGGCACCTCCCTCTTCTCACAGCCAATCACAAAATGATTTCTAGCAGATCTCCAAAATCTTTACCCAGAGGTCAGAGATCCAACTCCCACATGGGATTTACTTCTTATCCTAAACACTCTTACTAGTCCTTTCTTTGAGCCTCTAGCAACCTTCTCTCTCCTACACCTTTCCATAAAAACTGAATTTTTAGTAGTCATAATATCAGCTAGGAGGGTTAGCAAGCTCAGAGGCCTGATGTCAAACCCTCCATCTTCCACAAACATTCAGTAATATTGAGACCACATCCAAAATTTGTTCCTAAGGTCTCATCTCATTTCCACGTGCATCAAATAACCTACTTATCTGTTTTCTATCCAAAACCTCAAAAGGATCACAATGAGGTATGATGGCACACCCTTGACCTTCGAAGGGCTCTCCTTTTCTACCTGAAAAGAACAAAAGAGTTCTGTAAATCCTCTTGACTATTTGTGTCAATAGCAAACCATTCAAAGGACAAGTTAACATCTTCCCAAAGACTTTCAAAATGGATCTCAGATTGGATACATTTATGTTACAAACTTACCGGGTCAATTCCTTCCCAATGAATCAAAGCTCACTCTACAAGAGCTATGTGTTCCTCGACAGATTTCCTCCACAATGTTCTAATCCATGAAATCTGCAGAGCTGCAACATGGTCTTCAGAAAACACATTCATAAAACATTATGCTATGACTGACATGGCCATATCTGGGGACAAAGTTTGGATCCTCTGTTTTGGCTACAATCAGTGGAATCACACCAAAGTCACACCTACCTTGAAAGGTAACTGTTACATACTCACCTGAGTGGAGCACTTTGGGGGAATTCTCAAAGAAGAAAGGAAGTTTTCTCACCTTGGTGCAGTAGCTGACATTCTTTGAGACGTATGTCCCTGTGACTGCTCCACTACCCTCCCTCCTCCCCTCTACTTTGGAAGAATTGGTTCTTCTTTGGTGGAGAAGGAACCAATGGGGTGAGCCATGCGGCGATGGTTTGGTGCACTCAAAGCAGTGCAAGGCGCCCACTGCACATGCACAGCTCCTGGAGTTACTGCTACCAAAAATCTCTGATCTCTGGTGCTGGGGCAAGCAAACATCTGAGTGGAACAGTCACAAGGACCTACATCTTGAAGAGCATCAGCTACTGCACCAAGGTGAGCAACCTTCTGATGCATCTTGGGGCTATGCCACTTAATCCTCATAAAAGAGCAGTCTTTTGTATTACTTCCATTCCAGTTGCCCCGACTGTAGAGCAAAGAACACCATGGACAAGTGCAACTGCTATAAGTTTTGATAAAGAACATAATTATAAAAATTAATGTCTACTAACTCCTACTCACCTATCAGCAACAGATCAAAGTTTAACAGAAGAGACATGACCAGCGCTGAGTAGCTACGTATTTCCTGTTAATACAGTGTGTACACAATACCTATGGACTTAATTGCAGTCCTGTATGAATTCAGAAAGTTTTATTTTTTAAAAGTTAGTTTCTTAACAGAGCCATGTAGCTCACAATGTGTAGTGATTACAGATTTATTAGAACTAGTTTATTAAAATTAACTGCTGAAAATAAATACATATGTGTTCAGTCTCATGTGTGTTCAGTAGTTTCTGGGTAACTTCTGCTCCTACACCACCTGCTCTTCTACACTTTCTATTGTGACCCATAACATGCCATTTAAGAATGTGCAATGTGTCCACAAACAAAATGTCTCAGTATATATCATACCTGCAAAAAAGAAGCCTGAATCTGTAGATTTCTGCTGTAATTCTATTCATCAGATGTTGTGTCAATAATAAATTTAAATAGCAAGGTATTTATTTGAGAAAAAATGTGGCGTTTTCAGTCTGTAAGAAGAAGGAAATTGTGTGATTGTTCTATAAGACAAGGTTTTTCAGGTACCTTGCAACAGTATAGCACGATTCATGAGTTGTGCTGAAATACAGCTGCAACTTGGACCCAGATCCTTGAAAGTATTTAGACACCTAATTCCCACTGAAATCAAGGCGCGTGAGGCACCTAAATATCTCTGAGGATCTAGGCCCTGGTGTTTAAATAAATAACACTGAAAATGTAGAAAATAAGACACATAATTCTAAAATCTGCTTCTAAACACCTTTAAGCAAACTGCCTTAATTGCATTTAGGCAGGCCAAAAAAGAATTTAAAGACCAACTCATACAAAAACTAACATCAGACTTTTTTTAAAAAAGTATATCAGAAATAGGAAGCATGCCAAACAATTAGAGGAGTCACTGGGTGATCAAAGATGCTAAAAGAGCACTCAAGCTGGACATGGCTACGACTGCAAAACCCACAGCATGTGCATAAGCTAGCATTTGAGGGGAATGTCTCAGTGGCATCATGAACAGATTCTGATCCTGATTGGATTTCCTTTCCTGCAATCCGGACTGGTCTGGCACTATGCCCCCCAATTCCCCAATCCTGGGGGCCCACCTTGCTGGGTGAACCCCCCCTCCTGGGTCAGCTCATGCCAGCCTCCTGCATGAAATTGGTCCCTCAGGCAGTGGAAGAATATGCTCACCAATCACTTATAGGATGGTCCCCAGGGAGCATCTCCAGGCCCCAGATGCAATGCTGGGGACTACAATCTAATAAGGTCCCGTGTATGCCCCCTGGGCCTTGCAGGTTCAAAGAAATTGATATACGCCAGACATTGATCCAAGTTAGGTGTTCATACATGCTCAACTAACATCTCACTGCTTTAGAAAAAAGCAAACAGTTTATTGATTAAAGCACAATTTTAAGTGAATATAAGGCAGATTAATGCAAAATCAAGTAGTTAATCAGTCAAGGAGATATCTCAAAGGAAAGATAACTCACATTCTAAACTAAAGATCACTGTTACAATCCATTTCTAGCTTACCCCAGTGCTTTGGCTACTGATGGTTTTGCAGCCAGGTCTTCCTTGCCATGTAGATAGGTATAAGTCCTCGAGACTGCTTGCAAGATGGAGTCCTTGGCACAAAAGCCTCAATCAATTGAGTGTATCTTTTTACCCAATCTTTCTTGACCTTGCCCCTCAGGCTCAGGTGATCGACCCTGGCCAGAAAGGGGGATAAGTGATCGCCCCTCTTGAGCCAAGGCTGTAAACAGACTTAGCTAGTCCATTGTTCTATTATGCATACCTTCGACTGGTGTGTTGGCTGCAGGTCTGACTGCCTGCTTCCACTTGAGCCATGTGAAATACATTTGAGAGCATAGTTCATATCTGTTCACATATGTGATGTTGCAGGAAACCTGCAACCATAACAATGATGTGATGAGCATTCAAGAAACACCTGACATGACATACTTTGCATTAAACCATACAATTACATTGCCAAGGCGAACAAAAAAAGATACCCAGATTACATTGCAGGGTGGGGGAGGGGCAGCACATCACAGCAAATCAGACTCCAGTAAGACACAGTAGTCTGGCAAGACTGAGAGCCAGTGATTTAAATCAGCCCCTCTACTATATAACTGGAGGATAGTTAATATTGCATCACTGTTTTAAAAAGGCTCCTGAGATTACCCTGGCAATGACAGATCAGTGAGCCTAACTTTAGTAGCAGGCAAAGTAATGAAAATTATGATAACGAACAGAATTATTAGACACATAGAAGATCTCAATATCTTGGGAAAGAAGCAAAATGACTTTTGTAAAGGGAACTTGTACCTCACCAATCTGTTAGAATTCTTTGAGGGTGTCTACAAGCATGTTGAGAAGGGTGATCCAATTGATGAAGTGTACATGAACTCTCAGAAATACATAGATGAGGTCCCTCACCAAATCAAAATAAGCAGTCATGAGGTAAGAGGATAGTTCCTCACATGGATCAGTAACTGATTAAAAGATAGGAAACAAAGGGCAGCAATAAATGATTAGTTTTTACAGTGGAGAGAAGTACATAGTAGCCTCCTCTAAGGATCTGTGCTGGGATCAGTGCTGTTCAACATATTCAGAAATTATCTGGGGAAGGGGGTAAACAGTGAGGTAGCACAGTTCTCAGATGATAAGAAATAATGCAGGATAGTTAAATCCACAGCAGAGTGTGAAGAATTACAAAGGGGTCTCATAAAACTGAGTGACACGGCAACAATATAGAAAATGAAATTCAGTGTTGATAAATACAAAATAATTCATGCAGGAAAACATAATCCTAACTATACTTATGAAATGATGTGGTCTAAATTACCATTCAAGAGTGAGATCTTGGTGCCCTCATGGATAGTTCTCTGAAAACATGTGCTCAGTGTATAGCTACCATCAAAAATTAATGTAATATTAGAAACCATGAGAAAAGGGATAGATAACATCATAATGCCACTACATAAATCCATGGTATACCCAAACCTTAAATGGTGGGTGTAGTTTTCATTGCCCCATCTCAGAAAAGATACATTGAAATTGGATAAGGTACAGAGAAGAGCAGCAAAAGTGATTAGGCTTATAGAATAGCTTTCATGTGAAGAGAGATTAAAAATACTGCAAATGTTCATCACAGAAAGGACATGCCTAAAGGGGGATATGATAGACATCTATACAATCATGAATGGTGCGGAGAAAGTGAATAAGGAAGTGTTATTTGCTCCTTCACATAATGCAAGAATCAGGATCTACCCAATGAAATTAATAGGTGGCAAGTTTAAAACAAACACAAGGAAGTACTTCTTCATGCAATGCCCAGTCAACCTGTGGAACTCATTGCTAGGGGATGATGGAAAGGCCAGAAGTATTACTGTGTTCAAAAAAGAATGACAAGTTCATGGAGGATAGGTCCACCTATAGCTATTAGTCAAGATGGCCAGGGATACAGCAGTGCCCTAAATTTCACTGCTGTAGGTTTTAAATGGATAATAATGGATGTATCACTTGATAATTGTCCTTTTCTGTTCTTCCCCCTGAAGCACCGGCATTGGCTTCTGTCAGAAGATAAGATACTGAGCTAGATGGACCATTGGTGTAACCCAGTATGGACATTAGTATGTTCTAAAGGAGTTCAGAGAAATCATTTTAATGTAGGAAAGAAAATACCATCAGCTACTGACTGATCATGTCATTAAGCTGAGCAGCATCTAAAACTTCACCTGAGTTGTAAGGCAGGACCTACTGGAATTTGTCTGAATTATTTTGTTAGAACATATGTTAACAAGCACAATGTTGAATGTAGCTTTGCACTCAGAGTTGGTCAGAGTTGTGTTCAACATCATGTCAGCTAGTTTGTCATTGACTCTGGACCCTATAACTAACTATGATCATATGATATGATACATAATATTGTACTTGACTACCTGATCTACAGCAAGTATACATGCATCAAGGGCATAGTTTCCAGCTCAGGTGTGCATCAGCTTTAATTGAGCTAGCATGCTACAAATTGAAGTGTTGCTCTGGCAGCACAGGGAGGTGCTGAATTGTGCAGCTGGCCCAAGCTGCAACCCATTATATCCAGGTTACATTTTAGTACACTAGGATGAGCAGAGCTAGCATGTATATGCTTATGTGAGCAGGGAATCACACCTCCAAGCTTAAATGCAGACATACCTTTAGTGTTTGTTAACACATGTTCTTTTAAATATTATCATTTCCCAGTATAGACAAGGTCTTGGTGTGTATTGAAAGAAAACTTAAATACTGAATGGAACTCACATAGCACAGCTGGTTGTGCAGAAGTAACAGATGGGAACACTGCAATGTAGTGCAGGTGCACACACAGGTATCATAAATACTTGCAAGAGAATTAGCTGATAAATACAAAAGAATAATTATTTTGGTCATTCTGCTCACTGTGTGTTCAAAAGCTCCTCTGCATGTTTCTTTCTGTAAAATAAAAATGAGGAGTCCTGTGGCACCTTCAAGACTAATAAATTTCTTTGGGCCTAAGCTTCATGGTATCTAACCCACAGATGCATCTGATGAAGTGGGTTGGAATCCACAAAAGCTTATGCCCAAGAAATTTGTTACTCTTTAAGGTGCCACAGGATTATCCCTGGTTTTGCTGTACATAGAGTAACAGGGCTTCTCCTCTGGAACTTTCTGTAAAATAAATGTGACTGATGGTCCCTGATCCTTTACTGAATAACAGAATAATTTTGAACTTTATGTGCCACACTTAAGTGAGCAAACAAATATTTTCTAGCCCTTTCCAAGCAGGAATAACAATTACAAAATATCAGCACAAACAAACTGACTAATTTTTGCTGACTGCCAAAGCTCTGATAAAAATACTCAGAATGCACACCTGTTTCTCCCCTCCTCTTCTCCCACCTCCAACCACCCCCACCCCCCATGCTTGCAAGGAAACTCAGTTTAAAACCTGTGTTCTTCACAGTTACTGGTATTGCAATTTCCTGCAAATCCTGCCTTTCTTCATCAGCTGCCAAAGATTGTTCATAACAGTAAGCTGCAGTGTTTAGAAAAGAACCATTAAAACCACAGAAGTTCTCTAAGAAACAAAGACTTTTCCTGAAGAAAAAATCCAAACCAACCCTAGCAAATAAACCTACTCAGACAAAGCCACACTAACTGATGCTAGACACTTGGGATGGTTGACTTCTTACAATTATCTTCTTGGGGAGTGTGACAGTCTATACATACTCCACAGTAGTTTAGCAATGGTTTAGGAGCTGCAGTGGGCTCCCACTCAGGCACACCTGTATTTGCAATAGGGCTTCAAGGAGAAATTAAAAGGAGAGAGCTCAGGAAAAGCACCTGTATAGTGTTTGTGTCCTGAGAGAAGGCCTGGCAGAGATCAATGCCTATCTTGTAACTGCTGATTTTCTGGGGGACGGTAGGCCTACTGCAGTACTATTGTTTGGTTTTCTACTTAGCACTGTAATGTATGTTTTACCTGGGACTGGCTTCTGATCTGAATAAAATTGCTGCTGCTGGTAGTGCCTGCTGAATCAGGAGTGCCTACTGTGAAAAAAAACTGGTTTTGCGCTCTTTCAGACTGCAGGCTGTGATTCTTTCTCTGCTTACAAGTGTCCCAGACAGTCACCAAAAGCTAATACTCATTTTTAAAATGGCATTCAGCAGACTCTTCATTTTTGGAACTGAGCATATGCCACATCACCACCTAATCTGATGCTAGTAGTTGTGCAATGAGACTGAAGCATCAGAGAAGCCGAGTCATGAGTCCTGTATGCTCTGATCATTCCAAGAGAAGAGATGCCACATAGACAAATCTAGGGAATAATGAGATGATCTTGATGATCTTGACCTTGGAGTGCTTTCCAGGCTATCACTTTCCTCTCCTTAGCACTGAAGGCCTGATTGCGCAAAAGGAGCTAAGCAATGGGATGTTCAGTACCATAGTGCCTAACTTTTAGGTGCCTGTAAAAATCACTGCTATTCAAGCCCAAATTAGGCTGCTTGGCTCCTTATTCAATGAATGGGAACATATAGGTGACTTAGAGTGTGGCTCACAAAAGGCTCCATGCTAGGCAGGAATCCACTTATCCTTGCCAATAGGAGAGGCCAACAATGGGGGTGGATGTTCAGCCCAGGCCTGTCTCTGAGACAAATGTCTAAGCCCAGGCTGCAGGGATGCACCTATCTTTGCCAGCGATTTCTCTATAGCAAATCCTCTCTTGGTGTCAGGTGCCTCTGCCATTTTAGCAAGAAGTTGTGGGTAAAGGGAAGACCTCCCTTATAACTTTTTACTGAGTGGGGAGAGTACTCGCCTGGGATGGGGGAGATCCTGCCAGTTCAAGTTCACCTCCTGAAGAGGAGATTTGAAAAAGGATCTGCTACCTCTCAAGAGGGTGCTTAACCTACCAAGCCATGGCATAGCCTGATGTGGGGCTCCATTTCTTGGGGGAAAATGGGATACTAATGGATGACACCAAATCTTCCCAACAATTAACTACAGTTAATGCCATCTAAGCCCCACCCCCAAAATATGTCTATCACCGCATAGGCTACGGATAAGAAAGTATCAGAAGAGCAAAATAACAAACTAGGATAATTTATTAAGGGAATGATGACTAACAGGGGTCACTTGGGGATTAACAGTTGTAGTTAAACTTCAGGTCCTATTAGCTTAAACCAATTAAATCCAGGCCCAAAGTCAAAGTACTTAATATTTTTCTTCTCCCTATCCCAGGATGCTGGTCACACTCTTCCAGGAAGAGAATACTGGAATTCAGGAACCAATACAGGTAAGTAACCTGACTGATCGTGTGGGGGTTGTACACTGTCTTCTCCAGAGGGCTCTTGTCATTGTTGTCTTCTGCACATTGCTGCCCCTAGGCCAGACAGCCCTGAGCGAAATGTCTCACAGCTCTTTGTACAGTCTTGTTGCTGGGGAGACTTCAACTTCTTTCTGCCCTATTTTGATCAAAAAAACAGGAATGGCTCAAGAAGGTGGACTCTAGAATGGAGTCTGGCTCATCCTTTACCATTTCAAAATAGCAGTTGCCCTTTTCCAATCATTAAACTGTACACAATAAATAACAGAGGGGGAATTTACACTTGCAATAACTAGGAAATGTAAATGCATGCAAACCCTAGCCAAGATCTCAGTCTCTCTTCTTGAAGCTCTTGCACTTTGGACAAATAATGAGAGTCATTAGAGCAAAGGGATTCAGGGTGGGATCCTGGGTCTCCCTCCTCCCAGATGAATGCTCTGATCACAAAACTATAGAGTTACTCATGCTTCGCTTGCTGAGTCATTTGGGCCAGAGAGAGCAAAACTGCCCCTGAGCACACCTACCATGTGACCTAGGTGGCTGAATGCCTATCTTTTCCTGGCTTGTAAATCACTCAGGGTTTAGATAGGAGATGGGTGCCCAAGTTCCTAGAGGGAGGCAGTAGTGCTCATGCTCAGAAGCAGAAATGTAGGTGGCTGAAGAAATTTTACTGCAAAACACAGCTGGAGAGTGAGTTTAGGTGCATACAAGGTTCAGCAGGAGGTCTCTCCATTGCAGTGTTCCCAGAACTGGGCTAGGATTGGGGTACCCAGCTCTTTTTGGCATTCTGGCTAAAGTACTTTGTGTTTGGTGACCCTTCAATTCTTTCTGTTTCTTCAACGTTGTCTGTCATTTTACTTTCTGCTGCGTTGACTTGTGCCTCATCCCAAGCTTGGGATTTGCAAAAGCTGCTCTGTATTGGATGGTGACTCTGGTTCACCTTCCATTTTGCATGTTCTGCTGTTGATTGTCCTGTTTGTTTGGAAAGCCTGATCTGTTAACATGTAGCTTGAAGAGGACATTAATTCTAAAATGTATTTGTTAGCTAGCCAGGGTCTCCAGAATGTAATTCTTATTCTCAGCATGGGACATGTTTCAGTTGTTTTTCTTCTCAACACTTCAAAGGTTTTGTGTTCAGGTGTGCCCAGTGGAAAGCACAAACATAGAGGCTGACATACAATGATGATCAGAGACTGTTTCCCCATTCTACTTGTTCCGTGTCCTCCTCATCCTCACTAGTGACAAGTTGTTGGAAGTGAGGTTTTCACGGAGGAGTGACTTTGCTCCCTCTTGTGTCTTTGGATTGTTCCTCTTCATCCGAGAATTAAAATTCTAACAGTAAGTCACCACCCTTATTATTATTTTTGGGGTTTCTGTTGCATTGATGTAATTATGACAGGTGCTAACATCATTTGTTCCCTTGGACTGGGCGGCACTCCAGAATTGCTGTTTTATCACTGGCTATGCTGCAGATTAGCAAACTTTCAACACTTGGATGAGTCCTTTCATAGCAGCTGCCACTTGGTGCTTACTGTCTCCTACTTTTAAATTAAAGAAAAAATAAAAGTGACATACAGACCAACACTTATTTCAGTGTTCCCTGTCAGACTTCACCTTTGGGAGTGTCACAGGATGCGCATCTGTGCCCCCTGGGTTATAATCTATATTATTTTCCTGTTCATTTGTACATGTGATTGTAGGATTTGTTGCCTATTACATCATGCAACATTTCATTATGGATGCTCACAACATATTCTATATGATTAGTATGACACTGTTTCCTACTGCCTCGTGTGTACACAGAGGTGTAGCATGTTTTGCCTGGCTTGAGAGGGGATGGGACAGACAGAATTCTCGCCCAGCAGCATGTAAACAGCTAAAACTGAAGCAAGCAAGTACCACCTGGAGGAGGTAGCAAAGAATATGCAAATTGAAGCGGCTCAGACCACATAAAGGGATCACCTCCGCCCAGAAGGGGAGGGGTGAGAGGAAGTGAAAACAAAGAGACTCTTGGGAGGATTGGGGGTGGGGCTTGCATAGGAATCTCCATCTTGAAACAACTTCAAGCAAGATCTGGGCCCCACCTGGCTGTACAAACAGTTAAACACCTTGAGCATAAACTTGGACTATGCAGTCAGTTTAGATAAAGATGTTAGGTTAGTATGCATGTTTTACCTTTTATTTCCTTGTAGTCTCTCCTGGCTCATTTATATTGTGATTCTGCCATGATTGGCCATATTCCCACTTAGAATTATAATCTGATCAATCAACTAGTAGTTTTATCTAAAACTGTTTGATCTTTAGAGGGTGTGAGTGAAGAAGCCTGGGCACGATCCATTTCTTTGTTAAATGGATGGCCTTGAGTGATTGGGAGTGGGTCCTAATCTCTGTAGACAGTGGCTCCCATTGTGGTAGCTGGGGCTGGGGGTGCCTGCTTGCGAACTGTCCCTCAAGTAGCCAGAGGGCATACACCTACTGCTTGGGACTGATTGCACACAAGAGGCTGGAGTGGACTGACTCAGGAGTGAGTGGGCACTTGGCAAATTGAGGTTCAGGAGTGGGAATTGGGGGTTGGGGTCACAGAAGCACACTGGACTGGATCTGGAGAGAAGCCTGTCACAGTGTGGCTGAGATGAATTGAACTCCTCTGATTTTCATACTTGTGGAGCATTTAACAGAAGCAAAGCCACTTTGATCTAAGACAGTAGTTCCCAACCTTTTTCAGGCTGGGTACCGCTTTTTAACAAAAAAAAATCTTTGTGGTCCCCCTACCTGATTATGTAATCTGGCCCACACAGGCAAACTCTGGCCCGCACCACTCTGGCGGCACCAGAGCCATGGCTGCTATGGCCCCTTGCCCCTGCCAGGGAGCTGCCATGCCCCCATCCCCCTGCCAGAATCTGGCCACAGGAGGGGAAAGGCAGTCCTGGCGAGGAGCACCAGGGCTGTAGCTGGATTGTGGCCCTGGTAGGAAGAGTCTCTGTGGACTCCCTGCAACATGTCTATGGACCCCTGGAGGTCCCCGGACCACAGGTTGGGAACCACTGATGTAAGATAACAGTGATATTTCTGTTAGCCTGCCTCATGCTCAAGCAAAATGTGGCACGAACATGATTTTGAAAGGTTTCCTTCCAACAACAATGGAAAAAACACAACCCAGGCAAAGAGCCAGCCAGAAACATGCACTTAAAGTGCAGTACACCAGCAACTGCATCTATGGCATGCAAGGGTTAATTGCTCTGGAACTAATACACGAATTAAGATCTGCCCACTAATGGACTGTTCTTGGACCTTTACATTAGTAATATGTGAATGATTTGTTCTCCTGCACAAATTGAGGTAGTTAAACAAAAGGGCCTTTCAATAAACATTTTTGATGCCTGTAACTTGGGCTTCGGAAAATAACATTAGTCATTGTATACACTAGTAAGTATTCTTGCAGTTTTTAGCTTTGCCTACTACAGAGGACAGAAAAAATGAAGAGCAAGGTCAAATCTAACACACACATTGATTTTAAAATCTCTTGTGCTTCCTAACTGTCCTATGTTACCTTGTCACTAGGAACTCGATGAAATGCAGCTACACACAAGGAAGGTGTGTGTGTGTGTGTTTGGTTTTTTTTAATCCCATGTATGATGCAAGTTTTTCATCATTATAATGCTGTAGGAAATGCCATTTACTTAGCAATATGATGGTTTTACAAAGCAAATGTTAGTTCAGAATGTTTCCATCTTTATCATTTCAACTAGAGTACTATATTCAGCATGTTGCTCCCTTGGGATTAGAAAATGGGCATTTGCTGGAAAATTATCCTTGCTGGTACCATTCACGTTGTCTTTCGCTATTTGGTGTTGACCAAATGAATGGGGAGTGTTGAGTGGTCTGACCAGTAAATATTGTTGCCAGCCAAGCAGTGAGCTGGTCAGATGGCTTTTTCTATGTTAATATGACAATTAAAGAGACATGCTGATATTTTTAAGTGTTCTCTTGAAGATGCTTCTAAAATAACCAATTGTAAAACACATCACCATGTAAATATATATTGGACAGGAATGTGAAAACTAGATGAGTATTAGAATATAAAATTAATCCCAACCTGGTATAACTCTTCAGCTGCTCATACTCTCAATTATAAATTCACAGTAAGGTAATTTAATTACATAAATGTCTGATTAAGCTTTCATGAAACCTGAAATATTGGCTCAGTTTCACTAACATATAAATCTCTAACTTGTTTGTTTATATCCATGGACATGTTCACATTACAGGTAGTCCTCACTTAGTGACCGGGTTCCGTTCCTGAAACCCGGTTGATAAACGAATTGGTCACTAAACGAGGAGCAGCCCTTACCGGTATTTCAGGCATAATGCACTTTACTGGTAGTGGGTTTTTCAACCATCTGTAGACAGTTTTAATGTCACCTTTGCATCATTTATAACATTTTTAATATATATTTTAAATGTTTTAAGCTCTAATGTACTGAACTTAGTTTGCATAGTGTACTGTAAATATAGGTAATCTGAGAGAGTTGATGCGAGTTCTCGTACATCACCATAATACCAACTCATCAGAGAGCTGGTCATAACTCTGAGGGGTCACTAAACGAGTAGGTCACTAAGTGAGGACTAGCTGTATAGAAGATCATACATCTTTCCTCCCACTGAGTAAACCAAGTTGTGATTGAGTTTATGCTGACTTCCATCTTTTTTCCTAATGCATTTTTCATTCCTGACTTAGAGGATTGACTAGCCCTCTGGCCAGACACTCATCTCTAAACTACAGTTACTCTCAGTGCTCCACTGTTCCTGTCTTCCCATGTTTTCTGAACCCTCTGTTCCAGAATTGCTAGATCGTCACCTGAGGTGAAAGCATTTTTCTCATGACAGTTGTACTCAACACACCTTTTCCTTGTGTATTAATGTGAAGAAACACTTGTCAGCATGTAGATGCAATTCCAAAGAACACTTTTTTCAATTTTATTTATTTATATTTTAATCCAGAGTGTGGGGGGTTACTAAGGCTGTTTAATTGCAATCAGTTAACACAGTGCACTGTTTGAATACATACAACTCCTTTCAAAATAAGATTAATAAATTATAATGTCTGTTAGATAGCTTAAGTATTTGTGAGAGGTTGAAGAGTGACCATGTACTATTAATTTGCTAATGAAATACCTTGACTTTGAGTAGTACTGTGGTAACTGTATAATAACTGCTTTGTTTTGCTTGCCTAATAAGCATATTTCTTGTAGGTATTGTAAAAAATGCTTGCAAAATGAGTTATATGCTGGTGTAGTAATATATTGTTGAGCAACTTCTCCAGTGACCCCCCCTTATAATCTTGATTTTTAGCTTTCCCTGAAGAATGTTGTATTTGTTACAATATGCCTTGTCATTGTTTTCATTGCATCATTTTACCTCATATACTTTAAGGCTAGAACTGTGACCATGCAGTCTGATCTCTTGCACATTACAGGCCTCAGAACCTCTCCTTTACCTTAGCTTAAATTACCTGACCCATGCTGTAGAGCACTGGTTTTCAAACTTAAGGTCGGGACCCAATACTAGGTAGCAGATCCTCAGGCTCTGGGTCATGGCACCCACTATTGCCTCCACCAAAAGACTGAAACATGTTTCTCAAAGATGTAACTGTTGAGTCCTAGGCATAAATGATATTTTTCAACTGGGTCCTGAAGAAAAAAGTTTGCAAACCAGTGCACTTTGGCAGTGATTTTTTTGAACTTTTTTTTTTCCCTTGGGATCCAATTGAAAAAAAAAATCATTTATGCCTGCAACCCAACAATTATATCTTTGAGAAATGCATTCCAGTCTCTTGGCAGTGACAGCAAGGGTGCAGCAACCCAGTACTTGAGGACTATGGAGGACTGGAGAACTGGAAGAGGAGGCAGCAGTATTCCCTGCTGTAGAGGGGAGGAGAAGCAATAGTGAGTGGTGGTGTCTCTTTCTGCTACTTCACCTGAGGCCTGCAACTGGCCAAAGCAAACAATATCAACCCTGAGACTTTTGGCTTTGAGACTGACAAAATGTAACAATCTATGGATTTATTCAGGTTGATACAGACCACAAATACCCTGACCATTAATGGGGTTGCTGTGGTGATATCTAAAATGCTCCACCCCTTAACTGTTCCACAGTTTGCCTGGCCCAAATTCTCTTAATGGGAGCCTCTCCACTGACTTCAGTGAAATTTGAATCAAGGCCTTGGTGATTATTCATTTCTTGGATCTTTTGATCTTGCATTGCCTTTTCTACACCTTATAAAGTAGCTTTAGAATTATTTCTTAAATAAATATTTAATTTATGTGTCACTACCATTTATTAAGTCCATCAAAGATATTTTAAAAGAATTCATCATATTATTACAACAGACTTGGAGATTATAATTCCAAAGTGCAGTACCTGCTATCAGAGTTATGTCCCCATTAATTTTTGCACAGGACATGTCAGAGATTTCAAATAAGCTAATAAATGTCAACTGCAGGCTAAAGAGCTCTCTGGTTTTTTAGCAATCTGACATACCCATTCCTGTTACACTGGTTACATAGGCATTACTGTCTCTTGTTATCTGTGTTCTAGTGGTGGTTTGTAAATTTTCTTTGAGAAAATGAGATGGACTGGGGCAAAGGCATGGTAGTTTAAATTCATAAGTGGGATTGCACTTAGAAATGCAAAGCTGAGGCTTCTGTTCTTCTGAGGAGTCTCTCTCCAAAGGTTAGCTAAGGAGGAGGCCTTCCTTATCTGGGCTGAATTAATCTTTGCACTTGTCAGTGACAATAGGGAGGTCTGCTTGTCATCAGGATTTCAGCAACAATTGAAGGGAGATATGCAAAGTACTTCAAAACACCTTGCAGTTCTCCCTTCAACTGCCTCCCACCTACTTACCATGGTGTCTTCAATGCGCTAAGTGGATGGAAAATGCCCTCCCTTTGACTCAGTGCTACTCTACTTACTGGTCTGGTCTTCAGAGATCAGCTTCCTGACCAGCTAAGAGGGTCTTCGCATACCTGATCAGTCCATTGGGAAGACTGATCTGACAGTGGTTAATTTGCTGCTGTTAGTGAAGACAGCCACAATGAAGAATGGTACCCTATCTATTTTTTCCATGAGATACCTGAGGAACAGTTATAGAAGGGGGGGGGGTTAATTTGCACTCAGCTACCAAATGCCTTTATGCTGCACCTTCTAGCAGGTGGAGAAATAGGCAGAGTATAAGTCTGCCCTGGTCAAATACCCTTCTCCTTACAGATAGCATTTTGGAGAGGGGAGGCGAGTGCGGACCCAGCATACCTAACTCTGTTCCTGGTGGGGAAGGCCTTCTGTGCCTGTGGCTTTCTCCTTGGGGCCAATTGTGAATCAAACCTTCTTAGTACAGAAAAGACCACAGCTGCATGCCATGGGTCCTGGAATTGTCAGGTTAACAGGGCTGGCCTTGTTTTAGTGAACTAAATCACTTCCCAAGCACACTACAGAAGGGCTGTGTGTGTAGGAATTGGACTGTAATGGACAAAAATTAGTAGTTAGACTAAAATCCTTTTTGATTGACATCAAATTTACCTGCAGAGTGCCACCACGTGTTGGCTAAATTCACTTGAAAACAAAGCTGAAGGAGTTCTTAGCTTTTTGAAGCTAGTATTTTGTTTGCTTAGATTGAGCTCTGAAAAGTCTAGTATATACACAAAGCAGAATTTTAGATCTATGGTATTGGTCCTTTACTTCTCATAGCCTGAGAGCCTCCTAGACTCTGCAGCTGTGAAAACTTTTCCATTAGTCATTACTTCTCACCCATAAGTGGATCCAAGAAATGCCTAACTCAGCTTCACATAGTGGTCTATGCTAGTCCCTTTAGCAAGGAGGGGGGTTGTTGCTGTATGTCTGATACTCTCTCTATGGCTGACAGATGTGGCACAATCAGGCAGGGAGAAGCAATGGGTATGTTTTACAAGAGATTTCCTTATCTCTCCTTCGCCTGTTTGTGGAATGAGGCAGCCCTATCTCCCAGCAGTGATGTAACGGGACAGTTTCCAGTCCCTAGCTTCTCCTCAACTGCCAAGGCAATCAGAGTGATCCAGAATGGGAAGGGTCCCAACTCTTCTTCATTTAAACAAACAAGCAAAAAAAAAAAATTGGCCTCATCCATTTCTTCTTCCTCTCACACAGATCTAGGGTGGGGACAATACTACTGCTCTGACTGGAGCCTTTTTGAACTCTGCGCTGTCTTGCCAAAAATGGAGGTTGAATTCTGATTTCTGAGACCTGGAATGAATAGTTCATAAATGAGTGAAGTGCTCATTTACACAGCTCCCCACTCCCAAAATGATTTGAGCTGTCCTATCTCACTCCCCCTTCTGTTTGCCTCTGACAGCTCCACAGATGCGTCTTTTTTGCTAAATAGTCCCTAAAATTGATGGCAAATAACAGGTCTTACTGAGTGGCAGCTGTTTGGTCTATGTAAAATGAGCTGATGACAGGCAATCAGTACAGGCAGGAAATCAGTACTGGCTTCCACTGGTTGTCATTCTTCTTTGCAGTCTCATCTTAGAAGCCAAGAATTAAAACAATCTATAGTAACTTTAGTATTCCTGTCATTCCTCCTGAAGAAATAATGAGTATGGCCCACCCAGAACAGCTTGAGGCATTTTGCTCAGTCCCAGTGGGGCACTGCAGTCCCAGTTATATTATGTATTCTGGGCATCAGTACATAATTTCCAGCAGCTGGTTTGAAGGAATCCTCAACCCTAGCAGAGCCAATTGCATTAATTCATTTCAGACTTTATGCAGAGAGAAGAGCTCTAAATTCAAATTGTGCTGTAATGTCTTAAGGCTTGATTTGCCCTGATCCTACATAGCTGCTCAGGAAGTAAATCTTCACCCTTGAGGCACTGTCCAACCATGCAGGACTCCTCACCAGGTGGCCCGTGTGTAATGGGGAGGGGCTGCACACTTGATACTCCCCTTTGCCTGCAAGTGGGTGGGGGAATGGGAAGAGTCTAAGTTTTCCCCCCTTCATGTGCTAGGAGCAGGAGCATGCACTCTGAGTTGGAATTCATTCCTAGGATTCCCTCTGAGGTGGTGATTTTGCCCTTAGTCTCTAGTCTTTAGCATACTGCCTTGCTTAGAAAGCCTGGGTTTACCAATGAGAAGGCTGAGAAGGAATTCCTTCCAGGGATGGCATATGCTGAATTGAGCACTACAGTCTTTTGTGTTTGCTTTCTAATTGGAGCAAGTCACAAACCGTAATCTCATATTCAACTGTATTCCTTCCAAACAGGGGCAAAGTCTGGCACACTAGCAGTCTTTGCACACTTGCCACCTCAGGACTAATGAACAGAAGCAGTAAATTTATCTTTCCCATTTAACTCATACCAATTGATATATAAATAAAGGAAAATGTAGACGTCATACATTGTTCTGCACTCATTACTAGATATTGTAGCAGTACATGGCTTTGACAGTCTCCTCCCACTCAAATACTCTCACTTATAGCAGGTGTCCCACATTCTCCAAAAGACGTTGGGAACCAGGACCAAAGAGTGGACTCCCAACTCCAATACTGCAACAGGAACTAAAGGCTTAGGGCTGCAGAATTAAGAAATTCAATATTTTATTCAATAAGAGGCAGTGCAACAATACATCAGGAAGTGCCTATAGGAAGGTAGCTATAGGAAGCAGTAAGGACCTCAGTATTGGATCTCAAAGAGACCAGAACAAAGCTGTTAAGGCCACATAGAAGAAGATCTTAAAATTAAGCAGAAACAGGGTACTAGAAAAGAAGAGAGCCACTTTAAAATCAAGCAAAAGGCATTCTTGCAGTGCAATTTTTGATAATGAGAGCAGGGACACTTAATCTGTATTCCTCTATGCTGCTGGCATCTTTGGCATGCAGTCCAGGAAGACTGGCTGGAAGTGTCATCTCTGAACCTAGCACTCCAGATGCGGGTTTTGCAACTTCCCAAGAAACACTAGAAAAAGCTTTAGATATGAATAACAGCAGCAGTGGCAGTGGCAGTGGCAGCAGCAGCAGCCAGGGATACCAAATAGTCACCTTCAATTGGCTTGAGGTTCATGTGCCTTATCTCATTACATTTTGGATCCTTGTGGCTGCCTCATCTTTGATTGGTAAGTAAATTGACTAAAATATATTTTAATATTATGCATAATCATGGTGGTAAATGCAAGAGAAAATAATTTTTCCTAGAAGCTTCCATCAAAATTCCAGGAAAACCAGCTGCTTTATTAGCTGGCCAAAAAACTGCAAACCTTAAGGAAAAAATCATAGAAATGTAGGCTTGGAAGAGATATTGGAAGATCTTCTAGTCCAGACCTTTGTGCCGAGGCATGACCAAGTAAATCTAGATGGTTACATCTACACTAGCAATTAGTTCGAATTAAGAAGGCTTAATTCAAACTAAATTGGTCCCTGTCCACATCAGCCTTTCCTTAGCTCAAACTAAGGAATTCTTGGTTCAAACTAGTAAGTACCAATGGTTAGTTCAAACTAAGCATGATGTGGACTCGAAGGAACCCTTAGTTTGAACTTACTAAGGCTTAGGCTACACTGAAGGAACAGGTTGACCTATTGGCAGTTAACTTGCCCTCCCTCTGTGTGCTTACACACTTCCATGAAGGAAAATTTGCATTAAGGGGGGCTGGAAGTCAGAATTGTAACTCCACCCCTGCAAAAGGCATAGCTTTCAGATCAACCTTAATAAAACAGGTCTATGTGACTGTGTACCAATCACAGACTTTGATTGGCTGACTGACCGGTCCCACAATTCTGTGTTCTTTCAAGTGTCTCTGGGCTGACGTGCTGCAGCTTTGTTACATCACTAGGAGATATCTTCCCCCTCCTCTCTGCCCATAGGTAATGGAACATGTGGCAACCAGCATGGACCGAGACTGCGGGGTGAGGGGTGGGTGTGTGTGTGTGGGTGTGTGTGTGAGAGAGAGAGAGAGAGAGAGAGCAGTCTGTGGGGTGAGGAATTTCTGTCAGTGGGATCTGTGGGTTAAAAGGAAATGCAGGCAGACCTTTGCAACAACTCCTGTAAGAAATGCAATGTCCGGGTCCCAGAATAGAATAAAGTAATAACTGTTTTCAATATGTGTGTGTGTGTTTTTGGTGCCTTGATACAATGCTTCGTGGGTGACAGAAGGGGAGGGGGAACAAGTGCACAAGGCATTGCTGCTGCTTAGGGCATCTCTCCCTTCACGACATAGTCTGCCCTCCCCCCACACGTGCCAACTGATGCTGGGGGACCCTGCACAATCCACACTTTGCACACCAGGCTCCCTCTTGGGGGACCCTGCTGTGCAACCCTCCACCCAGCTCTGGGCTCTCCCTCCACCGCTGGGGAACTCTGGCGTGCATCTGGCTCAGGGCTCCCCTCCCCACTCACTCCATGCTTCCCTGACCTCATCACCAGGGACCCTGCAACCCACATCCAGCTCTGGGGTCCCCCCCCACCCAGAGCTCAGTAACTGCTGCCACCCCAGCTCTTTCCCTTCCTGTTGGGACCACTACATTCTGCAGTGCTGCTTGGGCTGGGTAGGGAGGAGTTAAAATTTTCTCTACCTTGGCTAGGTGAAGCACCCCCAGGGGCTGGCCGTTCTTCTCTCCCTGCTAAACATAGGCAGGAAAAGCACTTCCTGCTTCTTTGGGGGGAGGGTATTTGCATCATGATAGGACAGCTGACTTCCCACAGGCCCCAGGTCTACCTTGCACTGTGGGACACCTACCCACAATGCATTGCTTCTAAAGTGGGAGTAACAGACAGCAGTGGGGTGCAAGATGCCAGTGCATGGAGTGAGATGTAGCCATTCAGCTTTGGTTATGTTATATAGACTTCTTAATGTCGATGTTAGATGCGGCCCAAGTGTAGACATACCCTAAATTCGGACTAAGGCAGTTAGTTCGAACTAACAATGTGGACTAGTTTGAGCTAACTGTTAGTTTGAACTAGTCCATGTTGTTAGTTCGACCTAAGAAGTTCATGGTTAGTTTGAACTAAGCTCGAACTTTAGTTTGAACTAACAAGTTTGAATAAACTTTGCTTAATAGAGACATAGCTGATCATCCTTGACAGATGTTTGTCCAATCTGTTCTTAACCTTCCATGATGGGGATACTAAAACCTTCTTGCAAACCTATTCCAGAGCTTAACTACCTTGATAGTTTAAATCTTCCTTGCTGGGGACTGAGCTGATTATTTCTTGAACAATAATGTTTCCAAATGTTTACAATAATGTTTCCAAAATTTGTGATTAGCTTTAGGGCTGGGCACATGAAGGAGCCATGAAGCAATGATATGAGAGCTATAAAGGCTTCTCAACTCTGAGGAACAGCTTGGTTTCCTCTTCAAGGGCTAGGTGCTGAGTCACAGACCAGGACTGCACTGTACAGACACAGATGCTGCTTTCCGGAGGTTGATAAAATGCCAGTGGCTCTTCAGCAAGCAGGAATTAGCCCCTTGCTCAAAATCTGTTCCCTGGACTTTAACAGGCCTGCCAATTATCATCCAGCATCAAAGCTGCCTGTTGGAGGGAGAGTTATCAAGAAGTTGATAGTGGAGCAACTCCACTTACAACTAGATTCCACGGGCATCTAAATTCTGATCATTCTGGTTCAGCTATTGGTATTGTAGAAACGGCAATGATATCAATGCCCAATGATCCATGTGTAGGCCAAGGTTTTCAAAGTTATCTGAGACGTTTATGATGGCCGGTGTAGTGTGAAAAACAGTGGGTCGTCCCCCAGTGGCTGATTTGGCTCCTCGCTCCTCTCCTGCCCCTGCCTCCAAGTGCCCAACCCCCCAGGCCAGTCACATTCCATCCCCTGCACGCACCCTGCCCAGCCCCCTCCCCAGCAAAATCACCCCTTTTGCCCCCCTGAAATGCTTTAAAAAGAGGGAGCAAAAACTGCAGCAAGTAAGGGCAAGGAGCATGAGCAATGTCAGCAAAAAAGCCACAGAGAATGTTACTGAGCATGCTCTATTGATCTGAGCATGCGCAGAACATACTAAGTGACAGAAACTGCCGGGCCATACTTTTTTTTTTTTTTACACTATATCCCACTGGTCTTGAAAGTGTAGAATTAGCTGCCACAGCAGCATCACTAGATTCTCTGAGGTGACTTTTGTATGCGAGCTGGAGTAGTGTAAAAAAGTATGGCTCGGCAGTTTATTCTATCTTAGTTTTGTGCTTAAGTACTCTTCAATTCTGCTCTCTGTGTATTCAGACGCTAACCTTCTCATTCTAGTGATAAACCCATTTGCAATATCATTTTGACTCCTGTTATCTATGCAGACTCTATAATGCAATAGGAGAAGGAACTGGATTCTACTCATTTTACTTCATAGCAATGGACGAATTCTAATTCCAGACACAAATTTCACCCTCAGCCACATACAGGTGTAACTGAAGGCAGATTTGAAGACTTTTGGACTACACAGATTTCATTGATTCCTGCTCTTTCTGCTGAGCTTGCTATTGGGAGTGTCCCATCTTCTGTCATGTGGAAGGCTTCATAAAGATTGATCAGTTGTCTTTAGATAAATCAAACTAAGTGTCTGGCTTGGTTCTGAAAAACAAATTAGCAGTGTGTGTGTGTGACTTTTGTCATAATAAAGAGCCCAGTCAACTGTCTGAAGGAATGATTCAGTAAAAACTGTAGAGATTTCTGTCTCTGCAGCAGCATAAAGCAGCTAAAATGGATTACTGTACCATCAGGGCTTAGAAAAAGCAGAGAATTAGCACAGCCATAATATAGTCATGATATTGCAGACTTGGGGTATGGTGGATATTAATACTGGTCCTTGTTAGAGCAGGATGTATGTAGTATTTTGTATTTGTAAAAATAGTGGTGTGGTATTTGGAGCAATTCACATTTTTTAGTCAAATTTAGTGATGGGGAGTGGGAAGGAACCAAATCTTGTTCTTATATTTTTCAAAATAAACAGTTTTTTAAAAATTGTTTAGAAAATGTCAGTTCAAACTGACTTTCCTTTTTTTTACTGTTCACTGGACCTGAACAACTTTTTTTCTTTAAGAGAAACTGAGAACATTCAGTTTAGGTTTAAAACCTAACAAATTGTATGTGTTGTGTGGGGGTGTATTTACGGTTTTTGTTGGCCTGTTGAACCAAAATGTTAGTTATTCCCTTAGTTCTAGTCATCCATAATACATGTTTAAGAATTCAATGAGGCAGTGGGTAGAAGGATAGTAAGGAAAAAGTTATCCTGCCCTTGTGAGGATGGCTAGAGAAGTCACTCAGAGTTTCTTAGATGAAGACTTCACTGGAAATCCCAAACCAGATTTGGTTTGCTTGCTTATTCTCTGTTGTCCAAAGAACTTAAAGCAGGTAAATTTAGTTTCTGAGCAGCATCAGCTCTCCTTAGTCTCTCAAGAGGTACACAGCACCTTACAGGATCCAGCTTCTAGAGGGCTAAGTAACCAAATATTATAAACATTTATTCAGCTGATGGTTGTACACATGATTTTGATTTAACTTTGTTTTGTTTTTTTTTAATGGGCAGTAGAATTCACTCAGCTAGCTCACTGACCTCACAAGGAGAAATGCTAAAGTAAATCATGAGCATAAGGAAAGAACACCAATTGTTTATATATTCTACTGCTTAAGTATACTGAAAACTATTCTGCAACTTGGTTCAAATATCTAAAAGCCACTCAGTGAATATTATCTGTTATACATTATCTGCATGTACACAAGTTCTCCGGTGTAATACTTCTTTGTATGAGGATTACCGTTTTCATAGTCCTATAGCTTGTCAAAATGTATAACCATTATTTTTGTGAATGAAAATAGTAACAAAAAAAGACTTTTCTTTCACTGCACTCTGAATTATTTACCAATAAAACAAACAAATTAATTGTACAGAAGCACTCATAAATATTTCTTGTCTGAAAAAAAATCAGCAGCTTTACAAGTGCTTTTCTGATCTAAATTCATGTTACTGATACAATTTCTCTTTCATGGCTACCCCTTTGGAACTCCTTCCAGGTAACATTTCCTAATATGACAAGGGTGATAGATTTGTAATCACACATTTTGAGTTGTTTTGCTCTTTTTGTCTGTCTTCCAAGGTTATTTTAATTGCCTTTATAAGCAATTTTATTACTATTTTCTCCCACTAATATTAACAAGATACATCTAGGTTAATTTAAACAAATCTAGGGTAACAGGATTTCAGAGTATGTTAAAATGTTAATTATAATGAGCTTCATCACACCACAGTACAAGTAAGTAAATATTATCCTTTGATAGTGGAAATTGGGAGGGAAAGAAACTGATTTGTTAAGACATCTATAAAAACCTGTAACAGAGCAATGGAAGTCTTGGGTTGTCTTTTCTACCCACTACACAGACTAATTTTTGTCTAGCAAAAAACCAAGGAGTTTTGTGGCACTTAAAGACTAACAGACTTATTTTTCGCATGAGCTTTCGTGGGAGAAAATCCCACTTCGTCAGATGCTTCAAAGATGGGTGAACTTACAGAATGGAGTGAAAATAAATGCAAGGGAGTGTAAAACATAGGATCAGGTCATATAGTAACAGCAAATCAGAGTAGTTATTAGGTTCAAACCCTGGGAAGGCTGAAGTCAGATTACCTTTTGTAATGGGAAAAGAACCCATAGTCTCGATTCAATCCTGCTTTCACACAATTTAATTTGCATATTAATTCCAGTTCAGCTGTTTCTCTTTGAAGTAATTTTTGTCTTTCATAAGTGGAATAAACAGAAAGATTCGCATCCTAAAGGCATGGGAAGTTGGTATAATAGGTAGAGGAGAGCTTAGCCTTCTCAAACAGCCGAGCATGGCCTAAACCATGCTCAGCCCTGGGGCGCCTCCCTGTCCTGCTGTGTCTTCCAGGAAGGTGGGCACTTCAGTAACCCTTCCCACCTTTCTTGCTCAGCCTCCCTTAAAGTGGATGGGGATGTGAGCTGGGGCCATCTGTGGTTGAGACTTGAGGTGGCAGAGGCTTCCCAGAACTGGGACCACCTGGCCAGTGCTCTGGGGCTGACTGGGAAGGGGTGGGTATGCAGCTGACTGGAAGGGGGTCCTCTCAGTTAGCTGAAGGCTGAGGGGGAGATATGATTGCTCTCTATCAATACATCAGATGGATAAATGGCAGGAAGGGGGAGGAATTATTTGAGGACAGCACCAATGTGGACACTAGAAGAAATGCATATAAACTGTCCATCAGGAAATTTAGGCTTGAAATCAGACATGGGTTTCTAAGCCATTAGAGGAGTAAAGTTCTGGAATAGCCTTCCAAGTGGAACTGTGGGGGCAAAAAACATAACTGCCTTCAAAACTGAGCTTGATAAGTTTATGGAGGGGATGGTATGATGGGGTGGCCTATTTTGGAAATTGACTGATCTTTGATCTATGGCTACTGGTGGTAGATATGCCAGGGGACTAAGAAGGGAGAGTAGGTGGGATGGGTTCTGCGTTATTACAGAGAATTGTTTCTTGGGTGCCTGGCTGTTGAGACTTGCCCACATGCTCATAGTCTATCTGATCACCATATTTGGGGTCAGGAAGGCATTTTCTCCCAGGGCAGATTGGCTAGGCCTCTGGGTGGTTTTTACCTTCTTGTGTAGCATGGGGTATGGCATACCAACAGGTGAATTCTCTGCATCTTAAAGTCCTTAAATCATGATTTGAGGACTCAAATAACTCAGTCACGGGTTAGAGGCTTATTGAGGAAGTGGGTGGGTGAGAGGTTGAGGCCTGCATTGTGCAGAAGATCAGACTAGATGATCATACTGGTCCCTTCTGACCTTAGAGTCTATGAGCTGTAGAAAGGGACTTGGCTTGGGTGGTGGAAGGGCCATGGCCTCAGTCAGAAGGGGCAGGGCCATTGGGTAGCCTCCCCAGTGGGATATTGAATGATAGTCATAATCCATTAAAAGATTAAGATTTTTATATAATACATCCTTTCACGTAACAAAGCAGCTCATACTCCATCAGACAGTCTTCACCTGCTTTAAAATATTTTGTTAATGACCTTCCATGAGTGGGACTTGAACTGGTGACAAACACCCAATTCCCTTTAACTTTTACTCAGACTAGATGCCCGTTTCACACTTAAAACTTTCCAGGGTAGGGTTGCCCCCAACCTACATCACCAACCTACTAAGCCACTGACTTTCTTTAATGTAGGCCTATGGTCCTATCAATGCTATGGTTTTTAACACACCTATCTTACTAGCTCTTCCTCTGTAAGCCAGGCAAAATGAACTACAGGAAAAATGTTCTATTCGGAGCCCCATAGGTGCAAAAGGCTGCATGTGTGTTTTGGCCCCAGAGGGGAAGCAGTTCCCTCTCCATGAGCAGTAAGCTCCACCTGAAGGAGCGCTCCACAGTGCTGTGCTCCAAGCCAGAGCATAGCCAGTGAGTTCATGACTAATCAGACTGATGATGGCTCAAAGCCCTTGCATGGAAGGAGATGTATTAGCTGCAGCCAAATTCTTATGTAGAAGCAGGTCATGTACTGTAGCCATTAATAGATTGAGATTCCCAAGCTGTGATTCATGCTGAACCTATGAAAGAGCTGTTCTACCAACTCTAGGCAACTGGATGAGCCTCCTATATATCATCCTATAGCTTTGAGGTTGCTTTGCTCCACTGATGCAGGACCATGTGGCATAATGCAAGGGAAAAGCTGGGACCCAAATGTCATTTTCTTTAACAAAAAATACTGTTTTACTATTTTTCAAATTTGCAGAGAGAACACCAATACTTTCTTTGCATTTGATGACATTCCAAGATGCAAAGAGTCAGTGTAAGAGGGAGTCTGCTTCCAAAAGCACATTATTCAGTGTCCATTGAGACAGTTTCATCTCCAACTCTCTCTTTTCTCCTGTGAAAAGTCAAGAAAAAATAACTGTAGGACCTTGTTGGGAAGAGTCTGCACCAGCAATGCCTCTTTTAAGGTTGGCTTGTGGCAAAGGATGTTGTGATGCATCATTCTATTGAGTAATACATTCTTCAATAACGGATTGCTTATGCCAACTGAGAAGTTGGCTATCAGTAATCTAGTGTGGCCACTGTAAGGAAGAAATCCTATTCTGTGACCTGCATATTTTGGGTTCCGTTTAATGAAGACAATGACTTATTTAGTATGCAGAACTGGAACAATTATCTAGAATTACAGTTGGCAAACACCTTGAAGAAAAAAGTGTCCTTGAGTTTTTGGGCTGTAACAATGGCTTTTCCACATTCACCGAACTTCCTCACACACAGATGGATGGTTCAGTAAGTGCCGTTTCTCCATTTCAGTGAATTTGATTTTACTTAAATGTGATTGGGATGTGTGGCTAGCTATAGTATGTAAGAACTTAGTACAAAATAGTCAAGAGAGAACGCTAGAGAGAAAAATTGGAAACGCCAGTGCTGAATGTCACAAATAAAATGGGGAAATCTACTTGATCTTTTTGTTGAATCAGAAGTAGACCTTATTAAGTCAACTTAACTGAGCCCTGTAGGGTAGACATAGCCTTGGAGCTATGCGTTCTGTTAGGTGGAAGGACACCAAAAAGTTAAATGTTGCAGTACTGAGGACCCAGCCCTTTAATTTCAACCCATATCCAAATGCATGTTCATGTTATGATAGGGTCAATTTTCTTCTGTTTCACTGACAATCTAGTCTTTCAAAATAAGTTAAATGAGTGACACAGGTGATAAAATGACTCTTCCTTTCATAGTCACCAAGCCTCTTCTCTATAATATGTTGAAGGACAAAATCGACCTAAACTATTTCTTAACAATACTTTGTGAAAAATGTTTATAATAGCTTAGCTCAGTTATGTAATGTTGCAAAACTGTACAGGTAAGAGTTTGCAAAAGGTCTGAGCCTTTAAAGTGTTAGTGTTATGTTTCATAAAAATTATGATTGAGGTTGCCTATTTTTATCCTATGACAACTCCACCCTCAGGTGATAAATTGCACAAAGATTTGATTTTTTTACAACTTTGTTCATTAACAATATAATGATAAGAGAGGAAACGTATTCACCCCTGTACTCTACCCTTTTATTAATTGCTGCTTATTAGGGGATAATGCAATAACCGAACTGCAGTGTCACTGGAGTTGACACTTCCTGGTTAATGGATGGCTATCAATGACGCAGCACTTAACACATGTGGTGTTTTTTACGTCACTTGCTAAGGCCATGTCTGTCCTAGCACTTAAGTTTGCAAAACTTTTTTGACTCAGGATGTGAAAAAACACCTGCTTAAATGACACAGATTTTGCCAGCATAAACATTTGTGTGTGTAACCTGCTAGGGTGGGCTCAAATGCATCTACTTGCCCCTGTCCAGTGCCTCACAGTGAAAACCCCTGCAGAACGCAACTGGAGAGCCAGGATTCAGTTGTTAAAAGGACTCACAGCGAAGACTGCTCAGAGTTCACATCCCACAATAAACTGCCACTCAGCATAAACATACAATGAACTTTATTAACTAACTAAACACACCTTATCCTAAGGAACCATAATATATTTAAATAAAACAGTATGAAACCCAGGAGTCCCAATGTTCAGGTGGAGTCACCCTTATCTCAATTGCAGTCTTTTAAGTCCTTGAGGCTTAAATGAAGAAGGAAAGCAATCCTCATCCTCTCTAGCTGCAGGAATCTTCAGGCAGATGCCATGCAGTCCTTTCTTCCTCCTGTGCAGCCAGCACCACGCAATCAGGTCACTGGCCATCCAACTCTTAGTTCCCCTGCAGACATCTCCTGTGCAAAGCAGTCCAAAGCAGGGAGAAAACATCTTGCAGTCCACTCCTGCTCAGCTCCTTTCACTGAGTCCCTTAGCTGATGTACTCTGCAGCTCTCTGTTTGCTCCTCTCCAGGCTGCTCCTCTCAGGCTTCTCCCTGGACATGTAATTCCAGCTCAACAATAAAACTTGTGGAGCATGCTCAATCTGCCACCACACCCTCTCACCAGAAGGTTCTGGTTTCTGGGCTGCAAAATCTGCCCAGCAACGTAACCCAGCCATAAGGGCTCCCTAAAAGAGATTGCACCTTTTAATGCACATGGGTTACATGTGCACAGCATTATATTGGAGAGGCTTTCCTGCTGACATAACTACTGCTACTCCTTGAGCTGGTTTTACACTCTGCCATGGGGAGGCAGCAGAGAAAGGGTCAACAACAAGGGGCCACCAGAACCTTCTCCCACCTGGCTCTGTCAAACCTTTCAGGTGTAGCTACACACCACAATGTGGATGAACACAGCCTACTTTTTCATCGCGGCATGTATTTAAATGTACCATACAATTCACCCCCAGTGGGGGGCAGTATAGCTGTAGCTTGCAGATAAAATCATATGAAATGTTTCCCTACCACTGTACTATTACCAGATTCCTCCTCAGTCTTCTTTCCTCAAGACTAAGCATGCCCAGGATTTTTAGCTTTCCTTCTCATAGATCAGGTTTTCTAAACTTTACTTTTTTTTTTTTCTTGCTCACCTATGGACTCTCTCCAGGTTGTTCACTTTCCTGAAGTATTGTGCCCAAAACTAAACATGGTAGTTCATCTGTGACTTTAACAGTACTGAGTAGGGTCCCAACCCCCCAAGATTGTAGTCTTGTGGTCTCCAGGAATTAAAGTTTAATCTTTAATTAACGATTGTCTTGTGATGAAATCTCCAGGAATACATCCAACCAAAATTGGCAGCACTAGTACCAAGTAGAGCAGAATAATTACTTCTTGTGACTTAACTATGACGCTCATGTTAATACATCCCAAAAATCTGCTTTTTTTTTTTTTTTTGCAACTGCATCACATAGTGGATCACAAATTGAAAGTGAGCCAAAAATCACCTCTCGGATTCTTTTCAGAAGTACTAAAGCCAAGAAAGTTATTCTTCATTTTGTAGTTATGCATTTGATTTTTTTTTCCTTCTGAAGTGTAGTCCTAAGCTCTTATTTTCACTGAAGAATGGGTTTGAAATCTACAAGATATGTTCAATTTGTCAAGGTCCTTTCAAATTCTAATCCTGTCCTTCAACGTGCTTGGTGTAATCCACAAATTTTACAAGTGTTTGCTCTTGTGTTTTCATTAATTATTTTCAGCAATGGAATAAACAACCAGGACAGACATCTAAAGACCAACACTAGATGAAATCTTCCAGGTTGATAGTGAACCATTTATAACAGCTATTTGAGTGTGGGTTTTCAACCTGTTATGCACCTACTTTAGAGTTATCTCATCTAGCTCACGTTTCCCTTGTTTGCTTATGAGACTGTTATGTACTGTGTCAAAAGGCTCACTAAATGAAAATATATCATGTTTGTTTCTTTCCTCTTATTCATGGGTTGGGTCATCCTGTCAAAATAGGAAATCAGTTTGGTTTGGCATGATTTATTCTTAACAAATCCATGTTGGCTATTGCTAATGACCCTATTGACCTCTAGGTGCCTATAGACTGATGTCTGATGTTTAATAACTTCTTCCAGTATCTTTACAGGTATTGACATTATGCTGACTGGTTTATAATTCCTTGACCCTTCTTTGTTACCCTTTTGGAAGATAGGTTCCATGTTTGTCCTTCTCCAGTCATCTGGAACCTCACCTGTCCTCCATGACTTCTCCAAGATACCTACTAATAACCTTGATTTTTAGTTTCTTAAATCTCTCTAGGGTAAATTTTTTGAGGCCCTGCTACCCTGAATGTATACAACTCATCTAAATACTCTTCAATTTGTTCTTTCCCTATTCTGGCTCATGTTCCTTCCCCCTGGTCGTCTAATACTTACTGTGTTAGGCACTGATCACGATTAACCATTTTAGCTAAGACTTAAGAAAATAAGTATCAAAATACATTTGCTTGCTTGGTCTAGTCTGTTATTAGCTCTCTTTTTCCACTAAGTAATAGATTTAAGCCTTCTTTTATCTTGTAATTATAGAACCTCTTCTTATTGCCTTTTATATTCCTTGCTAGATGTAACTCAAAATGTCTAAAATTTCTTGCAAACTGGAAATTCCAGGTGTCAATGAGTTCTCTTGCTGAAAAAGGGTGTCTGCAACAGGTGTGCTGAACAAGTGGGATGAATAGAGCACAGCTGCAAATATTTTTTAAAAATCCTAACTGTATTCAGGAGTGTAGCCATAACCGTGGTTAAAAGCTGCAGAAGAGTGGGATCAAGTTGATGTCCTAATACCTTAATCAGTTTTAACTCTCTATTGCCTATTGATCGGTATAGTTATCTACATCCCTCGAGCTTCCATCTTAAACACACCACATGATCCGTTATCTACAGCCAAGCCCTAAGACAGTGGTTCCCAACATTTTCTCTCCTGTGGCACACCTTGCTATCTTTAATTAATTTGAGGCACACCACCATATAGTTTCCAAATGAACTCATGAATATTCATGAGCCAATGACCCAATCCAGAGCTCTTTTAGTAGTTTTTAAAAAAATTCCATGGCACACCTGCTCAAGCTTGATGCCAAACCTGTGTGCTGTGGCACACTGGTTGGGAAACACTGCCCCAAGATATAACTGCATTTGCTCTGATCCCTCAGAGAGAGACATCTGTGTGATATCTGTTTAGTTATCAGTTACTGTTGGAATTGGGACTGTGATTGTGTGATTGTCTGGGGGCTGTTTGGACCATTGTTCACTGCTCAACTTTGATCACCAGCTTCAATCAGGCTTGTCATCAGCCTTTCCCTGTGTGTTTAACGAGGGGCAAGGGCTGACCTAGGCAGAGAAGGCCTTAAAAGCCAGTGGCTCAGCAACCAGGGGAGGCTTGTGAACAGGGGGACTGAAAACAGGGAAGTTTGAGAGGGAGGTTGGGGAGGAGTTTGGTGAGGCCATGATGGTGAAGACGAGCTGCACTGCTTCCACCAGCACCCCTTCTGTCTCCTCCACCTGTGTCTGTAGCCAGACAGACAATCTGACCATAGATATCTCTACCCAGATACTGGTATGCCTTGCAGAGACTGTGGCCTACATTTCCCTGTCTCTGATCAGACTGGGGAAATGAATGAAAGTGACAGGTGTCTTCTGGTGGAATCTCTCAGGAGGCAGGTGGGAGAGTTACAGGAGGAGGTGTCTAGGCTCAGGAGTATCCATGGCCTGGAGAAGTTTCTCAATAGCATGCACAAGAAGACGTGCAAGGAGAAAGATACTATCCAGGTGCCGAAGACTACTGCCACATTACTGGAGAAGGATGGGATGCCTGTGACAGAGGGAGGACACTGGCAGCTGATTACCTCTGGCAGCAGACAGTGCTCCACCCCTGCTTCCATCCCACCCTCCATTGTGGTGAAGAATTGTTACACAGCACTAGAGATTAAAGCAACGGAGTTCCATGATTTTTTTACAGTCATGGATGGTGCAAAGTAGTAAATAGTACAGGGCCAGGTGGTTCTGTAACACTGCTATTTTAATTTTTGCTTGTTCTTTATTTAAGGTCTGAATTAAGGTGGAAGTGAGATTAATACTTTTAGCTGCCAATGCTATTACTTCAGTTTTAGGGAGAAGATTAAGTTCATTATTACAGTTTATTGGGAGGGAGCAGGTAGATTGATAGTGAAGATGCTGGGCCCAGGGTAGGGCGTACAGGGAGGATAACTGCCCAAAGGCACAAGGACCCCCGTAAGCACTGGCAGTTATATAGGAATAGGAACTGTTTCTACATAACATGACAAAACTCCTCAGCAAGTATATGGGTTGGGAAATAAATGAAATATAAAGGACCTGAGTGCAGTTTAGACCTCTAGGCAGCCTCTGTTGGGGTGCTGAGGCACCAGTCTAATATACAAATTTAGGGGCAGATAAAGAGCCCATAAGGCCCAGTTCTAGCTGGCCCTGGTTAGTCCAAGAAGCTGGACTTTTTTTAGTTTTAGAGGAATAAATTAAAGGACCCCACTGTTTCAGGGAAGTGAAGCCCAATATGTTAATGTTGCTGAGGTTGGATTCTTTCTTTTATTGCTTTTAGGTTGAGGGGAACACCAAAAAAAAACAGGTTTTGCCTAGGCCATCTACCGTGAATTGGGGGGGAGGGGCACAAAATTGGGTAGTATTGAGGCTGGCCTATACCGGCTTCAGGAAAACATTATTAGTTGCACTGTACTGAAGTGTTTGGAAGGCTTGGGGTCACTACCAATATCATGATTGGCAGACCAATTATCATGGTTAGGCCCCTCCACTTCATGGCAATGGGAAGCATGCATCCAGGTTGAACGTTCTTCACACTTAATGGCGGTGTGGGTGACCAGCAAAACTTGGTATGGTCCCGACCAGCAAGGAGCGAGACAATTCTTTTGTCTGAATTCTTTGATCAGGATTCAATCTCCAGGCCGAATAGTATGGCAGGTCTCAGTTGCCGGATGGAGATGAGCAGCTTTAATCTGTGAATGGAAAGAGTGGAGTGCATTTATTGAGGTGATACAATACTGCACAATTTTATTATTTAGCATTGCAAGCCCTTTTTTCTTTTTAAGAGGGCTCTGGGTTCCAGTCCAGCCTGCGCTGGGTGTTCTATTACTATTTCAAATGGAGTGAGGCCATGTTTTTTATGTGGATGGTTCTGAATTGACATGAGAACAAAAGGGAGGACCTTTGGCCAAGACATTCCAGAGTCCTGCATTAGCTTGGCTAGGCGAGTCTTAATATTTCAGTTTTTTTGTTCTACTTGGGCACTGCTGCTAGGATGGTATGGGGTATGAAACTGCAGGGTAATGCCCAAGGCCTTGCAGATGGTCTTTATTACCTGACTAATAAAGTGAGTTTTTCTGTCACAGTTTATAGAAATTGGTAACCCATATCAGGGGATAAACTCTCTTAACAAGAGCTTTGCAACTGTTACCACGTCTGCTTTATGGCATGGAAATACCTCCACCGACCCAGAATGTAAACAAACAACCACTAATAAATATCGGTAGCCCCGTGCAGGTGGATTTCTCCCACTGAAGCTTGTTCCTGTAGGGAGCATAGGTCATTAAGTAGGGGAGTAGCTTGTAGTTGTAGGGAAGTTGCCAGCACAACAGATCCAGCTGGGCCATTTTGGGCAGCAAACTTGGCTGCGGTGTCAGCCCTTCTGTTTCCCTGAACTTCCTCAGAGGAGGAGGAGGTATGAGCTCTGCAGTGAATAACAGCTAAGGCAGCCGGTAACAGGATGGCTTTCAACAAAACCTTGACAAAAGGAGTGTAAGAAATAGGGGTGCCCCCAGAGGTGAGGAACCCACATTCATGCCACAACACCCAGAAGGAGTGACAGACCCCAAAAGCATACTGGGAATTAGCGTAAATATTCACAGAGTCCTTGGACTATGGCATAAGCACGAGCCAGAGCTACCAGCTCAGCTGGCTGAGCTGAAGTTAATTCAGGTAAGGAAAAGGCCTCCAAGACTTTAGTATCAGAACACACTGCATAGTCTGCACACAAACAGCCATCTGGTGCCCATGAGCAGCTGCCATTAACATAAAGGACCAAGTCAGGGTCTGGTAGAGCGGTATCTCTGACGTCTGGGCGAGGGGATATAAGAAACTTTATAGCATTAAAACAGTCATGGGGGATAATATGTCCTAATCCATTACTGGAAATGGGCAGTAGGGAAGCCGGACTTAAAGGTGATGATTGAACAAGGGTAATATTTTCAGGTGCCAACAAGATTAATTCATACCTGGTCCAGCGAGATGCTGAGAGATGTTGAGTTTTACTCCACGTCAGAAGGGCTTGGACTGCATGCGGAACAGCCTCCACTAGAGGGTACCCTAATACCAGGTCTGACACCTTTGACACAGTCATAGCTGCTGCCGCAACTGCTTGCAGACAGAGTGGTAAGCCTTGAGCAACAGGATTTAATTCTAGACTATAATAGGTCACTGGCTGTATGTGGGATCCAAAAGACTGAGTTAAAACACCTAGGGCAAAGCTTTCAGACTTATGGCAATACAGAGTAAACGGTTTTTTATAGTCTGGCCTGGCTAAAGGAGGGGGAGAGTCCAAGGCCTTTTTTACCATACCAAAAGCCTCTGCAGCCTCCTCTGACCACTGGAGCAGATCAGGTGAGGAATCTGAGAGCATGGCATAAAGGGGTTTGGCCACAGCAGCATACCCATAGATCCATTGTCAACAATAAGTGGCAGCTCCTAGGAAGTGATGAAGTTGTTTCTTTGTGGCTGGCTGGGAGAGAGAGAGAATGGCCTCCACTCGGGACCCCTTTAACTTGCTTTCAGAAGCCAAGATAAGATGACTTAAATAGGTAACTTCTGGAAGACAAAATTGTAATTTATCTTAGGAAACTTTATGGCTCAAGAGTGAGATGACACAAGAGTTTAATAGAGGCCTCCCTGCAAATAGAAAGGTTGTCAGCAGCTACCAACAAGTCATCAGCATATGAAACCAATGCTGCCACCTGGGGCAGCTGAAGATTGCTTAGAGTTTGCTTGAGGGCCAAACCAAACAGACAGGGTGAATCTCAGAACCCTTGGGGCAGTCAGGTGAATGTTAGCTGGTGCTCCCTATAGGTGAAGGCAAATACTGAGATTGAACAGCCACGGGAACAGAGAAAAAAAGCACTGCTTAAATCAACAACTGGAAAGTAGGTAGCCGACGCAGGGATGGAAGCAAGGATAGTAGAGGGGTTAGCCACAATGGGGTGCAGGAGTACAACAAAATCATTTACAGCTCAAAGGCCCTGAACAAATCGGTATATCTGTTTTCTCTCTGGGGTAAATCTTCGTTCTTTAGGAACTGGCAAAATGGGAGTATTAACCGGACTAAAAGTGGGTACTAAAATCCCTTGAGACAATAATGACTCTACAACAGGTGCAATACCCTCCTCTGCCTGGTGGGAGAGGGGATACTGTGGTAGGGATGGGAATGACCTGTTGGGTTTAACTCTAATTTTCACAGGTGGCACCTCCAGGAGCAAGCCCACATCATTGCTGTGGGTTGCCCACAAAGAGTCGGGAACAGCACTGAGATCCTCCTGTTGGCCACCAGGAAGTTCATGCTTGTTCGCCCTCCGTAACGAGGGCCATCATGAAATTTGGGGTCTGATCAGTGGGGATGTCCACAAACACCCCGTCCAGAGTACAGAATATGGTAGCTCCCAATTTACACAACAAGTCTCTTCCCAGAAGGTTAACTGGTGTAGAATGACTTAATAGGAAAGCATGCTTGCAGGTCAGGGGCCCAATCTGCAGCCTGGCAGGCTGGGATGCATTGTGCAATAAAGGCTTTCCACCCACCACAGTAGTGCTATTTTTTTCACCTGAAGGACAGAGTTGGGGAACTGCATCTGCTTTCAGAGTGGCGCGCATAGCCCCAGTATCTATGAGAAGAGGCATCTTTGTCTCTCTGCCTTTTCTGAGTCTAGTCCTATTTCTGTTGTTTCTTTACCCATTGATCAAGGCGGGCCCTATTTGGAATGCACTACAGCTGGCACAATCTTCTGATTCTAGTCAGGCAAAAAGGTTTGACTCATAAGGTTTGGAAGTGTCCTGGGTAAGCCCCGGTGTGGGCGGAGGAAATGGTTGAGATGGCCCAGCAGGAGCAGGCTGTAGTGTTTGGGGGGTGGAAGGCACTGGCCCCCTTGGATTAGGATGACAAGCCCTTGATGAAATCTGTCCTCTGAAATGTCTTGGGCATTCCTCCTTCCAGTATCTCTCCTGCCTACAACAGTGACACGTGTTTGGTCCTAGCACATGGGATTGGGGGTCACATGATGACTTTTGGGGGTTCCTAGGGGTGTTTTGAAAATGCCATGGTGGGGGACCCTTGGGTTTTACCTCCATTTGCCGAACTTGCAGGGCGCATAGACAGTCTGCTTACTCTTGTTTCCGCATCTACTTATTCTCCCTGTCAGCTGCAGTTTGATCCCAGATTTGAGCACAGGATTCTTGGAAGTTGTCCAGGTCTCAGGATCTCCAGTCAAGTACTGCATCTTCCAGCCATTGACAAATGATTTGCAGCAACCTCTGTACTTATGCTCCCACTACCAGAGCTCGGGTGGCCTCAGCAACTGGATCCATGCCAGAGAACTGCTGAAGTGCTGATAGGAATCACGCCCTGTAATCTGCTGGATGCTTGTCCTTCCCCTGCGTAATTGTATCTACTTTTTGCCAGTCATGTTGTGCAGGAACCATTTCAGTTATAGCCTGTAAACGTCTATTTTGATAAGCAGTTAAGCGAGTACCTTCCATTGCACAGACAGGTCAGTAAGCATGTTAGCTTGTAGTTGCACAAGGGTGAATTTTCCTGTTGTGTCTTTTACCTGGGTGATGGGCTGGGCTGCAGTTCCAGTCCCTGCATAACCAGAGGGCATATCCTGATCCAGTGGGTGTGGGCCCCCAGCCAGATTTAGCTGCCCATGGTTTGAGGGGGGCACTGGCGGCAGAGGAACCCAATTCTCCAGCAAATCATCTGGGACCCTAGGATAAATTCTAGGGGCCTGTGGGAGCACAGATGGAAAGGTAGCACCACGGGTGGTGGCAGACAAGGGGGAGAGGCAGAAATCATAATAGGGGACTTGGCCTTCCCTTTGCCTCATCTCTTTTTACCTGACCCCTAACCCGTTGACTTTCCGCCGCCTCATCCCACACGTACCATACCTCCATCTGACTGGGATGGTTGTCTTAGAGATTATGATGCAAGAAGGTCAGAATCACCAGGTCAAAACTTCCCTCCAAAGTAAACTGCAAAGACTGATCATCCTGAGTATAGGAATGCCATCGAGAAATGAAGCGAACCACCCACTTCCCGTACTTCCTGTACATAATAGCTACTGCAATGTCCCCAGAGGGACACTTGGACTGGCTTCCTGCCATTCAGACAGGCCCACAGCAGCTACCCACTCCAAATACAGAAGGGAAATGGAACCAGAGGGCCACCAAGGCCAAAGGGAAGGGAACCAGAGCAGGGCGTCCCCTGCAGACACAGAAGGAGAGGAGACAAGAGAAGAAACAATACTTGAGGAGCACCAACACTAGGAAGGAAGCTTCAAACTTACCAGTGATGTACACCAGAAACCAGAAAACCAGAACCTTGAAGATTTCCTGAACTCAACTCAAAGCCCAAACTTGGACCTAAACCTGGTGCTCAAACCTAAAGCTCGGACTTCAACACTAGGCCGAGGGTGGCAACTTATCTTGGGCTGCACCACAGACTAGCCCATGTCCAGCTTATCCCACTTCTGACACCAAACTGTAGAGGAATTCTCAGTAAGCAGGGGCCACAAACTTAGTGAGGAGTGGAGCTTTATTCTACACAGCTACGGGCCTAAGGGCAAGGACCCAAGAGCCCCAAGAATAGTGTACATTATTCTAATATAGTGACGTATTACATCGTATTACAAAGCCTAAACTATTGCTGTATAGCCAATTAAGTTCTAGGTCCAACCTTTTTGCACCAAGATTTTCCCAATTACAACCCCTTCTTTTGGCCTGCCTTACTCCCACATAATCTCCAATCATAATTCTTCTGTGCCACAGGCCTCTGGCCTTGCCATAGAGCTGGCCCAAACAGGTTTTCTTTCGTCTGGGCCAAAACACCTTCTCTGTCTCCAAATTTCAGTACAGCTTGTCCTTGAAGCACAGACACAGACTCAGCAAAGCTCTTTACAGTGTACTTTATCAGTTAGTTGCTTATACTGGCCCCCTTCCAGGCGTGCTAGAGAAACTGCAGCTTCTTCCCCAAACCTCGCCCCCAGGCCTACTGAGCTATCTATATGTGTCTCAATGCTGTTAGGCCTCAGCCATGGAATTCTTCTACATGACTATGCATTCTTTCCGCATTATAACAGGTAATTTGACTTCACTCTTCCTCTATGTGCTGTTTCCTAGAGTTTGAATCCTTACGGATGCTCTGATTTGCTGTTGCAGTATGACCTGATTCCATGTCGTGCACTCCTCTGCGTTCATTTTCATCCCATTCTGTAAGTTCCCCCTCTTCAAAGCGTCTGATGAAGTGGGATTTTCTCTCATGAAAGCTCATGTGATAAATAAATCTGTTAGTCTTTAAGTGCCACAAGACTGCTTTTCTTTTTTTGTTAGCAGTTGGTTTCTTTCTGACATTTACACAAAGCTTAATGCAGTACTGAGCTTTTCCTTTTGGAAAGACTTATGCCTAAAATCCCTTCTCAGCCATTTAATTGATCTAAAGACTTGTTTGTCTGTCTCATTATTTTACCCATGAGATGGCTGCAGCCATTTATCTATTAAGATAGGATGGGGAAAGCAGTGTATGCAAGTAGGAAAGCTATAAGAAAAGCAAATGTTGGTATGTGCACAATACTTCATCCTTCTGGGTCTCAACATAGGTGAGTGCAGAGCACCCATTTTTCTCAAGGAGAAAATGTGAAGGGTCACTCTAAGGGCTAAATTCTGAGCTGTTGTTAATAGAGTTCCTTGTTTACTTTCATTCCTGTACACAGGCAGATTTATAAGACTTCTCTTGTACAAGTTCTAATTTAACACTCTTTAGAGTAACTCAGACTTGATCTAAAATGGTTTCTCTGTGTTTGTTTGAGTACATGCACTGGTGCACTGTTTAACTCGTTCAGGATTAGTCTGGTGCTGGCATCTGGTATAAAAAAAAATGGACCCTAGGTGGCAGCCCTCTGGTGTGTGGATCAAAGCACACCTTCAGTGGTGTGCTAGGCACCAGATATGCCACCTGAATCCTTTCAAATCAAATGATTTTGAATCTGTTGCATTCTGCCACAGATGGTCTTTCTGTATGGAGAACACAGGGCAAAAGTTTTAACATTGTTGCTTTGGAAATGAATAGAAGTAGGCACATCTTCAAAGCTTTGGTTTTCAACATAAAGGACATTCAATGGGAGTTAGGTGCCTAACCTGCTTGGGCATTTTTGTAATTTTTGCTCTGCCCCTCTGTTCATCTTTCAGTGCCTCAGTACTCTTGCAATTTGGCTCCTACCCTGAAAAATGTATTCACTGAACTTCAGGGCTGTAATTGATCTACTCTGAAGATAATCAGAGCCAGTGGTGCCTAATCAGAGTACATTGCTCTAGGGAATTAGATATTTCAATGCTCTTTTAAAATGTTGTTAGTCATCTCTATGTTACCTTCATTTTCTATTTACATCAACATCTGTCTATAAAGAACATGGGCCAAATCGTTGGGATCTGAGTAACAGGTGCACAGAGAGGATGTAAAACTCCTTTGTTACCCTGATCCCAGGACCACCAGGTGCTACTCTGGCCTGAAGAAGACTCTTACAGAAGCATCAGGGTTACCCTAAATTGTGCTGGCTGCCAGCAGAGCCAGGGCCATTCCAGTATTCAATGATGGCAAGGCCAAAAGTGAGTGGTGTCACTATGCCAGCCTAATGCCACAGAGGTTTTCCTTCTCACCAGGGGAATTCTCAACTATCTGGCTGTGTGATAAAATTGTATCAAAGATAAACCACCTCAGTTCCCGCCATTCCCTCTTTATTTATATCTGCTGGTAATCTTTGCATTCATGTCACATTTTGAGGTTAATTGTTCAGCTGTTACTGTCCTATGCCTTACACATCACTAAAGTTTTTCTAAAAAAAAAAGTTTTGGAGGATGACACCAGCTACTTCCCACCACATCCCCCTCCAAAAAGGGCCTTAAACTTTTGAGATATGAAGCTTGGAAAACTTTATCTCTAAAGGTGACTAATTCAAAAAGTCAATGGATCTGACACAAGAGCTAGACTGTAAATAATTTTTTAACCTTAACTATATTAGCTCATCTGTTATAGAAGTTGTTCTCAGACAGGTGGTTCATAGAGCCCCCTGTAATCCACATAACCCCTCCTAGTGGTTGACAGTATTTTCTCATAAAGCTGTAGGATCAGCATATGCAAACAACTTCAATGAAATTTAATCTCAAAGAGGTGGATCACAGTTCCTTTCCATCTTTGGAGATAATGTTATGTAATCTACCCTACTAATTTGCTATGTGTGTGCATGTATGATGTGAAGTGTACCATGTGACAGGCCATTGTGATGTCAGAGGTGACTCAACCAATTGCTCCCAAGGAGCTCCTTGGGAGCAATTTGTTGAGTCACCTCTAATATCACAATGCCATAGAGTTCCTGTCATGGCACAGATATATACCTTATTGTAGCTGTATACCTCATTGTAATTCATAAAGGCAAAATGGCTGAGGATTTAAAAATTGGACAGTAACAGCCAGTGAAACCCAGCGTTGGTTCACTCTGGTGACATAGCTGCCCCTTTGGAACTTGTCAAAATTATAAAACTCTCAGCTATGCTTTTAGCTGTTTCTAGTATTACACGCGGACTCTTCAGACAGTTGTATGTGGAACTCACTGGAGAAAGAAACCATGAAAATCTGAAAATTTACGTGAAGGATACAAACTACCAAGGAAAAGTTTTGGCTGACCATAGAACTTTTGCAAAAATGTTGTAATTAAAGAGCTATTAATTGAATTAAAATAAATATTTCATAAAATCCCCTTTGATTTTCCCCTGTCATTTTTGATGGGTTATGGCTAGTCTGTTATCTACTTTGCATGTACAGAGTCAATCTACCTGTAAACATGCAGTCAGATGATAACATCTTTTCATTAATAAATCTGACTCATCTAAATACATTAGTTTGTGTGAATTAGATAAAGACGGTTCCACTTGCAGTCATCAATTAAGCAACAAATCATGAAAGCTTGGTCATTCTCTAGGCCTAGTCTTCATTTAAAAAATTAATCAACCTAGATACATTAGTTAGGGTTGTGACAATTATTATTCCCTGGGCAATGTAGTTAGGTCGGCCTAACATCCTGTATAGATATGGCTAAATTGACAGAAAAATTCTTTCATCTATTTAGCTACTGCCTCTCTGGTGGATTACCTATATTAACAGAAAAACCCCTTCTGCTGATGTTGGAAGCCTCTACATGCCAAAGCACATCTATAGCTGTGCAGTGTAGCATGGACATATTCTTAGGGTTTTTTTTGTAGCTGAATAAATATACACCTGCCCTGTTTTATTTTTCTGAGAACAGGAATAAGTGACAGTAAATTAAAATTAAGAACAGTTTATGTGGAAATACACATAGAAGCAGAACCTCCTGTGTAATGAGATCTATTTCTGTAGGGAGAAGATGGAATATAAGGCAGTAAGGTTCATCTCCCAGTTTCTCTACTCAGGTACAATTCCAGTGTAGGTTAGATTTGCTTGGCAGCTGCTCTAAACTTCACCATTGGGTTATGGTTATCGAGAGACCATCTACCATCTGGCAGTAGCTGGAGCACACCATATTCTGGCTATGCCACTTTCCCATTCCCTAAATTAGCAGCCACGAAAAGGGGGCATAGGACCTACATTGGCTTTACACTTGTTGGGAACTCTCTGACAAAAGGACAATCCCCAGCTGAAAAGATGCAGGCAGTTTCCATTCGCTTTACACCATTCAGTCTGAGAATCTGGCCTATGATTTGCATATTTTCTGGTGCAATGATGTATATTTCCTGGAGTAGAGAGGGCTTTATGGAATTTCTCATACAAAATGGTCTTGGTGTCCTCATACCATCAGTGAGGAAGTTGAAGGTATGGTGTGTTGATTGGCTCTTTTGTGTCCTTTGTGTTTCACATGCAATCCTAAACCTATCAGTCACTGAGCAGTGACTTCTTGTTTAAATATGCTCTTGGTGACAAGATCCTGACCTTGAATTCCCTGGCAGTTGCTATATGGCAATTTTCCAGAAAGCCTTTCCAGCCAATCAGTGGATGACTTTGTGAATGAACAAGGCTGGATAATTGGTGGTCATTGTTTTGCATGTGCAAGGAGATGTTGAGCAGTGTGTAAATGTATGAGATGAAAATGTGCCTGATATTTAAATAGCAAAACTAGCAGAGGATGGTAATATCATCTGGAAACTGTGCAGAAGAACAGGCGTTGGAGGATTGTTACCATCATTACTTGGCTGTGTTCATTTTACATTCTCAAGCACAAGTGTATGAGAGGGAAAAGGAAAACACAATCTGCCCCTCCCAACATTTCACTCTCCTGTTTGTTCCTCCCTGGTGTAAAGTTCTGCCTGTCTCCTGCCTTTTCTGGGTGGTATCCAATATTAGATAATTATCTAGTTGTTTGCTGTTTTGCATGTTCATGCCTTGCTCCTTCATGGAGAGGACCTATGTCTTACCCCTGACAGTGATGGTAAAGTACTGAAGAGTTATTAATATTGCACTCAAGAATGCCCAGATAGCCACAAGAGAGAACTAGGGGAGGCAAATTTACCAAAAAGTATTGCTTTTGTATTAGAAGCTTAGAGGAACTGAAATAAAAATAAAGGGACCAGAAGTGAGATGAGTCTCACCCTTAGGCAGAAGTTGAGATGTGAATTCAGCATTACATCTCTTATTACTGTTACCTGGCAAATGCAAGAAGGTTGTTATGATACTACACATGTAGTGGAGATTACTGTTCTTAGGTAACATGTTATCTGAGAATCTCAAACCATTATAAATATTAGCAAGCAACACTTTGCTTTTGCCCTATGAGAGAGGTGGATCAGTAGTAGTGGTCACATTCTACAGCTGGGAAAGCTGATCCACAAGAAGTTCAGTCACTTGTTCAAGATCACAGCTACCACATGGGTTTTTGTGTTACCTTCTGTGTGTCTTTTGGAATGTACCTAGTTTTTCCTAAACCAATGAACAGCCTTGATATAAAATATGGTCCAAATGGCCCACAGAAAGTCACTGCTCTCTGTAGCCACTGCTCATGGAAGTAGTATGAAGTATTGGTGTCTACCACACTGGAAGCCGTGACCTGGAGTTCCAATAGAGTGTTACTACATGGTTTGTTTAGTCTGTGGTATCTGAGGAGAACTTGTGGACTCCAGGCACCTACATTTACTGTCTCTATGTATACATTTTGAAAAATGTGGTTACTTCAACCTACTGTACTTTGGGAGCTTCACAACACAATGCAAAATGTAGTTGCTAAAACGTTCAGGCCATGCATAATGCAGTCTGTTCTATGGAAGTTTATCCTGTGTGATATATAGTCAATGGCATTTTTCTGGTGAGCACTGAACCATTAAAGCAATTGTAGAATGCAGAGTTTGTCTGCTCTGACCAGATACGTAGCCATTTGACTCGTTCTGGTGGCACTGTAATGATCTGACCATCAGTGAAAATTCATGGGACTCTCTCTTCTCTGACACCCGCATGCCTTAATCTACTATTGAAGCAGGTGTTTGAATGCATGTGAGCCTTGTAGTTTCTTTTTCCCAAGAGGTGGAATAGGCTGTTTATCCTAGCAAGTGACTGGTATCTCTCAAAGGCTCCCTTTTCCTTAATTTTGTTTGAAGCTAAATCATAATGGGGGGGGTGGATTTCCTCTTCACTGTGACTAACCCTTGTTACATTTTATATTTGCAATGTGATGGTTTGTGACCTAGGCAAAAAGAGGGGGAGGTGGCATATTCATGTGTCAGAGAGTCAGGGGAGCTGTATTTTATTCCTGACTGATTTGCAAACTTGCTGTGTGAACTTGGGACAAGTCCCTTAATCTCTCTTCCCGAGTTTCCCATCTGTAAAAGGAGATACTGATCCTCACTCACCTTTCTGAAGCACTGAGCCCTATGGATGAGAATTCCTGAGTGGTGTTGGTGCAGAACTGGGCTGACTGCAAAATAAACAAATAGTGATCTCCTGAACTGCACTCAGAGGGCAATTGTTAGTATTAAAACGGTAGATGCGTAAGTGCATTCTGACAAGAACATGTTTAAGATAGCAAAGGCATTACAGAGCAGATTGGCGTCTGAGCAAGGAAATGGCATATGAGGACTTACCCTCTTCTGATGTTTCCCAATTGAAACTTGAACCACAAACCCTTAGTCTCTAACCACTGAGCTAAAGAAGGATCTGAATCAGAAGCCCATCCTAGAAACAGCACCCCTCATGTTTTACAAGAATCCACACTGACAGCACTGCACTTGTCATTTAGGGTCTGATCCAGCTCACATGCAAACCAGTGACAAAACACACATTGAGTTCAGTAGAAGTAGCACCCTGCGGGTGGGGGTGTGTGTTTTGGGTGTGGGTGTGTGCGTGTGAGAGAGAGAGCGAGAGCGAGATTGAGTCTAGAACTTCATCTCTTATCTCTTCAAGTTTCTATGGCTTCTTTAATTGCTCATCTGGGGTGTATTATGCACAGCTCATTGTTTTAGGTTGTTCTACTAATAGGTTCACATAGATATGAAGAGTATGAGGGTAATAACTTTAGCTGCATACTAACCAGTAATTCTATTTTTAGATAGTCGGGGTGAGCACTGCTGAATACCTTAAGAGACAGAGTTTTCCCCTACTTGAAAAGTCTACAGGTTTGCTGGCTCCTTTCCTTTTGTCTTGCCAAAAATCCCTCTTGCCTACAGTCTGTGTGGCACAAGATGCTGAGACCTGTCTTGGGATTGTGATAATAGAATGGGTTGTCATGAACAACAATTCAGTGTCCCAGCAATAAAGTTTTTGAATTTCACTGGAAGGGAACCATATTAGAATCGGCACAGTTTGTTTCACGCATCTGATTTGATGGCGGTGATGTATGTGCTCTATAGATCAACAGATTGTCCAAACGTCACTTTGTGGGAGGAAAAACTACGTAAGGAAGCTCGAGGGGCAGAAATCTCTGACTATGTCTACATTAGGAAAAGTTAGTCTAAACTTGTTAAATCAAACTAATAAGTTCTGAGGTTAGTTCAAACTAACTAGTATTAGTTCGAATTAGTCCACTTTGTTAATTCAAACTAAGGTTTAGTCCTACTCTTCACTGTCCTTAGTTCGAACTAACAATCGAACTAAGGGCTTAGTTTGAACTAACCAGCAGATTTTACTAGTTTGAGCTAAGTGTTCATTAGTTCGAATTAAAGACTTCCTTAGTTTGAACTAAGGAAAGCCTAGTGTAGATTGAATTAGGCCTCCTTAATTAAAACTAGCTTTCAAATGTAGACATAGGCTACAAGTCTTCCATGCTGAGATTTCTCCCTATATGTATATAAACTGCTGTATATCTTTGCTTGTCATCCAAGTTGGGCAAAATCCCAGCCTCCTCCTTTGTGTACAGGAAAGATTAGTGGCCACGTGCACACAACACAGCAGTCACAGAGGAGGGTGCACCTTTTCAGATAGGCATAGGGCTCCATGGCTGTGAAGCGCATTTTTGGTTACATTAGATTCAGGTGACTGTACACAGAAGATACAAGCCGATCTGAAGTAATTTGCCCTACACTATTGAGTGAATCAGTGAACTGTAAGATAGCAGAACACAGAAGTCCAGTACTAATCTTGTCTGCTCTCCCTCCTTTTCAGCAATAAGGAAGGAATGACTCTTCCCCATCCAGGATATCCAGTTTGCTTATTAAAAACAAAAAGCAGACCTAAAAAGAACTCCTGTTTAAGTGACAAAATATTGCCAATGATTTTAGAAATATGACACACTTTCATAGCTATAAGGAGAACTTGACAAACAATTCCTGGTAAAATTCCTGATAGTCAGCTGTGGAGTCAATCTTAGATATTACTATCAGAACTAAGAGTGATTTTATGTCCAAAAAAATGCAACTATGGAGCTTCTTTAATTTTAGAAAACAAATGTTGAAATTTTGAAACCCATTGTGATGAACCTATACAGGACTGATCAAATATGTGAAGTAGATCTGAGCAGAGGATAAATTCATTTTACAATAAATTTAGAAACTTCATAATTTGGTTTTGTTTTATATTGGAACAAAACATTCTGAACATTTTTGTGACAAGATGTTGTATTGAAACAGCTGTTTTTCTGATTGAAAATTTGAGCTATTCAATTTGATCTCTTCCCCCCCCCCCACCATGAAAGCTCATGTGATAAATAAACTTGTTAGCCTTTAAGGCTATGTGTACATTAGGGAAAGTTAGTTCGAACCTGTTAGTTTGAGCTAATAAGTTCAAGGTTAATTCGAACTAACCTTGAACTTATTAGTTTGACCTAACAATGTGGACTAGTTCAAACTAACTTTAGTTTCAACCAATGTTCCCTCTAAGGGGAGAGGGCAGCTGAGCAACTACGGTTGCTCGCTGCGCCCCCCCCCCGCGGGGCCCGCTGCGCAGCCCC
>ML682059.1:9216423-9275164 GCA_007922195.1 Podocnemis expansa | reverse complement strand
CCCGCTCGGCCCCCCCCCACTTACCTTGGGGCTGGACGGGAGCCAGAGGGCCCAGCCATAACTCCCGGGCCAGAGGAGCTCTACGGAGCATGCCCAGATTTTCTGGGCATGCTCCATTGGAGCTTCTCTGGGCGGGAGTTTTCAAAACTCCCAGCCCCAGAGGAGTTCTGTGGAGGCTGCCGGCAGTGCGCTGCCGGCAGCTTCCGCTGCGCTGGCGGCTGTGGCGGGCTGCGCCACAGCGCGCTGGCGCAGGTTAGAGGGAACACTGGTTTCAACTGGTATACTTCACTAGTTCGAACCAACTGCCCATGGTTCAAAGTTCTTAAGTTCAAACTACTGGTTAGTTCAAGTCTACATCATGCATTGTTCAAACTAACCACCGATACTTACTAGTTCAAACTAAGCATTCCTTAGTTCAAACTGAGGAAAGGCTAATGTAGACTGGGATTGATTTTAGTTCAAATTTAAGCCTCCTTAATTCAAACTAAATTGGCAGTGTAGACACAGCTTAAGTGCCACAGGACTCCTTACTTGTTATGCTGAACTAGACTAATACAGTTACCCCTTTGGTAGCTGGTACTTGAAATAATTGAATCTGCCTAAAAACCAATTAACTCAATTTAACACCACAAGTATATACATAAACTGAACTTGATTAACCAGTGCCCCTGATATTGACACCATGGTGAGAACAGTAGCACGTTCTGGGGCCATTATTGGCCAAGTTGCATCACTATGTATTGAAATGGCATAATGACAGTTTGGAATCCAAATATTAAACTTAAGTTTCATTTAACATTTACTTCCTGTTTCCTGATTTAGTCTGGAAAATACCTATACACTTAAGGCACTTTAAAAAAAATAAAGGAATGACTTTGTAGAAGCATTTGCCAATTGTTTGGTATGCAGTTCTAAGGTAACCTTGAGGCCGGGATTGATTACAAGAGTGAAGTAACTCCTAGGTGTGTTTTTGTTTTAGATGTTCACTCAATTAAGTATTTACATGTCTCTGTGTTACGGTTTTCAGTGACCTGTTTTACCTTTTGCAATATTTTAGTTGTGAACATTTGACTTGGACTCAGTCTTGCCCTTAGAGCAACAATAAGAGTGTAGTAAATTAGAAATATAAGTGTCTACTTCGTGGGTGCAACTCATCAGACTTCAGTGGCAACTCTTTTACTTACTTTAAGTGTTGTTCACTTAGCCAGGTCTACACTGGTCATAGAATTTGGCAGCTGTCAACGGGAGATATACAATCTACATAAAATAATTTGGTTATCTCCCTTCAACTTCCTAACAGCTACTTGCTGCAATGTCTCCATGGTTCTGCATCAAAGGGAAATGCTGTCCTTTCAGTTCAGCACCACTCTTACTGAGGTGGAGGACTTACTGCGTCGATATCCTGATTGATTGTTTGAGTGGGTCTTCACTGATTATGTAATTGAACCAGAAAGATTGAATTGGTGACAGTGAATTTGCTGCTGTCAGTATAGACCTCCCCTTAGTTAATGAGAAGGAAGTTGCTTCTGAGACCAGGATGATAGATAAAGCTTTAACTGATTATTACAATAAATTTTGACCTTATTATGCTTGTCTCCTGTAACTCTAATTTTATACACTGAAGAACTGATTTTATTGATGACTTAGAGTCTAATTCATTGATTACATAGCCCTTACTTCAATGATTTGTAAGACAACAGCATTACTAGGTGGCCAACTTCCCAAATATTCTTTTCTTGGTTTCTGTTGAAGTCAGGCTCTGCCCTCCATTTGAATTTCAAAAATTCAACAGCTACCTGCATGTGGACCTGATTCAAATGGTTTTACTGATTCTGCAAGTAGCTGTTAAATTGGAAAAATCCTTTTAATTTTCTCTAAGTGCGTGCCAGTGGGGTGCCAGATCAGCTATTTTGGCAATTGTGTATTTTGGTTTCTCATTGCTTCAAAGGGTGTTTTATCAGTAGATGCAGTAGGTATCCCTGTTATACCACTAGAATTAGGAGTGTCCCATTTATGTGCATAAGAATCAGCCAGTTTCCTCAATATTTTTATTGTTCAGTTGGTTCATTTCATCATTCCAAATGACAATGATGTCTATAAAGTTGGCCAGATCATTGAGCTCAGTGACTAGTGATTAACAACTCCATTTCTAGTATTAAGTAAAGTATCCTGGCACTCAGACCTGGGGCTAACTCCTTTCAACGTTTTTATCAATGATCCAGATGATGGGGTTTACTGCACCTTCAGCATGTTTGTAGATGACTGACACTAAGGTGGGGAAAGCAGTAGGTACATTGAAGGGATAGGGTACAGAGCTCCCTAGGCAACTTGGTCCAAAAGAAATCGGATGTGGTTCAACAAGGACAAGTGCAGAGTCCTGCACTTAAGATGGCAGAATCCCACAGATTGCTATAGATGTGACCAACTGGATAAGCAGCAGTTTTGCAGAAAAGGACCTTGGGATTACAGTGGACAAGAAGCTGGATATGAGTCAACCGTATGCTTTTCTTGCCAAAAAGGCTACCAGTATATCTGATTGCATAAGTCAGAGCATTGCCAGAAAATTGAGAGAAGCGATCATTTTCCTTCATCTGGCGTGGGTAAGGTCATACCTGGAGCACTCTGTTCAGGCTTGGTATTCCACCTCAGGAAGGATGTGGACAAACTGCAGAGAGTCCAGCCAAGGGCACCAGGAATGGCTAGGAGACTGGAGCACACAATCCATGGGGAGAGGCACAGAAAATGGCCTACCCAGGCAACAGAAGAGAAAAGGAAAAGGGGAAAACTGACAGCAGGGCTCAACCACCAAACAGGGGCAGGCTCCAAAGAGGATGGAATTAGATGTTTTTAGTGGTGACAAATAACAGAACAAGGAGCAATGGCATATGGTCTTAAACTACAGGGAGGGAGGTCTAGGCTGAATATTAGGAAGAACTTTTAGTATGATGTTAGTAAAACACTAGCATCAGTTACCTAGGAAGGTGGAGGAATCTTTATCCTTAGAGGCCTTCAAGGCCCAGCCATACAAATCTGCAGTCAGAGTGACTCAGCTGGGGCTAGTCCTGCCCTGAGTGGGAGGCTGGACCAGATAACCTTTGCAGGTCCCCTCTAATCTCAACAATTCTATGACTCTGATTTATATGAAATGCATAGTCCTTGAGGGACTTCCATTAACAAATGGCTTCCACTGGATAAGAGTACTGAAAGGTTGGTGTCACAAATTTGCCCACTATCTCCAAAGCAGTTTTTATGCTTTCACACTGATTTCTTTCTAACCTTCCCTTGTCTACTCATTTTCTGGCAACACCACAACAGCAATGGCCTTGCAAACCTACTTTCCTTATTTTCCTGAAATAATGTATTCAACATTTTTTTCCCACAGCCATCCTTCTGCTAAATCAATCACCCATTTTTCCTGTTGAAGTACATCTGCTCCCAATATAACTTCTTAAGTTGTCTAATCAGAAACCACTGTATCAATCAAAAATTCAATATGATCTGTTGTCAACAGTAGATGTTCTAATAAAATTCCTTTTACTTCCCGGCCATAGAATCCAAACAAAGGAATAGTTTATTCTTTTGCATATCCTTTTGAACCGAGTTGATCAAAGTTGCCTCTGCTCTTATATTAATTAATGCCAACAATCATAGTATATTTTCTCTCACCCCTACTTACCCTGCATTTATATGTAGTCTACCATATACATGCAGCTATAATTTAGCAACCAACATTTAATCTTGAGAGCAGGAGTTGCTAGGGGCTAGGCACCCTCATAGAGATATGGAACTGCCTTGAAGGCCGTCTACATTTATTTGTGCCAGTTTCTGTAACAAAACACCATAGGAGCTGGGGGAGGTATGTTCTGTAGTTAATAACTCTGGCTTTGGGCTGTGGCCCTGGTTGTGATGGTTTCTTTTCAATCACTTCTTTTTCATTAGTGTACTTAGAGCTGGTGGACATTCTTAGCTGGGTCAGCTATCAGATCATGTCATACGTTTTTCTTTAAAAGAGAAGCCCATATTGCCTCTTTAACAATCATCCTGTAACCACCATTCCTTTCCTTTTTCCTCTAAATCCAAAAGTATTTCATCCCATTATGTTCAGAATTTGGATTCAGATTAATATTACCAGGTTCACTGCTACCTGCCCTTTCGGTGGCATAAAAAGAAAAGCCTTTACATGTTAAACCAAAATAAATTGTAAATAAAGATCTATGCAAGAACTTTGAGGACATTAAACCTTTGTAATGCTTGGCTATGTTTGGTAGACAAAAGTGGAAACCAGTTAAAATCATTTTTGGTTAACTTTAACATTTTGCCTGATAAATATAACTTGCATTAATATACTGACATTGTTGTTAAAACATTTTTATTACTATATTTAAAGACAAAAACAAGTTGATAAAAATCGAGACAAAAAATTGACATTGTGTTAAAATTCCCTTTATGTTGCTGTCGAGGCTTCTACCTTATGGTTTTATCTTTGACAAAAAACTGTGCTTAATTTAAAAAAGGACTTGGGGTTTGTAATTGCATTATTTGTTAAGGCAAAAATATATGTGAATTGTAAATGTATGTACATATATTTATAATAGGTCTTTTGAATTTGGAAAAAGATTGGCATCTTGTTAATATTCCAACCATAATATAAAAATGTGTGATACCATTTCTATTAAATTGACTTTTGTTGCAACATAATGAAACCAAACACACTTACACATGCATAGTCACGTGACACACACCATATAACTAACACAGGATAGCATGTATGACATACAGGGCAAACTTGTATTTAAAATGTCACCAAAATTTTATAATTATAATCACAAAGGACTTAATTATTGTATTAATGTATCTTAAAAACAGATCAGCAGAAGTTAACTAAATAAGCAAGACAATTTCTAAGAACTGATTTAAAAATTCCTATCATTTACCAACTTTCTTATATTAATGTAGTAACTTAAAATGTTCCATATTACTTTATGTTGCTTTATTTTAAAACTTTGCTACATGGGAATAAGAAAAATTTATAATCTAAATGTTTAGAATTAGAAACAAATAGATACTCCTGTTGCTTGGCATAAGAAAGTTAAACATAATTCTAGCTGTTGACTTCCTGAAAAGTTAAAATAATCAATTTATTGGACTTATTTAAAGCTTTTCCTGGTTCCTCTTTCTTTGTTTCTGTACTGTTTTTGTTTTCAGTTGCTTTGTCTGCAGTGATGGTTCTTTTTCGAGCACTGCTCAGACACATTCAGTAATAGGTGTGTCAAGGCTTTTCCCCCACTCTGGCACTCTGAGTGCAGAAGGTGGGGGCCCGCAACAGGCCAGAAAAGCCACTGGCCTTAAAGCCTGCTCTTAAAAGTCTCCAAGGCCTCCAATTCCTGGCCTTGGAGTGGTATCGCTGCCACCACCCAAATGCAAAAAAAACCTCTTGTGACCCAGGAAGGCGCACTTGGGAATTCCTCCCTGTGAGGTACTTGCAATCCTCTTTATTCCTCCTTCAGGAAAGTGACTGAACTCCAGCTGCAATATGAGCTGGAACTGGAACAGGGTTCCCTCTAGTAGCTGCCTGTGCAGTCTAAGGCATGGGCACACAAACCTCTTGCCTTTCAGGACACAGAACCAGAACTTGCTTAAAAGGTAAACTCTTTAATCAAAAAGAACAGATGATAAACACAGAGAGTTGCTTCTCTGGGAATTAACTTAGGTAGTTACAGGGTAGTGGGGTGGGGGTTGGGGTTACATGTGCTTAGCACAGAGAAATCCAAAAAACAAGCCAAAAACAAAGAAAATACCCTGACCGCGTCTAAGTAAACATTCCCTGTTCTACCCACGCCTGGTCAGTAACAAATTTAACTTATCTCTGGTAAGGATGTTGCTGGATTCTTCCTCAGGCCCCTCTGGCCTCCTCCTGATCCTTCCAGGAGCTCTGCTGCATCCAAACAGGCCCAGGCCAGGCTGCTGTTACCATTCAAAAAGCTGTGCTTCGTTCCTATTGGCTGTCCTGGGACTCACTGACCAGAATGTTAACCCCTTCCTCCCCAAGGGTTATTACAAGGTGTATCTGTGCTGCAGCGCGCGATTGGTTGGCAACTTTTGCTCTAGCCTGTCGGAAGAGGGCTGGCGGCCACCACCCCCCGTGCCACCCCGTGCCTATATATATGGCCGCCACCCAGCCCCTCCTCAGTTCTATTTTATCCACCGCAGCGTCGGTTGTAGAACAGCTTGCTCCTTACTCTAGCAAGCAGCCTGCCGTTCCTCGTGTTTTATGAGCTTCCCACTCGACTGGGAGCACTTGTTCCTGGACTTGGTTCCACCGAGGCGTGCCCTCTCCCTCGAGTGCTTGGCTTCTGAACACCGTGATCCATCATCATCCGCCATGCTGGGGTTCAACCCCTACGCTGATTGTGAAAAGGCCTTCCTGAGGGATGATCCCCATGAGAAGTGCCTCCGGTGCCTGGGCGGGAGCCACGTGGTCACTGCTGGTATGTCCACACATCTCTTTTATTTTGAAATAAAAAAAGATTAGGACTACACGACATTTTCTTATTTTGAAATGACGGGCTCCGTCATTTTGAAACAGCTTAAACCCCATTCATTTCGAAATGGCTGTTATTTCAAAACTGTTATTTCGAAATAAAGCCATTTGGATATGTTGTTTTGAAACAACACCATTGTTTTGAAACAGTTTCAAAGCAACTTGTCCAAATGGCCTTATTTCAAAATAACCATTTTGAAATAACAGCCATTTCAATAGCAGGCTTTCCCTTATTTTGAAATAAGTAATTTTGGAATAAGGGTTTTATTTCAAAATAAGTCATTTTGAAATGACTTATTTCAAAATAAAACTTTGTGTGTAGACATAGCCTGCTTGCTCCATCTGCCTGTCCTTCAAGACAAGGAAAATCAAGGACAGGGAGCAAAGGCACCCCACGTTGGCCTCCAGGCAAGTGCAGCAGCCGGCCCCCAAGGCTTCGGGGCCCCATGTGGCACTGCATGCTGGTTCGGCGCTGGAGCCTTCTCGGCACCATTCCCCCAGGGGACAGAAAACCAGCTAGAAACCAACATCAGTACCGTGGCACCGGTACCATTCCGGGTCCCCCGCATGGGGCCCCTCTCGGGACCGAGGGGAGTTGGTACCACTCCCCACAACCCCAGAGGCATCCAAGGCGGCTAAGGTGCTGCTCCTATTGCTGACCCCACCATCACTGGTACCTGTCTGGCAGGGCAAGCCAGCCTTCATTTTGAAGGTCTGGGTGCACCGAGCGGCACTGATCGCCATCTCCAGTATCGGTACGGAGTTCCCCATCACCGGAACCCATTATGCCCCACAGCCTTGGTACCGCAGAGCCATCCCCCTGGCACCATGACAGCTTGCCATCCCTGGTGCCGTCATCAAGGTCCAGAGGGGCTTCCCCACCTTCCAGCCCAGGAGAAGGGGCCTCACAGGGTACTAAACAGCCCTGTTGCCAGCCCACAGCATCATCTCCGTTTCGGTACCAGCCCCACAAATGGTCCCCTCAGGAGACCCCTGTGCTGACCCCAGCACTGATGCCATCAGTGCCAATTCAGCCAGCACCAGCTAGATCCCTGAACCCGGTGCTGTGCTCATATACGGGGGATCTCTCGGCGCATTTTGAGTTCCTGCGCTGTGTCTCTGCCCATATGGATATGGAAGTCCAATCCTCTGAGGGGCCTGCTGACACACTATTCGGGCCTGCGTTCACATCAGCGGAGCCTGTAACAGTTCCCCTGCTCCCCAGCATGTGGGATTTAGCCTCCTCCCGCTGGCAGAACCCCGGTTCCATCTCTCTGGTCTGATATAGCAGGTTTAAAATATAGAGTCCGAGGGTCAGAGTTTCACTCACTCTCACACCACCCGGCCCCATGTCCAAGGGTGGTGGAAGCCGCTTTAGGACCAGGTCAAGTTCCCAGAGACCCCCTCCCAACTTCTTGGGATGCCAGGGAGTTGGAATTGCTCAGTTGGAAGGTATACTCTTCCTCCACCTTCCAGCTGTGTGTCGCTAACAACCAGGTATTAGTAGGCAGGTACATGGTGGACGTATGGGAGTCAGTATATGTTTAGACACCTACTCCCACAGGAGGCGAGGGAAGAATATGACGCCTTCCTCGAGGAGGGCAGGTTAGCCTCACAGGACCTCCTCGTCTCAGCTTGGGATGCTGTAGACACAGCGTCCCACACGATGGCTTTGGCAGTGACCTTGCATTGTGCAGCCTGGCTGCGGGAGGCGAGGGTGCCCCAGGCCTCCCAACAGGTCACCCTAGACCTGCCCTTCATCGGGGATACACTCTTCCCACTGGAGACAGACACCATTCTGGGCATGGCGCACGATGCCCAGGGAGAGATAAAATACTTGGGTCTCCTCCCCTCAGGCCCACTCCCGTGCCTCTGGACCCTGCGGTCTCAATGCTGAGCCTGAGCTCAGAAAGAAGAATGGGCAGAGAATAAGGAGAACTGAAGGCCAGCTGCCTGGGACCAGAGTTCTTATAGCACCATGGACAGTTAGGGGCTAATCTATGCAGCGCTAACCCTCCCCTGCCCCCAGTTCCCTCCAACCACTGTCTACCACCTGGCAGGAAGCGGAGTTAGTTCTCTCCACTTACTGAGTCCTCTACCACACTCAAGAGGACTCCAAATCTCCAGCTTCAACAGCCTATTCATAGTGGATCCATTTGGCTGGGCACCTTCTCTAGAAGCCCTGGCCTAGAGTCTTTGACCCTGGATCCCTCCAACGAGTTTCTGACCAATTCTGCTCCCATCTTACTGATATCGGCCATGACGCCTTCCCTTGGTCATCCTGAGGTACACTGGCGCTCTTCCTCATGTACCCTCACCGTTCCAGGGAGCTGTCCATGCACACACACTCCTCTGGGGTAAGTCCTTAACCTGGGGCTTGCAGGTCCTCTGTGCCAGCTAACCAGTGCCAGTCCCCATAAAGGGACTGTGCCTCTGTTCCCCCTCCCCCACCCATCTGTTCTCTACCATTAGCCACCAAACACCGACTAGTGGACACCGGGACGACTCCCTTCACGGGGTTAAGGTATACTACTTCAACTCAGCTGCACCTCAACCCGCTAGTCTCTGAGGGCAGCTTGGGTCATACCCCACCAGATTTTGGCTGCACACACCCGAGTTGGGTCCCTGGACACAAACATTGGGTTTAACAGCCTGTGCCCCTCATTCAATAAATTGCTCCTCCCATCAGTTGGTGCTTCAGAATGGCTTAAGTCTTATAGAGACTAGACCCCCTACCATTTCTCCATCTTCCTACGGGAAAGAGCCATGGCCGTGTTCAAAAGGGAGGCTCCCTGTTGTCTGAATCCTGGCCCTAGCCCACGTGATGTCATGGGATTTGGTCACCCAGTACTTGGGACCTTGGTCCTCATGACCCGAATCTCACCCCTACTTCAGGGGTTTAGTTGCACATCAATGGGCCGATGGGGCTACGAATGCTGCAGTAGCACTCGAGGCCTCACTCTGCCGACAGAGCACCCAAAGGCGTTTTGTGCCTGCACCCTCTCTGCCCCACTTTAGAGGACCCAACCTTGTCTGATTTCAAAGCTAGGCAGGGTTGCGTCTAGTCAGTTCTCAGCTAGAGACTTCCGGGATTACCAGGTGCACTAGGCTGAGAAAACCCTAAGATGCTACCCTTACTTTCCCTGAGCTTGCTCAGCTTTTCATATCGCTGATTGCCTGTTTCCCAGTTGCGGACTGGGGACCGATGGGACAGACATGTTACAACTATGAGTTGTTTTCCAGAGTGCCCTTCCTGTCGAGGGCCTGCTCTTAAATTCACCCAAGGACAGCCTGAATGCAGGGACTGCCCACAGGAGGGCTTAAAGGGCCGCACTGAGCAATATTCCTTTCACTTGCTCCAACACCATTCCTAGCCCTAGCAGTCCTCCCTTAACTTACTAGGCTTGCGTCCTGAGGGAGGGTGATAACCCCCCCCCCCGATATGGCCTGCAATCGAGCCAATTTGAAAGCCTGGGCAGGACCTCAAAGCTCACGAAATCCCTGACTCCGACAGAGGCCTCTCTTCCAACAATAACTGATATCTGGTGGCAATCAAATCAGAATGGAGGGCCATAAAGGTATCCTAAAGGGAAACCCAGATCAGCACCCTGCAGGGTGACATATCCTCCTTCCACCCCTGCTAGAGAACATTCCTTCTCTCCCTATGCTGGACCAGGAGGTGTCCCTTGTGGCCCTATCTCTGCAGCACCCACAACCCTCATGCATGCATTCTCCACATTCCACCCCTTCCCACGGTCTGCCCTGTGAGTTGTGGCCCCTGCATACTACAGGGCCAAGCATACCGAAGGAGCGACCGTCCTCATAGACTCAGGCCCTGGGTCCTGCGATATAAGATTATAACACGATGCACTATAATATACTAACATGACTTAATGTAATAAGGATGACACTCATATTAGTAATAATAGGATAGGTAGTGTTACCACTTCCTATTTCCAGCACATTGTGGTGGGTGTTAACAGCTCACCTTGCTAAGCAATGGAAGGTTGGAGTGCCTTCAGGCAGCGCCATGTTGGCTTTGGTTCTACCCTATATGGCCAATCTACTCCATACTTATGGCTAGCCCCACTTAGCCATAGTGTCGATTTAGTATCCGTTTCTTCTTTCATACCAGTACAGCGAACTGCTCGCTCTTTGTGCTATCAGAAGCTGCATATCCTTGTCTTCCTGCATTGTTCCCCATCAAGCTAGGCAGAGGATAGTCTCCTAGGCCTTCCCTCTTCCTTCTCCTTACAGTGTCACCCATACTGCAGTACACTGAGTGGTCAGAGTCACACTTTGACTCTGGGACAAGATCCCACTTGTGCTTTCCCTACTGAATGAGTGAAAGGGATTGCAGCACCCTATGATCGCCACTGGTGACCTACCAGTGTCAGGGTTCCTCTACCCTTGCATGGGTTTGTGCCAACTAGTGATGGTGCCAGGATACCTACCTCCCTGTCTATATGCTCACCGGTGCTCTTTCTGGTGACACAGTCCTCCGTCAGATTGTAATGCCTGTCACCTTTCACCCTCTGATGGGTGTTCCTAAGTTGTCTTGTCCTCACACTTTGACTGGTGCTCGGACAAGCTGGAACCCTTGATCTCCCCTGGGTTAGCTCTGGCTATCTCAGGATGGTCTGGCCTGGCCTTCAGTCCTTAGGTCAGTTTAGGCCTCCCAAAGATCCTTTTGCTGGATAAGCTTCCCATAGTGGAAATGTGCTGTGCTGAGGGCAGAAAAGCCAACTCCTCCCGCCATCCATCGGCACGGCTAGCAGTCACCTATTACTGAATGTATCTGAGCAATGCTCGAAGAAGAATGGTAGGTTACTTACCTTCTTCGAGATGGGCTCCTTGGATTCATTCAGGCCCCTCCCACCGTCCCCACATCTGGAGTTGGCAGCTTTTAGGAACTGAGGAGGGGCTGGGTGGCAGCCATATATATAGCCACAGCATGGCGCGAGGGGTGGTGGCCACTGGCCCTCTTCTGACAGGCTAGAGCAAAAGTTTATGACCAATCATGCGCTGTGGCACAGATACACCTATTACTGAATGAATCCGAGCAGCCCATCCCGAAGAAGGACGGTTATTAGTAAATAACCCACCATTTCTCTAGTAACTGTAACCTTTAACTTTTGAAACAAAAAGAGTGGAAGTGAGCAGAAAAGGAGAAAAAAGTAAAGAGGAACCTAGAAAGGGAAGAAGACCTCAGTCAATTAACTGTATCTAGGTATCTCAAAGGACAGGCAGCAGCAGTGAATGTGGCCAACAGATATTATGTAAGAGTTAGGCACCCTGGGTTAAAGCAGTTGGAAGCCTGTACCCTTGTGTGTGTGTGTGTGTGTGTGTGTGTGTATGTAGGTGTGTGCGTATATAATATACTCTTTTTTTTTTTTTTTTAATCCTAGCTCTGAGAGGAGAGTGAGGGTTGCTACCTGCCATTGTGAAACTTGAATTTGTTGCTCCAGTGTCTGTTGCTTTTATGTGCATGGCAAATGGCTTGCAGGAGCATCTTTGTCTCCTGAAGTTAACTGTTTGGAGATAGCTTCAGATCTTAATGCATCAGTTCTACTTATGTGCTTTGTGAACTGTTCCATTTTTTCCTATCTGTTCAGTGAAAGTGTTATTTGCTCCGCTTCCATCGTTCAAAAACTTGTCTGCAGCTTGATGTATAACCTGCAAAGCAGGACAAATTATCTGTTCTTTCTTAGGGTTATATCCCTCTTGATATCTTAACAACAGATCATTTGAAGAATCCTCCTTCTACAGTGTTAGAACAGCATGAATGAGCCATGGGGTCTGCCGCTGTATTCCAAACACCTGTTTCAATAGGGACGTCTCAGTTAGACCTGGAAGTTTTGGGGTGTCTCCCTTCACCTCTGAAGTAAACCCACCTTGTCTGCATATACAAAATATTCTTGACTCGAAGATCACAATTATGCAAATTTTGACCCATCTGTTATCCCCTGTAAACTCAAACACCCACGAAATCAAAAAAAGTCAAATAAAAGAAGTCAACACAAATTTACAAAATCAGTTTTGGCTTCCCAACTTCAAGCTTTGTTTTTTAACTCGATAGTTAACAAAGTCAAGCATCACTTAACACAGTGCCCACATTCTCCACCAATGTTGGGCCAGGAATTATTCATATACCTGTTAAGGGATACTCAATAACCGTACCAGTGAAAACTAGGATTCAATCTCTTTAATGTGAAACTTTATTGGAAAGCAGGTATAACAGACAAATAGAAAAGACTATATAATGCCTCTGCTTAATAAGTCTCAATTCCGCAAGTATAAACCCTCAATAACTATGTTGGTACCAGAAAGTATGCTGATGAAATGAAAATGGTATACATACCAATTCTAAATGGAGACTGTTTCCTTCCTTTTTATTGGTTTTGTTAGGCATTTAGTCAGTTTTGAGTCTTGGCTACCCTGACTTTCTGATGGTGGTTCTTCTTGAGCACCTGATCTATTTAATGATGCCTTGTGGTGCGGGTTAGTTACCTGGTGACACTTGGTTCTAAAGTCCCTCTTCCAATGTTAATGGGAACATCTACATGGCATGTGATATTCCCTAATACTTAACCCTTTTCCTAAAGAAATCACATTTTCCCAGAATATGCTGTGCTAGCATTTATTTAGCTTATCATGAGTATTACTTATTTTTCTAATAATTTTGGGAGGGAAAACAGGGATCAGCTGATATACATATTTTCAAATATTCACTCAAACACCTGATGCCATGCTGTTCAACTGGGTCGGTTAATCCTCAGATTCATCATTAAATACACCCACATGTATATAATGGCGAACTGGCCATTGGATGACCATGACCATTGGTCTCTCATATCAGCACACATACACATGGGGCCTAGATAAACATCCATGGCTTATTTCAGTGCCAAGTGCAAATTCTGTATTCTTAGTGATTTACCACACTGTCTAGTACTAAGAGGCCATACTCCCAGAACCTTTTAGCATTCAGGCTTACCAAACTTCGCTAGAGTTATGTCAGCCACAGAGAGTGGAATTAATTTAATACCATCCCAACAGAAGCCTGGTATGAATCTTGCAGTGAATACTTTCCATGTAGGAATAATGCATTGCCAATGCACCTGTTAATATTGTCTGAAAATGATGATATGGGGTCTGCGGCAAAATGAAGAAGAAGGAAATTGGTAGGTGCCAGACCTACGCAACACCAGCCAGCTTCTATTGTGAATTAATAAGCATGAATTATTTTACAAAACCAAGCATTCATTCTGTAAGACAAACTAGGCAAATAAAAAATTATTTCAGCTTTATCAATCTGACTAAATTAAGGGGAAAGAACAATCATTTCCATTATAGATACATGTATGCATACCCACCGTCCATGTCTTTCAGTATGATTGTCATCAATGTCTTCTCGGGTGGAATGGTATGGTGTGGGGTGAAGTGGCCACAAAAACCGTGTGTAATGTTGAATTGGGAATAAGGAGATAGACAACTCAAATGTCGCTATGGAAAGCAGAGGCAGGTGCAGCATGAAATTGTTGGATCTATACGTCTATCAGAGTCTGCACCATCTCTGTTTGTTTATGATCTGAGAAGCCCTATTATGTCCCTGCGCATCTCCCTCTCTGTTTCCTGGTGGGACTCCTGGGCCTTTCTGCTCTCCAGTGTCTCCTTCTTCTTGCTGCCAGCAAGGATGATCTTTAGGCCCGCGTCTCATTCTCTGATGCAGCACAGACTTGCCGTATCTCTTGGAATGTGTCATATCAAGTCCTTTTCTTTTTCCTTCTTACTGAGCATGGCTGTTCCATGGATATGGAGGGGGAGATCCTGAAGGACACATAGCAACAGCTGCAGATGCAACACACTGAGGTACTACTGTCAGTGTATTCATGAAAAATAAAAATTTGGGATACTCAACTCACTCCATTTGATCCCCATAAATTATAAGTACTATATTCTCACTTTTTCTTTGGGATTGATACAATACAGTACTAATCACAGCCCCAGCCAAGAGGTTTTGGAGAAGTGAGGAGGGAATAGCACACAGACAGGAGTGCATGTGTATAGGGCATTGGGACTAAATATTGGCACTGTTTGCCACAGGCAGTGGTTATTTTAGCTGATATCTCACTCTTGAGGATAAAAGAGGCAGAGAACAATGCTGCTGCTGTCATTTCAGTGCTGCCTGGGCCCTTATGCTGCTAACCTGAGTACTACAGTGTTGGCTGATGAAGTACATGCTGAGCAGTGTGAAGATGTGCCCTTCATGGAATAAGACAGCCCTCTGGAAACCTTCAGCAGAGGATTGCAGAGTACCTCCAGGAAAGCTTCATCAGTATCTCTACAGAGAATTCAAAAGACAGCCTGGTGCACATAAACTGCTCTGCATGCCCCCTCTGCCTACCCTTTAGAGGGCAATAAAAAGCAGTTTGCAACTCTCTCTCTTCTATTACCAGTAAAAAAAAAAAAGGGGGGGGGGGTAAATCAACAAATGTGTCCAGCAAGGATCACTTTGGAGGAGTTTCCAACGATGACCACAGTGGTCACTGTGGGGCATTGTGGGAAAACTCCTGGGGGACAGTAAAAGTTCATGTAAGTACCTTAGTGTCTACACTGACTGCATTGACCTAACTACATCAACCTTAACTCTGTAACAGTCAGGGAGGTGGTGTTATTAACCATAGCACATCCACAACTTGGCTGACATAAGCTGTCTTGTATCAACCTGGCAGTGTAGACAAGGATAGAAATTCTGTAATGCTGGTATTGCCAAAGGAATAGTTTCTTTATATCAGCTATAGAAGCATACTTAAGCCTTCAAAAGCAACACTGAAAGTGTTAACAAATTAGCGCCATGTTCTGTGTATGGTGATTTGGTCAAACTACAATTGCCAGGAGCCATTCAGCAAGCCTAGATCCCAGAGGAGGCTATGAAAGGTGGGCTCTACAGCAGGAAGGAAGGTATATTACACCATGGGGGAAGTGATGGCATGTAATGACCAGACAGTCTTTATTGCTGAATATTGGTGTCTAGGGTACAGTAAAATACTGGAACCAACTCTGCAGCTGAAATTTTGTTTCCAAATCCTTGAGATAATATATTTATATGAGAAATATTAATGCTAACAGCAAAAAATTCTATATAACAGCAGATATGTAGACTACAGTAACAGCTTGTTTCTTTTCCTCATGTCCCCTTGATTCAAAAGAAATTTTTAAGTTCTTAGTTACAATGCTTTCAACAGTAGCACATCAGAATCTGCAATCTGATGCCTTCCCAGCATCCTCAATAAACAGCAGATTACAAAAGATGGGCTCACCAAGACAATGGTGTGATTATGGAGAGACCTTGCTTTGACTGTAAAGTACACAGCTGAGATGCTTTTGTCAAGATTCAGGAACTTGGTTTCGATGATCCTCATTTTCTCACACTGTGGGAGGGTGGAGAGAGGACATAACAAATGAATTCTAGTCTGGCTGTCACTAAAAGCTTCAGTGCAAACATTTCTGAAATGTAGGTAGAGATGTTGGTAAAGGTCCTGCTCAGTTTCAGAAGCCAGTGCTAATATTAAAATAATAGTGCTCTGCCACTTGCAGGTGTAAGTCACATAAGTCATTCAGAAACCAGCAGCTGAGCACTTCAGTCTTCCTAATCACGCTTTTGATTGTTTGTTAATCGCTGTGCTCAAACAGATGGGCAACACATCAAGACTTCAAAGAGAAACAACAGAGCAGGAACTGATATACAGGTTTGATTGTGTGAAAACTGGATTAAATCATGGCTATGGATTCTTTTCCCTTTACAACAGGTGATTTGACCTCACCTTCCTCTATGTGCTGTTTCCCAGTGTTTGAATCTTAACAACTGCTTTGATTGACTGTTACAGGATCACCTGAACCCATGGCTTACACTTCCCTGCATTTATTTCCTCCCATTCTGTAGGTTCCCTCATCTTGAAAGCATCTGGCAAAGTGGGATTTTCTCCCATGAAAGCTCATGCAATCAACAAATCTGTTAGTCTTTAAGTGCCACAGGACTCCTTGTTTGTTCTGTTGGAGCAGAGAGACGGCTGGAGGATAGTCCTGCCTTGCATGGCCCTACTCCCTTCCTCAGAACCAGCCTTGGGGAAAATGGCAACCTGGCTGAACTTGTATTTTGGTGTCCCCCCTTCATTCCTCCATTGCCCCTGAGTGCCACTGCCACCCACCTTTCATTGCCCCAAACTTGTTTCATCTTCCCCACGTCCCAGACTTGCCTGCTCCTTGCCTCTTGGCCATAGTGCCCCCCTGACTATAGTCCCCTGAGCAGTCACCGACCTCAATGACCCAAGATGCTGGCTCTACTCTTTGTATTGAGAATCTTTCCTATTATACAGGGGTGGCCAAACTTAGGGAACTCAAGAGACACACAAGTTGATTATTAAACCTTTGTGAGCTGCACTGAGGCATATAGCCACATACTTTTAACTACTCCTAAATTACTACGTTTAAAATTCACTGCACACTAATTTTGTCATAAAAAGAGGGCAAGTATTGATCCTACTAAGATCAGATTATAATATTTACTTAAAGTCACCATGAAAACTAGGCCTACAGTAAAAATGTGGCTACTTCCTTGCCATCCTTGACCATGCCTCTGCTTCCCTAACATCTCTGACCATGCCGCGCTTCTCCCCGCCATCCCTGACCCTGCTGCCACTTCCCCACCGTCCCCGACCATGCCGCGCTTCTCCCCACCGTCCCCAACCATGCCGCCACTTTCCACTGTCTCTGACCATGCTGCACTTCTCCCCACCGTCCCTGACCATGCCACCACTTCCGTACCATCTCCGACCATGCTGAGCTTCTCGCCGCTGTGCTCTTCTGTGAGCTGTGCTTTTTCTTTCAAGAGTCGCATGCGGCTCATGAGCCACAGTTTGGCCATGCCTGCCATGAGGCAGCTGCACTAGACTCAAGCAACCCACCACCTAAGAAAGGGAGGCTGTGGTGAAGCTTGAACCCCCACAGATACACAGGAGTGGTGAAGATGCTTCATACAGGAGATCGGCGTAACTGAGCCTTTTTTGTTTATGACTGCTTAGTGAGGTTTTTTTTCCTTAAGTTTTAAGGTGCCAGACTTCTGGAATGTGTCTAGTTTGCCACCTTACATATGTTCATTTAAAAACCAAGAACAGTTAATTAGTTCTTTATTTTTATGTTTATGTTGAACTATTGTTTCTCTGTAATGAATATTTGATACTGATACTCCATTTCCGGCACTGCTTTTCAGATTCATTCCTCTCTTCTACTCACACAACCAACACACTTGGTGTCTTCCTATCTATTAAACATTTTATAGAAGAGTGCTGGGATGGGAGGTCCCCTGTCTAAAGTGTATTAAAACACTTTGCTGTATGCTATAGCCTATTGATGAAAAGAATGAATATTGAACAGCAGCTATGAAAATTAAGGCTTGGTCTACACACTTTTTTCCCTCTTGATACAATTATGTGGGGTAAAGGTAAGGTGTTTTATATTGATACAGTAGTATAATTACAACCCCCAGTATGACCTCTACTGGTATAAAGCTGACTTAGTTTATTCTCCTTCCTGTATTGCAGCAAAAGCCATACAGCTGTAAGTTATACCAGTTTAACTGAGTCTGTGGTGGGAAGGATTGTACTGCTGTATCAGTTTAAAACAAAACAAAACAAAACATACCCCTATAAGTACACCAATATAGTGAAATCTCTACAACTCTTATATCATTTGATTTAGGCCATGTCACCACATATTTTTTTATGATGTACTATTCTCACTTCTTGTTGAGTGCTCCATTGCTTGCCAATTCACAAAATTCAGAAGCTCACAATATATCTTATTCATTATTATGGATTACCTATTTTCTACTATAGCTTTACTACTAAAGAAAAGAAACAATGCTATTAAAATATTTTGGCTGAAGAGTTAATTACTTAAAAGGCTATATTATCATCCATTTCTGATATTTACAGTGAAGTATACTGTACATCCACTGGTGCCATCTACTGGTAAAAATGTGGAAATGAACATGGTACTTGTTTATGCGTATAGTCACAGTATTTTTATCAAAATTCTAAACATGCATCATACGTGAGGCAAGTCTACAGAAATTTCCTGTCATGAAAAGTTTTTAGTTTAAAACTCATGTGGTAAGTTCAAAGTTCAACCAGAAAGGAAAGGGAGGAAAAGTATCTGTCTGAGTCCAGACGAATGAGCTCTGAAGTCCCCTGTTAAGAAGATTCAAATCAAATCATAGGGCTGGAAGGGACCTTGTGAGATCATCAAGTCCAACCCCCTGGGAATCGAACCCAGGACCTTCTGCATGTTAAGCAGAGGTGTTAGATTCCCACACAAACATCTTTTAGTATGATCAGAAATGTTGTTGACATGGAAATGAGGCACATGAGTGAATATGGCCCTTATGTTAGACCCAATGGCTATGTCCACACTTACACAGTTAAATCGATTTAACTTATATCGATTTAATAAAACCAATATAAAAATAATTAAATTGATTTTAAGTTAAATCAATTTAACAGGTCCACACCAAAAAAAAACCCAAATTGAAATAGCATGTCCAGACACAGGACTTGCTATTTCGATTCAGGAGAGGGGCATCATGGGAGGTGTGGCAACATATCCCTCTCACTGGGCCATGCCCCCACCCAATATATAGAAAAAGAAAAACACCTGGGAAGGAGAAGGGCAAAAAGTGTTAAATCAATTTAACAGTTAAATCAAAATAACATGTCCAGACTATGTTATTTCGACATAACAATTTCTATTTAACCATCATATTGATATAATACTAGGTTTTATTATATCGACACAACTTTCCTTATATCGAAATAAGGGAGCTCCTCATTTTGAAATAAGGGAATGTCATGTGGAAGCTACCATTTTTTAAATTGAAATAACCAGCGTTATTTCGATTTAAACAGTGTGTGAGGACATACCCAATGAGCTGTTGAAAATAATTAGCAAGGCTGTCCTCTCTAGGCTGTGTTTATTTGAGCATCAAAGTTGAGCGGGTTTGAAAAAACAACAAAAAAACACTTGCATGCATAACACCCTTCCAAACTGTAAATGGTCTGATTACAAAGCAGTTCCCCACTTAACTAGCCATTTTGTACTTTCTTGATGATTACATCATAATTTCACTAACTTCCCTTGTCCCCATTGTTGAGTCTTCCATGGTAGACAAGACCTATATTTCTAACGTTAAAAAAAAAAATCAGGAAAATAAATCTTTATAAAGGACTCTCTCCATTTGTTGTAATGATTCAACAAAGGGTACAATCTATTTCTCCCCTCTTTGAAGACTCATAAGCAAATCAAAATATGACTTCAGACCATCTGTTGCTCTAAAGCATTTGTCACACCATGCTTTCAACACTTAAGGCTATGGTACCTTAGACTATACACCCATGAGCTATGTCTACACTAGCAAATTAGTTTGGACTGAGCAAGCTTGGTCTGATCTAACTTCAACCCTGTCTACGCTAGGCTTTGCCTAGTTCCAACTAAAATATTTTTTAGTTTGAACTAAACAAAGCTTAGTCTGAACTAGTTAGTTCAGCTGCTTAGTCTGAACTAACTGCTTAGTTTGAACTAATTTGCATTTTTAGTTCAAACTAATGTGTTTTTTTAGTTCAAACTAAAACGTTAGTTCAAACTGAAAAAAAGCATAGCTAGTTCAAAGTTAAAGTTAGTTTGAACTAAAAAAAATGTGTTTAGTTCCAACTAACTTTTGAACTACTTAATTCGGACTAACCAAGTCCGAAATAAGGTTTTAGGTGTAGACGTAGCCATAGGCTGCTTCTAAATTGGAGAGCATTTTCAAAAAACCTTTTTTCAAAATAATTATTTTGAAATATATTCAAAATAATTATCTTGAAATAACTTTTTTCAAAAATGCTATTTTGGGAGAACGGTCTGAGGACTGCTCTTGTCCCGAAATACCGCAGCTTTTTTTCTTTTAAAAGTGAAAGTCTACACCAGACTTTCTTCTTTGAAAAAAAGAAAACCAATGGAAGAGATAGGCAGGCTTTTTCGAAAAAAGCCTTTGCTGCATCCAGCGATAACTTTTTCGAAAAAAGCTACCTTGAAAAAGGCTTTTTCTTTCAAAAAAACTGTCGGATTTAGCTTTTTCAAAAAAGCACGCCAGTATTTCGAAATACCAGTGTGCTTTTTTGCCAATGCTAAATCTGGTTACATCAAAAAAAAGCGCCCTTTTTGATAGCTTTTTCGAAAAAAGCCATCTCCAGATATGACACAGGCTTTTTTCAAAAAAGCCTTCCTATCTCTTCCATTGGCTTTCTTTTTTTCAAAAAAAAATGTCTGGTGTAGACTTTCACTTTTGAAAAAAAAAAAAAAAAAAGCTGTGGTATTTCAGGATAAGGAACCAGTCCCCGGACAGTTCTCCTGAAATAGCATTTTTGAAAAAAGTTTTTTCGAGATAATTATTTTGAAAAGTTTTTTTCAAAAATGCTCTCCAATGTAGACATAGCCATAGAGAGAGGTATAAAGAGGAATTATACTTTACAACCCTGCACAGGCTTCCTGAACCTCAGGTTTTGACATGCAGAAGTAACTTGCTGTATCCTCACTACTGCAGAGTATGTGGATGGGGAGGCCGCAGAACTTTGGTTTCCGCAGTGTGGTGGTTGACACTCCAGCGCTGGGGTGGATGTCATAATTTGCTGATGGCATAGACCAGCAGCCAGTTATTAACCCTCCCTCGCCCCCAGCAAGACAGAAACAGGCAAGGAATTGTGTGTCTGAGGGGTATGTCTGAGTCTGAGGCATATGTCTTACAGTGCTGCTCATAGGGTGGTACTGAGTCCGCAACGTCTCTTACTCAGAGCTGTGCCTAAAGGTACAGTTTAGTGTAGTCGGACTATGGACCCAGGCCCATACTCTCAAAGAGAGTTAGGTCACTAACTAAATTTGTGGATCTGGGACCAAGTCATAAAATATCTGGCAGGTACACAAAATAGGAAAGTGATACTTATGTACTACTTTAAGTCATCACACTTGTGTCTTCTGACCATTTCAGCTAAATGATCATCAATCCATCTGTTTTTTTTTAATTAAAAAGTTAATTTAGGAAAAAGGAAATCATCCAAACCAAATTGCTTGAGAAATGTAAATAAAAAACAGAATGGTAACAGGAACAAGGAAGGTTAACAGCTAAAAAGAAACCACAAATGACTCCAGACAGAACTGTTACAATATTTCTATGGAATTAAATGCTTTGTATGCATCTATAACAGAGTCAGGAGCCTGACCGTCATAGGGTAAACCATTCCACCCAGAAGGGGCAGTATGAGCAACTCAAACTACATGGAATTAACCAATGGCAAAAAAGATACAGGAAAGCCGAACCAGACAGATGGTGAAATCCTTTTTTGGTTAAAATCAATGATAAAACTTCCATTAACTTGAAAGAAGCCAAGATTTCACCCAGAAGTGCATGTGAGCATTGATACAGAGAAACCTCCAGTTACAATAGTGTTTGAAAGTGGAAGGCTTGACATGCTCAGGTCAGATACTGTTGACCAAAATTAATTACTGTACATCAGATGTGTTGGGAAAGACACAGTTCATGAAACCTAATTTGATGTCAACAAGCCAAACTAGAACATCGTCTTTGAATATGATTTAATCTTGGTAAATGGAGTTAAACCAGCAAATCTGTGCTGGAAATCAATTTTAATATAGCTTGAATGCTGTTCCTAGCCCAGGTTTCTTAGTTGCAACAAGTATTCTCCAAACTACTTAGCAATAGCTATCTGTTCCCAGTGTTGCATGAACAATAGTAACTAACTTTTACATTTTAATCAAAACACTAACAGCCTGAAAAATAAAACCAACATAAACACTTCCATTGCTAAACTTTTTATCTTGAAGAAACTAAAAGAAGCGGAATAAATACGGGGATTTTTCAGTTCAGCCATTGGTAACGTTCACCACAAAATATCCCATTTAGATCCTTTGCACACAATTGGAAAGATCACTAATGCTCATCTCTACAACACTCTGAAAACGCAAAAGCATATGAAAGTAGCAGATGATTACGGTCTTTGTGGAAACTTCCCCTTAGATGACAAATTTCATGTGGAGCTAGTGGACTATGCACCTGTGTAGTGGCATAAAAGGAAAAGGGAGCTTTTTGTTGCATTTCTGTGTAGCCTACCCAGCTTGCAAAAATAAATAGATGCTATTCACCTTCAGTTCTGCCACCTTCCCAGAGTGGAGAGGAATTGCAGAAGGGAGGCAACTTTGTCTTTAAAATCTCCGCTCCCCATCATGGCAGCCAGCAGAGCTTAGTCAATGTGCATGTAGGGTGGTAATTTGCTTCTGGTATCAAATGGAATAAAATATTAACTGTGTGGAGCAATGAGGAAGCAAGGTGTGGGTGGTTCCTCAAAGGCATAACTCTGAATCCCAGTGCCTCCTAGGACTGCTGCTGGAGTGGAGGAGTTCACAGTACCAGCCTTTGGTCAAAGCTGTGTCCAAAGGCACAATCTAGCTTCAACAGCAGCTCCAAATGCATATTTCTTGCCTTAAGTATATGAGAGAAATCATCAATGGCATCTATCTGGAGAATAGGGGTTTTTTTCCATAGGTCCTCACTCCCAGATGGTGGTTTTGGGCAATCACTCATCTTCCCCACAATATCTGGGCTCATTGATTCTGTTTTCTTATTCCTTTTGTTCAAGAAGTATTTAAAACCACAGGTGCAACACTGAATTCATCTGGGCTTGTGGTATTATCAATATGCAGACACCATACACTTTTATAGCACAGTTTCACCACTGTCTCTGTTTTTCCTATTCCCTGGCAAAGAAGTGGGCTTGGACAAGGACAAAGCTGAATATCAATTTGACCAAGATATAATAGGAGGCAAGAAGTTTTTTTGAAGGTAAAGCAGGATGTATCTTCCCCATTATTTAGAACATTCCACCTCTGAAAAAGAAGAAGCCACAATTTGGGGCTGCTTTTGGGTCCCACCTTTTGGTTATGGTGGCTAAATGTGCCTTTATGTCTAGACTTCTGATTTTTCTCTCAGATTTAAGTCTTGCCACCAGTGCTAGCTAACCAAAATTTCTCTCGTACACTATTGCATGCTGTTGGTTGTCTGGCTGTTTAGTTACAGCATTTGACCAACTCTGTCTCTAGTCTAATACTATTCTATAATTTTATGAACATGAATAACCTATATATTCAATAGTGCTATTAGAATAATCAATCTTTTATTCTGATATTTGGCTGCTCTCCTTTCTACCATGGTCTTTGTTACTTTTAAACTGAATCATTACAGTGCGATTTATGTGAGGCTTCCTGTTTATCAGTGCAGAATGTGGCTGGTGAGCCAGTGCAGGGAACATATTCAGTCTGAACTTAACTGCAGTGGATCCCTATTTGCTTCTGAGTGGTTTGGGCCAATGGGAGAAAGTGCCTCTTTTCTTATCTTCAACAGCAGTGGAGCTCTTCTGCTAAAAGTCACTGAAGACAACTGTGTGAAGGGAGATGGCTATGTCTCTTCTGGGGAAGAGCTCTTTATTCCACAGTTTGTATTTCCCCACTGGTCTGAAGTTGTTAGCCTTTAGGGTAGGGGTTCTCAACCCCTGCAGGGTTTTTCCTAGCTGCAGGTGACGCACTGAGGCTCCCCACTGCCAGGGTTCTCCCTGGCAGCACCACTTTTGGTGGCAGGTAAATGTAAAGTGGCCCCTGCTGCAGGGCTGCTTGGGTGCTTTTGGCGGGGGCACTTCAAACTGTGCCCTTGCTGCTGCAGCAGAGCTGCAGTCTCTGCATTTCAGTGGCAGCTTTTAAAGGGCCAGCATCCTGCCACCATAGCTCTCCAGCCATGGGGGGAGGGAGGCTTTCAATGGCAGGCTGCTAAATGGCAACACACACAGCTGCTGTGGCATGACACACTTTTGCATTGCAACACAGCAGTTGAGAACTGCTGCTTTAGGGTACTATATCAGAGAACTCTTTTCCCCAGGCTTTTTCTTGATGAGGTAGGATGCAAGGGGTGGGGTGAGGGTCAGGTGCTGTTTGTTTTATTTTGCTTTAGCTTTTCAGAGTGCACATTTTTATTAATGCACATGCACTTTCAAATTGGTAGCTGGTACATTTCAGAAAGCAAAATCAATGTGACTAATGTATGAGTGGATGCCATATAGCTTCCTGAAAATGGTCATTATCTCTCAGAGAGATTCCTGGGAAAAAGTCATAAGCTGTGAAACAGGAGTTTGGTCTACCTACTAAATGATACACTAGTCATAAATCTGTACATGCAGGGAAATAATCAATGGAAAGATCAATATTCCCTAGTAAATAATCAATGGAAAGATCAATATTCCCTAGTTTTGAAAGAAACAAATGGTAATGAAGTGTTAAAACATTATGTACAACAGTAAGTGATAATCCCTGTGTGCAAAACCTTTGCCTTGAACCCATCCACACAATTTAAAGTAGTCTACTAAGGTAGATACTGGGCACATTCCCACTCTTTACTCTCAAGTGTGGTTAGTAACATCCCTATTCCTTCTGGTCTGTTTCACTTTCATGTCAAACTAGTTATTAAGTAATGGAATATCACCTGTTTGCAAACATTGTTGACAGTCTATCTACAAATGCAAAAAGCTGATAAAAGTTGTTTGCGGAGTGGGAATTGGCTAAAGTATCAATAAGTCTCCATTTGCTGGACTATTATCCATTATTAATTAAGTAATAATCTCATCCTAAGGAAGAATTATTTCCCCACACAAAATATAAGGAACTTGCTTCCAGACAACCCTCCCTTCCTAAGAAACTTGCTAACAAATAAACATGCTTCAACAGAAAAAATGCGATCAGCCCACTTCATTGCCAGAATTGAATATCATTGCTCATAAATGATTACTCATACTTCTAGAGAACCTGTCACACATGCTACAACTTCATAAACCTCTATTGGACTAGTCACAGAGATTGCACTAGAAATTATTTAAAATTCAAGAACCATATTATGACTATTTGGCTTGTGTGAAATTTTGTTCTGTCTATGCATAATGCACTGACTTGTCTGGTGTATCGGATGTGCCTATTTTCCATGTATCTGCCAAATGGTGTATGACAGTTGCATGTTATTCCACAGGATATGGTTTCATTCCATGCCTGGATCCTAGTCATAGAATCGTAGAACTGGAAGGGATCATGCAAGCTCATTGAGTGCTGTCCACTGCACTCATGGCAGGACCAAATGCCACCTAGACCATCCCTGACAGGTGTTTGGAAATTTTAAGAGCGGGTTAGACAATGACAGAGATTCCACAAGCTCCCTAAACAGCTTATTCCAGTGGTTAATCACCCTGACAGTTAAGAATTTCTCCTAATGTCCAACCTAAACCTCCCTTGCTATAATTTAAGCAGTCATTTTTAAAAGGTGGGTAGGTCGTTGGGAGAGAGTAGCTGCTTCTAAGTGTGTGTGTGTGGTGGCAATTTTACATTTTAATAATATGAAACTCCCACTTGTAAAGTTTATCTCAGAATGGACTGCTCCTTCTAACTGCAGACACGTGATTAGTACACTGCGAATGAGGACCAAGCCTAGTACGCTGTGAGCCATCTGACCTTAACAGAGTTAAATGACTTTATTACAGACTCAGTCATTTCCCCAAGATCTGCATTCAAATTAGAACACTCCCATTACTTCTTTGTAAGGCTGTTTTATTTATGGCTTAAGGAAAACATGATATGTTTAAAACATTGCCTTAATAAACTGGAGCCACAGATGAGTAAGAGAAATAAAAATGCAAAGGCCCAGAGGGATCTGGGAATCAGCATAAAATAGGAGTCTGCCTCTGGAAAAGCAAAAGTGCACCACAAGTTTGGAATTAAAAACAAGGCTTAAAATTACCAAAAAGATCAAGATATACATGCTACCAGTACTTAGTATTTGTGCGATGCAAACACTCTTTGCTACAGCTAGCACTGCCCACACAGATCTACTTCTAGTGCTCTGAAAAATTACATTGAAAAACGGCCTTTATGTGGAGTAGGTGGAGAACTGGAGAAGCCGGTTGATAATGACGTAGTTAATGACAAATCTGGTATCAAAGCACCGGACTCTCAAAGAAAGGGACCCAGTTCTCCTTTCACTTATGTTGGTATGGACCAAGAGTAATTCCACTGAAATCAATGAAATTACATTGGGATAAAACTTATAGGGTCTGTCTATACTGATTGGCAGCAAAATCACCAACATCAGCCTGGCATTCTGGGAGCGCTTAGCTGTGAGCATGAACTCACTTGATGCACTCCCAGAAGTCGGTGCTGGAAGTCCTGGCCCCCAGGAGATGTAGGGGAAAGCCGACCACATTTGTGGTTGACTTTCCTGAGTGTGTCCCAGCAGCTTAGAAAGTCTCCAGCACTTATGCGAGGCATTTTACATGCCTCGCATAAATGCCTGTTGACTACTGCTGCTAAGTGCCCTAAGTGTAAACTAGGGCTTAGAGAAGAGTCAGCCAAAGGCCTCTAACAACAATAGAGAATTTCCATGCAAAGAAAGCAAACAGCGGTGGTAATTGTGTCTAACACGCTACAGAGCTGCTTCTACTTGTTCTGGGAGCATTAGTGCTGCTGCTCCCTTAGTCCCTCAAGCCTTCAGCTGATAGTCATCACCAGGGTCTTCAGTCTAATCAGATGTGTGACACTGCATCATGTCTCTTATGTACTGTGCTGTAGCAAAAACAAGCCACAGAGAGCAATTCAGCAGTCTGGCTCTGCAGCTATGACTAATGCATTCAGCTCCAATGTCAGCTTCAAGCACTGGCCTGTGCCACTTTGGCTGATGCATGTGCTTGACCAGCTACTGGATGACTCCTTTGCAAAGCTGACAGTGAAGGAGAAGAGACAGCAAATGAGAGAGGATTTCAACTTGCATTGCACTGGGCCATTAGAACGCCATGATAGCTACATCAATTAGCAGCATTACAAAAACTGCTATGTCATCACTTTACCCAGAGAGGACAACTACCTGGTGCTAGTAGGCTCAAAGGCTTCAGCAGATGTTACGGAACAGGTTCAGTCCATGTGAGCCCGTCCAATACAAAACAAGCAGCAAATCTGGGAAGGGGACATGTGACCTTTATTCTCCCCTCCCACAGGTTGCCTTTGATTTCAGACATCAACAACAAGAGTTTAACACAGGATGTAGCTCACTGCCGTGCACTTGGAGGGAGAGGTACAGGTTGCAGGAAGAAAGAGTTTGGAGGTGGAGCTAGGAAGTCAGTCTGTGTGCTCATGGCTTGACTGGTAGCTTCTGTATATATTATGTTTATGCAGTCCTACAAGCAGAGTCCTTTCATTTTTCTAACCCAGCACCTGAAGCATGAAAGAGAAGAGAGAACAAACTTTTCTTTTCCAGATGAAGATGACACCTTCCCTAAATTGTCGAAGCATCTATCTATAAGCAGCTGATAGTGGCAATGACTGCTCTTGGTCTGCAGCCCCATTCCACTGGGGAGAAGCTGCTTTGCTGTCAAAGTCATGGCAGTATATTCAGCAACAATATTTCCTCCCAAACAGGCAATTCTTGTCCATCATTACTCTGTCTTATATTTGCAGCCACATATTGATCAGCACAAGACCTATTTACAGGGAAATAAAGGGAAGAGTAGAACAAGATAAGCATAAATCCAATCATGAATAAAGCCCTTCTTAATTTGCGATATTAGAAGAATTGCAAGTTCCACAACATTTTTCTTCTGCTGCAAGTTTGGCAGTAGAAAACTTTCTGTACACCAGGCAGATAGTGAGAGCCCTCACTGTCAGCAGGTGGCTGCTGTCTGTCCCGACCCCCACTGTCAACCGTAGGCAGCCAACCAGAAGATTGCAGAAAATTAATAATGGACTTTATTATCTTAAATAATAAGGTCCAATAACACATTCTTACAATTTTTCCCAGGCTTGCTCACAGCTCCACTGCAGTTTGTTAACAATCATCCTGCAATTCAAGTCACAATTCATTTGGGATTGGTCGTGAGCAGCTCCGTGCAAGTGTATAAAGGGACAGGGGAGAGGAAGCATGCGCTTCCCCGCTTCACCACAAAGCTGACCTTAACATATTCGTGTAGGCCTACAAAACAATGTTCAATGACCTAAACTGAATAACAGTCATTGGGATCACTGCCAGCAGATACTGCCTGAAGATTGAGGGGAATGTGCAGAAAGATGGTGCTTGAAAAGACATGCCAAACTTCACTGATTGATTATACATATATATGAAAGGGTAAGGTGCAATATTTACTTTAGAGTTGGTTGGAAAATGAGGTTCTTTACCCATGGAAAATTTTGACTTTTCTGTGAAGAATTGAGAAAAATCCAAATAGGAGAGCAAACAACTGAAATAGCTTGGTTGTAAAATGCAGCAGGGGTGCCTCTTGGACCACTTCTCCTCTATGAGCCCCATGCCATGGTAGGACTACATCTCTTACGATGCACCATGGTCTCTGCCTCTTCTTGGGGAAAGGCAACACATCATGGGAGTCACTGGCTGTGGTGCATCATGAGATTTGAAGTCTGACTGAATTGGCTAGCCCATACAGGAGAATTAAGACATGAGACAATCAACAATTCTCATAAGGCGCTGTGGTGATGAGTCAAAATACTTCAGTTTTGGGTTGTTCTATTTTTTTTTTTTTTAAATGAAAAAATCAAACTGTGTGCAACACAGACACCTTTTTTTTAAAAAATCTTCCTCATCAAATCCCTAATTGTTCATCAAACATCACTTTTGACTTGTCCTATTGTCCCTTCCTGGTGGCTGCATGCTGCAGAAGTGGAGCCTGGATGCTATTGCAGAGGCTTGGATCCCTCATGTATTTGACAGTGTTTTACAGAGTTTTCCAAGGCACATTTGTTCAAATAAGCTAGAGCTCTTTTTGCTGCCAGGCCCCCAGACATGGGCCGGCTGTGTGCACTTTTGGGTGAACTGAAACAAGTACGGTGTTTTACAGCCATTTGATCATCACACCATTTCTTACAGAACAAGTAAGCATTATCCCTATTTTACAGACTGAGAAAACCAAGGCAGAAAGGCTATGTGATTTGACTACATCAGCAGAAGGAGTCACTTTCAGAGCTTGAATTGGTAACCCTAGACTTGTTCAGCAGAGGAGCTGGTGGACGTCACATGCAAAGGAGCTTTTAGCATTCCTGGTGCCACTGAGAGGCTTTGTTTCCCCCTTACCCACAGAGCTGTGAGATGGTCTGGGGTCCTCCTGAAAGCTGAGGGACCCTTACAGGGGTGTGCACAAGGGTGGGGCAATAGAGGCATGGGTCTCTCCCTATAATAAGCAAGGGCACAGAAGTTCTTTGGCCCTGGGGTGGAGGGAAGAATGAGCTCCTCCAGCCCTGTGGGGGCAGGGGACACAGAATATGCCACTTCTAAAGCACTGACACTTTTAATCCTGCGAATGCCCCTGTGTAGCAATGGTTTCTCTCACCTCACAGGCCAGCCCTATACTACCTGAAGGAGATTGTGCCTAATCTGTTGCTTTTAGGAAAAAATGATGGCAGGCTGTCAATCCTAGCAATCAGTTTCCATTTACAAGGCATTTTCATAAGATAAAGGATTGTGAATATAGTTTAACAAATCGGGGGTCCTGAATTGGGAGAGCCTGGTGCTCTAAACTTTTTGATTCCAAAAGGACAGTTGTGAGCACAAATCTGTTGGGGAAGGCTGGCACTATTTTAAGTGATAGTACTTATCACGTCGTTTAAAAATGCAAACACTGACTGTGGTGTATCTTCATGTTGTAACTTGGAAGAGGTGGGAGGTGTCAATGGATTAAAGTTCTGTACTATAATATAGCAAAGTCTTTCAGGTATTTTTGATATTGATCAGTATCACTTGCCGGGAAATCAAATTCACAAGGGAAAGGTTTTGTTCTCCACTCTGCCCAGTGGACTGCTTGATTACAAAGAGGTTTTCCTTAAATTTTCTGCTCTTGAAAGGGCTTTGGTGGCTGGAAGTGAAGCGAGCACTGAGAAATCATCCTTTGACCAAATTATTCGTCTTATCCAGCTGCTGACAAACAAACTGGAGAAAACAGGGAAACCAAGCCCGGCTCTTTCTGAAACCTTCCTAGCCAGTTGACCAGTGCTGAAAGTTGTCAGTCATGGAAAACAGCAAGGATTGCATATTAGCTTGACTCAAGATCCCCACTTTAGGAACTGACATCTCAAAGCTGACAAGACAGCAGTTTCAGAATGAGGACCAGGATCACAGTTTTAAATGATGAAATTGAGGCAATGATAATTCCCATGGGCCATCTTTCTCTCTGCATCATTTTCACCCTTTAGAGTTAGGCGAGAGCTAGTTTGTCCCTTGCTTCTGCAGAATTCATTAAGCTGCTTTGGGCCACACGTGATGGACACAGTGAGGATAATTTAGCAAGAGATGAATGCAGTGGTCACTAAAACATCTATAAAATCTCCAAAGAGGCAAATGAGCATTAGTGTACTCCCCAGTTGTCCACAATGGTGGCAATTAGTGTGGCATCCTGAAAACTGTGTTAAAGTTACAAGCTATCATTCAAATTTGTAAGGAATTCCCAGATTCTGTTTGCAGGCAAGAGGGCACTGTAGGGATCCCGTGATCAGAATCCGTTGGCAGAGAGCTTGCCTTGAGAAAGGTGGGTAGGTTTTCATCTATCCACTTTACAGAGCTGCCATCTTTCTCTTTGTGTTGAGGTTCTTGTGTGTTATTGTTCTGAGTTCTAAGCAATAATGGAGTCTTACGTGGCAACCAGCAATAGTATGTTACTTTTTTTTAGCTAGTTGCCTACTGCAGATGCTGTGGACATAACACGTAGCACAATCTAACTCTAACATGAAGTACATTCCTTCCACATTCTGGTTCAAAAGCATCTGGCCACACAAGATTTTTATCAAATGTGCTCCAAGATCCATTACCGTGCTTGTTTTAGATCAGTTCTCTGATTCAGGAAGAACTGGAGAAGTCCTGAGCCTAGATGGTAAAAAATGCATTTTTTTTTTTACATTCATGTTGTGAGGTTCTCCTCCACAATCTGGATTTTATCACCCCAGTCTCCCACTCCTGGAGTCCTTCTTGCACTTGCCCTGCTACGTGAACCTCCACTCATGGTTTATTTCACTCACAGACACTTGTAGACAAGCAGCTCCTATTCTAATGAGTGAGTGCTTGTGGCCAGTCACTCAGGGGATTATGCAATGGTGTGACTCTAGCCAACATCCCCAGTTCCTAGTGCAACCCTTGGTACTGCCATCTTACAGAATTCAGTGCTTTCCACTTAGTTAGTCTGCAAGCTCATTGGTTAGTCAATTTATCAAAGAAATTGATATGTGCTAGCTCTGCTACTTTAAATGAAGTCTCTACAGCCACCCAAACATATGCACTGCTTTAGATTAAACAAACAATTAAGTTTATTAAATACAGAACAATTATAAGTAACTATAACCAAGAGGAATATGTCAGATTTGATAAGGAAGAACTAAAAGCAAATCCCATTCTAAACTAATAGTACTTCTGGTAACTCCCCAAAGTTAGATCTTTGTCACCACAGGCTGGTTGGTCAGCCTCTAATCAGGTTCTCCCCACCCTCACCCCATGGGCAATCTTGATGTTGTGTTATAGATGGACTGCAAGAGAGAGCTGTCAGTTGCTTCTTGGTGCATTGTAGGTAGAGTCCAAGGGTGAGAGCTCTTGAGATAAAAACATATCTGTTTTTAATGGTTCCTTATCACCCCCTGGGGACAGGTGATCAGCCATGTCTGGCAATGGGCATGATTTCCTCTACAAATGAGCATTGCCTTATCAGGTGCTTAGGCCAGTCCATTGTCCCTCTGTGCATGCCTCTTGCAAGGCATGAACCCTCACTCTTTGTTTGGCTAGATCTGTTCAGGCCATGTGAGATACACGTTTGGGAATATTGCACAGTGGAGTTTCATATCTAGTCATATGTGACATTGCAGGAAACATGCTACTGTAACGCTAATGTTCAGTATGTCATGAGCTTTCCAAAAACACCTTACATGATACATTTTGCATGATTAGACAACACACAGTTACACTATAAAGGTGAATATGAATGATAAACAAATCACACTGTAAGGCTATACATGGGGTACAATGTGCCATGCATGCCTGGCACAAAACTATTAGCAGAAGAACTGAACACACACAGCAGGGATCCTCTTAGAGGTTAACAGCCCAGGGCTCAAGGTAGAACAGCCAAGAGGGAAGCCCTTCTCAGCTAGTTACTGGAGCTTTTTGTAAGAGTATCACTGAATTCAAATGAATTTTCTCTTTGTGAGAGAGAGAACCCCAGACACAGGGGCATGAGGTGGGCAAACCAATGAGTATGTCTACACTATGGGCATAAGTCGACTTAAGCAAAACCCTGGCCACATTTGGAGTTCATCGTTGACTTAAGGGCTTCCTTAAATCAACTTAACTCTCAATCTTTAAGTTGACTTAGGCATTAAGTTGACTTAATGCAATGCGACCATCCAAGTCAGCTTAAGAAGCCATATGTAATAACATGTGCCTGCTTAAGTCGACTTAGTAAAGTCGACTTAAGCAAACACTTTTTTTTAGGGCCCTTTCTTAAGTTGACTGAAGCGACTCCGTTAAGTCGACTTAAGAGAAGTGTGGACTCACTAAGTTGACTTAATAAAGTTGACTAGGCTTTTGTAGTGTAGGCATAGCCAGTTTCTCCCAAAGGCATCATGTGGTTAGCATGTTAGTGTGCATACACCTATAACTACTTAATTTTTTGTTTGTTACTGGAAATGGCTGTGGTGAAAGAAATGGGAGAATGATTAAAAGTACTTGGTTGATGTGGGAGCCATGGTTGTGTACAGGATGGTCAGTTAATAAAATAGTAATACAGTGTAAGTGTGTCAGTCTGACAGGAGCCTTGCCAGACGGGCACATCCTGGTGTTGTTTCGGGGAATAGCTCAAGCAGGTGCCCTGTCCTCTGCCATTTGTGCATTTGGTCTGTCTCTGCACAATGGCTGGTTCCACTACATCTGCTGGCCTCAGCCCTAAAGCTGAGCCACAGCCTGTGTTCTCCCCTCTGTGGTGGGATTCAACAATCCTGGTTCTGCTAATTGTCAATGGCTGCCACAGTCTACCCCACCAGTGGAGGTTGGGAGGAACCTAGGCCCTCCTACCATGCCAGGCCCGATCCGAGAGACCCTACATTCAGCAACCTGCAGCACCTCTTCCTCCAAGTCTGTGCTTGTCTTCCTGAGCTTTTCCCTACAGCAGGCCCCCTTCCCCCCCACATCTTTGTGGCCATTGAATCAAGGCCTTGGCTCTGTTCCAGCAGCCAGCCATTGCTTTGTCCAGGGTCCTGACCTTCTGACCCCTCAAGCTCCTGTGAGGTATCACCATGTGCTGCTTGGCAACTCCCTTTTATAGTGGACCACTGTGCATTGATTGGCTTTCCTGAAGCCCCCTCCAATTGACTGCCGCGCCTAGAACCCTTTTAACCCCATCCTTACCAGTGCAGGGCAGAAGCCCTGTCACAGCTCCCCAAACCTATGGGCTGCTCAGCAAAGTTAAAAGATGAGTGGCCTTGTCTTTACTTCTATTTTGACCTAAGTAGTTAGCTTGAGTAAGCTAACTTGAATTAAGAAAACACCCACCCAGAAACGTAGATGAGCCAAACAAGGATTATCTGAAGATTATCAACTAGGAAACCACACACTCATGCAAACAATTCACTGTTATGAATGTCAAATGCAGACATATATACAAGAGCTGTAAGGCACTGGTGGATACAGTATGATGTGTCCCACATTAGTTTTATTAGCTAGACTCCCAAAACACCAAAGTCTTTGAAGTGTAACCTAAGAAGATATTTTAAGTCTGTCTTCACAAATTGTATTTTCCTATATACATGCTAAATCTCTATGTCTTTGTTTCAGTTATTTTTACAGCTGAATGTTTCCTAGCTGTAGAACACCTTACGTAATGAAAGCTGACATGCATGGGGTGTTTATTAATAGAAGGGAATCAGAAAATTTTTTCCTTCTACATTTTCTGCTCCCTGGCACTAATTAGCCTATAACCTCCCAACCAGGCAATGTACTTTGCCACTTCTCCATTCATTTTTTCTGGTGTTTTTACTATTTACTAAGTATATTATTAAAATGCAGGTTGGTGTAGTCTTTAACTTCAAGGCTTTAGCATTGTTTCTCTTGTCTCTTCCTCTCACTTCTAACAGCTAGGCATTTCACTAATAAGTAACTGGACATGCATCCAAATACAGGGCATGTTTCTCAGCTTACTTATGCTGGTGTAAACAGAAAAAGGCTCAGTTGAAATTAATACAGTTGAACTGGCATGAGACTGGAATCAGGTCCCCAATATCCAGTTTTATATTAAGTACAACTTTAGCTCTTCTTTTTAAAACTGTATTATTTTAGCTGACTATACCTGCTAAGAAACTGCAGAAGAGTATTTATGAATTATGGAACCTGGGGGAGAGGAAGAGGTATGAGGTGTTTCTGAAGGGAGGAAGAGGATGTCCAGTAGCCAAAATTCACTTCTGAAAGCTCTTTAACATCATTAACCTCACTCAGGAAAATATAAGCTGTAATACTCAGTCAGCATGTGCCCCTCTCATTTTTTTAAACCTTTGCAAATCTGTTCCTCTTTATCAGCATTGCTGTCATCATCACAGTGGTGACTGAATGTTCTGCACCCTGAGAAGGATTTGAAAGGAGGAAAAACCATCTACAGCATAAGTTGGATCTAGGTGGAAAAAATTGTTTTGTGAGAACCAGCTTTGACTACTGCAGCAACGCCAGGGCTCAATTGTGTAAATATTTAGGAACTACCTGAGTGCTTTCTAGCTATTGAACTCTGCAGGGCTTCTCACAGTGTGAACCAGTACACCTGGAGGTAGATTTTAGGGTCAGGCACTAGTCCTGAGGTGTCATTAGTTTCTAGAGCCCATCTATACTGGAACCCACTACATTGGCTGCAGCTGTGCCTCTGTAGCACTTCTGATGAAGATGCTGTTGGCATAATTACTTCACTTCCATGAGAGGCAGAAGCTATGTCAATGGGAGAACATCTCCCACCGACCTAATGCTGAGGCAGGCAGTGCTTAGTTTGCTGTGACTTGCATTGCTCAGAAGGGAGTCTTTATCACACTTCTAACAGATGCAAGTTGGAGCAACTTAAGTGGTGGCACAGATCTGTCCTTGGTAAAAGAGATTTTCTTAAATGAGGAGTAAAGAAAGGAGTTGCAATACTCTAAATGTAGGTAAACAACATTGTATGCCCTTCACAGCAAAGGAAACATGGGCAGAGAAGATGGCATTGATATCTCTTGGTTCTGAACAGATCATTTTAGTTTATGTCCAAGAAAGAGGAAGTGGAATGTAATTTACAGGAAGCTGGCATTCAGCAGAAACTCATAGTACTGGCAAAAAAATAAATAAATAAACCCAAGAATTGTTTAGTTTAATTAATCAATTACATGTGCCAAAATCCTATGTGACTATCTGAAGCTGGACATATGTCCATGACTTCTAGATTGGACTATGGCATTGTGCTCTAGATGGAGCTGCCACAAAGACAACCCAGATGCTACAACTGAGACAGAATGTGACTGCTCTCTTAATTGGCTGTTTTAGCCATGGGGAACACGTTAGATCTAGTCTCTTACAACCGCACCGATTCCCTGTTGGCTTCCAGAGGCACACAGCTAGTCTATGCAAACTATGTAGATTTTACTGTTACTCCATCCTTTTTTTCCCTCCATTTGTTTTCACCTACTCATCATCTCTGGCCTTATCCTAGGGTTTGTCTACATGGTAAAGGTCCACCACTTTAAGTTAAATTTGATTTTTAAGTGACAAACTGGTACAAACACCAATCTGGACATCATTATTTTTCTTTAACACTGGATTTGTTCAGTCTAATTTGATCAGTTGGAAACAAACTTAAACTAAACTGCAATAGGCCATTCTTAAACCAAAACTACCCATGCAGGGATTTACAGTGGCTTAACTAAGCCAGTGCAAGTTTGTGTGTGGGCACGGCCTTGGACTGTTAGTTTTTTGGAATAGAGACCATCCTTACCTGTATGTGTTTACATGGCCTCTATCAAAACAGAACCCTGAACTAACTACTCTGATACAAATGATAATAAAGTGCAACTGAGTCATGACCACCAACTGAGGTCAGGGGCTTAGGGGGCTGCTGGTTAGGTGCTTTCACAGATGGGCACTCAGCTCTGGGATTCTTTTCCCCCCACTCAACTGACTGGAGGCTTTTAGGACGACAGGCATCCCTGTGAATAATGCAGGTTTGCTATGTTTCTGGGTAGGCAGTTCTGTCTGCTCATTGTGGGGAACACTTTGTTTCATTTGTCCCTTGTGAGCATTTTAAATAATGCCCCAGTGCCTTGGCATAAATGACTGGCTACATCTTGAATTTGAAAGTTCTGACAACTAATACAGTCCCCTCTCTCTGAAAACACTGTTGGCAAGCACACAACATGAATATAGCTTGATCCTGACCAGATGTGCACTGACTAAGCATAACAAAATTGTAAGAAGCTGGTACAACTACATCAACAGGGGGTATAAAATTAGTATTTTACTTTTTCTATAAAAATAAATTGAAAACAAGGAAACAAAAAATCCCAGGAATAGTCTTAGGGAAATGGTTAATGAAGCCCACTTAACCCCCTTTTTCTTATGTTTCATTCAGTGCTAGTCAGTTTCTCTTGTATTTGAAAGTAACCTGAAAAGAGTCGTTTTTAAATTAAGCAAATTCTCTTTTACAAAGTTCTTTATGACATATAAAGAAGGCTTGAAAGTTGTCTGTGGTGGTTATGTTGTGTGCATTTGTGTGTGTGCACATGCACATGTGTAGCTTTTTTTTTTTTTCCTGATTGCTGTTTATATCTTTAGAATATTTAGTATGTTGAGTCTGATCTGTCCTTGGTTGGGGTTTTCAAAGAAATAAATATTTCTGGTCTTCAGCAAAGACACATTTTCTCCAAAGTTGTCATTAGGAATGACTATTAGACATTAACAAAAATAAAGATTTTTAGAGTTTGACTACATCAAATCCCTTCCTTTTTCATTTCTTCCCTAGTAAATTTATTGAACTGTCCTAACTACACTTGTTCTAATTGCTAGTCACCATAATATTTCAGGGTGGACAAAATCTGAATTTCTGATGTGAAAGTTAGCAGGGAAAAATACCTCTTCAGGTTCTCTTTTCTCATGAAAAATAAGGAGTTAGGGGGATGTACGAAAGAAGGCAAAACTGCCTTTCTTTTAGGTCACCTTTTAAGTCTGACTCATCCAAACTATTAGTTGGCCCAACCATTAAATATGCTCCTATCTAGCCCCCACAGATATAAAAAAAACCATTTGTTTTTTTGCCAGAAAAATCAACCTCCATTAATTTAAAACAAGTATGCTATGAAAAATGTATAAATGATCACACTGGAAAGTGTCCTGGGTTTTTGTTTTTTGCACTAAATTACATTCATAAGTCATTTTCAGGAAAAAAAAAAAAGGAGCAATTCACTCTAGCCAAAAGACACCTTTACAATGCTCTTCTGAATGGAATCTTGCTGCTGCTGCTTGAACATTTCAAATATGCCAGATAACAATGTGATTACTAAATCCTAATATGTAGGAGGCAAAAAATGTTTCTACAAGTAAGGTGATCTCTTCGCCAAGTGTACATTCCCCATCATCCTTTGATATGTTTGGAGAGTTAGCAACTGTATTCAATTTCTTAAACCAATACAATTTACAAAGACCCCCAAACGGGAAAGGAATGATTGAAATTACATTTTGCCTTGTAGTTTTAAGGAAGAAAAGCTCTTAGAAGTGGCTTTCTTGTTGCATTTTGTTAGCTTACTAAGATTAGAAATTTTGAAGTGTTATCAGCTTGCAAGATAAAGCAGCAGGTTGGTTGATTTTTAAAATAAGATAACAAATGACCTGCCATTTCCAATGAAAATACAAATAATTTTTATATAACTGAGAGAAACTAAATATTTTTGATTTTTGAAAATATTACTCTGGAAACACAACCCTTCAGCTGATGTGGTTTCTTAATTGCAAATTATTTAAGTATCTGAGTCAGAACCCATTGAACCAATGGGAGTCAAGTCCTACTTTTTAAATTCTTTAAAATATTAAGTTTTAGTTTGTCCCTCAGTTTTTTTGTTAAAGATGCTTAAAACATTCTTAAAACTAACTTTGATTTTCTAAATTTCTTAAGTTACAGTTATTGGCTATGTTTACACTTAAGAATGCTAGTTCAAACTTAGTTCAAATTAATTAATTCAAACTAATTATGATTAATTTGAATGAACTGAGTTCAAATTAGCATGTCCATACTAGAAACCTAAATCAAACTAGCACATCCATGCACAGGACTTGTTAAGTTCAACTTAGGAGTGGGGCACCATGGGAAGCGTGGCAATATGGCACCCAAGAAGGGCCATGCCCCCATCCAATTCATAAAAAGAGGAAGGCACCCTGTGAGTAAGAAGGTCAAACTGCCTTTAGTTCGAACTAACAGTTCGAACCAACGCAGCTCCATTGGAGTAGTTCGAACTAATTGGTTCAAACTAACTGTTAGTTCAAACTAAAGGCAGGATTTACAAATTCAAACTAAACTTTCCATAGTTCAAACTAAGGAATGCCAGTGTGGTCATGGACTAATTTAGTTCGAAGTAAGCCTCCTTAATTCGAATTAAATTCCCAGTGTAGACATAGCCATTGAGGTTAGTCAAACCGAGGGAAGACTGTGAGGAACATCAAAGGGACTGATTTAACCAAGCTAAGTGAATGGGCAATGTGATAGAAGATGAAGCTCAGTGATGATGGATGCAAAGTAATGCACACTGGCAGAAGGGGAAAAATCGGAACTCTCATATCCCTACAGGATCCTTAATTAATTCTGTCTTTGTAGGAAAGAGAATGAGACATCATTGTAGACCGCTCAATAGGAAGCTGCGGTCTAAAAACAAATGATGCTAGGATGCATAAGGAATGGCATGATCAATAATAGGGAGGGTGTTATAAGGCCATTGAATAAACTAATGGTGCAACCTCATCTAGGATATCTTAAGTTGTGCTACTCACCCTATATCAGAAAGGATATAGCAGAATTAGAGAACATTCAGACAAAAGTGAGGAGAATGATTAGAGGCTTGGAAGAACTCTCATAAGGAGAGAATGAATGAACAGATTGGGTTAGTTTACCTATGGAAGAAGGTTTTATAAGAGGGGATGTAATAAAAGTATATAAAATAGTCTCTTTTCTCTAGAGCATATACCAAAGCTTCTGTGCTCACTCACTATCTTAACGCTAGAACAAGGGGACATTAAATGACACTGATAGGTGGCATATTCAAAGCAAATAAAAGGAAATACCTTTTCCATACAATGCATAATTAGACAATGAAATTCAGTGCCACAGGATGTTGCTAAGACCAAAAAATTATCAAGATTCAAAGAGGGATAGGCCATTTATACAGACAACCAGTGTCATTGGTTAATGGTAACTAAAATACTAGAAGGAGGATGAATACTCATGCTTCAGGCCTTGAATCAGTCTCTAATGATTGGAATAAGAATTTATTGGGAAAAGAAGCAAGGAGTCCTTGGGCACTTAAAGATTAAAATTTATTTATTGCATGAGCTTTCTTGGGAGAAAATTGCACTTCATCAGATGCTTTGAAGATGGGGGAACTTAATCATTGATTGGTTGATAGTTAGTTTATCCTACATCTGCTTATTGTGAGATTTCTTGCGTCTTCCTCTGAAGCATGTATGGATCATGAGTTTGATGAAAGCCGTTCTAACCATATAGTTGAGCCAGGCAGTTGCCTAGGGCGCCAGGCTTTAAGGGGCCTATATCAAAACCTATATTAATATATTATCTCTTATAACACAGTGAGAGGGTTGTGGAGGGGTGCCAAAATCATAGTTCACCTAGGGTACCATAAACCCTTGGGCCAGCCCTGATCCAACATTGCAGTTTTTATGTCCTATCTTGTAGAAAATGAGCCCTGTTTGAAATTGTTTCCAAAATACACAAAACTGATCATTGGAGCAAGTGGCATGTTATGACACAAGTCCTCTGCAAAATAAATGTGCAACAATATTTTAGAAAACCCTTTTTCACATAAGGATTCAATTTCAGAAGCAGATAAATCAGAGATGGAAATAGCACCAAGATAATCTTGCCCAGGCTTCACCGATGCTGGATTAGAATATATTTTTGAGTGCTCTGGCCTGGATGTCTGCACTCTTCTGTTCTTTAATTGTGGTCTTTCAGAACACTCTAGCCTTGTACTTCACTGAATCTGGCTCGTGTGCTCTTTGAGCCTTCAAGATGCTGAAAGACTCAATTCCATTGATCTCTTCTTCTTTTTAACTCCATAAACTGTACTTTCCAATATCTATTCCCATTGGACTGCTGCAGTCTATGAATGTATTCCCCTATGTTACATTAAAAAACCTGGTAGTGTAGCACTTGGCTGAAATTTCCCTATTACTTAATCACACGTTATGACTAATTTAGGTAGATGCAAATCAATGTCACTATGACTAGTATCATCACTATAATATCTAAGTACTTCATAGATTTCTGTCTATTTATATAACACATGGACTTTAGATTGCTTCTGTCTCCTTTGGCTGGACTTCCTATCATAAAGCTATCATTAGTCCATTAAGAGTTGTGCCTTTTTAGCTGTTTTTTCAGGCTGTCTGTCTCTCACTTCAGCTGTTCTTATCTTACCTCAGTTTCTATGAGATTCCTCTTGCCCTACCCAAAACAATACTCACCAAAAGCTCTTGGGCAGGTTGGTTGACATACACACCTCTTGATTTAACTAAAGTTTATGCTCTGAACCTACCGCTCTCATACCTACCGCTCCCAATGAGTTTTTAAATCAGGTCATAACAAGGTTTTGCCATGTCCCAAACAACACCCCCACCTCCGCTTCATTCGTCATCCCAGTGAGTGACACCCAAAAATCCATCTCAAACAGAAAGAAAAGAAATAATTTAGCAAATTACAAAAGATACATGGTTAAATATTTACATATGAACAGTCCCATTCTATCAGGATAGCTTAAAGTCACTGACGTAAAAGAATTTTGTTACCACCCAAATCTCTTTGAGATGTTTCTCTCTCTGGGTTTCCCTTCAATCAATCCATGGGGAACACCTGTTGTTTCTGTGGAATTTGCTGTATGACGCAGATCTTGCCCATCTTGTTTGAATAGGGGACTCATCTCTGTAACACATTTTTTCAGCCTCAGCTTCCACAACAACATTCTCAGCAGGCAGCCAAACTGAAATTCTGTCCCGATACCATCTTAGATGGCCCTTATGGATAACTTCACGGTTAGTCCTGGGGCCCAACTGTGTCCTGAACATTTGATTTGAGTCAGTACTGGACAAGGCTTTTCTCCATCTCAAGATTTAGCCAAATTAAGGCACTTACCTTCTAGGATTGTCAAAATAGACCAGAGACTCTTTTAAGTGCTTCCTCATCAGACCTGACATCATATATCTTTTTCATTTTGTCTGAGGCTATCCTCAAATTTTCAGCAAAAATGTGGATTTCTTTCAGTTGTGGATTGCAGGGTTTCTGCACAGTCTACAGTTCAACTGCCTGTGTTCTTCTTCAGGGACTCTACGCAAGAGATTATCTGGGGTGGTCAGCTCACACCTAAGCATGAGGAGCAGATATCAAAAGCAATGGGATGTGCTAGTCCCAGTTCCTTTGGTGCTGATCTACAAAGATAGCCAACTGAACCATCCATTTGCTTCATCCCTAGATAAGTGAGCAATCCAAAGTGTTTGGTGTCATTATACAGCATAGGGAGCTGGTTAATAAACATCATTAGATCAGTTCCTTCTGAGCACTGATATAAGCTTATGCTATAATAACCATCTTTTGATAGGTCTGCTTTTCAATACTTTCATGATTATAGTGCATACTCTCAATGTAATATGGTCCCAGGCTGGGACTCCCAGCATTGTGGTGGAATTCCTACACTTAACAAGAACTGAGAGTTTTGTATATGTAGAACTATGCTAAGGCCTTTCAATGCAGAGGTGGGAACAGGAGCAATTTCCCAGGGATCCAGCAACTTAAAAGGGCCTGGGTGGATGAAAGGATAGATATGTATCCTCCTCTCTTGCACACACAGACACACTTCCACCAAGATTCCCACTGCTTGTGCTCTGTGCCCCTCGCCAGAGCTGAGCTTATTTATTATGTGCCATACAGATTCCTGGGTGGCTGAGGAGGTGGTACCTCACCTTCCTGGATCACTCGTCTCCCTGGGGAGTCCAAGAGACCCAGGAAACTGACTAGCACATAGTGGCTCCTCAGCCACCTGCAAACTTGCATGGCACATAAAAATAAGTAAAAACTTCTGGCAGAACTTCACTTGTATCTCAGTTCTCCCTTTCTATGGGGCCATTAGCTGTTCCCTGGGGACCAGAATTGCCATTGGTGGGCCTGACCATGCTAGAGCCTATTCTTGAGAATTTGCTCCTGTTCTCCCCCCAGCCAATCAGCAAGCCTGAGTGTGGTCCTACAAATATATAACTCTCAATACTTGCTAAGAGAAGGGATTACATCACAATGCTGGGAGGGACCATATTAACTTGTGACTATGCAGTATAATTGTGAGGGCATTGAAAAGCAGACCTATCAAAAGGTGTTTATTACCATATAAGGTTGGGTTGTAGATTTTTTGAATCTGAAAGATTTCACCATTGAGTCTGAGCGTGACTTCTGATTTACCTGAAGTATTAGATCTGGGATACATGGCTTGAATGTACAGGGACATGTATTCTGACCTAGATGATACCTTCATCCATTATTCTATATTCTTCAGGCATGTGTGTTTTAATGCAAAAATATTATGTCAGTTCAATGTTACTGTAGAGGCTGTAAATACATGCAGTAAATCAGAAAATTCAAGATCCAAGGGGGTAGCCATGTTAGTCTACGTCAGTAAAACAAACAAACAAACAAGGAGACATTGGATTTTTCTCTCAGTACAATGGGTGATCTGTACGCTGTTTCCCAGGGTTTGAATCTTTACAACTGTTTTGATTTGCTGTGACAGTGTGACATGTTCCTATAACTTACACTTCTATGCATTTATTTCCTACCATTCTATAAGTTCCCCCAACTTCAAAGCATCTGACAAAGTGGGATTTTCTCCCACAAAAGCTCATGCAAAAAATAAATTTGTTAGTTTTTAAGTGCCACAGGACTCCATGTCAGAAAATTTAGATTCTCAAAATAACTGCAAATTGGCCTTCCTGTACATAGAATAGGGGTTCTTGTACTGTACAGGGCATTGGATGGTGTGATATATCAGTGTCTAAGACTGCATGTGCAGTATGGCTGAGTAATGGCTGCTTTGGGCACTGTATGTTAATTTCCTTATTCTTCTGTATTTAAAACTTCCATCAGTAGCCTTGCCTCATCATAGTTTGTTGAATTAACTATCACTGGTATTATTTAGGAAACTAAAACAAGGAGGGAAATGAATGGGAAGGCAAAAAAACAAAAAAAACAATTGTGCCAGTGCATTTCTTTGAGTACTTTAAAAATGTATTTCATTGTGCAATGTAGCAATCCTGTATGTGGAATGTTTCATTGTTATATATCAACCCCAAAATACACCTAGAAATACATACAATTGTTATGGAATAACTTGTTAATTTCAGAATTTAATTACTGGTCTGTAGATGGGAGATTTTAACTACTATGTGCAGTGTTGTGATTCCAGGGCCATGTTCCCTGCATCCACGAAAACCTCAGCTGGAGATGTGCCCTTTTATTTGGTGAACATAGAACCACATCTACTTACCGCTTCTAACTCTTTGCATTTTTTGAAAGTTTTGGTCTTTCACTTTCTCAATTTGGTCAGTTGTACAAATACCAACAGATTCTAGTTTCGCAAAGAAGGAGGAAGAATTGGATCATATATTTTCAGAAAATTGAGCAGTAAAATGCTTTCAAAGACTTTGGTTGTTGAACAGTTTCTGAGGAAAAAAATATGCAAAGGTCCTTTATGATGGCTTATGCTTTTTCTGGGTGATGAGAAGTGAGACATATGGACAAACACACTTGCTGATAAGATGACTGAGGCACTGGGAAATATATCCTTGCTGCTCACAGGTTACCTGACGAGACTATTTAGCATAATGGTCCTCAGTTCATTTCTTAGGAATTTTAAGCAGTCTGTAATATGAAACACACTAACCCTACTACTTATTTCTCACTATCAAACATGTGTGAGTAAAATGCTTTGTGTAGACACTTAAAAGGACATAAACAAAAAATGAGAGTGGAATTCTGCAGCATCTTATTGCAACCTTTATTTTATCAACATCTGTACCATAGTGTGACATGCAAGAAACATCAGCAAATGTTAGTTGTAAACCTTTCATTGAAGATGAACAGAATTGCTGATAGCAGAAATTATTTTCATACATACTTATTATAGGAGGGGATGACAGATTATAAAACAATACAGCTGAGCAGGGGCAGACCAGGTGATCTAATTTATTTACAACGGAGTTCCTAAAAATCTAGATGAAAACAGCAGAATGAAGAATTAACAGTTTCCTCTGCTGCGTCTAAATTGGCAATTTTTAAGAAAGAGTTATGATTGCACTGTCACCAGAGCAGCTCCACCAGTGCTAGCAAAGATAAGAATGATAACATAGATGAGCCATAGTATTAGAAATGCCAGTGGTCACCAGCTTCTTAATCTATATTAGAGCTCCCACCAGGGCTAAACACAGTGCAGTTGAATCCCCACACAGGAGTGTTTTGCTAAAATTCATGACTGTAAACTAAAGCTGGTTGGAAAAAAAGATACTTATTTGCAGGAAAAGATGAAAATGAAAAAAAAAAAAAAGAATTTTTCCACCAAAAGGTTTTGTTTTATAGCAGAAATTCAAATGCTGAAATTTTAAGGCCAAACCCGAATATTTCAGCCAAAATATTTTAATTGAGAAATGCTTCAATGATGTCTCATGCTCCAGTTTTCCTCTGTAGGCCAAGCTCCCTGATTTCCCTACTTTTCCTATTATACATCACAGAGCTTCACAGAAGATGTCTGGTGGGGACAGTGGTCCATAAAGAAAAATGAGGACAGAAGGCTATCAAACTACAGCTCCCATGAGACACTATGGCAGAACTCTCAAAAATATTTTGGCTTTTGGCCAAAATACGTTGGTTTTCAGGCTATTAAAAAATTTCAAATTCTCCATGGAGAGCAGACCCTTCATAGAAAAATGCCATGTAATTTAAACACTAATTTTCAATTGGAGAACAGTTGTGATGGAAAATGTTTGACTAGGTCTACTATAGACATGACTACTGCCCTCTTCACCAGCATGCCACGTCTGAACTAGGGCCCTCCAGAGCTAAAAGCACACACTGCTATGTCAAAACAAATATAAATAAGGAGTTCCGTGCACTTTTACAGACTAACGAATGTATGTATCACATAAGTTTTCATGGGAAAGGTCTCACTTCGTCAGATGCTTTTTGAAGCTTCCTTTTTTTTTCCCCCAAGGTTTCTCCAACAGCTTGCACAACTACTCCTATGACTTTTACTAAGCTTCTCTACCTAGGCACTGTAACAATGCAGTGTGCAGGAGGGGGGCCTAAGGCTGAAATACACATTTCAGCAGTGGGTTACAAAGACATAACCTTAGCTGATTTTGATTCTGATTTGTTATGATGATATAAAATCAGGAGAGCAATCCATTGAAGGCCATGGAGTTCCAGTGGTATAAAACTAGTGTAAGAGAGATCTTGCTCAGCAATGTCTAACGTGCAATTTGTTTGGTCTTTAATAGTTCACAGGGCTAAATACAAGTGGTAAAGAAACAGTCAAAATGGGTTCTGTTGACTCTCCAAATCATGCTGGGGAGACTCAGCCTATTAGGGTAAAAGAACCAAAACCAAGGAACTAAGCTCAAATCAAAACCTGAACAGTTTCACAAATATGAAAAATTTCATAAGCAAATACAATTAAAAAAATGGTTGTTGCAGCTTGTCATAGTTATACTGAGGCACCAAATTGTTAAGTAACCTCATTTAGCTACAGCAAAATTTAAGCTATGTGTAAAAACATTTTATAAACATAGCTGAGAGCCCTGTTTCTAAAGGGCTGGATATGGCAGAGGTGTCAAGTAGTTCTTCTATCCCTTTCTATTTGGTTGCTCAGTCCAGGTTATTGGCAGAAGCTCCTAAACAAACTGCTTTCTATTCCAGACAGAGTGTTTTTCAACTCCAACATCAATCGTTATCATATTGCTTACAAATAACTAATCTGGAGGAAATTCTTCCTGATCTTATTAGTTCATGTGTTACAGAGAGAGCAGTCTGTGTTCCTTCAAAGTGTGTGCAATGGAAAATCAGCTCACTCACCATGTCTTGCATAAGCAATAGAGCTGGCAGGGTAGAGATGATTTCCATGAGATAAACACAGTTTAGTCCTGTTAACAATACTAAACCCATCCTCACATGTAGAAACCACTAATGTCCGTACTAGTGGTGTTTAGTTTGCTAGTGAGTGTGGCCACTGCAATATCTCATGATACATCTCTTTCAACTGTTCTCTGTATTTCTGCGTATCTTATTTCCATTTTCAGGAAAAGCAAAGTTGGAAGCATGAGGGGTTTATTTGTATAGGATATAATTCTTGGTGACATCCTCAAGACTGATCATATCTGGCCACTCATGTGCAAGGATTCCTAACAGTGAGTTCTCACGGTGGTGCAGTCATCCCAGGAGGACAGGGTTTGCCCCCTTGACACTTGACCAGGATCTTGCCTCCAGCTCCCTCCACACTAGTCAACAGAGCTGGCTCCATATGGTTAGGAACTCAAGCTGTACCCTTTGGCTATGTCTACACTAGCGGTGTAAGTTGACTTAAGCAGGCTTAGATCAACTTAAGTAAAGGCAGGGCTATATTTAGAGTTTATTAAGTCAACTTCAGAACTTGCTTAAGGCGATTTAATAACTCCTGCCCTGTAACTTTACTTAAGCTTTTAAATCAACTGTGCAGGGCAGGAAGCCCTGGGCCCCGCTCCCCAGTCCTGATTGGGCTCCTGGAGCCTAATCTGCCTCCGGGGCCTGATCCAGTCACAGTCATGGCTGGCAAGCAGCTGAGAGTCATATCTGGTTCTGAGCTCCTTGCAGCAGGTGGCAGGGCTTGAGAGGTGGCTCCTGCCCCCACAAAGCAAGGGGCTGGGAGCCTGATCTGGCCCTGAGCCCTTTGCCACTGGTGGCAGGAGGCTCAGAGCCTGATCTGCCCCGAGCCACTTGGCTCTGAGCAGCCTGCCTGTGGTGGCTAGTCAATTTCACGCGCTCATAGCTATGAGCGCGTGAAATTGACTAGGCTCCGAGCCGCCTCCCCAGAGCAGCAAGCAGCTCGGAGCCAGATTGGGCTCCGGGTGGCCTGTTTGCAGTGGCAAGCAGCTTGGGGCCAGATCAGACTCCGAAGCTCCTGCCACCACTGGCAAGGGGCTCAGGGTCACAACAGGCTCCATGCTCCTTGCCGTGGGGGGTAGGAGCCAGCTCCTAGCCCCTGCAGGTTGCGGCAAAGGGCTGGTAGCCAGAGCAGGCTCCCATCTGGCAGCCAGTTCCTGCAGCCTGCGGAGAGGGGCTGGGAACCCCAGTCAGTCTCCCAGTCTCTCTGTGCAGGCTGCAGGAACTGGCTTCCTGCCCCCACTGCCTGAGGAGAGGGACTGGGAGCCAGATCAGACCCTTGGGGCCAGATCTGGGCCCCAGAGCAAAATTGGGGCCCCTTCTTGCACATCTGGGCCCCCTTTACCCACCCCAGCTAATGCCCTCCAAATGCCGGCCCCCAAAACGCCTGCCCCCATCAGACTCGTCCTTCCCCCATCCTCCTCCATCCCAATCCCCATTCCCTCAGCTCCGTGCCCCCATGTCTCCTCATCCAGGTCCCCAAACCCCCACCCCCAGCTCCTCTGTCTTCCCTTCATCCCCCTTCAGCCACCAACCCCCTCCCATCTCAACCCTTTCTTGCCACCCTACGCCCCCCCTCTGAGCCTGCTGAGAGGAGCCCAGGCCATGTGATGCACAGACTCTTGAGGGCTGGGGGGGAGCGGAGAATCAAGCTGGCACCTTACTCAGGCTGCGCTCTGAGGCTTCTACCTCCGAGCACAGCCTGCGCATGCACCGGGGTCAGTGACCAGGACTTCACAGCTGGGCAGGCACACTTCGCTGCCTGCCCTGCTGGAACTTGATGGCTGAGTGGCTCCATTTTATATTTTGAGGGCCCCCCCGGAATGCTGGGCCTCCTAAAAATAGTCTATTTTTAGGGGTATGTCCAGGGGTTAAAATAAGACAGAACGCCCTGGAGTGCTGTTCCAGGGGCCCCTATTTTTAGGGGGCCAGCATTCTGGAGCCCCTAAAAATAGAAAATGGAACTGGAATGCTGTGTTCTGGGGCCCACTATTTTAAATGGTGGGCCCTGGAATGCAGCCTTGTGGCTCCATTTTGTATTTTTAGGGGCCCCAAAATGCTGACCCCCTAAAAATAGTGGGCCCCCGAACAGTGTTCCAGGGCATTCCACCTTACTTTAACTGCTGTACCTACCCTGAAGTCAGCTTAGTCAACCTTGTGAAGTCGACTGAAAATGGCCCCTTAGTGTAGACATACCTGTAAGAGCACTGTTCTGACTCTCACAGTTCCCAAAGGCATTGTTTCTACTGTACCACACACACACACACACACACACCCTGGAGCTCCCACTGAATCCCTACATCTCATTTCCTTCCCATACTGCTGAGCTGTGCCTTGAAGGCAGGTTCCAGCCATTAAAGCTTTGAAAGGGTTTCAAAGTGACCTTCTTGCTGTGTGGGTGGGTTCTTATTTTGATTTTCTAGATTAAATGAATAACTGGGCTCTGGAATTTGAGGGGGTTATCTTTTTACTGCCCCAAAAATATAACTGAATACAAGATATTGACCAAACATAGTCTCATCTCAATTTCACTGTCACACTACTCTGCTATAATCACTGCTTTTCTTCTCTTGTTATTACTTTATTCCAAAAAAGATCAGATTTACGTAGCTTTCTTTTTTAATAGTAGCTTTGACCCAGCCTTGCCTCCCAGGCCAGAAGTGTGTTCTGACAAACCAGATTGTTGAAGTTAATTATTAAAAAGGATACTGTCAAGAGCTATTTTGCTGGTTTTAAGAATCCATATTCTCATAGCTGGCAATTATAACCTTTTGGAAAGCTGAGATGGTTTATTTTCCTTTATTGCTGGCAGGCTTGCTAATGGGGTAGGCTGGTAATGTTATATAGGGATGTATTCTAGGAATCTCTGCTGCATCCCATGGCCTTTGGAACTTCATTGGGACTGAGATCGACCCTGCCACTTGACCTAAAGTGTAATCTGTCAGCAATTAAATCAGCAATAGAACAGTCACACTGTTGCAGGGCCTCTGTTCAGTAGAGGGCAGTGGTACACATACACATCAGTCCTTTCATTTCTATTTTACATCCGTATCCATTCTCTAACTGAGCTGATATCTAGACTCTCCTGATAAGCTCAGGACCTGGTACTACACAAACAGACATGCTTAACTTTACTATTGAGAGTAGCCCTGTTGATTTCACTATGGTAGAAAATTAAGCATGTGCCTGAAAGCTTGTTTTTAAGTCTAACTTTTCACCTACCTTCCCTCCCCCCAAAAATCACTTCCCTTGAAACTTGAGAAGCTATATATCACATCTTAGGGTGCTGGGAACTCTGGAGAAACCCAGCAGGAGAAGGGATTTAAAGTTATGGTCTTATTAAAAAGTCTCTGCAGGGGGTTTGGGGGTGGGCCGTTGTATGTTTTAGCACTCACTGTGTCTCCATAACGTCTTGGCCTGCAGACTCAAGCTTTTTTTGTTGGCTTTCCTGAGAAGCGCCTTGTAATTTTTTTGTGGATTGTGTAACATGGGAAGTACAAAGATGTATAATATAAAGATCTCATGAAGGGGTGAGAACACATTCTCTGTTTTAAGGTTGGCACAGAAGGAACTCACTGGAGATTTAGTAGAGCAGTGACATAAGACGATAGACCCTAACAGGAAAAGAGCTCCCTTTGACAGCCCTGAGTTGCCAGGAAGCATCTAGGGCAGGGCCCAGAAGCAGGAGTACCTGAGCATTGATCATCTTGCTTACACTGATAGGACAACACTGATTATTTACCTGCGTAAGTTAAGGGCTGTTTGTTTTTCCCATGGCTAAAGCAAATGATAATTCATTTGCTGTTTGCTTCTCTTTCCGGGCCCAGCTGAAGAGCTGTCTGGTCCTGACTTCTTGTACATTGGCCCAGCATGATGAGGAGCCTGCCCATAAATGTGGGAACCTTTAAGTGGTAAGAAGCAAGATGTTATGTTCCCTTTGGTTTGCAATTTTATTCTGAAACCTGCCATTGTGGGTTGGACCACATGCCTACACCACCTTTTCACACAGAGCGATGTTTAAAACTAATTTTGAAAAAAAATTATGAATATAAACTGACTTGCTAGTTGGAGGCTGTGCTGTTGCTGTTGCCCTCTGCCAGATACCTGAGCAGGGAGCATGGGAGAGGGCAGGCACCTATGGGGATAAGCAGGCCTTTGGAAGGGCTATGGATGGGAGGCATGGACGACTGGAAAGCATATGAAATGGGAGGCATGTGGAAGAGTGGCATATCTCTGTCCTCAGTGGTCTCTGAATTTGGAGGGGCCCAGGGGGTGGGGGAAGAGGAGCAGGAATATGAATCACAAGAGACCAGTAGGCCACAAGGACAGATTGAGGGGAATCAGCGAATGTGGAAGTATAGAGGAGTGGCATGGAAGGGGATGTGAGAAACTGAGGGATTGTGAAATGTGCTATAGGTGACCAAGGGAGTGGAAGTGGAGGATGTAGAGTATCAGAGGACATGTGCTGAAGGGCATACAAGAAAGATAATTAGATTGTCAAGTTCTTTGGGACAGAGACTAGCTTTTTGTTCTACATTTGTACCGTTCTCAGCATAATGAGTTCCTGTTTCATGACTGGGGCTCCACAATACCTCCATTACCAATAATAATAATGGGAATGGGAGGCAAGGGAAAGATGAGTCCTTGATACACAGTAACACTTTGCAAATCCCTATTTTTTTTAATAAATATAAAACTTGAAGTGTTTAAAGAATTTCATGTGAATAATGGCCTTTCTTCCTTCTTCCCCATTCCCCTGCTACCTCCCATGTATAATTCCTTCTGTACAAGGAAAATTTGAAGTAGGGAGGCTCAAATGATAAGTTAGAGCAGGACTCCCTGCTTAGATGTCAGCCTAATTCAAACTTTTGCTCTTCTTGTAGGCAAAATCAAAGAAAACATTGGGTGGAAATAAGAGACCACAAAACCTTTGATTTGTTAAGAAAGGGTTAAGGTTAAAACTGTGTTTCAATGGAGTCCAGCTAGAACTCTTCCACAACTTTCTCTTTAAAAAGCCATTTATGTCGTGAAATGCCCAGGCAAGAAATCGTCTTGCCACTGCCGTACCCTCCTTCTCACACTATATTCCCACTTGATTCACATGACTCACCCAGCCTTAATTTTGCTCACTAGAGCTTACAGAAATATATAATGACAATCATAAAACCCTCACGTTACTAGATTATAAAATCTTATTTTCTGATTCCATATTACTAGATTATAAAATCCTATTTTAAGGAAGTCATTTCCTGTATTATAGTAGAGCAAGAGCTCTGCTACAATTAAGGTTAAGTATTGTAGTATTACCATACTGCAATATTACTCATTGCAAACAAACTGTGTCAGATTCTCTGCAAGTGTAAACTGATGGAACGATGCAACTATGCCAATATGCACCTGCAGAGATTTTGGTACATGAAGTTCACATTATTGCACAATATAATTAAAACTCGAAAGTAGCACACTCAGCTTTCACTTCTACCCCTCTTTCCCCACACTCACAATCCATAATATCAAACAAGTCATTCCAATTCTAGCCTTCTATGCCCCTACATATCATAACATAAGAACTTTGACATAACTCATTCCTTCTGAAATCTTTACTAAGTATCTCATCTGCATGATACAGAATCAGTTTGTTTCCATTACACGAACAAAATAGGAGCATAAATTTAAGTTTGGGTATAAAGTGCAAGCCACAGGTGGTAGTGGGCGTGATGAAGACAATATTGCCATTTTGAGTCTTTAACAGTTCATTTCCAAACTCTTTAAAGGGTGAGAGGAGGTTTTTTAAATTGGGAGCATTGTCTGGACTCAAGATTGCAAAGAGGTGCTCCCATTGTCCCTGCCTGACACTGCCCACAGAGCTGCCAGAGAGATTAATGGATTCAGCCAGATGTGGGAACATCACCATACAATGTCTGGTGTGATTCCACCAACTGTGGGTACTCTGGCTGGCGCAATGGTCCTCAGTAGACTGAGAGTTTGTTGATGAGGATGATCAGGACTAGGGTTACCAGATACAAAAGCATGGAAAGGAGGACAGGGAAGTAAGAAAAGGAGGACATTGGAGGACACATGGAGAAAATGTAGTATTAATGTAATATTCTTCTGTTTTTAGGGGGCCCTGGAACGCTTCCTCCTAAAAATAGGGTGTTCTGGGATGTTACAGCTTACTTTAACCCTGTAACTAAAAAGTGAGACAAAATCATGTATTTTTACAGTGCCTGCCGGATGGAGGACGTGAAGGTAAAAAGGAGGACATGTCCTCCTTTTGCTTGACATCTGGTAGCCCTAATCAGGACTCCACTGAAATACACTCTGAACTTGAATTCATCTTAAAGTTTATTTGGGAATATTAATATAGAAAATGTTACCGATTGTAATGTTGCTCTCTTTGAGTCCTGTGCAATTTTCCAATATATAAAAGCCATTGGTTTTAGTCTGGCAGACTCAGTACACATCAGATCTTGTGTGGTATCACATTTTTGTGCTGAAGAAGTCACTGAAATGCATGTTACTAATTTTTTGTATCAAAGCACATTATGTGAAACTAGCCTGAGAGAGCCTGACCCATACAGTTACAAAAATACAGCAGTTATGTATGAACACATGCATCATTAACTCTGACTTTTCACAATTTACATGTCTAACCATGCAACCTGAATGTTCTCTTTATGGGTTTTGTATACGTAATTATTCTGTGTATGTGACATTGATTTAGCAGGTTTACCTGTGCTGTAGGTGCATACATGTTTGTTACATAATCAGGGGTCTCAAACTCAAATCACTATGAGGGCTGCATGAGGTCTAGTACATTAGCCCAAGAGCTGCAACACTGAAACCTTTTCATATAATGGTATTGCAAATACTGATAGCAATAGTACTGTTGTGGGCTACAAGAAATAACTTTAGTGGCTGTATGCGGCCCTTGGGCTGCAAGTTTGAGACCCCTGCATAATTTCTTGACCCTGTCTGCTCCATTCTGGCTGCCTAATGAAATTCACAAGAATCCTGAGCTCTGTGCACTTCAGAAAGCAGCAATCTTCTGAGTCTGCCCTGTTTAGAAGAATAGTAATAGGGATGGGACAGCTCTATCACACACACCTAGCTCTTGCCCTTGGTGCTGCTAGTCATTGTGTTCTGGACCCATTTCAACAATGCTATAAACCTAGTTTTGTGAATCTTTCATAAACTGGCCATTAAAAAATAAACTAAACTAAACCAAGAACACAATGTACTTCTCTAGCACTTTACACCAAGGAGTTCGAAGAGCCTTACAAAGTCTAATTTTCACGAGATCATAGGATTAGAAGGGACCTCATGAGCTCATCTAGTCCAGCTACCTGGGAAAAAGCAGGACCACTCAGCCAGTGAAATATTAAGTCCATTTTATAAAGAGATAAAAATGGGCATTGTCTACACTACCAGAATATTTCAAATAATTTTTCCGGCTGCTAACAGAGATTCACTCTACCAATGTTATCCTCACAGGGACCCCTCGTGGATTTCCCAGTGTCAGTTGCCATTGTTTTAAGCACCATGTTCTCTAATGCTGCTCACAGCAAGCCAGGATGCTTCAAACCATGGTGGCAGGCATAACCATTGGGCTATGTTTATGCTACAGTGTAGCACCGTTGCATAAATACTCACTACAGTGATGCAAGGGTTTTTTTCTGTCACTGTGATTAATCCACCCCCTCAGAGGTGGTAGGTGGGTGATGGAAGAATGTCTTTCTTGACTTAGTGCTGTCTACTTTGGCACTTAGGTTGGCTTAACCACATCTTTTAGGGATAAGTGATGTAGCTACATCCCCCTAAGTTTTAGGTGTAGACCAGACATAATGTAGTGAATACTGGTGCCAATGTTAGCAACTTGTAGGGCCAGCCCAAGGTTTTTTGCACCCTAGGCACTTGTGATTTTTGACCTCCCCCCCCCAACACATCTCCCCCCAAGCTTGGCCAAGTCACAGCCAGGGCTGGCTTCCTGCCCATGGCCTGATGCCAGTGGCAGTGGCACTGCTTCCCTGGCCAGTGCCAGCTTCCTGACCATGGACCGATGCTGCTGCTAGTGGTGCCACTCCCATCGCTGGTTCCAGCTCCCTGCCCGCAGCCTGATACCAGCAGAGCAGGGTGAGAAGCTTGCTGGCCCCAGCCCCAGCCCCAGCCCATGCCTCGGCTGCCCCCTCCTGATTGGTGCCCTAGGCAGCCGTCTAGGTCGGCTCTGTGGCAGTGTTTCCCAACCAGTCTGCTGTGGCAGACAGGTGTGCTGTCAGGCTTGAGCAGATGTGCCATGGAATTTTTTGAAAAACTAACTGAAGAGGTCTGGAGTGGCTCATGAATATTCATGAGTTTATTTGGAAACTGTATAGTAGTATGCCTCAAAATAATTAGTGTAGTGGTTAGCACCTCTGCTTAACATGCAGAAGGTCCAGGGTTCAAGCCCCAGGGGGTTAAGCTCAATGATGTCATGAGGTCCCTTCTAACCCTATGATTCTGTTCTATTCTATAATTAAAGATATCAAGGTGTGCCATAGCAGAGGAGAGGTTGGGAACCACAGCTCTATAGAGAGACTAGCCCTGGCAACTTGGAAGGCTCTGAAAAATGTACTTAAGCCAGGTCCACACTATAAAGAAGGAAATCAACCTGGTTAAGTGTCTCTGGAATGTGATAAATCTGTACCCCTGCATGATGTACTTAAGGCAATGTAACCCAGGGGGTAGAGGACACATACGTGGATAGAAGAATTCCATGACCTAGCTCTCGGGGAGGTGGGATTAACTTTATTAGAGCAATAGGAGAACCTCTCCCATTGCTGCAGTGAGCAGTTACACCAGTGGTTCTTAACCTTTTGTAGAGAACACCACACATGGCAGCATACTGCTGCTCTATGGGACACACTAACCCAAGGATCAGGAACGCAGGCTCAGTGAGCGCCCCCTTCTGGCTCCCTGGCAATCTCCTCCAGGGAGCCAGCTGTCCTCCGGGGACTCCCAGCTGGCCCCAGCATCGGGGCCAAATCAGGGTTGCTGGGGTCACCCCCTCCCTCCCACCACAACTGCAGGAGCCAAAAGCAGCCCAGCGGCAGTGCCACAGCTCGGGGGGGGGGGTACAGGCAGCACATGGTCCCTCCGCTGGCAGGGTGGAGCAGTGCTGCCTCACCTACCCCCAGCCGGCTATCCCTCCCAAGAGCAGCTGGGGGAGAGCTGCAGCTTGCGGAGGTGGGGCCCTGGAGTGGCCCTCTGTGGAGTTCAGGCCGCTTCGACCTGGCCACTCCAGGGCTGAACAGAGGCCGCCTTGCCCCCAGACCCTGGATGAGGCCTGTTCAGCCCTGGAGTGGCCGGGTTGCAGCAGCCTGAACTCTGCAGAGGGGCCATTCCAGGGCCTCGTCTCTGCAAGCTGCTGCTCTCCATCCGCTGCAGTTGGGAGGGCAGCCAGCTGGGGATAGGCAGGGCAGCGCTGCTCCACCCCATCTGCAGAGGGAGGGATGAAGGGAGCATGCACCGCCTGCACACCCCCCTGCAGCGTTAGGGGCCGTGGCACAGCTGCTGGGCTGGCTTGGGCTCATGCAGTTGTGGTGGGAGGGTGGGGGGAAATGGCTCTTCTTCTCTTTTGGGTTGCTGACCCCTGCATTAACCCCACTCCCTCCAGGCTAAATCCAGCCATCTCCTTGGCTCTCCGTCTCTGTGACGCACTTATTGCCATGTGCTGACACAGTAACGTGTCCGAACACAGTGGTTGAGAACCACTTGGTTATATGGCTGTGGCATGGTGGCACAGCTGCAGCATAGCAAGTTCACCGTAGACAACATAACCTGAGTGTAGATAGGGCTGAGATATTAAGTAACATCCCCGAGTCACATAGTGAGTCAGAGCCAGAGCCCATGAACAGCTCCTACCCACCAGCCCCCAGCTCTAAGTACTTGAAAAGCCTTCCCTTTAGTTACAAAGGGCACTGGCTGAGAGGGAAAATTCCTTGTGTGAGTGCAGTGGAGGGAGTAAGGAAGTCCTTTGGCAAACAATATGTACACCACACCCCTTTAACATGAAATACATGGCCCAGAAGGGAAGGTTCTAATGTGTGTTATACTTGGAAGTGAAATGGTCTCTTGGTTAATTCAATTACACAGATCCTGGGCAGGTGCTGCTTTCCAGCTCTGTGCTGACCTCTCCAGCACGCCTTCAAAAATCTCTGTGCTGCGATTGGCTGGGGCTGTTCAGAACCAACCCCAGCCAGTTTTGCTCTAGACCAGCGGTTCCCAGCGAGTGTGCCACAGCACACAGATGTGTGGTCAGGCCTGAGCAGGTGTTGCAAAGAATTTTTTGAAAAACTATTAGGAGTTGTGGGTTGGCTCACGAATATTCATGAGTCCATTTGGAGACTATCTGGTGGTGTGCCTCGAAATAATTTAAGGTAGAAAGGTGTGCCACAGCAGAGGAAAAGGTGGGAACCACTGCTCGAACTTCTTCGAGAGAAGAGACCATTTTCAAGGTGCTGCTGGCCACCTCTTCCAGTATGGGCCATCTGGGGAAAATCCCACACATTCACTTCCCTCAGGTGATTTAAGGGGCAGGGGAGGAGAAAATTGTAGGATTACAGTTACCCAGTGCCATTTCCTCTTAGTGGGGGTGAGGCCCTGGGTCAAAAAAGGTAAAAGAGCAGCTTACACCATAATGTTAATCTGAGGGTGCCTTTGTTCGAGGAAATGCTGGCTAAATCATTCTCAATGGCCTTTGGTCTCCCACTTCTGTAGCTCAAAATAAAGTTATGATCCTATAAAGTGAAGACACCCTCACCTTAACATCTAATTAGAGCCAGTACATGGAGTACTTGCTGAATTGTTATTTTAAATAATCAATCCATTGATTTACAGAGCAAGGGGTTTTCCTTCTTTCCCTTCCTGGCCCAGTCACCCTTTACATCCTCCGACTTTTCTTATCTTGGGCACCTTGCCGTGCTGCTACTCACCCTGCTTTTGAACTCTGAGTGTGACTCAGGACTTTCCCTAACATCCCCCCTGAATTTCCCAACACCCCCCATACACCCCCCTGAATTTCCCAACACCCCCTTACACCCTTCCTACACCCCCTGAATTTCCCAAGACCCCCTTACACCTTTCCTACACCCCCTGAATTTCCCAACCCCCCCTTACACCCTTCCTACACCCCCTGAATTTCCCAAACCTCCGTTACACCTTTCCTACACCCCCTGAATTTCCCAACTCCCCCTTACACCCTTCCTACACCCCCTGAATTTCCCAAACCTTCCTACAGCCCCTTACACCCTCCTTACAGCCCCCTGAATTTCCCAAACCTCCCTTACACCCTTCCTACACCCCCTGAATTTCCCAACTCCCCCTTACACCTGTCCTACACCCCTGAATTTCCCAACACCCCCTTACACCCTCCTTACAGCCCCCTGAATTTCCCAACTCCCCCTTACACCCTTCCTACATCCCCTGAATTTCCCAAACCTCCCTTACACCTGCCCTACACCCCCTGAATTTCCCAAACCTCCCTTACACCCTTCCTACAGCCCCTTACACCCTCCTTACAGGCCCCTGAATTTCCCAACACCCCCCT
>ML682059.1:9139687-9216413 GCA_007922195.1 Podocnemis expansa | reverse complement strand
CACCCTCCTTACAGGCCCCTGAATTTCCCAACACCCCCCTTACACCCCCCTGAATTTCCCAACACCCCCCTTACACCCTCCCTGCACCCCTGAATTCCCCAAACCTCCCTTACACCCTCCGTGCACCCCCTGCATTTCCCAGCGCCCCCCAGGCTGTCAGCTGCTACCAGCGTTATAGAAGGGTAGCGAGCCCCCTACTCTCAAGCCCCTCCAGGGGCGGACTCGGCAGTTCCCCCCCATGCCGGCCGGGCGCGGGGCAGGGGCAGGGGCTGGGGCAGGGCTGCGCGGTGCTCGGCGCTGTCCACCCGCGCGGAGTCGGGCCGGGCCGGCGGCGGGCCATCGCCGGGCGCGCTGCGGCGGCGGCGGCGGCGGCGGTGGCTCCGCCTCCGGCGGCTCGGCCGGCCCCATAAAGGCAGCGGGCGGCGGCGAGCGGCCAGCGCCGAGCACTCCCAGCCCATGAGCGCCGAGAGCAGCCGGGCGGCCGGGGCTGTCCTCGCAGCCCCGGGGCAGGGGAAGAGCTCGGGGGCGGCCAGCGGCCCCCAGCCTTTCCAGATCGTCTCCTTCAAATGGGACCACGTGCAGGAGCCGTACATCATCGCGCTCTGGATCCTGGTGGCCAGCCTGGCCAAAATCGGTGAGTCCCGTCCCGTCCCTCCGCTCGCTCGGGCCTGAGTCCCGGGGACTTGCCGCCCGCTGGGGGCTGACTGCACCGGCCTCCTGCTCCCAGGGCTCGGGACGACTCTGCCCAGCGGAGCCTAGGGGGGATGAGGGGCTCAAATGTGCAGCCCTGTAAAGTGCCAGCGCTTGCTGGTGATGCAAAGCCTGCACCTTTGTAACTGGCAGCACCGGCATGCAGGGAAACTGAGAATAAACCTCGCCAGCTCCGGAGCACAGCTAGCCTCTGCTCAGCATTGGAGACTGATAAAAGCACCCGTTTAACCTGTGCCGAAGATGGTCCAGTGGTATTTTGTCACTCACCAAAAGCTCTTCTTTTCTGGTACAGTCTCCCTGGGGCTGTTACCGTTAAAGTCTAAGCAATTTTAGGTGAATTCACCTGGTTGCTAGCAGATGACAGCTTAGCCAAACCGGCTGGTAATAATTTGATGCTATTATCTTTGAAGTCCACCCTACCGCAGCCGAGCTCTCCAATTTGACTGTAATTTTAAACAAACGAAGATTAACTTCCACAGAGAAACTGAAGGCAGTTTGGTCGGTTGAAGGTCCATCGCATTTTACAGCCGAACTTCCTTATTTGTGGTGTTAATAATAATAATAATAATAATACTGATAAAAAAGTAAATACCTTAGATGATTAACAGTAGGCAGATTGACAAATCTAATTCCCTGTTCTTTCCAATGTAGTTTGCAGGTCACTATGACTGGAAATTCAGTAACTAGCTGCTTTCATTTTGTGGTGGGGCACATTCTCACCGCTTTGGAATCCAAACCAAACTGTTCCCATTGGTATTTTAAAGAAGAATGAAAGATCTGAATGCCAGTTTCAAAATAACTCTCTTTTAAACAAGATCTAAGTGTGTGTGTGTGGGGGGGGTATCTACCTGACAGTATCTGTATAAACTGAAGATCTCTGAGGGAAACATCAAGAAAATGTACCTGTCAAGTGCAATCCCCTGATGAATAGCAAGATACTTAAATTATCTATAAAATGTAGAGTTCTGATTTGACTGGCTTTTATTGAAAAGCTGTATAAATTTGAAGAGATGTAAAAACTGCACAGCGACTGTTATTCAGTGCTCCCTGGATGCTCTTTGAGTTTGAAAAAGCCAGATCAGTAACTGGAGAAAGAGCTATTGGCAAAAGAGTACTAAAGTCAGAAATGACAGAAATACACTGGTTGCCAGTTTGAGCCCCCTTTTGGGGTACTCTCCTAATAAAATATTTTAGGATTTGTGGGTTTTGTTGTTATGAACTGGCTTCTGTGTGGATGCGTACCAGGCTTTCGGCCAAATGGAATCAGCGCAGTAAAGGTCTCTGTCATAAGCTCTGTACAGCTAAGAGCTAGTGGGGATTCTCCCTTAGTTAATGAATAAGGCACTTTTGAGACATCTATTTTAGATGCCACCATGATGTCTTGCGTGGCCGGCATTGTGCAGCATGAAGGTATCCATTAAGTCTTTGGTGTGCTTGGATTTGTTCCAATGTCATTTTAAGGCAGAGCCAGAGGCAAAGCATTCAGCAGCTGCATCAGGCTCAGTTTTTGAATGGTGGGAACCCTCTTCGCTGCTGCACAGACTCAGGCCCATTGCTTGTGGACCCTGGACAGTGAGCCCAGAGACCCCTTCTCCGCTCTGTCCCTCCCGTCTCACTGGAGGTGGTCTCTGAAGCAATCACTGCCTGTGAAGCACCACTTGTGCTGGCTCAGCAGCTCCCACCAGCCACCAATCGGCTGAGTTTCCACAGCTGATTGGTGTAGGCAGGGTGAGGGTGTCAGATCTGGCTCACAGAGGGGTGGAATGGAAAGAAGCAGAGGTGTATTTTTTTTCCAGAGAAACAAGGTGTGCAAGGTAATATCTTGTTGACCCTGTTATCTGCCGGTGAGAGAGACAAGCTTTGGGGCCAGACAGCTCTTTTTCAGGTCTGGGAAAGGCGGTGAGAGTGGCACAGCATGGTAGAACTAATTGTTTCGCAGAATTAGTTAGCACATATTTCTAAGGGACCATTGGAGGTGAAGTTTGGTTCAGTCAGATTAGCTGCAGTCTTGACTAAAACAGGGAATGCTGGAAGGAAAATGTGAGATAGAAACAGGAATGCCTACAGGTAGGCATGAAAGGAAAGAGGAAGCAAATGAAATGCAAGAAACAGACTTTGTCTTGGTCTGCTCTTTCCTTTGTAGGTAATGCAAAAATAATAAATTAACTGCAGCCTCCTGGCTGAGGATGCCTCAGAATGGTGGATTCGCAAGTAGACATGGAACTGGCTCTTGTTCCTCTCTCCTCATGCCCCTAGTGCAATGGCCACATCAGGGGATGGGAGAGGCATTTTAAGGGTGTGGAGAAGCAGCAGCTGGAGTAAAATGTGCTCCACAATCCTTAGATGGTGGAGGCTGCTCTAACAGGTTTTTGGCTGTGGCTGGGAAGAGAAAACAGGGGGCCTAATAGCTGCATCTGCTGTACCCTTCAGAAAGGACAGCAGACAGTCTGTCCCATCAAATACTTTTTGAAACTGTAAACATTTTTTAAACTATAAATCTGATGCCAAAACAGCACTCAAAATATGCACTAATAAATTTCATTTATTTAAGGTGGTGCAAATGGCTCCGTGGTTATTCTCTGTCAAGCTCTGCAAGCAGAGTGAGAATTAAATCCTGTTGTAGCTATGTATAAATAAAATGACATGATTTTGTATAAAGAGGAGTCTTGGTATTTATTGAATGTAATGTGGATGAATAAGCAAAGTCTCCCTTTTCTTGGGAAAGTAACCATCAGTTTTACTTTCCCCATTGCAGTGATGCTGGTTTCCACATACGTTTTGTGCTGCTGATGAGGAAGTGTGTGAGTGCACTTCAAACCTGACCATCATGATTCACATTTTATTGCAGGACTTAATGTGCCACCGACAAGTTACTCTTGTGCTTTTAGTATTACCAAGTAAGCTTACATACGATTGCATGCAGTTATTCTATCTGAAATGGGTTACTCTTCAAAAATGCAGAAAATTGTATGGGGTATTTCAGTTTTCTGGTGGAGGACCCACTTCCCCCCTTTCTTTTCCCTCTGCATGAAAGATACCTCCTGCTCAAGCTGGTATATTGCAGGTATGGGGGCTGGAGCAGCAGTTGTCTGGTCTCCCTCAGTGCTTCCCATACTGCACATAGTTTTTCTTGGACTGGTAATGCCTGGGAACAGTCAGTGGGAACTACGTGGTGCAGTTGAGTGTGCTCTCTCATATCTCAGACTAAGGAGATTTGATTCTATTCCTTTAAAAGGTTTCCGTTACCTGTTCTAAAATAATCGTGTTATGCTTTGTCCTATGGGGTTTACTTCTTCTCATGAAAGGCGTCCTTATCAGTGACCTTAGGCAGTGATGCTAGTAAGCACTTTGCATATGTAAATTTAAACATATGAGTAAGGCCACATCTACATTAAAAAAGATTTACTTGTATAGCTGTATTGGCAAAGCCTCCTAGTGGAGATGGAGCTCATATCAGTGAAAAGACATTTTTGCCTGCATGACAACATCTATGCTGGTATTTCTGCTGGCATAGTTATGCTGCATAGCGGTATGATTTTTTTTTTTCACACCATTAACCAACATAGCTACACCAGAAAAATCTTTAAGTCTAAACCAGGCTCAAAGTGAAGGGCAGGAAGGGACACCCACTGCCTCCAGCTCACACAAAATTCCTTCTGGTTTTTTTTTTTTTTAAATGTAACTTTTGGGTCAGCTGTTCCCAAACTATAGCTTGTGACCACAAATGGGATCAGGCCATCAGCAGAAGGGGTCACAGCTAATGTTCACTCTAATTTTTCATAGGCTATGTGAGCAAAAAATTATTTGTGTGCTAATATTAGCACTGTTGATTTTTTTGTGTGTGTGTGTGCTTTATTTTGTTGTGTGTGGCAGTTTCACTACCTGTGTGCGCGCACACACTCGCACAGCGTAGAGGGAACAGTGGTCACAGCAATCCCTAGTATGTGGAGGATACAGTGGCGTACCTACAGGTGGGCCTGGATGCACCATGGCCAACCCACTTTAAAGGCAGGTCCACCTTATCAGATTTTAAGTAATTCATCTCATGTTTTTATCAGCCCCTCTTTCACTCGTGACACAAAACTTGCATCTCCCCATGTCAACCACAGGCCCTGCCAAAAAATCAGTTCATGCTATGCCTCTGGGAGGATACCATACTGTCTGGGGTCCTGGAAGGAAATGCTTTATTAAAATGAGATTGTGATGACAAAAAGTTTGGGAGCCACTGGTCTAGGCCTCTTTTACATTATAAATAAATAAAATAAGCACAAACTCTTCCTCACCCACTTAGTTCACCTTTATAGGCCAGGGAAAGATGTGCAATGGGAAAGAAGAATATTATGAAAGAAGACGGTGACAAAGAAGTCAGAAGTAGGATAGAAACAAAAAACTCATCCAAGTGATTGGATAGAGGAAAGAGACAATAAGAAATCAGGATTAATATAGAAACAAATTGCTTTGTTTCAATACAGATTATATCACAGACAAATTAATTTTCTGCTTCCACTTGAACAATGACTATGTCATTGCTGCCAAAGAAAGTTATGTGTTTACTACAGGGTAACTGATGTGCATTAGGTAGCTTTCCATAAAATCCTAGTGACAATAAGGTTCGGTAGTTTTTACCGTGCTAGGTGAGGCTAACGCTATTCTTCTGCCCATGATTTACCTCAAGGTAAGAACTATAGTGCCTCATCTTCATTAAAATTGGACAGTGGAATAACTAAAACACATTAGTTATCTGCAGTAAAAATCCCATGGTAAAAATTCCCCCTACTTTTTTTGCAGTGACGACATAGTCAGTGACATTACAATTGATTGCATGGCTTACCTTAGCCACAAACAGCACAAGTTACCGCCTTCACCCCTGCTGTCTTGCAAATGTTGCAATTTGCAGGCCTACTCAGGCCAAGTCGACACAAGAAGAAGTTTGCCAGAAGAGGAAGCCTTCCTAACACAGATAGTGCTTTTGTCCTGAGCAAAATGAGCTAAATCCAAGTGACTGTACTCTTATGCTAATATAACCATGTCTACATCAGGGCTTTTGCTGGTATAGAAATGTTGTCAAAAAATTCATGTACATAACAGACATTGCTATACCGGCAAAAATTTCTAAACTAGGCCTGGCCTCAGTTCTCCTCACTGGCAAGAGTAGCAGAGGGAGAGAAAACTCACCACCACATTTCCTTCCTCAGCAACTTAGGGCTGTGGCATAGGCTAGTGTACTGGACAGTTTGGAGCAGGCGTCTCAAACTTACAGCCCCTCAAGCTATTTCCTGAGGCCTGCAACAACACTTAGAATTTCTCAAATAATCGATAATGCAAAATTTAAAGTGTGGTTACTTACTGACTCTTTGTCTTCCTGATAATACCTCCACCTTGAATGGAAGTAATTCTTTCTTACTTACTCTTGGCATATATATGTTACTCATCATTTTTTCATTTTGACTATACTTTGTATCATTGTATAAAATTGTTTCAGTGGTGCGACCCTAAGGCCAATGTGTTAGTCCTCATGCAGTCCTTCCGGTGATTTGAGTTTCAGACCCCTTGTTTGGTGCATAACTGAAACTCAGAAATAATAATACTTTGCTTCCAACATTTTTGAATCATTGGCATTTAAAAGTGTTTGGGAGCTCACTGCCATGACCAAACTGCTGCCTGAGCCAAGGACACTCAGCAACTGTCTGCAGAGGAGGAGGAGGAAGGAAGAAAGGTGTCTTTGTGAGGGGAACATGGGTTCTTCATTCATTATTTCGTCTGACTAGGATAACACTAATGTTTTGGGATGTCTTCTGAGACGCTACCAAGAGTTGCAGACAACATCCTAGGAGGAAGGATTATACTAGGAATCAGAAATCTCTGGGTAAGCTTCATTTTTATCCTGATAGACCATTACATCATCTACAGGTTGTTTTGATTTTGCATTAGAAACTGAATTCATCCCTGCACATGCAAAAGTGGGGATGCAATACACATGCACAGAGGTATCTACATTCAAGATGTGGATTCACCTCTGGGCCTCCCACTACCTTCCCATGGAGATAAATCCATAGGTGCCCACTGGAGAAAAATGTCTGGATCATGTGGTGTCAAATCAGAGCACCTTTCAGGTGCCCTGGCCCCCTACCCTTCCCAGTTGACTGTGTCCAATTTTTTGGATGTATCAGCCAGCCAAGTCTCCAGAAGAGCATGAGCTGTGTGTGCAACTCGAACTTGGCCCTCATCTATGTTGCAGGGGCCTTCAGCAGCAGAAGAAGGTAGATGTTCAGGTTACATAAAATACCTTGCATAGTTCCATTCGACTGCCTAACGCCTACTTACGACAGCGTCTTCAGTGTACTTCAACAAGAAGTGGTCTCCCATCAACTCAGATCTATGCTACTTGGGGGGTGGTCTTCAGGGATCAACTTCCCAATCAATCTAACAGTGGTAATTTTGCCACCATCCCTGAAAACAAGCACTTGGTTTCAGAGAAATTTCTACTAGGGCTCTGCAGTCTGTATTCAACCAGTTTCTGCCATTGGAACCTTTATTTGAACTTAAACTCCTGCTTTAATTATTATGCACACAAAAAAAATTGCGGAGTTAGCTTTAGGGTCTAAGGTTATGCTAAATGGGGGGGGGCTTATTAAGGAAGCCTTTATCTAGTTTGATTTCCCTAGCTTTTTAACATCCCTACTTAATGCCTCTGTTCTATAAACATTGTCTCCACATACAGAGCAGTTGTAGTGCATCTGGTGAAGATGCTGTATGCCAACGGCATAGTCCTCTCTTGTTGACACAATAAAACCACTTCTGCAAAAGATGGTAGCTGTGTCAGCACGAGAGCTCTGTGCACACCAGCAGTTATGTCGGTTTAACTTACCTCGTTCAGGGGAGTGGTTTATTCAAACCCCATAGCGACATAACTTATGTGACATAAGCTGTAGTGTATACCTGGCTGGCCCTTAGCTCCTGTCAACACGGAGGAGTTTAGAGAAGTCTTCTGCTTGGCTACAGCTTCTTCCTCTGCTAGAAAAAGTGGTAGCACTAGAGTGGACCACCCACTAACGTTTTTACTACCGTGTTGTCTAGACTGACCATGAATGGTGGGAAAAATGCAAAGGAACATATTAGAGAGAATGGTAAAAACTTTTAGCACATGTGTTCCAGTGGAGAATTTTAAATATGTCAAGAGACACGTTAGGGAAAAGCTGTAGAACGCAAGGCTATGTCTCCATTAGCCACAGGAAGTTTGAACTTGTTAGTTTGAACTAAAGTTCGAGGTTTGTTCGAACTGCCCTCACACTTCTAAGTTCAAACTAACCATGCGTTCTAGTTCGTAAAAAGTTCAAAATCAGCATTAGTCCGTGGGCACATTATGCCTAGTTCGTACTAAAGTTTGAACTAAGCACTTAAGTCTGGACTAAACACCAGTACTAACAAGTTTGAACTAAGCATTCAGTAGTTTGAACTAAGAAATTTCTTAGTTCTAACTAGGGAAAGCCTAGTGTGGCCATGGGCTAAATTAGTCTGGACTAAGCCTCCCTAGTCCAGAGTAATTTGCCAGTGTAGACATAGTCCAAGTGCTTTAACTCCTGTTTAAACCCACAGGGTATGTCCACACATCTCTTTTATTTCGAAATAACACTGGTTATTTTGAAATAAAAGAGATTAGGTCCACACGACGTATTCTTATTTCAAATTGACAGGCTCCGTCATTTCGAAATAAGAGCCAACATTTCGAAATAGCTTAAACCTTTTTTAAATCGAAACAGCTGTTATCATGTAATTTTGAAATAACCATTATTTTGAAATAACACTTTTGCCCTTCTCCTTCCCAGGGTACCTTCATTTTAGACTATATTGGGTGGGGGCATGGCCCAGGGAGGGGGCCATGTTGCCACCCTGCCATGGTGCCCCTCTCCTAAAGCGAAATAGCAAGTCCTGTGTTTGGACATGATATTTCGCTTTGAGCTTTTCCCTTAATTCAAATTAACATTTTCTTAATTCGAATCAACTTATTGAAATAACAATGTATGTGTGGACATAGCCACAGGCGATATCTTCATCACAGGAGTCATCTCCCTCACAGGAGTTATCCATGTCAACAGTCAAAACCAAAAAACTTTTTCACTCAAAGTTTCTCTTCTTGGCCTTGTGGCAAATAGGCAATTAGTTTTAGAGACAGTAGTGAATTGGATATAGGTGATTTAGTAAACTGTTAAAAAAAAACAAACAAACACCTAAATACAAGAAAATAACTGTGATGGCCATTATCTTCCTTCTCAGTGTAGTGTCATCAACAGGAAGAAATGTTGAAAAAAGGGAGGACACATTAGTGGAACCATTTTATTGTTTGAGGTGTGTAAGTTAAGGAGGGGGAGAAATTCTAGTAAAGAGCATAGTGCCAGAATAAGGGGGAAAGGTGTGGAACCAGCTGTTTGTCACAACTATCTCAGCCCAGAGATTGATAAGTGTTTGTAAAGCACTATCTGTGAAAGTGCTAAGAAGTAATATGGTTTGCATTGTGGCAGGTAGGGTTTGACTTTGCTCCTATTGAGCAGAATTACTCCATCTCCCAAAACTGAAATCTGGAAAGAAAATTTGGTCCTTTTTAGTCTATGATCAACTGTCCTCTTCCCCCAAAGTGATGAGTCTTTGTAGCTCCCACTGACCTTAACAGGAACTGGGGTTGCTCAGCCTTTCTGTAAAAAAAGGCCATAAGTGAGGTTTTGCTCAGAGAGGTTCCTCCATACCATGTCTCTAACAACAGCCACCAGATTATCCAGAAATATTTAAACTTGGGATCTTTTTCATCAGTTTGGGAAGTCACTGCAAGTTTCACACAGCTTGTTGGACTGTGTTATCATTGTACACTGGAATAATTATTTGGCTTGCTATTTAGACTACTTGGTTTGGCCTAAATGTAATAGACCTTTTGGCTTTTAAACAATTCTGTATTTATCACATATTCTGTGTTTGAATCAATTTTTTTGAACCCTAGAGTAATAGGTCAGAGTTTCCAGTTCAAAGCACCGAGTACACAATGCCCGTGTTAAATTTACATACTGTCAGTGATCACATGTTGTTTCCATCTGACTAATTTAAAACATTCAGGAGGATGTACTAAGACAATTCTCCATCCTTTTTCCCCTCTTCCTCCTCCCTCTGTGTACACCAGTCTTGCAAATTGCAAGTCTTAATTATTTACAGTAAGAAGCAGGGTATCAAGCCAGTGTAGCTCTATGAGATTCAGATTACATCCAATAGATAACACAGCAGGTGCACAATAGAAACTTGTGTGAATTACATAAGGAAACAATAGCACTTAAAGGACGGATGCTGCGCTGAATACAATTCAAGCATGCATACCTAAGACAATCTCTGTCACAAGTTACTTTCCCATTCCTGTATATAAAGTGATGTGTGTCCTTTTTGGAACAATGGAATCCCCCTTTTTTAATACTGTAGTTTTGGGTTTACTGGAACCATATATTTACTGTCCTGGGAGCTGCAGCTGCTTATTCCTAGTGATCTGCAAACCCATAAATTGATCAGTGATCTCTGGCACAGAGGCTGAGCTTACCACAGCTCTGCAGTTACTTTTCTTCAGGTGTCACTGTGGTAGTCATGTTTTTGAGAGGGTGAAGTTATGGGAATCTGTGGGTTTTAATTGTGTGGGTTCATCTAGCCACTTGTGTTTTAAGATTTGTTTACCAAAGGAAGTGAGTATTTTGATTTCCTACCTGCTGTTCCTTGGATCTGCTGCTTTAGCCACATATTACCAAAAGTCCAAGGGAACCAAGAAAGACAAAAGCCCATGGGGTTTCACTACAGAGAATTATTTAATGGAATGGTCTGGATTCAAATTAACATTCTTTTCCTCTATTTTTCCCATTGTTTCACCTGCACTGAAAGAGAAGCTGGTGGTGTCTTGGTAAATGATTGCCTAGCTTTTTTTTTTTTTTTTTTTCCCAAGCCCCTGGAAATTCCTCTCTATCCTACGCTGAAGTGCTTTGCTTTTAATTTCATAGAGGAATATTCTTTGTGAGTATATTGAGTGTTCCCTGACCTCTTACAGCAGAACTAGTATTGGTTTGTGGATTTGAATCCATCTCTTTGCAGTAGTGAAAACAAACTAATGTTCCAAAACACTGCACTGCATCAGGACTCTCACTCATTATAATGATACCAAGAGACTCTGTAACTGAAGGGGAGACTCAATAAAAATGATCTTCACAAATAGCAAAGCCATGGCCATCTAATAAACTGTTTCTCTACTATTTTAAATCACTTTGTAGCCCTACTTGTAAGAAGTTCATCCTAGGGAAAGCTGTGACTTGATACTACAGTTGTCTGCAAGGTAAAAGCATTGTAAAGTCATAAATACTGAAACTCTGCTCTCTCAAGGACGGGCCAAGAGGGAATGCAAGACATCAAGTGGAAACATTTTTAACTAAGGCACAAATATTTAAATAACTCTCAAGGAGAAGGAAAACTGGATGACTCTGTGAAGGGCACATGCCAACAGCAAGGTTTGAAGTAGGTGGGCCTACTAATTGAAGTGCCTATGTTGCTTTCTTCCAGGGTTGCACAGTGGTTGCTGCATTTATTGATGCTGTCCAATTTCTGTTCACTGCTGTCCTTCGCAACTGAGGCTATATGGACAAGAGGCTATTGGATACACTGTAATGCTCAAACAAACAAGAAGTCCTGTGGCACTTAGACTAACAAATTTACTTTTCACTTGAACTTTCATGGGAGAGAATCCCATTTCATCAGATGCTTGATGCATCTTCAAGCATCTTGCAAAGTGTGACTCTTTCCCATGAAAGCTCACACAAAAAATAAATGCTTTAGTCTTTAAAAGCACCACCAGACTCCTTGTTTGTTTTGCTCAACTAAACTAGGACGGCTACCCTTTGAATCTTTAATGGTCATAAACAAGGCTTAAGAATTCCATTTGTTCAGAAATATTCCCTCAAATGAGTACCATCAACTTACACATGCATTTGCCAAAGGAAAAAAGCACCTAGCCCTTACGCAGTATTACAGTCCCAAGTGCTCAAACATCATGAGTCAGGCTTCAAAATCCAAATTAAAATAGTTTGTTTTTTTTTTTTAAGTGGTTGGTTTATTCTTTTTACCTCCTAGCTTCAAAACTTTTTGGTGGTACTTGGGTCATATTTTCAAGTTTTTCTCTACAACCTTGAGGGCTGTAAACTTTTAAAAAATGAAATGAATTCTCATGTAGTCACTTGACTTCAGCAGCTGGGGCTTTTCAAAACTAAGCATTATGAGAATCTCATGAAATCTGAGGAGTTGGCCAGGCCTCATTGGTTGTGAAGAAAATCTTCCAAATAACACTGTAAACAAGTGCAGTGCTGTCTTCCATAGGCCTTGTGTTAGCAGAGAAAGTTGTCCCACTTTAACTATACTGATGAAGTTAAAGTAGTATAGCCCCCTAGTCCGGACACAATGGCTGTGTTCTCACAGAGGGGGTTATTTCGATATGGTTGTTCCGAAACAACTTGTATTGAAATAACGCCTTATTTCGAAGTGACTTATTTCAAATTAGCAAAAAAGTCACTTTGAAATAAGGAGAAAAGCCGGAATTGAAATAGCAATTCCGTATAACAGTTATTTCGAAACGACTCACCGTCGTTTCAAAGCAACATGTTCAGACGACGGTTGTTTTGAAACAAGTCGTTTTGAAACCACCATTGTTTCGAAACAACACGTTCGCACGGCGTTGTTTTGAAACAACCGTTGCGAAACAACGTTGTTTCGCCCACAGACTAGGTCTAACTTGTTTCGAAACAACGCGGTTGTTTCGGAACAACAGGAACCGTTGTTCTGAAACAACCGTGCGTCGTGTGAACAGCCAAAACCTGATTTCAAAACAACCTCCGTTGTTTCGGAATAAGGAGGCTGTGTGAACACACCCAATTAGGATGGTATCAGTATGACTATTCCTGATGGGAAGGGAAATAAGCTGCACTGATATATGGTAACTTTACACAGGTATAACTGTGGCCACACTGCTAAAACTATACAGTTAAAAGTCATACACCTTAAATGAAATACTTAAAAATCTGTGTGTAGTGACCAGGCCTAAGCCTCTCACCTCTCGGGATGGGAGGAAGGAACTGTCTGCTGCTGTCGGATTGAAGCCCATGCAAGTCATCCTGGAACGGCAGGCAGGGCTCAACACCTGAGGCTCTCTTCTGGGGCAGTGGGGTGGACTCCCACTACACAGCTGCCTGCTTAGCAAGGTGGTTTTTCTTTTGGTGTTCAATACAAACAGGCTGGCTGCCACTGGTCTTCAGTTTGACTTGGTGGGAAGATCCCATCCAGCAGGAGAAAACTTTAGCGCCACATCACTGCAGCAAAGACCTTGTGTAAGAGAGATGGCTCCCTTTCCACCTCAGCCAGGGTTTCCGTCTGTGGTGGGGTGGGGGCAGCAAACATTGATTTATTGAGGGGGAAGCTGCCTAGCACAAATTTACTGTGGGGAGCGTTCATGTCTTATTGGTAAAATGGCTTAACACTGGTGATTAAAATAAGGGGATAACTCTCCTTCCTCTCAAGCAGAAAGATCCCGCCTCCTTGGTGAGTTCAATGAAAGCTCCCTCCCTTGTTTGTTTTCTTAAAACACTGCTTGGAATTACCTGATTTGCTGGAGACAGCAGGAATTGACTGGAGTTTGAGTTTGGAGTGAGAACGGACACACTAACAGTGGGCTTAGAGTTCATGCCAGAACAATAGAAACTTGAGCAGAAGCATAGGTAATTCTGGAAGGAGGCTGAGTACATTTTTCAAGCCTTAAGTATGAAGAATGAGCAAGGTGATAAAAGACTGGGAATCAAGAGAGATGGGTATAAGCCCCAGTTCTGCCATTGTCCTGATGAATGACTTGGCCCATCTTTCTCCAACTCAGTTTCCCCATTTGTAATATAATTACCTTAAAAAATCTCATTTATAAAAATTTTGGTGTTACTTGGGTGAATGTTCTACCGATACAGTCATAGCAAAGCCAGAAAGGTGGGTTCTTGGCCAGTCCTTCCATCCTTTGAGCATGGTTTCATCTTCCCGTAACCTCACCTCCTCTTTTCTTTCTGCTTTTTAACAGAACATGCAACTTTTAACTCTGGCCACATGGGGCAATTGGAAATGGATGGTTCTAATTAGTGAATGGTTATAGTGGTGTTGTACTACATATATAGTTTGTAGTTTATTTTGGCAAGTTATTACTTGTAAATCTCTGTGCACAGCTAGCCTGTATTCCATTGGAAAGAGGTTATAAAGTGTGCTTGTTTATTTCAATGTGCATTTATACAATGCTTAATTACCACCATGACAGGTGTTATAGAAAAACTGACCAATAGATTTATAGACCGACATACTTGTTTGAGTGGTATGCACAATCTTTCGAATATTGGGTGTCCAGATTCTTAAGTACTATACAACCAAATAAAAACCAGTTCCATTCGTTTGACTGTACTGATCAATAGGAAAGAAGAGGTAGGAGTGGGAGGCAGGGAAGCACAGGAAAAAGAGGGTTACATGAAAGGACTCGTTCTCTTTTAAATGTAATGAAGCTTATCAAATCAAATCAAAGGGCTGGAAGGGACCTCGTGAGATCTTATACATGGCAATAAAATAATTGTTGTCTTGGGATATCAGAGAGAAGAAAAAGAGAATGGACAGCAGCATTTCCTTATTTTCTGAAATTCAGGATCCTTGAAAATGTCTTTTCATGAAAAAATTATTTCTTAATTTTTGCTCTTAATTTGCTAATAGAGAAGAGGTGCATGTTGGCCTCAGTCCAACAGGCTTTGCATTAACATTTCTATAGCTTGCTAAAGGAACCTCATCATAAATCTCTGTATGACACCTTCTGGAAATAAAGGTGAGAGTTATGAACTACAGTGGAACTTCAGAGGTACAAGGACTAGAGTTACAAACTGACCAGTCATCTACACACTTCATCTGGAACCAGAATTATACAATCAGACACCTGCAGAGAGAGAGAGAGAGGAAAAAAGCAAATATAGTACAGTCTTGTGTTAAATGCAAACTAGTAAAAAAAAATAAAGGGAAAGCAGTGTTTTTGTTCTGCACAGTAGTATTTCAAAGCCGTAGTAAGTAAATATTCCGTTGTAAACTCTTGCAAGAGTAGCCATAACGTTTTGTTCAAAATAACAGCCTCCATTCCAGAGGTGTTTGTAACCATGGCCCCTGCATGGGGAGTAGGGGAAGGATAGACTTTACTGGGGCCCAGAGCCCTGGGGGACCCAGCCCAGGCTGCAGCCACCATACCACATGTGCAGGACAGGGTACGTATTACAAGTTTGTGCTGGGCCTGAAAAAATTCTGCTTGGGCCCTGTTTGTAACTCTGAGGTTCTACTGTATTATCACGCAGTATCATTGCCAGATTTCTACCTTGTGCTGTATAGGGCATTAGAGAGGTGGGCCACTTTCTGCACTGACTTGTGCAACCTGGACTCAAGGGGGCATGGATGGCCTCCAACCTCCTATGTTGTTTTATGATACATGTGCTAGCCAGGAGTGCTTTGCTGCTACTTTTTGAATGAAGCGGAAGATGATGCTTGGCATTTTGCCTCTACCTGCAATGGGCTATGTTGCCCAGTGGCACCAGCAGCAGAATGGTCCGTGCCTGGACCACACAAGCAGTCAGCATCTCTCATTCCCTCTAATGCTAGACTAAGGATTCCTTCAAATCAGGAAGTCACTTTCCCCAGTCTTATTTTAGTTTGACCAGTTACCGCAGTCTTAATTTACATGCTTTCCGGCAATCTTACTTTAGTTTGACATTTTTAGGGGATTATATTACTCATCGCTACTTGTACAGCTTTGTGAACATGCAGGATCACATCCCAGGAGCGAAAACAATGCCAAGAGCAACTCTGAAGTTTCTCCTTATTTGCCAGGAGCTGACTTTGTTGTTTGTTTTCATTTCTGCTATGTATTTGAGCAATAGTTTATAACGTAGCATGCTTACGGGCCATTCTACCCTGGAAAGTGACATTGGCATAGCTACATCACTCAGAGGTGTGAAAAATCCACACCTTTGAGGGACTTAGTTGTCAACCTACCCCCATGTAGACAGCCTTAGGCTGATGGAAGGATCGTCCTGTTGAATTAGCTACCACCTCTTAAGGGTTTGGGAATTTATTATCCCATCCTGTAGCTGTAGTAAGTGTCTACGCTGAAGTGCTAGAGCAGGGGTCTCAAACACATGGCCTGCAGGCCACGTGCAGCCCCTAAAGCTATTTCCGGCAGCCTGCAATGACACGATCGTTACTGATATTTGCAATATCATTGTATGGAAAGGTTGCAGTAGTGCAGCCCTCAGGCTACTGTAGTAATCCTTATGTGGCCCTTATGGTTATTTGAGTTTGAGACCCCTGCGCTAGAGTGATATGGCACATCTGAAGCTGTGCCCTATAGTGTTGGGCATAGCCTTATGTAACCCATACTTTTTGAGACAACAAATGAGAGATTTCCTGTAAAACTAGAAAGGTGGCATCTAGCCTCCTCGGTTGTCTTAGTGGTCATGGGATACATGGCCACATAACAGGCCCTGAGTCTTGTTCTATGGTGTGCAAGAAGCTGTACTGGCGACACAGTATAAAAGTCTGTGTAGAGAGGGTTAATCATACTGCTTTCCTAGACACAGAATGCTATCAACACCTGCAGAAAAGCCTTCCAATACTTTATTAGAAATACTTAAAATAACACAGCAAACTCTTAGATAAAACTCCACTCATCAGGCTAGTGGACACTGAAATGAGCTTGCCAGCAGATAAATATCTGCTACCTGCAGTTAAGTGAATCATCTTTCAACCACGCTATACTCCTATGTTCAGATGGGTACACAGTGGCCTGATGAAGAGGGTGTTACTTTTCAGTTCTTGCATGTTTTAGCCCTGTAAAAAGGCTGCCTACATTTGTCATATCTTTTGGTTTTCATTACTACACAGTAAGTGTGTACTATTTGCAACCCCTATGTTCCCAAGCATTTCAGAAACACAAGCACACCTTGTTTTCATACCTTGCATTTTTGTACTGCAGAAAAAGGTAATTAAGTGAAAAGATATAGCTTTGTCTTTGAGCCAAAGCTGTTCATTGTGAGTACATGAGAGCTGAGTTAAGCCATTTTAATTCTTCAGCCTTTACTTCAGAATACAATGTGTGGTTTCCCTTGCTCAGAGGATAGTCTTCAAGGTATGTTCTTATTCTTAATGCCTTCTGGAGTGCCATTGTGAGGGCACAAGGATCCTGAAGCAGCAAGAGGAAGCCTGAAGCTTTCTTTTATTTATTTGTGCTTTAGAAGTAAGGGTTAAAACCAAGCTGAGATAAGGCTGCCACTGAACTTTGAGCCTCTGCTTTGCAGAGGTACCAAAGCATAAATTTTGCCTGAGCCCATGTTAAAGTCAGTAGAATCTTGGCTACTCTTTCTTTTCATAAACTTCATTTTTGTGCAGCCTCATCAGTGACAGCAATAACAGGATGGCAGGGGTGTAGGTATTTTAAACACCACAGCATCATTCTAGACCTTGCATGTTGCCAGGATCCAAAGGGGCAGCCATATTAATCTAGTTCAGTACAACAAACAAACAAGGAGTCCTGTGGCACTTAAAGACTAACAAATATATTTATTGCATGAGCTTTCATGGGAGAAAGCATCTGACAACGTGGGATTTTCTCCTATGAAAGCTCATGCAATAAATATATTTTAGTCTTTAAGTGCCATAGGGCTCCTTGTTTGTTTGTTCTAGACCTTGCTTCAACAGTCATCTGTTAAACGGCCCCCATACAGTGGGCAATATCTACATATGCTGTATGGATCAACACCAGCTGTATTTTAAGGGATGTGCCTAATGTCCTTCATCTCATAGCAATATAGAATCCAATTTTCCTATATTTTAGATTAGCATCATTACAAGCTAATACTGTACTGTCCAACTTTGTACTGTGTAGTGGTTTTGGTACCGCACATGAGGCACTGCGGGGTGCTGTCCCTTAATTAAGATAAAATTTATCTTTTTTTGCATTCCTATAAAATAGTTGTCCTTCATTTCATAGAAGCAGATGGCTATCCTACTCTGAATTCTATTATCTGTCTCTTTCTTCAAGCTCGCAGCAGCTAGATGGTTTGAGTTCCAAGCAGCTTCAAATCCAGCTTTAGTCAGTCTTGCTTTTTTCTTCCTGCTGGCAGATAAACTTAACTTTATCTCCTTGTCCACTTCCTATTGTGTACTTTACAAAGCTAACCTTTCTCATCTCTTAGATATGTACACTAGATGGTGATAACTACCACAGCTCCAAGGCTGTGTCTACAGTAGAGATTAGACCTACATGTATGCGTGATACCTTCAGTTTGCTGGCATAACCCTGAAGTCTAGATGCAGCCTACATTGACAGAAATGGTTTTTCCATATGGGTGGGAAGGTCACCACCTCTCCAAGTGATGGTAGCTGGATCAATAGAAGCATTCTTCCATTGACATTGCTGTGTCTAAACTGGGGATTAGGTTGGCATAGCTATGTCAGTAAGAGGTGTGGTTTGACATAGTTATGTCAACCTAACTTCTAAGGGTAGACCAAGCCAAAGTAAATAGCACCTATCCACCACCTTCCTTCCCCCACCTTGAAACCCCATAGGTATTTTCTGTGTACTGTACTAAATTTTTCAATAGAATGACATTGCTTAATTTACTGTTCTTCCGGTTATTGTCTTTTGTGATCTTCACCTTTCTGTGTAAGACAATGAAGGAGATGTAAGAGTTAAGTTAATATGTTACCTCTTAAGAACAGCCATAAGTAACAACAATGTTCAAGGACATTCAAGAATAGCTTTGACTTAGAAATAAGTGGCACAGTAAAATAAAAGAGCAATATTAAGTGGGCCACACGCTCCCTATTTCAGCCTGCAGGAAAGTAAAACATGCAACTAGATTTCTGAGTGGAAAGGTGCAGTGTTCAAGAGGCATCTCCTCTTCAGGAGGGAGGACAGAGAACAGCCACTTACAGAAGCAGATCTTCATGGTATGCAGGGACTACCTCCATGCTTTCTAGGTCATGCCTGCGTATCATCCTCTCCTTTGCTTGGCTCCTGGCCTGCTCCCTTCTCCCTTGCATTACAGCTGCTAAGGGAGCTATCCTGCTATTAAGGAAACACTTTCTCCCACATACATGAGCTCTATCCCTTTGAAGAGGAGATGGTATAAGGCAGACTGGGGGTTAACTGAACTTTCCATTAGCATTAACTTCGAGAAGGATTTCTACCCATCCTAGTAAGGCCTGCTCCCTATCTCCTGAAAGAGCTGTGAAAGAACAGCCTTTGCACAGGGCGAATTCCATGGTCATGCCATGTAGGAGTGGCTTACAAAGGGTCTGCTCCCCATGTGTTTGGGATGGGGGATGTTTTGTCTGTCACATTGCCCAGCATGTGGCAGAGGAGGGAGTGTGGGCTAAAACAGTTTTTGAGATGATATAGTTTCATCTCAGCCACTGAAAACAGATTAGCTGCACGCAGTGTGCAAACACCAGCTCAGGTTTTTTTGAAATAGTCATTCAAAAACATAATTATCTGATTAAGATCCTGCCATTTCTATGTCATGCAACACCTTTATTGTAAGGGTCTGTCAACATTTTGAAAGTTTGGAATGTGCTCTCCAGCACTTAGTTTAGGGAGAAACTAGGCACACAAGTTTTCTTGAAAACTTTTATATGAACATTAGCAAGCTAATTTGTGTTAGAGCTACGTATGGGAGGGTCAGAGGGATGGTTTGAATGTGCATGCAGAAGTTTACATGCTTATTGGAACAGTCAAAGCGCTTCCCCACATCTCTCACCTCTGCACAACTGAGCTGGCCTAGCTCATTAAGGCAAGCTGTCCTAAGGTACTTTCTGCTTCTGTCTGGGTTAAAAATACCGTGAGAACAGCTACTCTTGCTTCTCCTTGGATCTAGACAGCCTTCAGAAGTGGGAGAAAGAACAACTAACAGTGGGAAAGGTTAGCTGAATTCTTTCAAAGACCCAAAGGTTTGTGTTTAATTTTGAATAGCAGCCACTTGATGTTGGTTGATTTCTTGAGCTCCCCCAGCTAACCTTGATGAGCATGAGGCTGATTTACATCACTGCTGGAAATCAGGACTAACTCCATTGTAAGCAATGGAATTAAACTATCATATGAATTTGACACATGGTTTAGGAGGCAATTTTCTGCTACTGATAATAGGCTCTCAGTGCTTCATATTAATTAGCGTGCAGACCCGTGGACTCTCTTGCCAGGGGTTGGGGTGATTTATAACCTAAAGTACTGTTGTTATTTTTATTAAACAACTTAATCTCTAGTTATCACACATTAACCTGTTACTCATGGCTGACCTAATCTACCCCAGCACCAGCCAGCAGAGCTGGGTTTATCTCCAGAGCATTACACTGAGCAGGTAGAAATTCCCTCTCATCCCATGCCTGAGCGCTGCATTAGGGTCACTTAGTGACTGTTTCTAAAGCCTTAGGGATCAGTGTTGCTTCTGCAAGTTCACCTATAGTGGGCAGCGGACCTGCATAGCACTGTGCTGCACACTGGCTGGTAAGCCCCACAGTGTGAGGCAGAACAGGGAGGTTCCACAGAATTGAGTTATGCAGTATGCCAACCTTATTGAGCTCCTGGATGGATTCCTTCAGTTGTGCCCTCTCCTCTTCTTCCTCTGCTCTTTGCACAGCAGAGCACAACTGAGTGGGGAGGAAGAGAGTGGCAGGATTCTCTGCACTCTGCTTTAGACTTTTGGGGATTCTTTTTGCCATTATGCAACTTGTTTTTACATTAGAAAAACTGCTTCTGTACCTGACCTAGTAACTGGTTGCCATGCAGTTTTTTTATTTAAATGAATAAAAGCAAGGACATTTCTAAGTTAAGGCTCCCCGTTTTAGCTCCCGCATTAGACTTATGTACTAAAACATATATAGGGTGGGACATCAGACTCTTCTAAAATTTGTACAGAATTTCTTTGCTTTTTTAATTTTAATTTGTCTCCTTTAATATTGTTTAAATATAATTTAATGTGTTTATTAAAACTAAGCCAGAAAATGTGCTATTTAAAATGGTTCAGTTAAATGTGCAGATTAATTCTGATGCCAAAGGAGTTGCTATGTATAACTTTAACAGAGAATAAATTCCACTTTGTCTTAATGTTTCTGAATGCCCGTTTAATGTGCATTGTAACATCAGCTGATCCATTTTTATGGAGACCCCAGGCAATCATTTTCGTTTAAAACGGCCTTGTTGCTGATGCTATTACTACTAATAATGCATAGTTACTGCAGACCTTCTAACATTAATTAGAAAGGTTAGTAATAAAATTGAAGGCTTTTGTTATCCTCTGGCACTGCAAAGGAGCTGTAGCACGTGATGCTATTTAGCTTTAGTTCTTTTTTATTCTGGGAGCTTCCTGAATACAGTAAGCTTATATTAACTCTCTAGTTGCTGCTTACACACTATTGATAAAGAGAAATATCATGAGCGAAATGATTTGGCTACAGTCTTAATGCCTTTCTTTCAGAACTTAAGCTGATTCCTAATATATTTCCATCCTCTGCCACTTTTCAAGGGATTTTTAATGTGTTTTTTGCTTTCATTTCCAAACATCTTTCTTTCTTTAATACCTCTGGTCTGTTCCATGATGGCCAGATTCTGCTAAGGTCTGGCCTGGTCTACACTTAAGAATTAGATTGACATAGCTATATTGCTCAGGGCTTTGGAAGAATGTATGCCCTGAGTGCCTTGTTTAGGACAGTCTAACCCCTGGTGCAACCGTAGCTAGGTTAATGAAAGAAATCTTCCATTAACCTAGATGCTGTCTCTTTGAGGGGTGGATTACCTATGTCAACCAGAAAAACCCCTTCTGCCAAAGTAAGAAGCATTTATAGTACAGGGGGAGCACCATAGCTGTTAGCGGCTATCGTGACTGTTGTTGGGACATTTCTTTACTCTGGGTCTCATTACAAGAGGACAAATCATTCAGTGAAGAATTACTCCCCTGCATATATCAGTGACAGAATCTATCCCAAACTATATAAACTTCCTTTTAACTTTGAACTGCTAATGGTTGCTTGGTCACACAATCCATTGGTGTTTTGACTTGGGGGTAAAATGCACATGTGGCCTTCAAAATCTGTCAAATGGGGACCTTGACCTGCTGATCCTAAAATGTTGGTCACATTTTAATCACTAATGTATTTTGTTAATTTGTTCACCCACAGAGAACAGTGACCCAAATCTTCAATGTAATGAGCTCATTACAATGCTGTATGCATTTTAAATAGCGATCAGAAGCATGTGGTAAAGAATAAAGCCCCAATAAACTGGATAAAAGCAAACTCTAACCAGTTCATATAAATGAGTCTATTACAAAGAACTTCATTTCTAACTGCCATAAACCTAATGAGTGCTAAAAGTAGAGGGACCGATGATATTATTTGCCATTTATATTCTGGTGTTTATCCAGTGGCCAAAATCAAAATTAGAGTCCCATTCTATTGGCTGCTGTACAAACCCATAAGAAGGCACTATCTCTGCCCCAGAGAGACTTGAATCTAAACTTTTTTCATTTTTTTTATACTTTTAGCAAAAGTGTAACTTATTAGTTAACATAGGAGTTTAGTTTTTGCTTAAATACTATTGATTAAGATGAACAGGGCTAATGGTTGCTTGGTCACACAATCCATCAGTGTTTGAGTTGGGGGGTAATGCACATGTGGCCTTCAAAACCTAAGCAAAGCGATTTTTCCTCAAGGATACCGGCATACAGGAAGGTCAAATTAGTTCACAAAGTGGGGAAGACGCAACAAAGGATTGCATCGCATTGAATGAAAAAGAATTTGAATTGAGAGGAACATGTATAAAATCTGTATAGAATCAGAAAACAGTAATACCGGTACATCAGATAAGAATCTAAAGTTACCAGCGGAGTTAGTATACTAGCTTTCTGATCAGGAAAACTGATATTGAGTGCATAATGCTGAGGAGAGGCAACTAAATTCAATTAAGTAGAAATAATTGGTAACGTCAACCACCAATATGTAAACTCCTGAAGTGTCTCCTGGGAACTCAGTTCTGAGATGTGGTTTCTCCACCAGACCTTGTATCATCCCTTTTTGAAACAGCTAATTCTAAGGCACACAAAAGAAGAAGCTGTTTTGGAGCTGGTCCTAAGTATACCACATATAGGTTGGTCCAAGGCATAATTGTAGCTGAGCTACAGTAGAGACTAGAGTAGAGTTAAATTGGACATCCTTGAGGGATGATCTGTATCAAAGACTAAGGCTATGTCTACACACAGCCAGTTAAATTGATTTAACTTAAATTAATCTAATAAAATTGATATAAAAATCATTAAATCAATTCAGGTTAAATCGATGTAACAGGTCCCCACTAAAAAACTCAAATTGAACTAGCTCGTCCACGGACAGGACTTGCTAGTTCGATTTAGGAGGTGGTCCTGATATCCTCCCTGGCCAGGGTGCTGAAAGCGGTCTTCCTTCCAGGGAGCCATGCACCATGGGAGATGTGAAAACATGGCCCCCTGGCAGGCCCAGGCCACCCACCACCTCCCCTGCCTGGCTCTCACCCGGTGAGCCGGATGGCAGGGAAAAGAATCCCCCCCACCTGGCTCTGGGCACTCTGAGCCTTGCAGGGGAGAAGGGACCCCCGCACACTGGGCTCCCCCAACATGCTAGCCAGGTGGCAGGGAAGGGATCCCTACATGCCTGGCTACCAGTGCACAGCGTGCTGGGTGTCAGGCATGTGGGGATCCCTTCCCCAACACCCAGCATCACTTCCCTGATGCCCAGCCAGCAGAGCTTGACTTGGGCAGCAGGGTGCAATCCCTGCCACCCAACTGGGCTCTGGTAGGCGGGCACGGGGTGCATTCCCCCCATCTGGCCAGACAGCACTAATCCTGGCACTGGGGTCCCTTCCCCACCACCCAGCCAGTCAGGGGGAAGGCAGGGGTTGGCTCCCCATGTGCCTCCCCCACCCCCACCCCCACCCTGGCCATGGTCCTGATACCCTCCCTGGCCAGGGTGCTGAAGGAGATCTTCCTTCCAGGGTGCCATGCACCATGGGAGGAAGAAGGTCGAACAGGGTTGTATCGATATGAGGGTTATATCGATATAACACGTCCACACTGCATTATCTCGATATAATGGTTTTGCTTTAACTGTTATAGTGATGTAATACAGTACTAGGTTTTATTGTATTGCTTTAAAGTTCCTTATATCGAAATGAGGGAGCTCTTCATTTGAATATAAGGAAATGTCATGTGAACCTACCATTTTTTAAATCAAAATAACCAGTGTTATTTTGATTTAAACTGTGTGTGTGGACATACCTTAGCAGTATGACAATAAGCAATGGAAGAAAGGGGTTCTAAATAATGAGGGAACAAGTTAGAAAAGTTCTGACTTCAAAAGTGCAGCAATTAAAACCCTGAGATCCACAGGCATGTAAAACATGATGCTGAGGAACTCCTGTTCACTGATTCCAGTCTCCTGTTATTGCAGGCAACCCTACCATCCAATCCATTCATAAACTTACCAAACACCATCTTAAGACTCCTTACCTTGTTTGCCCTTGCTACTGCTATTGGAAGACTGTTGCAGAAATTCACACCTCTAGTCATTAGAAACACTCTTAATTTCTAGCCTAAAATTTATTCATGGTGAGTTTATTTCTATTTATTTTTGTGCCAACACAGTCTGTTAGCTTAAATAGCAGCTCCCCTCCCTTGTGTTTACCTTCCTGGTGTATTTATAGAAAGCAAACATATCAGCTCTAAGGCCTGGTCTATACTACAAAATTAAGCTGACAAAATTCACCTTGCATTGACCTAGTTGTGCATAAGACTCTCACTGATATAAGCACACCGTTACAGCAACTCAGTTATATATCTCCTTCTGTGGCACTGAGCCATGGGCAATGTGCTACTGTAGTGCTACTGTTGATACTGAGTTATTTATGTTGGCCTAACAGTCTTCCAGCAGCTGTCCCACAATTCCTGGCATGGATCATTCTGGTCACAACTGTGAACTCCATTGCCAAGGGTTCACAGATTGCCTCTCCTCCCCTTGAAAGTCCACCAAAATATTTATATGCTTTTTCCTGATTGTCCAGTTGGAGGAACACAGCTCTCCCTTGCTGTGTACAACTGCCCAGAGGCCCCTGACGGCTGCGCACTCCAGACATGATCCAGCTTAGAATAGACAGGAGATACTGGATCTCTTGCCTCTATGGGGAGAGGTTTTGCAAACCAGCTTGGACCAGCCATAGAAAAGAGGTCATCTAAGAGCAGATTGCATGAAGGATACAGGAGAAGGGGTATGACAGGGCAGGAGGGTCATATAAAAGGAGAGGAACTGCGTCAGAAATATCAGATGTCCAGAGAGGCCAACAGCTGAGCCGGTGCTGAATCGCAGACCTGCCACTTTTACAAAGAGCTACATGTCATGCTTGAAGATCTGACTACCAACTTGCAGATGACTCTGAATGCTTCTGAGGATCCCAAGACACAGATCCTTGGTGTGAACAGTTAAGATGAGGATGATGGGTAGGAAGAAAAGAAGGAAGATGGGGGGGCATGTAAATGGAGAGCATGAGCCAAGAGCCAGGCCTTTGAGACTCCATCACAATGCAGTCAATCCCAGTAGTTGAGCATGAGTGAGCCTGATGCACTGGAAGGAACCCTGGGTAAGTGTATAATGCTATTTCCTGTTACAGTGATCTACTGATGGCACCCTTAACTTAGCAGGACACAGCTATCAGCTTTTCCTTTGTTTATTTGTACTAGAAGAAGTAGCAGTACAACAAAGAGAGGTAGCCTTGTTACCTGCTTTTCATTCCCTTGTCAAGTTGGGGGGGGCGGTATGGAGCAGTTTACTTTTCAACACAGGGATGCCTCTCAAATGTGCCTGAGATCTTGATGAAGGTTCCATGAAGGTAATCTGTGGCCCTCTGCTGAAGGTTACTGGGGGTGGCAGCCTTAATTCTTACTCCACAATAGGATGTGTTCCCAAGCCGGTCAATAACTTTGGCCAGCATCACCTCGGCACACAGGCTAGCAGCATGCAGGCCTAAGTCACTTTAAGATGTCAGCAGCAGCTGTGCTCTCCATCAAAAAAAAACAAGGAATCATGTGGCACTTAAAGACTAACAAATTTATTTTTTGCATGAGCTTTCATGAGAGAAAATCCCACTTCATCGGATGCTTCGAAAATGGGGGAACTTACAGAATGGAATGAAAATAAATGCACGGGAGCGTAAAACATAGGATCAGGTCATACAGTAACAGCAAATCAGAGCAGTTGTGTTGGTTCATGCCTTCATTTCCCTTTGTTGCAAGACACCAAGATCCCCACTGCCTGTGGGAAATTCAGTGCCGTTGCCCTATACTCAGAGTTTCAGGCAAGAAATTTCCTCCTCATTTCCCTCACCTTTGGTGGGCCATGCTCACCACAGCTGGTGCTGGGAATGGCACATGGTCTCTCAAGCAGACATATCAGTAAACAGGTCTGGTTTAATACTTTCATGGACAAAAGGAAGGGAGTTCTGAACCTTAACTTTTACTTGGCACCGTGACTACATCGACAATGGAACCTGGGCGTGGTTTATATCTGGAACTGCTGCCATCATGGCCTTGAGTGGTTCCTCTTCTATATTCATGGAACCTCTGAACTAGATAAGGATGACATGCTGAATGAACTCATGCTGTGGAGTGCTGCAGCCGACCATGAGCAAAGCGCCTGAAGGTTGAATACAACAGACGTCCTAGAGAAGGAAAGAGCAGATAGAAGAAAGACCTAAGAGTCTCAGGAGGACAAGGAGAGGGAGATTTATTCATGGCTAGTTTATATCCAGGATACAGTGGGACTTCTCCAGTAGCAAATACAGATGCTGCATATCCTTGTGGACCTCCAGGTTCCACCATCCTAGTCTCACCTCCCTCTGCTGCCCATTGGAGAACTCCATTACAGCACCTCTATACATGGCCAAACTCATACCCTTCCATGCTGCAGGGCATGAAGGATAACCACTGCTTCAAGTACACTGATGTGTGAAAGCCCAGTTCCTGTATGTGCAGGTAAAACAAATATGAATGTTGTTTCCTCATGTTCAGTTCAGTTCCATTAATATATACACTTTTTAAATACTTGCTTTTAAATAGTGCAGATTTGGGAGGGCGGTCACTGGTTTTGTTACTGAATAAAATTATATTATTTGGAAAATAATTAATCATTATTAGGTCACACTATACCCAGCACCAAGCATCCATTTGATGTTCCTGAACAGTGTGACACAAGTCACAAGATCAATGACAACCAATGTAGTAATCATCAATATACAGCGAAGACCTCAAAATTAATGGGTGCTTTGATGGTGTTATAGATGTACACCAAGCACCACACAGGTCCCACAACAGCAGGGCCAGACAGAGCACAGCACACGACAGCTCTTTACTGTGACTCACTGTTCAAATGCTCTTCTAAAGCCTCCCTCAGCTGAACTGCGCTGCATACAGCTCTTCTAATACCCCTTGTGTCTGGCTGTTCAAATTCAGTGAACAACTGCTCCATCTGAGCCCACCACCAAACAGCAACTGTCCCCTCTTTGCTTTATAGATATCATGCAAGACACAGCAGGCAGCTGTAACCTTTGGGATGTTTTTTTCACTGAGATCCAATCTTGTGAGTCAACAAGGCTAGCGTCCCTTCAATCTACGAAAAGTGCATTCAACTCTCATTCTACACCTGCTGAGCTGCTAATTGACTTTGTGTTGTCATGATGGCCAGTGTACAGCCTCTTGAGTCAGGGGAACAAGGGATAGGTTGGGACACCTGGGATCAGTATTAGCATTTTAATGTCATCAGTGATAATCCACCCACTGAGAAAGTCCTGGTTTTAGCTTTCTGACTAGTCCTGTGTTCTTAGAGATGTGAACATCATGCACCTTCCCTGACCAGCCAACACCTATGCTAAGGAAGTATGCCTGGTTATCCACCAACACTTGAATAACCATAGAAAAGTAACTCTTTTGATTGATGTATTCTGTAGCATGGTAATCTGCTGCCAAACTAGGAATGTGAATGCCGTCTGTTGTTCTGCCACAGTCTGGGAACCCCATTGCTTCAGATCCATCCTCTATGTCCTGCACATTGCTGAAAGTCACAGGCCAGCATAGCAGGAGACAATTAATGGCCCTGCACACTTGTCTGACAATAGTCCTGGTAGCAGATTTTCCAACACCAGAAAGATTTCCCACTGGCTGATAGCAGTCTGGTAGTGCAGCTTCCACAGAGCAATTGCCACTCGCTTCTCCACTATCCATGCAGCTCTCGTTTTATCATCTCTGCACTGGACAGCTAGGGCAAGCTCAGAACACAGGTCCAGTATTGTGGCCTTGTGTATCTGAAGGTTCAGCAGCCACCGTTCATCATCCCAAGCCTGCATTAGGATGTGATCTCATCAGTCAGTGTCCATTTCTTAGGTACAGAAGTGGTTTACCACCATTTGTAGCAGTTTGATATCTGAAAAGGCAAATCACATCTGTGATCTGCTATAATTCTATAAGCATGTCAACATAATATGGGATAAGGAGCACTGGCTGATATAAATGTATTTGCACTTTCAAAAAGTCCCTCATAAGAGGTTATTAAAGAAGATAAGTATCCATGGGATGAGATATAAAATACACTAATATATTAGAAAGTTATAAGAAACAGAAATCTGTGTGGAGGTGTAAATGGGTAACTTTCAATATGGCACCTGTGAACAGTGGGTTTCTCCAAATGGTTGATACTAGATTCATTTGCCATTTAGTAAATACTGGTTAATAATATGAAGATAGGAATAAACAGGAAAGTGCAAAATCTGCAGGTGACACACAATTATTTATTAGGCAAGACTAAAGAAGACTGTAAGGAATTCCAAAAGGACCTAATAAAGCTGGGTGAATGAGCAGCATGCTGGCAGATGAATCTAAGTGTTGACAAATGAAAAGTTTGAAGAAATAATCTATAGGGCTCATTCCTAGAGTTCCTCTTAGAAATGCAGAGGAAAATATCCTGTGTTGACAGCTGAGTGGAAATATTCACTTAATGAGCAGTGGCAGGTAAAAGAAAGCAAACAGAAGAGTTAGTATGTAAAATAAAGAGGATGCAAATTATACTAAAAAGAATAATGGCATTATATAAGTTGGTGGTACAGTCTCAGCTGAATACAGTGTTCATTTCTGCTCATCATCTTTTAAAGATTGTTAAACAACTGAGAGGTCCAGAGACAACAAAACTTATTAGAGGCCTGGACAGATTACTGTATCAAGAGAGACAGAAAATACTGGAACAGTTTCATTCTGAGAGGAGAAGATTGAGGGGACATGACACAGCTATATGGAATGACACAGGGGGGTAAACCAAAAACTCCTCTTTGCACTGTCATAATACATTAGAAAATTATTGACAAATCTGATTTAGAAAAGACCAAAAGAAATTTGTGGAAGACACTGATACAAAACAGCACAGAAGCCAAGAGCTAAGCAGACTTCAAAGAAGGATTTCCCATTATTATGGCTAATAAGAACAGCCATAGACACATTAGATAAGATAATGAAAAGAATATAAATGTCAGTGGGCTTGTCTTCACTGATGGTGGCAAATTCACCGTCAGATTGATCCTCTGGATTTGACTAATCAGGAAATTGATCCCTGATGGCCATTGGAGTAGCACTGAGTTGACTCAGCACAGTGGACATGCGAGACATAATGAAGTGGAAGGAAGATACACAAGTTATTTTAAGTAACTTCTGGATCTCCCTTCGACTGCCACTGAAAATGGTGGGCAGCGTGGACTTGCCTTAAGTAACTTGCATATCTCCCTTGGACTGCTACTGTAAACAGGGCAGTGTAGACCTCCCTGGGGCTTCGGGACATAAGCCAGCTATTAGCTAATATTGAGGAAGAGTGTTTGCTGTGGGCAGGATATTTCTTTATGGGGTCTCTCTGCATCTCTTTGACAGAATCTGCTATTGGACACTGTCACAAACCAAGAATCTGATTCAGGGGCATAGCCAGCCCCTGTTTTCTGGCCTGGCCCTTGACTCTCCAGGGTGGGCCCAGCCATTTCTGCTTCCAGTTATGGCACCGGAAGCTTCCTGACCGCTCCAGTTGTGGAGGGAAGGGGACAGGCAGCTTAGCCCTTGCCACGCAAAGACTACAGCAGCTACTCAGGGCTGGAGCTGCATGGGCAGAAAGCAGCTTACCCTTGCCCATCTGCCGGCAGTACCATCACCCATGGCTGCAGCCACCAGCTGCTGGCTGGTCCACAGTCATAGCAGCAAGCTCACACTGCTGCTGGGTGCTGCAGCGGGGTTGTGCCCATCCGCAGGTATGTCCTTGGTCTGATTCTCCCCTGCCTTATGGGGGAAAAAAAAAAGCCAAGGAAGTGCCACAAGACACCTTGCTTTTCGCTTTACTAGACTAACATAGCTGCCCCTTTGGAACTTGCCTTATGGAATGATTCACACCTGTCTAAAATGTGTGGAAAGAATTACATAACAAAATGGTAACATTTTGCACTGACTTTGCAAAGCTGTGAGTGATTACATGAACTGCAAGGCAGTGGAGAATCAAGACCAGGATGTCCAATTAGATGAACCAGTATCCTGATCTAGTGTGGTAATTCCTGTGTAAAAATGAGGATGCCAAAACAGCACAGACAGATGAACTGCACATAGCCTCTCTAGCTTGACTGATGGAAATAATCCACTGTCAGGTAATAGGGATGGATCTCAAAAAATGTTCCTAAATTTCATTTATGCTCATATGAACGTTATGTGAACTACTTAAAACTTGGGTCTGAGGGAAAAATGAGCTAAAAATCTTGCAACAGCCTACTTTCTTGTAAAGAAATGCTTTGTAAACATCAACAAAAGTTCATCTGGGGGTCATGCCTTTTGGTTTTAAGACAGTTCTTCTTTTACCTGAACCAGTTTGCTTCTCTGTACTGCTAACAGAATATTTTCCATTCCATCCTTGGTAGATTACTTAAATTATTATTTATTAGTAAATATGCATATAGTCTCCAAACACCCTAACTGGGAATGGGGACACTTTGGGCAGGACACTAGAAAGACAGAGAAAAGAGATGACTTCTCCTGACTTGTGACAATTTAAAGAATATGAAATGCATCCTAAAGGGAATGTAAAGAGGAAGAATTTGGGGTTTGGTTTGGTTTGGTTTTGTTTTGTTTAAGATAAAGGGTTTGACATGATAATATTTTGATTATAGTATGTAGTTTGGCAGTGAAGATTTACTTTTAGGAGCAAAGAAAAAGGAGGAGCAGAACTTTGTGATTTTATGAAGAGAAATTCCAAAGGGACAGCCGTGTTAGTCTAGTAAAGCAAAAAAAGCAAGGAGTCTTGTGGCACTTAAAGACTAACAGATTTATTTATTGCATGAGCTTTTGTGGGAGAAAATCCCACTTCTGTTAGTCTTTAAGTGCCACAAAGCTCCTTGCTTTTTTTAGGTACATAGAGAAAAGATCTTACTTCTATCAGTAAATTTTTCCCACCTGTATATAACAGATATAAGAAAACAGCTTGCACATAGTAAAAGATTTCATACAAGACTTCCTGATTAATACCTTACCGGGACAGTAAAGGATGCTACCTGAAGAAAAACACACTGTCTCAGACAGTGTGTTTAAGGGCTTGATTCTGCACAGTGAAATTAATGGGAATTTTGCCTCAGACTTCAGCCAGAAACAAGAGAGGGAATTACAGAACCAAGTCAGCTGAACTTCTTAATTCTTTAGTGAATTAAAATGATGTGATTCAGAGTTCTGTTAGATAAAAAGGTTATTTGTGGCTGCAAACCTACTTTGGGAAGGTTGTTCTTAAAGAAACATGTGGTCGTAGGTAAGGGAAGAAGAATGCTAATGATGACTGAAATGGGCAGGGACTGAATATCAGGTCCTCTTCATCTGTTCTGTTATTTAAACTAGTACTCTGAGGTCTAATTAAACTAAAGGAAAAGGAAAATATTAATGTTTTCTGTTTTCATTTTATTCATTCAATGGGGTGAATCAAAAAATCTATCTGAGTGATTTCCTGCAAAACTCTTGCCAACTCTCTTGGAGAGCAATGAGGAGCTTGTTAACGGCTAAGTTCTTTTGCAAGCACCCAGCTGTATAATGCATTCTTCTTCAAAAGTGATCAGAATAACATGTCAAAATATCCTGAAGAAGAACTTCCTTCTTGAAGTATTTTACTTCCCTTTAAGAGGCCAGAGAAACTGGACGCTCCTCTGATCTTATCACTGTTTCATTTTTGTCAACTAATTTAAATTTCCCAGTCCCTTTCCTTAGGTTCCAAAGGAGGTGTAGGGAAAGCAATACCTCTAAATTTACTTTGTGAGATAGTTTGTAGACTTTTCCTTCTAAAAGGCCCCTTCTCTGATGCTCAACATTCATTGAAATACAGGTTAAACACTAGCCGGTCAAACCCTGTTTAAGCTGATTTAGCCTATCCTGGTTTAAAAGTGGATGTTTAACTAGTTCAGCAAATACCATTCTTAGGCAAGTGTAGATAGAGCCTAAACTGTCAACACTAAAAGTCTAGGAAATCTTAACAGTTCCATGTGTATGGGTCTACCATGCAAGGGACATGACTATTTAATATGGTAGTTCCTGAGCCCCTTCCCTGCACCCTTAAGACATAATTCAGTTTGGGACTGCTGGCAGAACTGAACTGTGTTTTAAGCATGCCCCTTAATTGAGCTACTCCTTTGTGGTTTTGTGCCCCAAACACAGTTAGGTGCCGTGTTTAAGCACAGAAAAGTACTACCATAGTGGAACTAAGAGTGCATTTACATGATGGATGCTACAGTGTCCAGGGCTGGTGCTACCCAGTAAGCCGGGTAAGCGTTGCAGGGGGGCGTTGATGTCTGAGGGACTCCAAAAGGGGACAGCGCCATTGCGCTCCCTTGATGACGTCACTCATCTGTGTTGGCATCACTGTGCTGGGGGGGGTGCAAACCTAAGCGCCATTCCTGACAGTGTCACAACTGGTTTGCTGTAGCACTGTAGTATAGAATGTGCAGTGATGAAAGGGTTTTTTCCATTGATGTTGGTAGCCTACATTCCTGAGCACCCGTGGCATTGCTGGCACTAGGCTTACAGGCTTGAGCCTTTAGTCCCAGTGTCCAAGCCCTGTGTCTGCTGCCGGGCCACCCACAGCAGTGGCACACTTACGTGGCTCGAGCCCTAAGTCCCAGCGTGCTGAGCCCCGAGCCTTTTCCCAGGCCAGCGGCGCTTCTGCTGAGCACTGCAGCATCTACACCAGTGTTTCTCAGCCAGTGTTTCATGGAAGACTGGTGCTCCTCAGTCATAATGCAAGTGTTTCGTGACCCACCCCTCCTCCTCCCCCCAGGAGGGACTCAGTGGAGAGAGGGGAGGAGCAATTTAATGTCCCAGCTGCTGCAAAACTTCCAGGTATGTGGCAGCAGATGTTGAGGCACCCTGTGAAGTTTTGCTGTGATTGGGGCATTTATCTCCTGCCACTGTTATCAGCTTTTTCAAGAGTGTTTTTCATCAGGTGTTCTGCATAAAGAAACTAATACCTTTAGGTGTTCCCTGGTTCACTAACAGGTTGAGAAACACTGATCTATAACATGCATTGTCGGCTTAAATGCAGCACAAAGGGATGTGAATTTTTCACACCCATGAGCATCATACCTATGTCCTCCTAATTTTGAAGTGTAGATCAGTTGTAGGTTCCCTAGTGTGGCAGAAGCTACAATGTAGAGGAGGCCTAAAAATGATCCGTGCTTTGAGAGGGGATGAAAAAAAACAAACTAGACACATCTCTGCAATTGCTGAAAGACATAGGAAAGGAATTGATAAAGCAGTGAGGTGCTGTAGCTTGATAAAGCCAGGTTAGACATACCAGTTTTCCAGAAAACCATACAGCAATGCTAACGTTTAAGGCAGTGCTTCAAAACAATATTTTTATTTTATGATATTCTGCAAGTGACTTTAAATCTAATTTCTTTTTAAGATTCTAAGGAGATGCTGTTCATTCTTCTTTAAAAATCATAGTATACCTGCAAAGCAATAGACAGGATATTAGCTTTATTATGAATCTCAGGGCTAGTGATCCATGCAGCATTTTGAATGTTTGCTTACCAGTATTTCCTCCCCCCCCCCCCCCCAAACAGAGAGACCTTTTCCATTTGTACAGTATTCTGGAAACTCAGTTGTTTTAAGCAGTCTTTTGTACAAAAGTAACTTTTTATCAGTTTTGAGCAACTAAGGCCTGGTCTGCTCTAGAAAGTTTTGTCAGAATAGCTGACAGGAGTGTGAAAAAACTCTCACTCTGAACCCACTTAGTTATACTGCAAAAGCGCAAGTCTAGACTGTAATATCCATAAAGTCTTTCTGCTGGTATACCTTATTGCATTTGGGGAAATTGTTTAAGCTATACCAGTATAGCTGTACTGGCAAACCTTTCCAAGTGTAGACAAGGCCTGTGTTATAGTGTCCAGGAAAGTGGCAGAGCAAAGATGTTAACACTAAGCACAAGTTAACTGACAGAGATCTTTCTAGAAATCATAATACTTGACTTTAACCCATTTGTTAGCCTCTTGCTGAGTGTCTACACAGTTTGCTTTGTGTGTGAACTGAATTGCATGTGAAGGGTTTCTGTGTACTTAAGCCTGGTCTACTCTAGGTTTATTGATTTATTGACTGACACAACCACACTACAGTCTAACACACCTTGACACTGCCCCGTGATGATATATTGCCATGAGACAACTTAATTGGGCTGTGCTTCACAGCCTTTCCCAAGCAGAGCTGAGCATGGTGGGCTGGCGGCTGGAGAAGGAAGACGTATGTGAGAAATGCCCTTGGGAGAAAGTCCCGACACCTCAAAGCTGTGCCAACCCCATCCTTTCTTCCTTTGAACCAAGTCACAACACTCAGTTCCTGCAAAGGATTGTGGGACATCTGGAGTGCGGATCACTTTTCAGTGCAAGAATTCAAAGTGATTGAGAACCTCCACAGCAGATCCAAGTATAGTGAAATAATGGTATTAACACAATTCTTAGTGAAAACAGTGATGCAGGGTGGCTGTTGTCATTTTTACTGCCATGTTGTCCATCTTTCTCTGAAAAGTCTTGGGCAGGCAAAATGCAAGAGGCCACGTACTAAATATGAATTAGACTGGTGACTTTATATCCAGGAATGTAGACATGAAAAAAATAATTTACTCTGCTACTGAGTTATCCCCAGCCACCTCTTTACAGAATAAGCTACCGGTACATGATTAGACTAAGCAGAAATAATTTCACTATTAATTTTTACAGAGTTATTTCCTTCTGGGAGTGGCATCTCATCCTCCCTGGCATCTGCAGAACTGCTGTAATTCCATCCTACCTGTAACTCCAAATGCAAACTATTGTCCAGGATTATTGGCTGGGAGTTCATCATTTAGGTGAATGAAAGGCAGGGCCTGCAGCTTACAAAAGCTAGTTGTCAGAGCGTGCAGAGCTCTAATTCAGTTTAAAAGCTAGAATCCAATATCTTCACTTGTGGTTAATAGCACCTTATTCAGGGAGTGTTCCCATTGGCTTCAGTGGACTACTTCTGGAGTAAGATGCTACTCAGTTTAAGTATAACTGTCAGACAGGCCCTCAGAAATTAATTTATTCTCATTAACTCAAATTGCAATAGATTCAGACACATTGGTTGGGATACAGAGCTATTAAAATGGCATGACATTTTTTAATTAATCTTAGACAGTGAGGTGAGGCATGAGGACAGCTCTATCTAATCACTTGAAAAAGGCAATAATTGTTCAGAAGAGCATAGCCTGGAATATGGTGTTTGTTTGCACATTGAGCCAAAGAAAAAAGGCAGAAGCCTTATACATGTGAGTACGAACACAGGCATTGCAGTTAAGTTCTAGTTGTAAGTCTAAAACCATTTCATGAGACTGGAATACTCATGGCATTTTCCTCTTGCACACTGAAAATTCACAGAGGTCTTGACTGTCAGTCTTATTCATATTGAGTAGTATCTTTATATGGGATGTAGTGTATGGAGTTTCTTGTAAGATACACTACCTGAAAAAGTGTGGTACAGTCTAGCCTCTTGATGGTTTAGGGTTAGATTTTCTCCTGCATTGCAGGAAAATAAAAGCAAGTACGACACTTTCCCTGCCTCTTCTTTACACCTTTGCTTTAGAGAAGCACCCCTTCATTCTGGGTGCAACAATAAGAGGGGGAGCTATATGACCACTTACTTCCCCTCCTCACAGACCAAGTCAAGTGAACAGGAAGGGGTGAAACCATGACTCCCCCCCCCCTTATTGTGCCAGCCAACATTAAGAAATGGGGAAGAGGAGATAATTTACTGCTGACATAGGCCACCGATTAATCACCATTTCAAAGGCAGAGAGGGCAATGTGACTCTGTGAGCCCAGTTCCTTCAATACCCTGCTCTTGGGGCACTGCAGCAATGTGCCACCAGGACACACCTTCAGCAAGGGTCAATCTTCGTAACAAAAACTGTGTTCAGTTGGAGACAAATACTTCCTATTGCAAAGGAATGTTTCAGCTGATATTCTGTGCAATGGGGGGAACTGTTCCTTAATTATAAATGTTAGAATTTTGTCAAATAGGGATTTAATGGGAACTCACCTGGCTACTTCACAATATCTGCTTCTCAGATTTTTTCCAAATTCTTATTCCAAACTTTTCCTTTTGGGCTTTTCTGAGTCATGTCTTTGTCGGAAAGCATAGCAACAGGGAAAATTGACCCAAGTGAATCTAGCTCAGCAAAATTCATTTCCAGGGATAAAGAATGTAATCCTTTCTTGTTATCATTATAAATTGGTTGATAATTTACTGCTGAAGTTGCAAGGAATGAAGGGAATGATCACCTGAAAGACTTTTGAAAAGCTGAATGCCATAGTTTGTAAACATAGAACAATGCTTCTCAGGGACACAGAACAATCTGTGAGACAGTGGAGCCTTCATAATAGAGAGAAGATGGTGATTGTAGGATACACATTTTCTTTATTAGATTATGAAGTGTGCTGTTGAATTAATGGGCCTAAAAGCTCCTCAAAATTGGTTATGTTTAAGAATGTTTACTGAAGACAGTTTGCCTCCTTTTCTGAATGTTGTCACCTTAATCCAGTTATCTGGTTTGGGCTCATCCACAGGAGCAAAAATTTACAACTTGGTTAATTTTCCAGCTCTAAACTACCCCAGAAACTTTTGGGACCTCTGCCATTGTTACACCAGTGCTGGTGCATCTCCATAGGTGCCAGCCACGGTGGGAGCACTGGGAAAGGTTGGCTGCTGTCATTGTCACAGTCGTGTCACCAATCATGTCAGCTCTGCATGGTGATGGGGGAAGATTTTTCGATACATCTTTAAACATGGAGCCCTGCCTATTTGTTGTCTGGAGTAATTTTTGGCAAACTCGGGACCAGTTTTGTATTAGTTGAGCAGAGTTGTAGGTTAATATTAAACCCATGAGAAATTCAGTGGCTTTGGCTGAGTTTCAGACTAAAGTAGAATTCAGTCTTTCAGTGGAAAGCAAGGATCACAAGTAACCATGGCCTTGAATTCAGGGTGCAAATCCACACGAGCCAAACTAAAGAAAATGTTCACACAAACTCCTGCAAAATAAGATTAAGATCCCCTTGACACCTCTAGTGCCTTCCATTTATCTTGCTCCATCTTACCTCAGAGATCTGATCTCGTTCACCTCTCCTTTCAGTATTGACCATCTCTCTCTTCTCTGTCCTTCTCCACAATCTCATTCCTGTTTTTGCTCCTGCCCTTTTGAACAGACTTTGTATATCTGCACCTAGCACCTCTCCTTCCCTTTCAAGCCTTGTCTTAAAATGTAAATCTCCTCTCTCCTTTGGTTAATGGTCTTACTCTTGGCTATTTTAATAACCAGGCAGTACCTGTACACCCTTTTGTAAATAATTCAGACCAGGTACAATCCATTTGCTGGAATAACATAACTTGGCATTAGCATTTCAGAACACAAGGGGTAGCAAACTGGCAGGGAGCCCTCCCCAGCACACACTTGTTTCATAGACTAATAAATCGTAGACACTGAGGTCAGAAGGGACCAGTATGATCATCTAGTCTGACCTCCTGCACAATGCAGGCCACAGAATCTCACCCACCCATTCCTGTAATAAATATCTAACCTATAACTCTAACCTTCAAACCAGATAGAGGTTGGGGAGAGAATGTGCCGTGTATTCAGGAAGCACATCACAGAAGCACAAGCTCACTGGGGGAGTGCGATATGTATCACCTCTCTATAAAAGTCATAGATCTTGACTGCTCCATTTACTATCTAAGTGAACAAAGTCAAGTTAATTTGAAATACTTATCCACCACACTAAATTTAGTACATGAGTCTAAGCTATAGGAGGCAGAAACTATTTGTTTTATGTGTCTGTTACATACCTAGTACACTTTCAGGTCCAATATATAGAATGTGGTTGATTTTGATATTTTTTGGGGACAAACCTTGAAATTCAGGTTCAGTCTTTGCTCAGCACTTCTGAAGCTCCTGTTGATGAGAGCCCTACTAACAACAGCTACAATATCCATCCAGTTATGTTTGCATTTTGATTCTTTCATGGTTTTTTTTTTTATTTGTTCTTTGCAGTTTTCCACTTGTCCCACAAAGTCACTCGTGTGGTTCCAGAGAGCGCTTTGCTGATTGTCCTGGGCCTCCTCCTGGGTGGTATCGTGTGGGCAGCAGACCACATTGCCTCCTTCACCCTTACACCAAATGTATTTTTCTTCTATCTGCTGCCACCCATTGTCTTAGATGCTGGATACTTCATGCCAAACAAATTGTTTTTTGGAAATCTTGGTACCATCCTGCTGTATGCTGTCATTGGGACTGTATGGAATGCCGCCACAACAGGCTTGTCTCTCTATGGTGTCTATCTGAGTGGAATAATGGGTAAGCCTGATTCTCAAGGGGGTGATTAAAATGGGTAGTGACTGGTATAGGAGTGGTACATTGCAGATAACAGCTCTTTCCCACAGAAAAACACAAAGTATTAACTAGAGTTGGTTGGAACGTTTTCTGGTAAGTGAAATGTCAGAACAGACAGAGCAAAGAGTTGAACTAGTTATGTTCAGCGTTGCAAGAAACACCCCCACCATAGTGAGCTGAACCACTCAGGTTTCAATTGTAAAACACATATTTTGACACAAATCTAATAAGTTGTCACAAAACAGAATTGTCCTCCTTTAGTGAGTTCTAGTATTAACTAAGTGTATTGGTATAATAGGGCATTGTTTCGACGTTTAAAGCTACACACCACCCTGCTAGGGTGAAACTGATGCCCTGTAACACTAACATTTGCAAGGGGCATTCTGCCTCTGTAGTTCTGATGACTGTTTAATGTCTCTGGGGTGATATGAGATTCTTACATGGAAGCAGCTGGTATGCCATTTGGAGAAGGTGTAGTGGAACCAAATCCAGACCACAGGCAGCTTACCACCAGCAAATCAGATTAGAAGGAGGAATGGTGCTATGGCTGCACCGCTGCTGTTCAGAAATGTCCACTCTAACGTGTGCTGTGCAGTTAGTCCTACTAAAGTTTCCTAGTACCTATTACTCATGGTGTTCAAGCACTATGATTCTAGTTGCCTTCTGCTCAGGTGCAAAAGGAGTGTTATACAGAGGTTTCATTATCCAGCCACACAGGAGCAAACAAAAACAATCTGCCCTTGTATTTTTACTCTACTAAATAACTATTGAAGTGAGCATTGATTCAAGAAGGGGAAAAATATGCCATGAAGGAGAAGACCATGATTAAAGCATCAGACATTCAGAAATAGCCTTTAAGATTTCTCACACTGCCCATTACAGGTGAAATAACAGAAGAATTTGGGGTTCATCTTTTTAAAGTGAGAGTTGGGATTTAGCTATTTATTTTCCATAACATTTCATGGCAAATATGTGGCTTAATTCCATCCATTGCTTTTTAAAATCCCACCTAGATATGTAACAGGGTCAGGCCACATATTAAATAGCTACATGTTTAATTTGTTAGTTTATAATCACAATTTATTGAATCAATAATTTTGCACTTTGAAAATTTAAGAATTTTTTTAATTTGGCCCAGATATATTTGATTAAAAAATGTTAAGGCAAATTATGAAATGTGTGTATCTTTCAAGGCTTTTAAAGTTGATCAGAATCTCTTTTATCTAATATCTCTGTATTTTATTTCATCTAATGCAGTCACTGGTGCTGATTACTATAGTATCTGAGTTCCAGCAATGATGGTTTTCTGCTGCAAGAAAGTCCTTTAAGAACAGGTTCATAGTTCTGATTGTTTGCAAGAATGTTACTTGTGCTGTGTTAAGCATGTGTGAAGACAGCATTTAGATGAGAGCTCACCTCAGTGCCTTGATATGGTGAAGCAGAGGACAAATGAACACAAGAAAACTTCCATTGTCTGAACTACAAGAAAGAAAAACGCTAAAGTAGTCCCACAAGACATCTGTATAGTGATTTGGCAGCTTCTGAGAAAAAGATGTTCCTTGCAAAGGAGAGTTGGAAGGAAGAAATTTGTTTCCTTTAAGGATTTGGTCCCATGTATTTATCCAAAACTTGGATTAGCATTCTGACAGGTTTACACTGGCTTCTGAGGTTACAGTAAAGCTAGACAGCCATGTTGCTAGGATTTGTAAGCGTTATGACCACTTCTCACTTGCCTAGCATTGTTCTGGGTATTTGTGCTAAGGTTTAATGCTGCTATTCACAAAAGGTGTTATTGTGAGGTTAAATGGATGAGATTGCCTTGTCTTGTTTTGCAGTAGACCTGCGCACCCACATAAACAAAACTGGTTTATTTTTGTACTAGAAGATAGCTATGAGGGTAGCTATACTGACTAGTGTGTGAGATACCATGCACCTGTACTGGATAGAATGTGACTTGATCCAGTCCCACAAGTATTTGTAATAGGATTACCCTTTAGTGACTGCAGGATATACAGGATATACACCAAGCAGTGTTGTCAGGCATCTGCCCTACTTAATGTATTCATGTGTCTCATATGGCGTAAGTTCAGATGCTGAAGAGTCGTAGCTTACTTTTCTATGAATAGAAAGTTTCTAGACCTTCATGATTGTGCTTGATTCCAACAGAAACAGAGTCTCATACCAACAGTGTTGTGTCCCTGAGTGTATAGATGGCCTGAAAAAAATGACTCAAAAGTTGTGAATTACCTTGTTGCTCCTGCCTCCCTCTCCCAGCCCCTTTTAACCTCAAGATATTGTTATCCATAAAACCTAATGATGATCCTTTAAATGTTAAATTTAATTGCTGCTCATTATAGCAGCTATGGTAGTGAAGGGATTAGGATATAAATCCACATCAAGATGGGATTGAGGAGCTGATGTAGGGAAGACAATGCAGAGGAAAGAACAGAAGAGACATACAAGGATGGCAGAAGGAGGGAAAAGAACCAGCCAAAGAAGGATGAGAAAGGAAGTAAAACACAGGGCAGAAGTGGTTGTAGTATTATTAGAATATTATTCTATATTATATGATATACTTATATTATTAAATAATAATAAGTTAATATTGTTAGAATATTTTCCCAGTGAGTGATGCTGAATGGGACAATAAGATGATGATGGCATAAAAACCACTATTGATAAGGAGAACTACTAATTTTATTTTACAAATCATTAAATATTTTGGAATTTCAGAATTGTTTTCATTTTTCAGGGCTTGTAAGAGACCAGTTAAAAACCTGACATTTTAATGAAATTATGTTCTGCAAATGTGATCAAAATACCTTGGTTAATGGAAAAATTGGATTATTATTCTGCAAATGCAGGTGAAAATGTGGAAAATGTTGTGAAAAAGAAAACACTTAAGAGAAAAAGTTGTTTTTAAATAAAAAGTCATTTTTGGCACCCCTTCCACTCCATTTCCAAAAATATGTTAAAAATTTCAACTACCAGTAATAACTAAAAGTTTAGTCGTGATGTAAAGACCACATTTTCCCCCTGATCTATGTGCAAATCTCTCATTAACAGCAGTGGGAATTCTATTGGGGACTGAGGATATGATGTATAGTCAGATATGTATGTCACAGCCCTTGGATCATAGTTGAAAGTGAGGCTTAGCTCTTTACATTGAAGGGGTTTGGACTTCTATAGCGTGCAACAGAATATGCATCACCATCATCTGTAAATGGGGTTGACTGCTAATAGGGATTAGGTCGGATTTAAAAAAAAACCAAAACATGTCTACACTAGGTTTTATGAATACAACCTAAGGATTTCCTTAGGTCAAATTGACCAGAGGATGCTTCAAACTTATAAAACCACTTATAACTTCAAAGCAACTGTCAATTCGAACTGGCTAGTTTGAATTGACGCTGTGTAGTCGCGTTAATTTGAATTCAGGTTAGTTAGAATTAACATGAGCTGACCTTCCTCCCAGGGTGCATGGCACCATGGAAGGAAGACCACCCCTCCAGCGGGGCTGGAGCCCTACTCCCCAGCTGCGGGGAGGGGATCCTCGCAGCAAGCTCAAGTCCTGCTTGCTGGCGTGGGGAAGGGATCCCCATTTTTGGCTGGAGCCACACTTGCCTGGTGGGGAGAAGGGAACCCCGCGGGGCTGGAGCTGTACTCACCTGGGGGGAAAAGGAACCTAGCATGCAGCTGGAGCCGCACTCCCCAGGTGCAGGGAAGGGATCCTCAGGCACCGCTCCAGCCTGGCTTGCCAGTGCAGGGAAGGGATCCCCACATAGGGCTGGAGCTATGCTTGCCAGTCATGGGGATCCCTTCCTTGCGCCAGCAAGCAGGGCTGGAGTGGCACCTGTGATCCTGTCCCCTCGCCCAGGGATTACGGCTCCAGCCCCTTGCAGGGATCCCTTCCCCACACCAGCATGCAGAGCTGGACTGGTGCCCGGGGTCATGTCCCCACACCCAGGGAGCCCAACCAGAGCCAGGTGGGGGGAATCCCTGTTCCCTGCCAGGCTCTAGGCTTCTGAGCCCCATGGCGAAAAGCATCACATGCCCAGCTCTAGCGGCACTGCGGCTAGAGCTGGGCAGGGGATGCTCTTCCCTGTGCAGGGCTCAGAGGGCTGGAGCCTGGCCGGAGATTGGGTGGTGGCATGGCCCTTCTTGGGGGCCATGTTGCCATGCCTCCTATGGTGCTCCTCTTCCAATTCGAACTAGCAGGTCCTGTCTATGGACATGCTAGTTCAAATTGGTTTTCCTAGTATGGCTATGTTAGTTCGAATTGACTGAATTCAAACTAATCATTATTAGTTCGACTTGATTAGCTTGAATTGAGTTAATTTGAACTAAGGTTCTAGGTGTAAACATAGCCTAAGATATTTAAAGTGAGACCCTGCAAAGCAGTAGGTAAGATACTGCATGCAACATTTGGGCAGCCTGATGTTTTATGTGACCTGTTAAGTCCCTTTTCAGTTCTAATCTCAGGTATGGGAAAGGCCAGAGAAGCTTATCCCTGATGCAGACTATGTCACTTGCAAACAGAGATAAGCAGGGTTTGAAAAGCTTAGATGATACCAGCTACCCAGAGGATTAAACCTAACAGCCACATGCTGATACATAAGAAGGGAGAGAGGTTTGGATATGGTACCTACAAGAGACCCAGCTTTCCCACTCCATCTGCTGGGGACAGAAGGATGATTTCTCAACAGTTCTTGGAGCCAGATTGGGGACTTCTCCTTTCATGTCAGTCTCTGAAGAGTAGATACATGGGGCTAATTTGTTTGGTTTTTTGTTTTTGTTCTCTCATACTTCAAATTTTATTATTCACATGAACAAAGAGGAAAAATTAATATCACTGAATGTGTATTCATTGAAAACATATCTGTGATAAAAGCAGTACCAGAAAATAGACTGTATGTCATTTCCAACTTCATTGACAAGTGGAATTAGTTGTTAGTAAATATCTGTTGCCCAATATGAGAGCAATTCACCTAAACTACATTACACAGATTTCAATGTAAATGAGTGGAAAAACCTCTTAAATATTTTGTGTCCTTAGAACTTGTAGAATTTACAGAAGAAAAGTATAGCACAAAGGAAAGAAGATCATTGTAATAATAATGAACAGGCTGTGCTACTTTAAAAGTACATTTGGGAGACACATAACATTAATGTTGACCTAATGCTCATGATAGTTTTATATGGTCACAGCAAGAAAAAAAAAGGAAAACCAATCCCAAGTCATGATGATTGTCCCCCGCACCATAAAACTAGCACTCTCACCTCTACTAGGACCAGCGAACTACTCAACCAATGAATTCCAATTTAATGAATTCCAATTATGAAGTTTAGTGCTTGGGGACAAGGTTTTCATTTCCAGGTGACTTCCAGATTGAAAACTGTTCTGTAATTCTACAGTGACTGTGTATGAAATTGAAGGTTTGGTAACTTAAAATTTACGAATCTCACCTCTCTTGACAACATTTTATAATAGTTATAGATGCACCCTAACCTCCTCATCAGTATTTGCTTACTAGCTTTGGAAGTCTTAAAGAATGTAGCAGTGGTTATAATTGGTAACATATAAAAAAGATAAGAGATCTAGGTGAGCCAATTTGTCTTGAAGTGCCCCGATACCCATAGTTCTTGCCATTGATATATCCTTTCCTTAAACACAGCAAGGAGGGTAAGAATGTTATGGAATTGTTATTTGGAGTCAGGTGCAGGGTCAGAGTCAGAATTTGTTTTGCTAGGCCTGAAAATAATTTGCCATGGATGCCACCCTGGTACCGAATCATTCAGAAAAATCCAAACAGGCTCTGACTTCACATACATCACACTCTGTTTACATGTGAATGAAGAAAACTGTTTTCGCTTTTATAAATAGACCACTAGGTGCTCCTGTAAACCCAGAATGGCTTTGTTCCCATAATCCCTGTCAGCTTTACAGAAAATTATATTATCCTGCTTGTGGGTGATGGGATGGAGTGGGGGGGTCTCTATTTCTGTCCCATATTGCTGGCTGCAACCAGCTGGGGTTTGGGGAATGTCTGGTACGTTACACAGCCTCCAATGTTGGGCCCATACATTTTGTAGCAAACAGATGTGAAGCTACATTCTTCTTTCATTCAGCTGCTGATCCTTAAATATTCTGGACTTGAAAAGTTACCTCCACACAGACTCATCTGAGGAGAGGTGAAAAATACCAGCACTGCTATGCCACTGACAATGCCATCCCATCCCATGGCCACAGCTTTTCGGTGTTTAGTGCCAAACTCATTCACAAACCAATGCTTCAGTTCTTTCTCCCTTGCCCCAAAGAAACAGGCACACATGCACCAATTAAGAAACTATTGCCCTCTGCACAGTCCCTTCCAATGAATGGATTCAGAGCTCTGTCCTGCTTTCTCCTCCCTTCATGAATTTTGAACTCCCTGCACATAATAAATACTGGGCCCCATTAGTTAATTCAGGTCTCTTCCTCCTCCCATTCATGATTTCTGAGCCCTGTATAAATGAATGGGACTCCATACCTCTCGCTTCTCTGGACCTGCAGGGCTCTGAGGTGAACCAGGAGACCCTCAGCAGGAATTCCAGCTTCTCTGCTCCTCTCTGTTCTCTCTTCCTCTTAAAAGAAATGTGCTTGAGCCACACTTATTTTTCTTAAAACAAACAAACAAGGAGTCCTGTGGCACTTAAAAGGCTAACAAATTTATTTTTTGCATGAGCTTTGGTGGGAGAAAATCCCACTTCATCAGATGCTTTGAAGTTCACTCTGCTGCTCCACACAATGCCTCTCCCTCACCCTCTGTAAAAGAAGGCACTCCTGTGCTTCCTGCCCTCTTACCTCTCATTGAAGGAGCAGGGCTGCTCTGCTCCTTTTGTCCTTCCTGCTCTTCAGGGAAGAAAGCAATTGCTTGTCAGCCAACTTGCCTGAGCAACCTTTCCAGTCTCTGTAGGCTAGTAGGCAACTTGGGTTTTAAACACTGTGAATCCATCAACCACAACAGAGCAAGGATTTGACTCCCTGTACTTATGGGCTATTAGTGATGTCATCAATAAAACTCTGACCTCACCTCACAGCTTGGCAAGTAAGTGAAGGAGGAAATTATTTTTAAGTATTTCATTTTAAAATGCATTTATTCGTAATTTCTATGTGCCTCCTATATTTGTTGATCTTCCAGCTTGAGATGCTTCCATTACTGTTCCCTATACTCAGAAGCTATCTGCTTCATTTCCTAAACAAGAACAGAAACACTGAAATAAATGTTGTTAGCCTGATTTCATAATCAGTTTTCTTGTGAGTGCCCAGTCATGTGCTTTTGTGTCAGAGAGGTAGCCATGTTAGTCTGTTGTCAGCAAATCACAAGGTATCTTGTAGCACCTTAAGAGCTGCATCTGATAAAGTGGGTTCCAGTCCACGAAAGCTTATGCTGAAAAACATTTTTTGTTAGTCTCTAAGGTGCCAAAGGACCCCTTGTTGTTTCAATGGGAGATTTGTCTGAATAAGGAGTCCTGAAACACATTTTGAGAATAAATTTTGTGATCAATTATATAGATGCACTTCCTTTTAAGTTGATTCTATGTAAGTGAAAACAGAAATTGGCCTGACGTGTAAAGAGTGTGCTAGTAATTTGGGGCTGCCTGCTTCAGGGCCATAAGGAGCTTCATCTTGATGGTGATTTTACATATCTGTACATTTTTTGCTTTCTTTTCATAGGGGAGCTGAACTCTGGGCTGCTGGACTTCCTTCTGTTTGGCAGTCTGATAGCTGCTGTGGACCCTGTGGCTGTCCTGGCTGTGTTTGAAGAAGTTCATGTTAATGAAGTTTTGTTTATCATCGTTTTTGGAGAATCTCTGCTGAATGATGCTGTAACTGTGGTAAGAGAATTGATATCCAAGAGTCATCTCAGTTTTGGAGGGTTTATTCTGAAGTAGTCCATTAGCCATGAAATAAAATAGGATATCATCTGTGGGTATCTGCTATCATATGCACATTGTAGTAGCAATAGCTTGTCTTCCTTGTTTGCAGACATTGTGATGCAAGTATTAATTATATGAATGTGAAGAGGGTACGTAGATCATATACTGTGTTCCTGTTCCCTAGAGGGATAAGTATAATTCTTAAAACCAGATTTCTGATGCAAATATTTTATTGGAAGTTTCTAGTCATCATGACCACTGTGAGATTTACTAAAATTATTTCCAGAGGTTTTGCAATACCCTCTGATAGTTCTTTGAATTCATTTTGTCCAATTTTTCACATGCTCTAACTCTAAATACACTTCTTACATACCTTCCCATTTCTTTGTTTATGTCATCTTGGCCTTCCCAACTTCCTTCACTGTTTATCTAATCACTTACACTGTCATTACCGAAAATATTTGCTGCTCAGTGACATTCATTTATCATAGGTAACAGAAGTTGCAATGTTGCCAACATTTCTGAATTTATTGCACGTCTTACAATGTGGGGTGGAATCCTGAAACTTCTTCCCCACATGACAATCACAATTTTCATTTTAAAAAAAGGTTTTAGATGTAATGGTTTCAGGAGAAAGCTTCAAAATGTAACTTCAGTGCCTCCTAAAGGTTCAGAAACCAAAAAGCAAATAAAAGGTACCTAAAATACATTGATTTTAAAAACTCATGATTTTTGAATACAAGGGGGGTTGTCAATAAATCTCTGAGGACTCCAAGGACCTACAATGTAAAGTAAGCCAAGACTTATTCCACAGCCTAGCTAACTCAAATTATTTCCGTAACACCTCATCAGTAGCCCTGTTCCTATAGTAATGAATGTGTTCTCATAATTCCTCAAATAATATTCTCAATTTTCAAAGCATAGTGTTTAATTTTTGCTTGGAGACACATTTGGTACAGCCTTCTTAGTTCCAGCCTATATTTAATTAAATAAATAATATATTGAAAAGCTGATTTGATGATCAAATGGCATTGCTTTTAATTTCCTGGTGCTATATTTTGCCTACTTGTTCCCTTTTGGGTGAACAAAGCCTAAAATATTTCTTTTTAACCCACTAAGATTTCAAGCCCAAATCAGCCTCTTTGCCAAAATCATCATTATAAATCTTTAAACTGCAGAATTTATCATGAGTCTCACTTTTCTTCATCATCTATACTATCCATGCCTTCTTCAACAAACTTACATTAAACACTTAAATGTCACAGTGAATGGCCCTATTGAAGACCCTTGGATGCACAGGTGGAAAAAAACAGCAAATCTTGCAGCTTTATATATTCTACAGTTTTCATTTTTATCTTTTTTTTTTGGCTTCTTTGTAGTTAATTATGTATTCTCCAAACAGTTTGCTGCTTCAGAATAAATGGATTTTTTTAAACATCAGTCTTAACAGAGTTTCAGGATTCCTAATTCCAGACCCATACATGTGATGATTTTAATTGCCATGATTCAAGAACAAATGCTAAGAGAAGCTACATTTCCTTTTAGGTGCTGTACAATGTGTTTGATTCTTTTGTGGCAATGGGAGCAAATAACGTGACTGGGGCAGACTGTGTAAAAGGCATCGGTGCGTAGACTTTAATTCTGTGTTATGTGATTGATAAAAGTCTGCAGGACTGTAATAATAAATAATTGTAACCCTGTCACCTTATGGTCTTTTCAGACCCTTTTCTTTCCATCTTTAATACTGAAGTTCCATAGCAAACCCTAGAGGTATGTCTAAACACACACTTAAATTCGACCTAAAAGTGTCTTCCCAGCGGGCAGCCAGCGCTGCCAAAGCTGCCCACGGGGATGTCTTCCCCACAGGTGGCCAGCAGGGAAGAAGTGGCAGGGATCCCTTCACCCCCGCCCAGACTGCGCTGTCAGCTTGGGGCCGGGGGAACCCCTTCGCCCCGAGCTGTCAGCGGGGAGTCAGCAGAATCACTTCTCCCCCATCCGCCCTGCTGCTGACAGCTCAGGGCCAAGGGGTTCCCCCAGCCCCAAACTGATAGCGCAGCCCGGCAGAGGAAAAGGGATTCCTCCATCTGTACTGACAGTGCGGGGCGATTCCTTTCTCCTGTACCCCCCGGAGGGCAGCTAGAGCTGGGCAGAGGATGCTTTTCCCTGTGCCTGGGTCAGAGGATTTGGAGCAGGGCAGGGATTGGGTGGTGACATGGCCCTACTAGGGAACCATATTGCCACACCTCCCATGGGGCCCCTGTTCCAATTCGAAGTAGCCAGTCCAGTTCATGGACATGCTGTTTCAAACTGGTTTTCCCAATCTGGCCATGTTAGTTCAAATTGACTCAATTTGAACTAATAATAGTTAGTGTGACTTGATTAGTTCAAATTGAGTCAATTCGAACTAACAGTCTAAGTGTAGACATACCCTAGAAGAATGAACTCACAATTGTACTTCTTCAGAATCTGAGAACTCTAACAAAAGAATTTTTCTCCATTGGGGTTGGCCTTTGAAATCTAAGCAGTAGTTGAGTTGAGTGGTTAAGACTCCTTGGCTAAGCCTACACTAGAGGGCTTAGGGAAGTCAACTTAATAAGGTCAACTTAAAGTCGACTTTATTAAGTCGACTTAGTGAGGCCCTATTTAAGTTGACTTTATAAAATTGACTTAAGCAAAGGGACCCCTTTCAAGCTGACTGAATAAAGTTGACTTTAAATGGGTTCCCTTGCTTAAGTCGACTTTAATGGGCACATTGTGTTAAGTTGACTTAATAAAGTCGACTTAACCCTTAAAGTCAACTTTAAGGGTAGGAGTTATTAAGCTGACTTAAGCAAGTTCTTAAATCAACTTAACGAACTCCAAATGTGCCCAGGGAGTTCCTTAAGTCAACTTAAGCCCCCAGAGTAGACATAGCCCTTGACTTGACAGCTGCTCATATTTTGTTCACAAGTCTGCCTTTTCGAGCCCTTCTAACACAGTAGCTTCAATCTGTTCCTTTACAGTAGTAGCAGTGCTTTTGCAGCTGTGGCATTGTGCTGAAAGGCGTAAATTATATATATTTTCCCTTATCTGTCTTAAATAGTCAGGATTTGACAGTGCTTACCGCAAACTCTTGCATTTTGAGCAATCTCACTCTGCAAATATCTAACAATAAATAGCCTTATGTTTCCCTGAAAATGTTGAGAATTCCACACACACATAAAGCACTTAAAAGTGGTAAATATGTGTTTAGGGGTTTCTTTTTCAGGTTGCTAAATTATGTCTTAGAAAGATAGGGTTCTAGCACCATCCTCCAAGATCATTAGTCATTTTGTAGGAAACCCAGGAATAATTAAGCCAGTCAACATAATATTGATTTTTTTAAAATCAGTTTAATTTGCATTTGTCCTTGTTCCAGTGTCTTTCTTTGTGGTGAGCCTGGGTGGAACATTTATTGGCATTGTTTTTGCATTCCTGCTCTCGCTGGTCACTCGCTTCACCAAGCATGTCAGAATCATTGAACCTGGATTTGTGTTTGTGATCTCATACCTGTCCTACCTCACAGCAGAGATGCTGTCCCTTTCTGCCATCCTTGCGTAAGTCTTTTCTTTTATTGTTCTCTGTGGCTGCACTGGAGACAGAGGGTGGTTTATAAAATCCAAGGAATGTTAGATTTAGGGCATAGAGGAAAACTAAAAGAATACCATGCATAAGTAAACAAAGGCTGGTTCTTTGGGTTAGATATCTAAAATACCACTGCCAATCTGCCTTGAAAAGGAGTAAGGTTTCCAATGACCTTGCAGCACAAGGGCTCTTATTATAGATTATATTTATTTCTCGGTCCCATATATGAATTCTAGTGCTTTAATCAGAATGACATAGAAATTCAAACTTCATTCTGCCACATAATTTGTATTTGAAACAAACATTTTCTAAAGCATGAGACAAAGGAGAGCATTGTTTTGACATGCTGCATTCTCCATTAAATATTTCAAACTGCCGCATTCTTTTAAACTTTCTCCTCATCGCCAGTTCCCCTGGCAATCAGCCATTTGTAGGTGTCACAATAGGCACGGTAAACTTTGCCTACCTTATTGAGTTCCAGTGTGATCTTTCCCCATTGCTGCACATTGGTTCTAGCAGGCCTTCCATCGCAGCTTTGCCTATCTACTATCAGTTGTTATTAGTCTCTACTGTTTCATGTGCTCTCAACAAGAGCAATGTCATACGTGGTATTTTCAAGAGCTGAAAAACCTACTGCAAGTGTCAACTTAGCTTTACACCTAATCTAAGCTTTAAACTATTGACTGAGATAGTATGGAAACCTCAAAGACAAAAGAAGCTGAAGTATTTTATAACCTAATTAAACACTATTTTCAGACTTCTGTGAAGGGGTGTTTGTGGTATGTTTCATCATTGTTCAAACTCTACATTATTGATTTAGGTGTGTTTATTTCTTTCAAGAATTCTTATAAATTATTGATTGGGAGGTTTTTGTCACTATGTAGTAGTTTAAGTAGAGAGAGAAATACATTACACCAGATATTCAAAGAAGTGTTGGGCTTCTTTTCAGGATAACCTTCTGTGGTGTCTGCTGTCAAAAATATGTCAAGGCTAATATTTGTGAGCAGTCGTCTACCACTGTAAGGTACACAATGAAAATGTTGGCAAGTGGATCTGAGACTATTATATTCATGTTCCTGGGAATTTCAGCTGTAAATCCAGCCATCTGGACTTGGAACACAGCTTTTATACTATTGACTTTGGTCTTCATCTCAGTATACAGAGTCATCGGTAAGAAAAACTGTCATTCAATGTTGTGTTTTCGATGCAAAACATATTTTCATGCTGTATGCAATCATGGCAGTTAGGGTATACTTTTTGATCCATGCCCATAGTTCTCATTAGTCTCAGTTGAAGTTATTATTACTAATGGTGGATAGGAGAATAGATTCTTTAGGAAGCTTCAAGCATTTGCTGAAACTATAGGTAGTTTTAATAAGACATGTCGCTTAAGAACTGTTTTCTGGATTTTGCTGGCACTAGCAAATCTCTAAATGGAACAAACTTTATGCGAGAACTTCTACTTAAACAGAGGACTTGCACTTTTTGTCAACCCTCTTGCCTTAGCTCTTTAAATTCTGTAATTAAGAGATTACAGTAAGCTAAATTGTATGCTTGGCTTCAAGATTGAGACCTGGTGATGTAAGGTGATACCCAATTGTAGTTTATATGCACTGATATATGGTGCAAGTGATTTGCAGTGAATGGTGAGAAAAAAAGTAGTCATGCTATGAAACTCATTCAGCATAGGGCTAAGTAACAAGAATTATTCACTTTCAAATACGTAAAATTCCTAATTATGAATAAGAATTTACTAGGGTGTAACTGTTCAACTCTGTGCTATTTAATCATTGCTTCGTTAAGGAGCAATAAAGACAGCAATGTAATATGATAAAGTACTCCTTGAGTGGAATGTACATTTGCACATTCACATAGAGCGATGCCTAGGAGAGAATTAAAGAAAGTTGGCACATGGAGACTTCAAATACCTGGATCCAATGAAAATACAAATAAAACCCTATAGCTAGATGGCTGCTGTTGCCATTTTAGTCAGAGTCTGCTGATCTGTGAGTGAAGGATCTAACTCTATGCCCTTCCAGATACTATTCTGTTTGTGAAAACTGATATAATCCAATTAACTACCTCTCCCAGCAGTCACCAGGGCTGTGTGCCACTTTAGTGAACTATTACATCCTTGACTGTTAGCATTTCTGAGGGAATTTGAGGTAATTAATGCTGTTGCTGTATTGGTGGCCTATACACAAGGGCTCATCATCAATAGCCAAAATAACATTTAAAACAATCAACAAGGACAATAAGAGTCAAAGAAGTAATTAAGCCAGGCAGGTAATTGAAAACACTGGGGATGTGTGATATAAGACCTTATATAATTACAGCTCATGTTCTCCTTGAGGAACTGTGCTGGTGATGACCTGAATTTCTTTACAAAGATCCCTCCCACCAGCAGGTGTGGATCACAACTGCACGCTTGGCACCTCCTGAGCACGGGGACTACTCCTGGGGAGAAGTGCTCAGAAAGATGCCTTCTTCTGCTGGCTTCCCACAGAAGGCAGTGTGGAATGATACAGCAGTCACTTCCTTTGCAGCAGTCCTCTTCTACCCCCATGAGGCATTGTGCCTTCTTAAGTTTCAAGTCTCCCTGGGCTCTTGCTGAGAAATACAGCTCTCTCTGCAAGGACCCGAATGCAGAGTGCTGATGTAATGCCACAGTTTAGGCCCCAAGACACAATAGTATGCAATTAAAAAGTCTGCTGTGTGAAATATTTAACTGTATCCCATTGCCTCACCAAAGCAACACCATTATAGCACGCAGTCTTCTCAAAAGTAAGAGGGTAAGACATCATAAATCACATCTTACAGCACTGAAAATTCTGCTCTACTCTTCTGCTTTGGTTATATTTCAGGTAACACCACCGCAAGGTCAGCTTGATGATATAATGGCATTGCATTGTGTTGCCATCAAGGGGTGTGAGCTGAGGTTCTTACAGATTGGGGCAATGGAAAGCTACAGAGATACAAGATCAAATCCCTGTCCACTGAAGTCAGTGGGCATTTCAGTAGGTATGGTACAGAGTTCAGGCTCCAATCCAAGCCAAGAGGGCCACACAACAGTGAAGCAGCACTGCAACCCAAGAGCCCGAGTCCATTGTCATGGGCTAGCTTCTTTGCAGTGTAGTCATACCGAACAGAGCCAGAATTTTGCCAAATGTTACCGTACTGCAGGGGATGTCACTCCTAAATTAACTCTTCTGGCCAGCACTCAGAGCAGGAATGCTAATTGCAGGACAGAGCTGCATCTGTTTCCTTTGGCTGGAAGCAAGGAGAAAGGTCGCAATGAAGCAGGGCCTTAAACTAATGAAAGGAAAAGAGTAATATATGTACCAGAGAGTTGCTTTCAGAGGAAGATGGTCAACCATTTCTGTTACACTTTGATGAGTCTTTGACCTTTGTTTTGATAGGTGTAGTGATACAGACATGGATTTTAAATCGCTACCGAGTGGTCCAGCTGGAAATAATAGACCAAGTGGTAATGTCATATGGTGGACTACGGGGAGCTGTTGCATTCGCTCTTGTTGCACTTCTGGATGAGAAAAAAGTGCAAGAGAAAAACTTATTTGTCAGCACAACTATCATTGTTGTGTTCTTTACTGTTATATTCCAGGTAATTCAATGACTTGAGTCTGCTTTTTAAAAAGAGGAAATGGTCCAAAAGGTATAGACGTTCCCCTACCTTTAAAGCAGTTCTCAGCTGCCAGTGAGGTACTGTTTCATTGATCCAAAAACATAATTAGCTTGGTAATTTTAGTAACAAAGATCCCATTTTATGTTTTCACGTGGAACCACATGGGACAAAGCATAATTTGCTGTGTGCTAAAAAATGTTCATTCTCAACTGCAATGTATTAATAGAGTTCAGGTTTATATTTGAATGGGCATCAGTTGTATGACTAAGGGGGGCAGTCTTTTGATGAGTAATCACAAATGTTAAACTACTTTCCCATACACATGCTGAAACATGTTTGGAAAAGGTATAATAAAGAAACAGGAAAAAATCCATAATTCTACATGAAATCACATTATCTGGGTAAATTAAATTACATTTGCCTCAGTGGAGCTCCACTGACTGACACCAGCTGAGAATCTGATAGATTATCAGATAGATTATAATGTCCTTAACATGCCAAACTTCAGCACAGATAGAGAGTATATTTATGCTCTTCTATGATGATTTTAAAATGTATATTAATGTCTTGTTGTCTAGGGTTTGACAATCAAGCCTTTGGTACAGTGGCTAAAAGTGAAGAGAAGTGAGCACAGAGAGCCAAAACTGAACGAGAAACTCCATGGAAGAGTAAGATTGTAAAAGCAATATCATGGCTGCTCTGGGGTGGAGGGTGCTGTTGTGACTGTAATATAAATGACTAGAGGCTGGTCAAAACACAAGAAAGAAATTTCATGAAAGTTTTATCAAAAACAAATTTCGACAAAAACAAATATCGAGATTAAATATATGAATATGTTTTGTTTTGTCACCAAAGCATGGAAATTTTGTCAATGTGGGGAGCATGGCAGTGTGTACAACATCCCTGTTTTGTCATCAAAAATTGACTTTTGTCAGCACTACTCTGTAGCATACACTAGGCCTAAATTTTTACTTCCTGCACCTACTGGGGCTGAGACCACTGTAGAAACAACTTTTTCAGCCTCTTTGGGCAGTGCTGCCCATTAACCTTCATCTGGAGGAATTAATGTTTGGGGCATAGAGGCTTGACTTCAGCTAGGGTAAAGCATATGAAAATAAGTTTACTGTAAGGACAAAACTTAAACTCTTAACATTGGTTTAAACCAGGTTTGTACTTACAATAGTGCATAAACAGTAGTGTATAGGCTGGTGTATGTGCTAATTTACAAATTAACATAGACAGATTTCTAATTGAAATTGAATGCTGTACACATCTGTATGTCTTGCACCTTTGCAGACTGAGAATTTGAAGAATGAGCTTCAGCTGTCTTGTAATTCACCTTTCGGCGATGGTTGTAATAAGCTTTGGGGCTGTGCCCACACACAGACGGTTAAATCGATTTAGCTTAAATCAATTTAATAAAAATCACCATAAAATCATTAAATCGATTTAAGCTAAATCGATTTAACATGTCCACACTAGAAAGTCAAATCAAACTAGCATGTCAAAGGGCAGGACTTGCTGGTTCGATTTAGGAGAGGGACACCATGGGAGGTGTGGCAAGATGGCGCCCTAGAAGGGCCATGCTCCCACCTGATATGTAGAAAGAGAAAGGCACTTTGGGAAGGAGAAGGGCAAAACTGTTAAATCAAAACAACAGTTAAATTGAAATAACACATCCGCATGGTGTTATTTCACTAGAACAGTTGCGATCCAAGCATTGTTTTGATTTGAAGCTAGGTTTTATTGAATCAATGCAACTTTCCTGGTTTTGAAGTGACAGAGCTCATTTCAAAACAAGAAAATGTTGTGTGAACCTACACTTTTTAAAATCGAAATAACCCACGTTATTTCAATTTAAAAGCTGAGTGTGGACATACTGTGCGTGCGTGCGTGCGTGCGTGCGCGCGCGCGCGTGCCCGCGTGAGCGCACATAAATATATATATATACACACATATACTTTCCTGTACTGAATATTTTCAAACTGTTCAAGGCCAGAAGGGATCATTAAATCATCTAGTCCAACTTCTGGTATATCACAGGCCATAGATTTCACCCAGTTACACCTATATTGAACATAATGACAAATGCTGTCAAGTCTGCATCATTCTGATAGGTTTAAAATTAGAAATTATAGAGTGTGAATTGCAACAATTATTACATTGCAACAGTTCACAGTTATACATGAGGGAAAATTAACTGTTTATGTATGTTAACAGTTCAGACGACACCAAGCTGGGAGGTATTGCCAATACGGAGGAGGATCGGGATAGCATACAGAATTATTTGGATGACCTTGTAAAGTGCAGTATTAGAAATAGGATTAAATTCAACAACGGGGAGTGCAAGGTCATGCACTTAGGGACAAATAACAGGAATTTTTCTTATGAGTTGGGAATGCATCAGCTGGAAGTGACGGGGGAGGAGAAGGACCTGGGTGTACTGGTTGATCACAGAATGACAATGAGTAGCCAATGCGATGTGGCAGTGAAGAAAGTCAATGTGGTCCTGGGATGCATCAGAAGGGGTATTTCCAGTAGAGATAGGGAGGTGTTAGTACCATTGTACAAGGTGCTGGTGTGACCTCACTTGGGCTATGTTCACACACAAAGTGCTTGTTTCAAAACAAGCCATTTCAAAACAAGCCGTTTCGAAATAAAGTGTTATTTCAAAACACCTTATTTCAAAAGACAGACCCCTGTGGGGTGAGGCGCCCGTGTCCGCTTCACCCCGTGGGGGTCTGCAGTCCTCTGCAGACCCCTGCGGGGTGAGCCTGCCTGCCGGCTGCGGCTCACCCCGCAGGGGTCTGCAGCCCCCCTCTGCCGGCCAGGGGACACCCCTCAGCACCCTGGCCAGGGTGCTGAGGGGGTGGCCCTTCCTCCCAGGGTGCTAAGCACCCTGGGACGAAGGTCAAACGTTGTTTTGGAACAGTTTGTTCTGAAACAACATGTCCCCACGGGGTTGTTTTGAAATGGAAGGAGGTTTAAGCCGTTTCGAAACACGGCTCCCATTTCGAAACAAGGGAACCCCTTGTTTCGAAATGGGAGTATGTCATGTGGACATGCTGTTTCTTATTTTGAAACAACCTCTGTTGTTTCGAAATAAGCCTGTGTGAAAACACCCTTGGAGTATTGTGTACAGTTCTGGTAACTCATGTTTAAGAAAGATGAAGTCAAACTGGAACAGGTGCAAAGAAGGGCTACAAGGATGATTCGTGGAATAGAAAATCTTTCCTATGAGAGATGAATTAAAGAGCTTGGTTTGTTTAGTCTTCTCAAAAGAAGGCTGAGAGGAGATATGATTGCTCTTTATAAATACATTAGAGGGATCAATACAAGGGGGAGAGAAGAATTATTTGAATACAGCGCCAATGTGGACACAAGAACAAATGGATACAAACTGTCCCTCAGAAAATTTAGGCTTGAAATTAGACGCAGATTCCTAACCATCAGAGGAGTAAAGTTCTGGAATAGTCTACCAAGGGAAGTGGTGGGGGCAAAAACCTTAGGTGCCTTCAAAACCGAGCTTGATAAGTTTCTGGAGGGAATGATATGATGGACAGTGTAGCTTGGCCATTGTCTGTCCTTTACTAGTGGTGATGGATATGATAGTGACCTGGGAAGGGGCATTAGATCGAGTGGGTTTTGAGTTATTACAGAGAAGTTCTTCTTGACTGGCTGTTGTGGACTTGCCCTCATGCTCAGGGTTTAACTGATCGACATATTTGGGGTCGGGAAGGAATATTCCCCCAGGGCAGATTGGCTTGGGCACTGGGGTTTTTTGCCTTCCTCTGTAGCATTGGCCATGGCTCACTTGCTGGTTGATTCTCTGGACTAAAGTCTTTAAATCATGATTTGAGGACTTTAATAGCTCAGTTATGGGTTTGTTTTGAAACAAGCACTTGTGTGTGAACATAGTCTATGAGTTCAAGAACTCAGTTCTTACCTGTGTCTGAAAATTTAGTGAAAACAAAAATTATTGATGTGGCCTGGGTTTTTTCAACTAGCATGCAAAACCTGGCAAAAGAAACAAGGAATCCTATGGCATTTTTAAAGACTAACAAATTAATTTATTGCATGAGCTTTCATGGGAGAAAATCCCACTTTATGTCACTTGTTCCCATAGAAAAGATCCCTCTCTCTTCAAAAAGCCTTAGTTTGGTCCAGCATATACCACTGTGGCCCCCTGCTGGGTCCTTACGTTTCTGTGAACTCCAGTTCAAATACTGAATAGATCTAATGTTGCACATAGACTAACTTGTCATCTGAGATCGTGTTTTTCTTTGAGAGAGATGAGAGGAAAGCTTACAGTACACTCATAACAAAAGACAAAGGAGAAAAAGCATGAAAAGCTCCCAGAAATACCCTAGGTATTTCATTTTTTCCAGAGGTGGTTTTTTTTCCTGACATATAAAATAATAATACCTTTCAGCTGTGTTTTTGTGAAGTGCATTTGGTATGTGGGTAACAAGTTGAGGGCTACATGATGGCACTAGCCACAATCCTTTCTTAGATGTGGGACAAAGCTGCATCTCTTTAGTCAGAGTTCCAGTAATGATTGTGTCTGGGGGAAGCCCAGTGTTTTCAGAAGCTTTTAGGAAGCACACCCAAAGCATTACCCTTAAAGAATGCATTCCCAGCCAATGGTAAAACTGTACCTGACTTGTAATATCTTGTTTTGCACCTCCCTAACTTTCTGTTGTATATCTCTGGTGAGCTGATATTTAGCACCACACATTTATTATAGTCAGCAATAATGCTGATCAAGGGCAGCAGTGACCAGAGCCCATGCTAATAAGGAATAACTGTGAGCAAGGTTTGCTGAAGGTGTTGAGGGTTTTACAGTGATAATAAAAGAGGACTGTTACTTACAATACATGGAGGAAAATATTTATTCCCAAAGGCTATGACAAGGGTCTAGAAGAATGAGAAGGAAATCTTCAGTGGATTTAGAAGAGGCAGATAGCTCATGAATTTCTGACAGCAAAAAAGAAGGATAAAGGTGGAATATGGCAAATGAGCAAAAAAATACTGAGGGTTAACAGAATGGGGGTCTGATTCTCTCTTTACTAAGACTCGTGTACATCAGAAGTAGTCAGTGGATAGCGCTGTTATAGAACGGGTATGGCAGGAGAATAAGGGGCTGGATCTTGAGGAAATTGAGATGCTAATCTCAGCATATTTATGTAGACAGAAATGATTCAATTGATATTAATAATATTTTTCTGTATAGATACCAAATCTGCCCCTATACGAAGTAAGCTATTTTACAGAAATTCCTTTATCTTCCGCACTATATTAATTTTATGTTCAATTTCATAGGCTTTTGATCACATTCTTTCTGCTATTGAAGATATATCTGGACAAATAGGACATAACTATCTGAGAGACAAGTAAGTGGCATTAGTTGCCCTTATTTTACTGAACTGGGATGTTTAAGGAAATTGGAACATATTAACATAATGATAGCTTTGTTTACATCTATTGACAAGAAAAACAAGCATTTAGGAACTGAATGAATGGAGGCAGCTTGGGTAACACTGGTCCCTGCCGCGGTCCACCCCTCACTTCCCACCCCCTGAATTTCTGGAGTTAATCACAGTAGATAAAAACTACATTGTTGTAAAAACATGCACTACTTGTGCAGTTGGTAATAGTGTAGATTATACAACAGGAAGGATTTTTAAACTCTAATTTACTTCTCAACTTTGATCCAGTTTGTTTACATTGCTACATTTCATTCAGCATAGAATATGATACTACACTGACCATTTTCACTGATTTCATCACTGTGAGAAAGACTAAGGGTATTCACAGATTAAACACCATTGCCCTCCAATCATTTCCTGGAGATCTAGTTTTGTTTATTTTGGCTAGGAAATCACCTTTAGAACATTTCAGCTGGACTTGGAGACTGTGAAAATAATGGGTGCCATGTCCTGCCAGTGGAAACTTTTCAGTGCCACAACTAAGGCCTGGGATTAGGCCTTTGCAAATGCCATGAGCTGTATCTATGGATCTGTGCCTGTCTAGAGTTATTTGAGAGGTGATGCTTTGCAAAGAATTTGAACTGAATACAGTTTTAGCCCCTCAGATACCAACTTTAGGAGCCATATTTGTGTGGGAGAGGCGGTTACTCTGCTCTAAAGTAAAACACATAAATGTTGCTTCCTTGCTATTGTTCTGGCCTGCTGTGTCCAGCACTGGCTCAGTACCTCTGATAGTGTGTACTAGGGAGCTCTGCAGTGACTGAAAAGGCTTTAGTCTGAGTTTGAAACTGTTTCTCATTATCAGCCCTCTCTGAAAACAGTCTGTTTATAGCTTAACATCCCTGAAAGAAGCAAGGCTTTTCAGCTTACAATTATTTTCACAATTTTATTCCCCTTGTATATAATGGATACAGTGAACCTGCCCTGACACCATAGTCATGGGCAGACTTCGAGAACTAGAGCTGGGAGGGAGAACAGCAGGAGAAAGACTAATCCTGGAAATGTAGTTTCTCGTAGTGCTACTTGAAGATGGGAAACCTGTTCAGTCATGGACTTAGAGCAAACTGACCCCTCCATTTCCCCTCTTTTTACTTTAACGCAATTGCAGTAGAACAGAGAGAAAGAGCTTGGAGAGACAGTGAGACCAAAAGTTTGAGGAGAACATCTAAACCAGCTCCTGAGGGAATCTGGAAACTCTGTAGTAGGTTTGTTCCACCACAGTAAATGACATCTGAACACCTAAAATAATATGTAATGCTCCTTAGGGTAGCAGAATAAGGAGAAATTTCTGTTTGTTTACGCAATGACATGTTTATTAGGGGTATCATTTAGAGGAGCCATTTGCTCCTGGGTAATCAGGAATCCTGCCCTGGGTTTGGGTATTGAGAATTCATTTCTGAAGATGAGGAATTAATAGAACATTTCCTCAGACACGGCATGGTGGCTGTCATGGTGATGAAGTCACAAAGCTGAGGCTTTCTAAAGTGGCTGGCAAGACAGAGCCTGACCTCTTCAAGCTGGGAGAGGGGGTCTTCCTGGAAAAGGAGGAAAGACCTGTGCTAACCTAGGTCCCGGGTGGCTGTTAGCTTGGGTGATCAAAATCTCTGCAGTAAATGCAGTCTCAAAATTTCTGAGAACAGGCACCACCTCAATATCTCAGAATCGCTCACTGGGACAAGCAGGCACCTCTGGCATCACCATTTTGGAGGCTACCTCTGAGCAAAGCAGTGGAGCCAACTTACAAGACACTGGGAGAAAGATCACCCGTTACTGAAGATAAACTCTCTTACTTAAAAGGAAAGAAATTTTTCACTTGTAGTATGAATGATCCTAAAGGCTATTAAAGATACAATCAAATAGTTAGAAGCAGAAAAAAAGTTGGCATTATTCCCTAGCGTATAGCACATCCTATTAGTTTTGAAACTAGAACCATTTTGTATGCCTTAGTCATGAACACCTCACCGCTGCTGTTCTGTAGTAGCCGTGCCTGGGAGCCGCACCTCTTAACAGATTCTTGTGAATGGTGTAACCCTGTATAAGGCTTTTCAAAACTTGCCTTAACTATTAGTTTACAGAAATAAAGCAACAAAATGCACTTCACTGTGTTTATTATCCAGTAAGATGTATAACAATGCTTAATTTAAAGGAACAGCTGTTCAAGTTAAACTGAAAATGCTAACTGGGATGTTTAAATTGACAGTGACTGTTAAAATTGTTTAAATCACTAGGTGGTCCAATTTTGATCGGAAGATCCTCAGTAAAGTACTAATGAGAAGATCTGCTCAAAAATCAAGAGACCAGATTCTTAATGTTTTCCATGAGCTTAACCTGAAGGATGCCATTAGCTATGTGGCTGAGGTACTTTTAAATATCTTATCTTACACATTGTAACGTCATAGTTCTTTCTTCTAATATTGCAGTGTTTCTCAACCTCACTGTATTTATGAGAGCTGAATCAACAGCAAATCTACTTTTATTTCTATTCTGTATACTAGAAATGATGATATTTGATGTGCATTGTGTCCAATTGTCACCAGTTTATGGGATTGTGGTTCATTGTAATACCTCTAATTCCTCAATGCCAGTGCATCCTTGGATAAAACCCACACTGGGAAGATTTAGTGGGAGTGGTCCTGCATTACTAGGAGGTTGGACTAGATGACCTCATCAGGTCCCTTCCAGCCCCAATAGTCTATGATATTGCTGCTCTGTTCTGGCAGGTTTCATTTAGGAGTTTGGCTTCTGCTACCTCTTCTGTGGAGTAGTACCATGATTTCACGGGAACTGTGCAGGTGGGCCTATGCTGATCAGCATGTGTAAAAGTGGTGGAATCTGGCTTCCTGTGAATAATTAAACAATGGAGGGGCTTTAGGGGCTTCAGCGCAGGGCTAAGGTGGGGCCTGCAAAAATAAATCTGGGCAGTAATCTGTGCGCCAACAGCTTACTTCAACAGAGACGTCTGCTGCCACCTGGGGAGGGAGTAGCCCAAAGGCCCATGAGAGTTAATCTGGCTCTGCATGGCTGAACCAATAGTGTACTTCCCAACCATGGCCTGTTCAGAAATGAGAGTTAGGCCAGGTAGTGCTGATGGCAGGTGCAGACTGAGAGCATCCCAGGGCTAGCCTCAAGGTGGTGCTTAATCTTGTAACCAAGTGAACTGCAAACTTGATAAAGAGTTACTCTGGTTTTTGGATCATTTGCCTTCCAAAAAACAAATACCAAACTAAAATATTTCTCCTGCACCAGCAAATTCAGTGTCATTTATAGGCAAAATATATCTTTTGCAAAGGATCTCCAGCTTTTCTATTTAGTGAGGCATGTCATAAGAAAACAGTCTTCTGTGAGACCAGCTTTCCTTGCTCTAGCACCAATTTGTTGGTTCACTAAACACAACGGCCTGAGAATAGCTGGCCTCTCAAATACCTAACAATCTCTGGATACCAACAGACCAGAAAAATCTCTTTATTATTCTCACCAGCCTAGCCTTTAAGTGTGACTATTGTGCAAGAAGGCTTTGTTGATCCGCACTCCTCCCTGCAACTAGGCAGGCTTCAGCTAATAGCTAGAACCACATCTAGACTGATTGCTTAGGTCAAAGTTTTCTGTTCTAGTTACCACACATGCAGAATGGCTTCCAAATGTATAATTGCAGCTGAATGTCCAGAGAAGGACATTTCGACCTGTGACTAGAATATCTGTAACTCCATGTCATGCTTTTAAGTGACATAGGTGTCATTTAAAAAACAAACATGGAGTCCTGTGGCACTTAAAGAGTAACAAATTTATTTATTGCGTCAGCTTTCATGGGGAAAATCCCACTTCATCAGACATTATGAAGATGGGGGAACTCAAAGATTGGAAGGAAATAAATGTAGGGAAGTGTGAGTCATGGGGTCAGGTCACACTGTAACAGCAAATCAAAGCAGCTGTGAAGATTCAAACATTGAGGAACAGCATATATAGAAAGATGCTGTTCCCCAGTGTTTGAATCTTCACAAGTGCTTTGATTTGCTGTTACAGTGTGACCTGATCCAATGACTTATTTATTTTCTCTCCTTCTGTAAGTTCCCCCATCTTCAAAGCATCTGATGACGTGAGATTTTCTCCCATGAAAGCTCATGCAATAAATAAATCTGTTAGTCTTTTAAGTGCCACAAGACTCCTTGTTTGTTTTACTGAACTAGGCTAACATGGTTGCCACTTTGGAGTTTAAAACACATTTCATGTTTCAATCAGTAATAATTCTGGCAGTAATAGAATTATGGGCCTCATATTTAGGTACCTTCAATGTTTGATTTCCATTTCAATTGTAATAGTTATGTAAGTCTCAGTTTTCAGATGTCATCGTGATTTTTCTAATGCCGTGGAACTGTTCCAAATTGTTTAGAAAACAGATCACTATAAAATATGCAAAGGTGATATACAGCATAGATTATGAGTTTTCTCCACCATTATCACAAGCTGATCCCCTGAGAGTCCTTTCAAGCCTCAGTAACTGGTCGCATCAACTCTAGTTCTTTTTACCCACCACTGTGCTTTATTACATATTATATTTACAATCAATAGCCAGCTTTACTTCTGGAAAAGGATATGCTGATAGCATGAACAGCAGAAGTTCAGCTTGCTTTTGACTTCTTTCAGGCTCCCTGCTGTCTCCAGACCTTCCCTTCTGTCTATGTGGCCTCTGCAGATACTTCCACCTTATTAGCCCTTCAGCAGTACTGCCGCTCAGTTAATCAGTCTCTTTTGTCAGCTAAAAACACAACAAGCAGTTGTGTGGCACTTTAAGACTAACAGATTTATTTTTTGCATCAGCTTTCGTGGGAGAAGATCCCACTTCCTCAGATGCTTCTTTCAATCAGAGCTCAGTTGATACTCACCTCCCCAGTCGTTTATGACAGGGTGCTGAGTTTGCATCTGATGCAGCATACCCTGTTACAACCATGATTAATCTTTCTTGATTCCTTTGCTGTGCATGGACATGTAAAATGGCCACGGTAGAGCTAAAACGTCTAAGATCACAATAAATTAGCTTTGATCTGGAGAATAAGGAACTTCTATCTGTGGGGGAAATATTTTTCCACAGGTATTCTGTTCATCACTCATTAAAACAGAGCCCAGTCCAATATTTCTGTCCTGCTATTCAGAGTCATTTGTGGGACTACCTCTCACTACCTGAGAGATTGCTCTTCTTTGGGGACCGTGTCTTCACTCAACACCTGGAGTGCAGTAGAACTATAAAGATGTGAAGTTGTAAGGGGCACTGTTGAAGACAGGAGACAAAAGTTTCACAGGAATTAACTATGGTTTTACTGGTTGCTGAACTGAAAGCAAAACTCACCTTTTCAACTTAACTTTAGCACCTCATGCCTGGAACCATACATTTAATAACTAAGCAAACATTTACTGTCTTCTTTCTGGGAAGGAAGAAGGAATTATAACTCTTGTGTTTTGCAGTGTTTAGTTAGTACATATATGGGTGCTAGTATAAGAACCTGAAAAGGTAGGTGTTTGCAGATGACTGGCAAGGTGCTAGATGAAAAATGTTTTCTATATAAAGGTTATTTTGCAAATAACCTTTATATAGAAGGAAGGGGAATTCAAACTTCCAGTGGTTCCCGCTGATGTCTTTTAAAAATGCAAGGGTGCAATTTGTAGAAGATGAAGACAAGGCCTTGAAAGTCAGTTTAAATCTTCAAAATAGGACCATTAAATGTGACTTAAGTTCAGTGGCTTTGGGCTGGCCCTCTGCACAAGGCTGAATTTCACCCCAGAGAAATTACCCCCCTGGGAGTGGGGGAGGGGAGAGACTTTATTCTTGTTACAAAACAACCAGGAGAAGTTTGTTCTTATGTATCATTTGCCTATAGAAGCTTCAAAAATGATACCATCTTTTCTTTTATTATGTAACTAAGCCCTAGTCGGTATACCTGTGTTAACATCATATACCCTTTGACAGAAAGGGTTACAGCTGAGCTGTAATGCACTTTATTTCTTTTGGTGAATAGGGAGAACGGAGAGGTTCCCTGGCTTTTATTCGATCTTCAAGTACTGACAACATAGTTAATGTGGACTTCAGCACTCCTCGTCCAAGTGCCGTGGAAGCCTCTGTCTCCTGTTTACTGTAAGTTTCCTTTTACAGAATGTTTTTGTTTAATTTTTGAGTAGGTCCAGTCGTTCCAACTCTTCCCAAAAGACTGAGGCCCTCCATGAGCCAAGGTCCCTGTCCATTTGTCAGATCAGGAAGATACCCCTGAGGCAGTTTACAACCAGGCTATTTATCCAAAAATACTTTCTTTGCCTAGGTTCCTAGAGACTCCAGTTTGAATTAGTATATGTGGGTGCCCTTCACTGGTAGCTGGCTTCAAAGACTGATAACAGACAAAGTACATTAGTGGCCTCTTCCTACTAGAAAGTACATATAGTTTGTCAATAACTCATACGCAAGTGAATTTTTAATACAATGGATCTTCAATGGCATTATCTCTATTTCAGTGAGGTTTCATCTAGTTCAGTAAAACAAACAAGGAGTCTGGTGGCACTTAAAAGACTAACAAATTTATTTATCCCATGAGATTTCACAGAAGAAAATCCCATTTTGTCAGACGCTTGAAAATGGGAAACTTAACCGTCTTCAAGTGTCTGACAAAGTGGATTTTCTCCCATGAAAGCCCAAGCAATAAATAAACTTAATTTTTTTAAATGCCACCAGATGCCATGTTTGTTTTACTGAACTAGACTAACACAACTACTCCTTTAGAACTAATTCAGTAAAGTTCCAAAGGGGCAGTTGTGTTAATCTAGTCCAGCAAAAGAAGCAAGGAGTCCTGTGGCACTTAATCTTTTAAGTGCCACAGAACTCCTTGCTTCTTCTAATTCAGTAAAGTTCATCTTGATTCTGTAAGTGTTGTCCAGGATATTACAAAATATTGTCAGTCTCTCTAAGTAGCATTTTATACTCACTACATATTTTACAAAGGACAAAGCAGAAGAGAATTCATCCTCAGGGTTAACTCCTTCCTGGGTACTTCATGAAATGCATTTTATGACATGAACAGGAATATATAAAGTTACACATAGAACATGTAAAATGGGAATAGAGAGTATCACATTTGTGCAGAAAAATGAATAGCAATACATGTTTAAAATGGAAAGAGTAATTTTCTTCACATTTGCAGAATTCAGAAGCAAATTTAAATGATTTTACACTTATTTTCCAAACTAAAACAATCAAGGAGCCCTGTGGCACTTGAAAACTAAAATAATTATTTATTGCATGAGCTTTCGTGGGAGAAAATCCCACTTTGTCAGATGCTCTGAAGATGGGGACACTTACAGAATGGGAGGAAATAAATGCAGGTAATTGTAGGTCATGGGATCAGGTCACACTGTAACAGCAAATCAAAACAGTCATAAAAATTCAAAGAGGTCCTCATCTTTCTCTGTGTGCTGCTCCCCAGTGTTTGAATCTTTACAACTGTTTTGATTTGGTGCTACACTGTGACCTGTTCCCAAGACTTACACTTCCCTGTGTTTATTAGAGGTTTGCACCAACATAGTTTCAGCAGTGACAGGCTGTTAAAAATAGAGGGCCAGCTTTATTGGTACATTCCAATTGCTTTGCGCCACTTTACAATTCAGAGCAGTCATAACCTGTCTTAATGTGCAGGTTGTACTCAGGTTACATCTGCTTTAGATAGTGGAAGTGGCACGGACTGCTGGAGCATAACAGGGAACATGCCTTAGAATTAAAAATAAAAAGGGAAAAATTTTAAAACATTTAAAAAATGGATTCTGAAGAACAATTGCATGGCAAAAGGTGGATCATGAAGCTCTGGTATCATGTAACACACAAGGCTTTGGCTACAAGTAGGAATGCAGAACTTTTATGAATGAAAAGCCTTTATTTTTTTTTAACACACTAGAACTTAGTAAAAAATTCATGCTCAGGACCAAAATTCTTATCTCTGGCTCTGACCAAAGAAGACTTCAATTTGGAAAGTTCCAAAGGGGCAGTCGTGTTAGTCTAGTTTAGTAAAACAAACAAGGAGTCCTGTGGCACTTAAAGACTAACAAATTTATTTATTGCATGAGCTTTCGTGGGAGAAAATCCCACTTTGTCAGATGCTTTGAAGATGGGGGAACTTACAGAATGGAAGGAAATAAATGCAGGTAATTGTAGGTCATGGGATCAGGTCACACTGTAACAGCAAATCAAAACAGTCATAAAAATTCAAAGAGGTCCTCATCTTTCTCTGTGTGCTGCACATGGGCACATTCTCACTACAAAGTTGTCAATATAAGTTAGGCTGACATACAGTCACCTAAGTCACTTTAGCGTGTCCACACTGTTCTTGTGTCAGTCACGTACAACCTCAACAGAAGCTCTTGCACTGATTTAACTTTCAGTGTGGGACATTGTGGGACAGATTGTGAAAGACAACAACAGTTGATATAAGCCACATAGGGTATGTCTACACTTCCAAGTGAATTACGGAGGCTTAATTCAGACTAATTTAGTACCTGTCTACCCTAGGCTTTCATTAGTTCAGATTAAGGAATTCCTTAATCTGAACTAATCAAATCTTAGTTTGAATTAGTAGGACCTACTGGTTAGCTAGAATTAAACCCTTAGTTCAATCCTTAGTTCAAACTAAGGATGGGGTAGATGAGGATTTACCATTAGTTCAAATTTACTAAATTCGAATTAAGGGCAGTTAGTTCAAATTAACAAAGTGGAGTAATTTGATTTAACGTTGAGTCAAATTAGTCCACTTTGTTAATACAAACTAATAAGTTCGAGTTTAGTTTGAACTAATTAGTTCTAATTAACAAATTCAAACCAACTTTTCCTAGTGTAGACATAGCCATAGTGTCTACACTGATACTGTGTCCACCTAACTCTATCAACCTAAGTGCTTACACTTCTCCTGGAGGTGGCATTATTAAGTCAGTGTAATGGGTGAGTTACTTCAGTGGGCACTAAATGTAGTGCCCACATTTTAGTGTTGATGCTTAGAGTTAGGTTGACATAAGCTGCCTAATGTCAACTTCACTCTGCAATGGAGACCAGGGCTAAGTCTGCTGAAAGCAAGAAACAAGAGCTTTAAAAAGTGTGAATCCTCACTTTCACCTTGATGACTCTGAAGCAGCACCATGACACTTCAAATGACACTTAATTATTTTTCTGGTGATGGTATTAGCAGAAATATGCTTCTAATAGAGCTGGTTGTAAAAAGATATACACCATTTCTTGAAAAATAATAGTGCTGGTCTACACTAATGTGTTGACAAAAGTCAGTTTTTGGTGACACAACAGAGGTGGTGTACACACTTCCATTTTCTTTTCCCCCTTCTCCTCACCATCAACAAAACTGCCCTGTTTTGACAACAAAATAAAACCAACTCAATGAGACACATAGGGCTTTTGTGGCAAAGTTAGAGTGACAAAGTGTCAGTGTAGATGCTGTGTTCTGTAACAGAGCTCCAAGAGCTATCCCACAATGCCCACCCTGACTGCTCTGCATTCCAGCTATAGGGGCGTATCAAAGGCCCAGGAAGTTTTGAAATCTCTGTGTGGAGAATTCACACAGCTACTGCCTGGTGGTGTATGCCAGCTCCCAGCAGCAAATGCAAACTTATGTGGACTGGTGGTGGGGTGGATAAATCATTCTCCTGGGTCTGTGGAAGATGAGGCTGTGTAAATACTCTGAGTGAATCAAGCTTGCTCTTCTGTGGCAGGCATGCAAGCAGTGTGGGCTGCTGCAGGGGGAGGAAGGGGAAGAGACTCCTGATGTGCTGTGCAGAGCCACGGAGGGAAGTGGGGGCTCATGTTGGGTTGTCTCTCTCTTTCCACCAGTGTACAGGTCTCTGTGGAGCTCGGCTTTAGGGGCGGTTGGATGCCAGCTGTCTGCGCACCAGCTTCTGTGTTGGGACTGGTTGATAGTATGAGGACACACTGTCACACACACACACACACACACACACACACACACACACTTCTCCTCAGCAATGACAGTTTGGCATTGAAGCAGTTGAGGAGTGGCTGAAAAGCAGCTGTCAGGTGGCGTTGTGCGATCACTGCAGAAGGTGCATTGTTCCCTGTGTCAGTGTAAGATCTGGTAGTGTGAATGCACTCCACAGACACAAGGAACATATTGAGGACATGAAACAGTGGTTCAGTTACAGACATGGCGGTACACTGGCATGACTTGTGTTGACAAAATTCTGTAATGCAGACAAGGCCTTAGATGAAGAAAGTATGAGGTAGGCAGAGGGATTTTTTTTTTAATGAGAAAGTGGGATTTTCTCTACATTTTAAAATCAGACATTTTTGCAAAATTTCATAATTGTTGATATTTTTCATTTTGGAAAAAAAAAAGGACAAAAATGAAGTTTCCTTACATAAAAATCATTGATATTGACATCCCGTGTTTCAACTCAATGCTTTTCATCAAAAAAATGCCAACCACCTTTAGGTGGTGTTGTGCTTATTCCTGAATCCCAAACTGCCTCCCACACCTTGGGCCACAGTTTTCTAGCTTTACTTTCACTGAATGGTGTCAAAGTTTCAGATTTAAAGGCACCGTGTATACACACACACACCCCCTCTCACTCACTCTGTGCTCTTAGTCAAGGGCACCCACTTAAGTACCAGGCTCCCAGCCTTCACCACTGGAGACCTGCATCTCTCTCACCCCAGATGAGGGGTTTAGGCCCACGCTCTGGCTTCACTGTGATTTTCCCAGTAGGTGTGATTGGTGTCAAGCACTTGTAATTAATCTTTCTCCAGGAGCTACAACAGAGTATACCAGTTACCAAGCAGCCTATACAAAGTAAAATACATTTAGTCTCCAGAAGCAAGCCTTACAGGAAATACATATTAAAAACAATAAAATTTCCCGTATCCATTCTAGCAGCTTACCAGAGATCACACCTCAGACCTATGGGCCCTAGTAAGCTGAAGTCCTTACAACTCTTCCTTAAGGGTTGTTCTGCTCTGCCCCATCCCTCTCTTGGACGGAGTATCCTTTCCGTTTGCTGAATTAGAAGGTGGCCCTTTGTTAGTTCAAACTCAATCTTTTTATATCCAAATCCCTTTCTTTGTCTGAGTTTCTGGGGAACCTCTTTTGAACAGGTATATGCAAACACCCCAGGGGATGATGTTTCTCTGTTTACAATTGTTTGCAATCCCAGGGTAATCACCCACTCAGTGTTTTTTTATTCCTGGTAGAGGTGTGGTAACTCTCCCCCATGGAGTGGTATACAGTCTGACTTAAGCAATTCATAAATTTAATACAGTGGTCCACAAAGACACTGCAAAATCTGGCACAATGAAGACATTACTTCTTGAGCAGACATTCTGATTTCAATGGTTCTACTCAAGGAGTACTCAGTCTTAATAAGGATGGTGGACCTTGGTCCCTTGCAGTTCTAACTGTCCACTTACCAGCTACTGAAACCTCCAGTTTCTCTTCCGATGGCTTCTACACTGCTGTTATGCATTCAATACTAAGTGCATTCCAGAGGTTTTGCCTCAGCTCACACTCTTACCCTTTATAACAGAAAAATACACACATTTATGAGAAACAAAAGGCTCATAAAACTATTGGGATAAATTTAACTGTGATGTAAACAGTGGCATCAGTTACTCCTAGGATGAAGACTGGTCTGACCACAGATGGTGGTCAGGTACTACTGAATTTGATGGTCATTGGTTTAGAAAACAAATGTGACTATTTCCACGGTATTAGATGACAGTGATTCCCAAACTTTCTTCTGCCCAAAATCCTTTTGGCATCTGATTAAATGTCCCAGACCTCTCATTTTTTATACATAGGTTTCATGTTGTTATTTTATTAGCTAGGGTATTGGTGATGCCTCCAAAAATACACAAACAGTTTCATTCAGTGGCCTCAGGATTCTGTGGACTCAGGTCCCAGTTTCACTGTACAGTCCTGAAACTCTGTACACTTACCTTTCTCCTAAAAGTGGATATTACTTTCCTGGATTGTAGAAGTGTTGTGAGTCTTGACATCTGAGGCAGAAAAAGTACTGCTAAAGCTTCAAAGGGGGTGTGTAGTCCTGAATGGGAAAGGACTAGTACTGTCAGTGTGGGCTGCCCCCGACCGGTGTAACCTCTTACACAAAGTGTGTCAGGAAAATTAGCATCCTCCATGCAGCAAAAGTGCAAAAACACTGTTCCAGCAGGCTCTGGCCCTGGCTAAAGAGTCACATCAAACCCCCCCAGTGGTTCTAGAGCTACATTCATCAACCTTCCATCTGCTGGTGTGGACGGATGGGATGCAACAGGAAAAGAAGACAAACAGGCAGAAGTTTATAAAATAAAGACGACAATAAGGCAATGCCAAATTTTGCATTATTTTATCACTTATCTACTTATCCTGACCAAGTTACGCCACCAGTGATGTCACTTCTGAATCTGCCCAGAGACTACCATAAGAATGGCACCCGCTTGCTACATTTGACCCATGAGGATGTTTACTTATTATCCATCCACAATTAGTTTCATGTTTAATTATATTGCAATACATTTGTCCTGCCGTCCCACAGATCGTGATCTAGAAAAATGTTGAATGTATTTTAATATTCTGCTTCAGGAGGGAAAAAGCCAGCTCAGTTTGTCTTGACATGCAAGCTTTAGAGCAGAGGAGAAAGAGCATACGAGATACAGAGGATACAGTCACTCACCACACGCTTCAGCAGTACCTGTATAAACCCAGACAAGAGGTGAGAGCACAATTTCAGCATTTACCATGTTTTCATTTGAAAGTGAGAAGAAACTAAATGCAGAAAGTTGTTGGGAAACTCAAAATAAAAGTATGAAACTGCAAGCATTTAACTGAAGATGGGCTCTGGTACTGCATATCCTTAGCCCCTGTGAGCCATCCTTATGTCCACAGGTAGTCCCATTGATTTCAGTGGCTCTGCTCATGTGAAAGCAGATTGCAGGATCAGGCCTGAAATCTATTCTGATGGTCCGTTGGGGCTGATCTGAAAGCTAACGGGAGGGTGGGTTAGGGTGAAATGAACTACAGGAGTCGGAGCAGTTTGAGAAGTGAGCCACACCTTTTCTAGCCAGTGTGTTTAATCTGTGTTCAACCCATTATTATTTTTCAAAGTACTATACTTAGCACTTCTGACTAACTGCAGCCACATGTGGTATGCGGAGTAGAAAATAGTTAACCGGAATTCTTTTAGAGGGTTGACTTGTAATTAATTGTTTTTTATAACCAACTGGTTTTATCAGTTTCCTTTGTACTAGGTGCCAGTCTGCATTTCTATATAAATAAATATAATCTCTTTTCTTCCGGGCTACAGCACAGACATCTGTACAGTCGACATGAGATCATTCAGAATGAAGATGAAAAACAAGACAAGGAGATTTTCCACAGGACAATGAGGAAGCGCTTAGAATCTTTCAAGAGCACCAAACTAGGAATAAACCAGCCCAAAAAGCTCAACAAAAGCCACAAGAGAGATCGGGGCCAAAAAAGGGTAAGTGGCATGCATTTAGGGCCAGGTCATGCTGGCTCCTTACCCAGACAATGGGCCTGCTGCTCTAGGGTCCATTGCTGAGGAAGCATAGGGTAGCTTCAGCTCCCAGCATCAATCTCTTCCTTGTGGCAGTTTTTCAGAGGGGATACCTGGGGATAAAGACCCAAGACAGAAATCAAAATGTGGGATGAGTCAAGGGGCAACATGGGTGGTGGCATTGTACACTCACCAATCTTGTGAAACATGCCCACCATTTCCCTCTGCATGGTGGAACCCTTCTTTTGAATGTGAGGGGATTCCAGGTCTAACGGACAGCAAGGCAACTCAGAGGAGCTGATAGTATGAAGAGATGAAACTCCAGCTTGTAACGAGGGACAGTCCAACCTGCCAACTGCAAACGGCTAGGAAACTCTGCTACATACCACTAATGGAGTTGTTTGTCTGCCCTAACATCAAAGGGAGTCCTATGGAAAGAGTAATAGGAAAATAAGGGCTTAAAATATCTGAGCCTGATCACCACTGTGTTATTCTGGTTTAATTTTGCTGAACTCCATTTCACTGGCAGCAAGATGGAGAAATAAGGGTCCTGGTATCTACAATATTTGCATTATGTGTACTGCATAGCTCTCACTGTCTGAGGTAACTTGAAATGTTTTTCTTTTCCAGAGAACTAGCAATGCCATACCAAATGGGAAAATACCTTCAGAAAATCCAGTGCAAGATTTTACTCTGAAGGAAAAAGGTAATTGCACTGTCAAACAACAGTAGTTAACCAGATAGTTTAATCAGCTTGTACTTAGTGGAGGAAAAGCATCCGTGCAAAATTTCATAGCAGGAAGATGATTAAGTTGATATTACTAAATGTCATATTTCCCCTCTCCATGCTTAAAGCCAATGTTAGAAGGAAGGAAAGAAATGTTAAAATCATATATATTTTTTCAGAAACAACTTGATTACAAGCTGGAATTTAACCTACTTTATAGCTATCACTAACAATGTTTAATCTCGAAATCCTCAAAAGAATTGGAGACTACCATAAAAAAGACCACCAAATAGCTAAAGTCTCAGCTTCTGATTCATGACATGCTACAACTAACTCTGATAATATCTTTCCTTGTGATCACAGAGTTATGTACATGTGCCCATCACAACTTGCCCAAGCAAGTATCAGTATTTTTCCTCTGAAAGCTGAGCAGACAGGCTGGAACAGGAAGACTGCATACCATGAATGGAAGGAAAGTCAATGGCCACCATTGTATTGACTTTTTCCCTAAATGCATCCTCAATAAGTTGACCAAAAAATTTGGCCTAGCACATCTAACTTTGGGCCTCCTAGCATTGGGAAAGCTAACGCAATTGCAGCACAAGACACTGATGCAGGAGTGGACCAGGAATCAAATATGAGTGATGCGATCAACTGTAAATTAGATATGTATATAGTTTAGTTTTAATGGTACAAGAATTGCTTTAAAATATGCATTTACCCAGACTTGCATTAAAGATTTACCATACAGATCTTTCATAACTACACTAGAATCAAGAAAGTACTAAATAACACTTTATATTTTATGAATCTCTAGTGCACACTGACTTTTCAAATATTTTCTTTCAGATATGGAATTTTCTGATCCAGAAGAAAACTATGAATCTCTTCACAGGGACAAAGGAGTTGACTTTTTAGCTAATGTCACCAAACAAAATTGCACAGATGCTCCTACTGGTAAGAAAATAGATCAGAAATGCAGAGTTTTCTTCTAATACAGAGTAAATTATTGGATATTTTGCTAATAAGGTTGTGATTGTGACTGTATAACCTGGCTCTGAAATAACTAACCACTTCTAGACACAGAAAAAATTATACTAGATTTGTCCTGATTTTCTAAGTCACTCAGTATTCAGACATTTTGAATTGATTTCTGCTTTTTCAGGAGTATATAAATCAACTTGACTCAAGTTGGTTTCTTTTCCTGCTGAGGTGGAATATGTCTCCCCAAAATTACAGTGTTTTGGGCTATGTCTACCCTGGAGGGCTCAGTTAAAGTGACTTAACAAGGTCAACTTTAAGTCGACTTAAAGCCTATGTCCAAACGAGAACTCTGTTAAGTCGACTTTAGTAAGTCAACTTAACAAAGCCTACAGTGTAGACATCCCTCTATACAACGCGTTAAGTCAACTTAATAAAGTCTGCTTTAAGGACTGGACTTATTAAGTTCACTTAAGCAAGTGCTTAAGTTGACTTAATAAAAGCCCAATGGGGACATGACTTTCCTTAAGTTTACTTAAGGAAGGTTAAGTTGACTTAAGGCTCCAGTGTAGACGTACCCTTGGAGTCCAGAACAGGCAATAGTCAGTCCTACACTGGAGAAGCAAGAGCTTTCCATCATATGTCCCCCTTTTCAGTGGGGGACACAACTTTTGCTTCTAACCCTGGAAAGTTCAAAGATAACAGATTTTAAAATTGTGACATGTTGATGTTACGTCTACAAAAATCTATTTTAGATCATTTTTAAGGTTTAAAATATTTTTCCCTCTCTCTCTAATCTCTGTCCAATTGAACTTATCACATAGTACTGTAGATTGTTTTCTGTGGCACATGCAAGCTATGTGAAGACGTGGTATAGGTAATGCTTGTATTGGCATTCCTTCGTATTATAACCACACTTGTGCTGATAGAGCTGTTCTACTGTGCCACATCACAATGAATACTGTGTCTGGGCATTTGTGAAGTGGATATTAATGGTCCATAAAATGGTCCCCCAGGGCAGATTGGCATGGGCTCTGGGTTTTTGGGGTTTTTTTGTTTGTTTGTTTGTTTGCCTTCCTCTATAGCATTGGGCATGGCTCACTTGCTTGTTGATTCTCTGTATTAGTCTTTAAATCATGATTTGAGGACTTTAATAGCTCAGTTATGGGCTTGAGGTTCATTGTAGGAGTGGGTTGGTGAGGTTTTATGGTCTGCACTGTGGAGAAGGTCAGACTAGATGATCATATTGGTCCCTTCTGACCTTAGAGTCTATGAGAAAAGAATGAGGTGGCAAACTGGACATAGACTTTGATTTTTAAAATGTTATTTTTACAGTTTACCATGTGCAGATTTGATATTTGTTTTAAAAGGGCCTCATTACCTGTTCTCCACATATGAAAAAATATATATATTTTTGATAGTTTTGGCCTGTTTCTCTTCTCACCCATGTTTTACACTATTGTAAGTCCACTGACTTTGCAGTGCTTTCAGAGGAGAATCAGACCCCCATCCTCATATATATTCATACTAGCTAGGATTACACTGTAGGTTCTAAGAGACGGCAGGCCAAGGTCACCAACAAGTTCTGACTGCTTGTAGTGATGCCAAATAGCCATAAATCTGTCTTAATGGGCTAGTTACTCTAGGCTTGTGTCTCCTTTTCTTTACTGTTACAATGTAAAACAGCCAGATCATGCTGGTGAATCTAGCTGTAGGTATCAATTTTTCAGATATGTTTCTTTTTAAACAGATACATGTAAAACAACCTAGAACTGATTGCATTGGACATGACTGATTTTAAATCTAATCAGTTCATTTGGATAAACTGTGCATTTAATTTTTTTAATATTAAAAGGGATAGCCGTGTTAGTCTAGTCCAGTGAAAAAACAACAAGGAGTTGTGTGGCACTTTAAGACTAACAGATTTATTTTTTGCATGAGCTTTCGTGGGAGAAGATCCCACTTCCTCAGATGCATCTGAGGA
>ML682059.1:8936813-9139287 GCA_007922195.1 Podocnemis expansa | reverse complement strand
ATAAATCTGTTAGTCTTAAAGTGCCACACAACTCCTTGTTGTTTTTTAATTTTTTTGTCTGTAGACCCTTCAACCATAACAATATAATATAGTCAGGTTTTTGTTTGTGCATTTACTTTGTTTTTTAATCAAATAAGACTTTTAAAACAACAAAAAAATTATCAGTGGTAACGAGGCTTATGAACAGAAAGCTGAAAAGTTACATTTCTGTTTTATTTCATTATGGCAGTTTTTTCCTGTGCCAAACATCCTGTTTACTGCCAATTATTTTATTTTCCAACTGAATTTATTACTCAAACTTTTGTAGGAATTGATAACCCAGTATTTTCAGCTGATGATGATCAAAGTGTCTACATGAAGTTCCCGCCATGGTTGTCTAATGAAGATACTGTAGTCCCATCACAAAGGGCCCGAGTGCAGCTACCATATTCTCCAGACAACTTCAGACGGCTCACCCCATTTCGCCTCAGCAATAAATCTGTAGATTCCTTTTTACTAGCAGATGGTCCAGAAGAGCGACCCAGAACTTTCCTACCAGAAACAACACATATGTAATATTTTACAATTGACCTTCATTTTTATTTTTAATCAATCTCTTTCTACTCTGGCCACTTGACAGCTTTCCTTGTCTCTTTTTGTCTGTCCAAGGATCTTTCTCTTCCAAGATTTTTCTGCAGCTCACATCTGCTATTCATTTCCAGTCTGAAACTGGTACTTTTAAAGAAAGTTGCTCATCTTCACATATTTGAGGGCAGACCCTTTGCTGGTATAAATGACCACAGGTCTCTGATCTACTCCAGCTAGCTCTGGACTTTAGTTCAGGTTTCAACATTTCTTGTGCTGTTTTGAAACACTCCAGGCCCTTTCTACATCATGCACTGTTTGTTTTTCCTGGCTTTACTCTGTTGTATGGCCATCTCTAGTTGTGCTTAATCAAACCATTTATATTGTAGGCCCAATTCTGCCCTCCACTACAGGGGTGAAACTCCCGTTGAAGTCACTTCACATGAGATTCAATTCAGATTTAACTTGCTGTCTCCTAAAGGGATAAACTGTTGTCTCCAGACGCTTTAAGCAGGCCCCATCTTTGTTATGTATTTGTACAGTACCTCATAGCCCAAAGAGGATGGGGTTATTTAAGTACTACTACAATACAACTAATAAATGACACTAATAGCCACATTGATAAATTACATCAGAAAAGTTTAAAAATCAGGTGCATCGTGCTATAAACATTGTATTTGCTTTGTACAGGGCAGATAGCTATGCAAGAGGCAACACCTTAAAGACATTAGGCCCCAGTTTTTTAGTAGAGGATTGATATTCATTTCACCATAAGAGCATAAGAATGGCCATAGTGGGTTACACCACTGGTCCATCTAGCCCAATATCCTGTCTCCAAGAGTGGCTAATGCCAGCTGTTCAAAGGGAATGAACAGAACAGACAATTAAGTGATCCATCCCCTGTCATCCTTTCCAGCATGGGGTTGCATCCCTGAACATTTTGGTTAATAGCCAGTGATGAACTTATCCTTCATGAATTTTCAAAGTCTTTTTTGAACCCAGTTATGGTTTTGACTTTCATAATACTCACTGGCAATGAGCTCCACAAGTTGACTGTGTGTTTTGTGAAGAAGTACTTCCTTTTGTTTCTTAGTTGAGTTTTTAAGTTGTATATTTATATAAAGTTTTACCCTATTTTTAAACTTTAAGTAATATTTAATATGTTTACTCAATATAATAAGCTATCACCTCTAAAGGTTATTAATTCACATTTGAATTCAATCTCATGTGAACTGAATATTTTAGTCTCACTTTAGCCCCCCCAATGCAAAATCAGCCCAAACTTTGATATATTTTCATAACTGGCACAATCATTGCTGTACATGAGATGTCTAAGGTCATGATTCAGTCATTATAATGCAGAACCAAGGACAATATTGAAATGTAGCAAGGAAATACAATGAACAAGTGTATAGTTTATGGTGTGATAATTAAACACAAAGACAAGGCCTAGTGTCATCTCTGCACCAGTGATTGAATTAGTTAGATAACTTGAGGGTTATATTCAGCTTCCAGATGAAAAGGGGAGAGCCTTATTTAAATAAAGTGCTCAGGTTTATTCAGCTCAGGCTATGGCTGTTACAAAATCAGCAGGAGACACTGTCTTATTAATACTGTCCTAAAAACGTATATAAATATTTAGAGACTGACTAGCACATGCAGTCACTCTAGTTTCTTGTTTTTTGAAGTGATTGTTAGGCCTCTGTGTTTAAAGGACTCACAGAATGCAGGCTTTCCTCGGCTGTGAGCAGTGTAGAATCTGGCTGACATAGTAAAGAAACATCTGTATTTCCCTTCTATCTTGGCTCATGTCTTATGAGGAGCAGTGATGCCTCGATCTAGTTCTAGGCAGTGAATGTGTCATTTTCACCACTAGAGTGCTCTGAAGTTCAGGTGTCTTTTGGTCTGGTTTTGTGTTTACCCAATTTGCAATTATAAAAAAAAAAGCAGTTTGGAAATATTGCTAGATAAAATAGTACAGGAGCTACTATGTAGATTAAATTATGCAAAATGGTATCCCAAAATTTAAACACATTTCTGACACTCACATCACTTGTTCACACTGAAAGCATCTGAAGTTTTCTTTTTCATTGGAAATATTTACATGTATTATGTAATATTGACTTCTGTCGCTTATACCTTGCTAACCTTTTATTAAGCTTTATCCCTTTTTCCATTCTATCGCCTTGATTGTTACTGATTTCATAAATTTAGAATAGAAGAATGATATATAACAGCTTCTTGTGCAGATAAATTTGTGGGGTATATTTACAGTCACTGCACTTTGGCTGTGGTTTCTCTCAAGATTGTTCTTGGGAGATAGTTTGCTGAATAAAAATAACTTGTCATATGGGTTAAAACAAATTTTAAAAAGAGTAAGGTCCAAGTTGCCTCTGTGCTGTTGTAAAGACCTTACAGTGATCCCTTTAAATGCATTGTATACAGTAAAACATTCTGATGTAAAAATAGCTTTAGAGCCCAAATTATTTAGGATTCCTTAGCTGATCCTCACAACTCAATAGTCAAAGGCAAAATTGCCTAAAAAATAGGTACAAATTGCCACAAGATGGCACCATCACCTTAGAATTTGGAACAGGCTGTTGTACTTGACAAATAGGAGACTACTTTCTTTTCACTTCCACCCTTGGCAATCGTCTTCACTGGGGTTGTTACATGGGGAGAGGGGAGATGAGAGAGTTTATCCCACTGGCTCCGAGAACAGATTTATGTTTCTAAAGATATATTATCTTCAGCAAAATAGCAACAACAAAAGAATCCATCTGAAATCAGTATTTCAAATGAGAATCAAGTTTGTTATGCTATACAAGAAGTTTATGTTTACACACTTCTATATTTAATTTTCCCAACATAGGTGACACAAGCCATAATGCTGCAGTGACCGCATACTCGTCCTCAGATGAGAAAGTGCTGTCTTGGAATCCTGAACAAGCAAACCAAAATGCCTCCGTTTCAGAGCAGTCCCTCCATTTCATTCCATCTTGCCTTCAAGGGCCGTGGACACAAAACTATTCTTCGCTGGAAAACCAAGGAAACAAAACTCATTCTGCAGTCTCAGAGTGCATAACTCCCCATAATCCAAACCTAACAGAAGAGTATTGGAAAGCAGTCTCAGATACAAATAACAAACCACTTGAAAATTCAGGATATTCTTCTGAAACTAATTATGAACCAGTGAATTCACAGCAAGACAATTCTGTAGCTCTGGAAGAGAGGCTAGAGGACCCTAATCCTAAGGCGATGCAAGAGAAAAAAACACTCACACTGCTTAACACACAAGCCCACTGCAGATCTGCTGCAGCAAGGCGTGTACAAAGCCGACGCTCTTTTCATATACCAAAACCTTTGCAACATCCCAAACTTCAAAAATTAGCATCTCTTCCATCATCTTGTCACATCCCTCCACATTCTCTGGAACAAGAAGAAACACATCTTTGAGCCTTCACTTACCTAGGAGAAGAAAGTGTAGTGAAAGTGGACAGAGTCTTTGGAAAAAGATGATAGACAGTGAGAGAATTCAAAGCACTGAAACCTTTACTAGCACTGTTTCTTCAAAGAAAGAGGAAAAGACTCACCAGAAACACTTGGGTCTACTTTTCTGCTGAACATGGACCAGAAATCCCTCATTCACATTAAAGGGACTTATGTGGGTGAATCAAGTTGATAACTGTGCTTCCTTTTTTCCTCTAGACTGTTACAAAGAGCTGTTCATTTTCTGAGGGCTATAATGAGAAACTTTTCAAAACGGAACCTGTTTGATGATGCTTTTCAAATTAAAAATAGTTTTATTACACCATATGTTTCCATAAATCACAGTTAGGACAATAAGTTATATTAATAATACAGATCAATATCCATGCTGTGTGAAATTCCTCTATATGAGGCTAATGGTTAAATCTCTTGCTTGCTCAATCTGCTCTGGTTGAAATAGATTAGTGCCTCTTTACTAAATGTGAAAGCTAATGAAGAAATATTGTCCTACTGTTGAATTTTGATGTCATTGTGAAAGGCTAATTTAATTGTGCAATTTTGATTCTCTGTTGTAAATATTCAGGGTGGAATCTCCATCTCTGGAGGTGTTAAAGGCCCATCTGGACAAAACCCCGGCTGGGATAATCTAGTGGGAGTGGTCCTGCTTTTTTGGCAGGGGGTTGGACTAGATGACCTCGTGGGTCCCTTCCAACCCTGTGATTCTGTGATTCTATGAAATCTTGGCTCCATGGAAGTGAATGGGAATTTTGCTATGGATTTTAGCAGAGCCAGGATGTCACCCTTGTTATCTGTTTTAAGTGGTGCTGGGAATTAAAGAATGTACAAAGATAGTATAGAATTCTAATTTACATGGTCCTAAACATCTCATTTATATTCTTAATTAAGCTGCTGCTTCTCAAATAGCCTCCGTCACACAAAAGTGCAGACATACGGGATTTATTTGACTACATATGCATCTTCCAAAATATCTGCTATGTCTTTTTTATATGCAACCCTCTCTGAATATTTTTGGCACAGTGATTTTTCTCCAATACTGTCATCTTCTGTGTCCTTTGACATGTTGCCTAGGTGCCATGATGACTCAGGATGTTGCTATTTCTAAGTACTGTATACTGACATTTGGCTATACTGTATGTATATATCTGTAGATATTTGGAATTTGAGTTTTTATTTTCTGGTTTTATGCTAAAAGATGATCACTGAGGTAATATCAGGTCTCTTCTCCTTACTGGCCTGATTCAATCCCCACTGAACTGTATTAGTCCCTGTATGAAAAAGGAATACAACTGAAAGGCTCTAAGGACTATATACTTCCATGCAAGACCTGAACTAACATTATATGTCAGGCTGCTCCATAGTTAGTTTTGCTGCTTCGTATACAATTTGTTCCTGTGTGGTGACAATATATTCAGTGTAGCCCCAATCCTGAGACTTGGAGACAAATACTCAGGTGGTAGAAATCGCCATGGCCCTGTGAAATCAAGTTAGGTATATATGTTCTTTTAGCAGTCCCATTATGCATCTAGCTACGTCTGTAGGCATCTAAGTACTTTTAAAAATCTAGTTTTACAAGAATGGAACTTAGTCTCCTGAATCACTTAAGTACTTTTCATAGTTTTAGATGTTACTTCAGATTCGATGGCCAGATTTGCAAAAGTGACTTGTAATTTGGGATGCCTCCCTTCTGGGTGTCCAACTTTAGGTACAGGAAACCCAAAAATTCAAATCAGTGCCCCTTGTGGAAATGCTAGCCCTGTGCCCTTTTTCTGTCTATAGCAGGGGTCTCAAACTCAAATCACTATGAGGGCCACATGAGGACTAGCAGAGGGCCGCATGTGGATTAGTACATTAGCCCGAGGGCCGCACCACAGAAACCTTTCAATACAATGATATTGCAAATCTCGGTAACGATCGTGTCGTTGCGGGCTGCAGGGAATAGCTTTAGGGGCTGCATGCGGCCCACGGGCTGTGTGTTTGAGACCCCTGGTCCATAGCTTCTCAGCTAAGAATGCTAATTATTCTAGTAAAATCAACGAGACTTCTGTGGCACCTTAAAGACTAAAAAATTTCTTTGGGCATGTTAGTCTTTAAGGTGCCACGGGACTCTCGTTGTTTTTTTCTGTTCAAAGACTAACACGGCTACTCCTCTGGAACTTGTCAATTATGCTAGTGATGATGCTCAGATACTGGGATGATAGAGATGGTGCAGAAGCCTAGATATATAAATAAACTACTGCATGGGGACTGGATTCAAATTACCAACTCGTTTCACTCAAACCATCAAGTAGTTCTCTGCTTTCAGCAATCCAGAGCGCTGATTCATACACTGTCCTAAAATGAAAGGCTCAGACATTCAGTATTAACCATGTAGCCAATCATTCTTACTCTGAATGAGGAATAATATGTTGCTTGGTATAAAGTCCTTAGAAACCACAGTGAGTATAAAAGCTGGTTAGATGATTTGATGATGTCCATGTAATTATTTGTGAACTGAGTAAATAACAAGGTGTTTTTATTGTTGTATTGGTGAAGGGAAACTATTTTGTAACCATAATTTTGGGTAGTATTATTATAATAAGTGTGACAATTGGAACTTTACTCATCCTTATGATGAGCTGCAGATCTTTTTAGAAAGCCACTCTTAGGCTGGCCCATTATATAGCAGGAGAAAAACACTTTGGGACAAATTCTCCAATGTCTTGGACCTAGAATAATCAACTATACCCACACAAAGGTGGAAAAATCTTATACTTCCTTCTCCCCACACACCCATTAATCAAGTGGTGAATTTTCATTTATACCTGCTGTACCCACATGTAAATTGCTATAGCGGATGCCAAGCAATAGAGAATCAGTTCTTTATTCTGAATGTTTCTGGGCCACATTCACCAATAGCGTTCACTGCTTAGCACGGGCTCTATTCATGCCAGGCAGCTATTGATCCATCCTAACTGACCAGCTCAGCCAGCATGGTGGCTGTTAGCTTCACTGGAGGGGCACAAAGCGACCAGGACATTCTTGGAGAATCTGGCTCAATATTCTGAGGGTATTTTTGATAGTCCCAGAAAGGCAGCAATTTTTCTATGGCATCCTAGCATAATAGCTAGGCATGAATGCCATATGAGGTCAGATTCCATTTCCAGATGCTGGTTTCTTATGAAAAACATCCTTTTCCTATTACTACTGTGTAGATTTCTTTGCTATGTTGTAGCAGATGGGAATGGAGCATCATCCATTGACACTGCAAGGAGGCCGGCACTATGGGCTACATTTTCAAAAGTGCTCACAAAATATTTGTACATGTGCAAACATCAGAGTATATCTGCAAACCCTGATCTGCCTGTTGGTGTTTGTGCAAGCATGTGGCCTATCGAATGTCTAGTCTTATATATTCATGTTGTCATGTCCTGTTCCCGCAAATTGATACAGCACACAGTTAGGATGGGTAAATAAAACTATCTACACAAACATAACAATAACTGGAAAAATAGGAGTCTGTAAGCTTTGGTGAGTGCTGCAGGTTGTATCTGAAACATAGTTTGGTGTGATATTAAAAAAAAAAAAAAAAGCCAACAATTTTATCAACAGAAGTCGCAGAAAGACTAAAGGATCCAAATTCGTCTTTCTCATTGTGTGTACTAATAACGGTTTGCTGGTGTAGGTACAGCTGTTCAGGTAAACTCTCTTAGAGTAGGCACAGCTTGCATTAGTTTCATGAACACGATAAGCTACAAAAATGGGACTTTTTTTGCAGATATAACTGTGTCTACATTAGGCCCATGTCTATGCTACCACTTACTTCTGTATAACTTATGTCATTCTGGGGTTTGAGTAAGCGACCCTCTGAGCAACATAAGTTACACTGACCTAAGCACAAGTGTGGACAGCACTATGTTGGTGGGAGAGCTTCTGTTACTGAAATAGCTGCCAGCTCTCGTGAAGGTTGCTTTATTATGCTAATGACAGAATTCTCTCCTGTTGGCATAGAGCAGGCCTTGACAAACCTATGTTTCTGGTCACCATGAACAGTTTTAGTAGTCTATTACCTAGGTTCACTGCAGAAATGTAATGGAGGAGTGCCCTCTGGTGTCCAAAAATAAACTTGGTGGCACCTAGATGTGAGCCAATTTTGTCCACCTCAGCATAGAGCATTTTCAACAGATGTGCTCTATAGTGCCTCTAGTGTAAGTTAGCTGGAAGGCTCATGCTGGCAAACCTATGTTGAACAGGGATGTGATTTTTTTTCACACCCCAGTGAACATTGCTATTCAGGAACTGATTTCAAGCATAGACCAGCCCTTACTTTACTGTATTTTTATTGACTTCTATGGAGTTAGTCCTGATTTACTCCAATATACATGAGAGGGGAAATAGGCCCACAGAGTCTCTAGTCGGTCTCATTTCAGTGCCACACTTTTCTTGTGCAATCTGTTAGTCTATAAGGTGCCACAGGATGCCCGTTATTTTAGCTACACAAATGTATACCAGCTGCAGATCTGGCTCTGTGCATTACAAATGATATTTTTGTAGCTCTTTTCCCTGTTGTTTCATAATTTAACCTTCACGATTTAAGCAAATATTTAAACCAGAACATATAAATAATAGGTCTGATGCCTTGCATCTGGTCTACTCAGTTTCACCTGAGCAAAAATTGTATAAAATGCTACTAAGGCATGATATGCTTTGTATAGTAGTAGTGACTTCCCAAAGTGGAAAGCAGTGAAGAATCAAGCTGTAGAGCCCAGCTTTTTAGCTGGTAAATCTCATAGCTCTACTGAGCTTAGTGGAGCTGCTGCTGGTCTGCATCAGTTGATAAGCTGGTTCTTATGAATGTGTTCTCTTGTAGCAAGAAGTATGTTTTGTAAGCTGTGAGGAATTCCAGAGTTGCTATTTATTGAGTATGTATCTATGGCCTACTTTGTTGAACGAAGCTAGAATCCATAACTATTTGATGGCTTTTCTAATAATTTTGCTCCACAGAGGGGATTTTTTACAAAGGTTATTATACTGCACTATTAACCTATAAATGTTAAAAAAGAAAAAAATAGGAAGTGTGTGGTCTGCATTATGATGAAGTCTGAATACATGTAAGAAATGCTGTTTTATGAATGTATGAGCTAATTATGCAATACAAGTAGGAAAATGATGTGCCTTAAAATGTCATTCTCTGGACAGCTTCTGTTTGGAGATTTCATGTGCACTTTCCAAACAGTGTTAGCTTCCTTCTTATATTTTTATGCAGTAAATTTGCTCTATTAAAATGCCTCTATAAAAATGTTTTAAAAGCACGTTATGATGAGAACTTTTGTAATAAACTGTATAACTTTGGTGTAATCATGCTACCATGGAAAAACTGGTTTCTTTATCAACTCCATCTCTGACAGATATTTTCAAGACACTCCAGCATTAAAAGTAATTTACTGAAACACAGCTTCATTGTTCTGGCTATTTTAAAGCTTATATTTTTCATGCACCACTGGTGAGAAGATTGTGGCTAATGTTACATAGCCAGGTATAATGTAGAGCGTATATCATCGGATTCTGAGCAAACCTCTTAACCAATTGCATAAGAATTAACTAATTCTAATAATTAATCATTATATACAGGGGTTAAAGTATAATTTGGTGGACCCCCCCTTACAGTGGTGTGGGCCCCTCTCACTCACCCCAGCTACTGCCCCCCAAATGCCTGCCCCCCCACCCCAGCTACTATTTTTAAATGGTGGGCCCTGGAATGCAGCGTTCTGGCTCCATTTTCTATTTTTTAGGGGCCCTGGAATGCTGAGCCCCTAAAAATAGCTGGCCCACGAATGCTGTTCCTGCGCATTCCGGGTTACTTTAACCACTGATTACAAAGGAAGGCTAAAACCTCAAAAGAAAATGTTTCATGCCTTACCATGTGATGCATGTTAAAGAGGTTGGAAACTATATCATCACAGCAAAGCCTAAAGGGGGACGCCTCCTGGTGAATTGACACCCCCCCCCCCCCGCTCTGTTGCTAGCTACATTCTGATAGTGGTCAGCCATAGCTGCTAACCAATGAAAACAATGCAAACAGTCTCCTGCATATCTCTAAAAGTGGTCTATTCAGTTTGAATAAGTGTGGGCATATGCAAGCCAATTACACGTGTGGACACTTTTTGCATTTTCCAAAAGGCTATGCTGAGACTTTCTCCACCTATTAGAATCCTCTATAGTGTTTTTAAAATTAAAATATGATAAAGTGATCCTTAACTTCTGTCCCCACACAAAAATATTTTGTTTCAAAAACCACTTTCAACTGTGAAATGTGCAACAATTTAAGACACTAACAACACCCTTTGATGTATTAATATGAATGCCAGCATAGTAAGACACAGAGGCTCTGTCCACACTGGGAAATTAGTCTGGACTAAGCAAGCTTAGGCTGGACTAATTTGGACCAGGTCTACACTAGGCTTTGCTTAGTTCAAACTAAACTATTTTAAGTTCAAACTAAGGAAAGCTTTGTTTGAACTAGTTAGTTCAAATTAAGCAGTTAACTAGTGCAATGTAGTTGTGCTAGTTCGAACTAAGTGGTTAGTTTGAACAAACTGCATTTTTTAGTTCAAACTAACTTTTAGTTCACACTAGCCACACTTTTTTTAGTTTGAACTAAAAAACACAGCTAATTTGAACTAAAAAGCCATGATTAGTTCAAACCCACAGTTATTTTGACCTAACCAGGAACTGCTTAGTTCAGACTAAGCAAGTCCGAACTAAGCTTCCTGGTGTAGACATAGCCTCTTGGAGGGTATTTTCCTGCTCTACTCAGCACTGGTGAAGCCTCAATTCCACTACTGTGTCCAATTCGTGACACCACACTAATTGAAAAATGTGAACAAATTGGAGAGAGTCCAGAGAAGCAAAAGTAAAATGATAAAAGTTTTAATTAGAAAAATCTGATTTATATGTCAAGGTTTTTTTAAAAAATGCTGGCTATGTTTAGTCTTGAGAATATAGGACTGAGAGGGGACTGGATAACAGTCTTCCAATATGTTCAGGCCTGTTATGAAAAGGATGGTGATCAATTGTTCTCCGTGGCCACAGATGATAGACCGAGAAATAATGGGTTTAATGGGGAAGAAACCTACTCTACGCTTTTCCTCCGATCCCAATGATCCCCAAACCCCTTCGGAAAATCCAGGAGGACAAAGCAAGGGTACTGCTCATAGCACCGGCATGGCCTCGACAGACGTGGTTTACTCTCCTCAAAACCATGTCCACAGTACCACTGATTACATTACCCCTCCTCCCGGACATACTGTCACAGAACAACAGGACACACCTACATACCCACCTGGACAGACTTCATCTGACAGCGTGGAACCTAGATGGTTCACTGGCATAGAACTGCAGTGTTCACATGCTGTTCAACATATTTTACTAAATAGCAGAAAACCCACAACCAGAACTACTTACCTGCACAAATGGCGCCATTTTTCTTCTTGGTGCACTCAGCAATCACTTGATCCTTCTACAGCTCTGGTGCCTCAAATCCTTGAGTACCTCGCCAACCTGAAACAGAGCAATCTATCAATAAATTCAATTAGGGTTCAGCTTGCAGCTATCTCTACCTTTCATGAACCAGTCAACAGCTCTTCGATTTTTGCTCATCATACGGTCAAACGCTTCATTCAGGGCTTACAGAAGCTGTTCCCACACATGCGTCCCCCAACTACCCCGTGGGATCTCACGAGAGTATTAAAAGCTCTGACAAGACCTCCCTTTGAACCACTTGCCTCCACATCTCTCTTACACTTATCAATGAAAGTAGCCTTTCTAGTGCCAATCACTTCCGCTCGATGTGTGGGGGAAATTGCAGCGCTTATGGCCCATCCGCCTTACACCATTTTCTATAAGGACAAGGTATCATTAAGACTACACCCTAAATTTGTTCCTAAAGTCTCGTCCGCCTTTCACCTTAACCAAACTATCCACCTCCCAGTTTTTTGCCCAAACCCTCACACCACACCACAGGACATGGTGCTACATAACCTCAATGTACACAAAGCCTTAGCATTTTACCTGGATCGAACCAAAACGTTTTGAAAAACACCTAGACTTTTTGTGTCAATTGCAGAACACTCTAAGGGTCAAGCCATTTCCAAGCAACGAATAGCCTGCTGGATTTCAACACGTATTCAGGCTGCATACATAGCTTCACAGTTGGTTCCTCCACAAAACATTCGCTCCCATTCCACCACATCCATGTCGTCCTCAATCGCCTTCCTCACTCGTGTACCACTACATGAAATATGCCAAGCCGCTACTTGGGCATCAACTGAGACTTTTACTAAACATTATGCCTTAGATCGCATCTCGGCTATGGATACTGCATTAGGACAAGCAGTCCTGAACTCTGCCTGGGACCTACAGATCGAAGTACCCACCTCCATGCAGAGCAACTGCTACATATTCACCTTAAGTGGAGCAGTCAAGAACACTGCTTGATGAAGAAATGGAGGTTACTCACCTTCTTGCAGTAGCCGAAGTTCTTCAAGATGCGTGTTCTTGACATGCTCCACGACCCACCCTCCTCCCCTCTACTTTGGAGTGTCCTACACCAGGCCTCCACAGTACAAGGGAACTGGAGAGGAGTGTGGGGAGATCGGACTGATGACGCCACGAAGGCGGGAAGCTCTCCAGCCCATCATCATCGCCCCTCTCTCTCTCCCCCGCCAATAGAGCCACTGCTGCTAAAAAAATCTCCGAACTGGAGTGCGGTGCCACACAAAGACCTTAAGTGGAGCGTGTCAAGAACACACATCTCGAAGAACTTCGGCTACTGCACGAAGGTGAGTAACCTCCATTTTAGTCCACAGCAAAGGAGAGTTAAGTTGGACATTAAGAAATACTTTCTAACTCTAAGGGTAGTTAAGCTTTGAAATAGCCTTCCAAGAGAAGTTCTCGAATTCCCAGCACTGCAGGTTTTTCCAAATAGGTATGACAAACACCCGTCAGAGATTTAGTCCTGCCTGAGGACTGGGGGCTGGACTAAATGACCTCCTGTGAGCCCTTCCGGCTCTACGGCTATGTTCACACATAGCTGCTTATTTCAAAATAAACTAATTTGAAATAAAATCCTCAATTTGATTTAACTTAAATTGAATTAAGGAAAACCACCAAATTGAAATAGTGAGTCCAGACACAGGACTTGCTATTTCGATTCAGGAGAGGGGCACCCTGGGACATGTGGCAACATGGGCCCCCTGGCAGGGCCATGTTGCCAGCCAATCCCCTGCCTGGCTCTCACCTGGAGAGTGAGGCAGGGGAAAAAGCCCCAGGGCAGGGATCCCCAAGCCCTGCATCCCCCACTGCTGGTGGGGCAGTGGGGGAGGGACCATGGGGCATCCCAACTGCCACCAAGAGGGCAGCTGCCGCAGCTGACTGGCCCCTACCTGTCTTTTTAGTTAGTTGGTTGGTACTAGTTTCACAGAAATTAATACTTTTTGATTTGGGAATGGCTCAGTTTTGGGTGATTGGGCTCTTCAAACTTTCTTTTCCATGTGTAAGTAAAGAGAGGGAGCCAGCGAGTTCTGTAAGCAACAGTTCTGCTATCCAGCCAAGAGGCTGATCTATGTTATGCTGGTCACAGTGATCCAACAGAGATCATGTGGAGTTGCATGCACACCTCTCCCGCCTGCCCCCATGTGAAGGTGGGGCGGAGAGAGAGAGAGGAATGCATATGCCAGCTTTACATCACTTGATATGCCAGCAGGGCAGGATCAATGCAGCGAATTTAGGGGCAAAAGCCTCGGGCCCTGGCCTAAATGGGGGGCCTGGGACGTAGCCCCTAAGGCCCCGGGTTCGTGCAGCCCACTGCCCTGCTAAGCCTGGCACAGCACCAGGGGGCGGAGGGGTGCTAGGAAGGGCCCTGCTGGTATTAGGCAGGGTGGGGCTCTAGGGCCAGAGGCTGCACTCCACAGTGCTCCTACCCACCCTTGGACCAGCCTGGGCTGCCCCGGGGATATGTCAGGCCAATGGCTGTCTGCTGCACTCCACGGACAGGCCACCCTGCGCACCATCCAGCCCGACCCGCCCAGCAGCAGGCCAGGCTGAGCCGGGGCATGGCAGGAGCACCACAGCCTTTGGCTCCGGGGCCTGCCCCCAAGCCATTGCGGTGGAGGTGCTGGAACCCCAGGTGAAGGGGAGACTAGGAAAGCAAGCAGCCTGACGGCCTCATAATTTGCCCCATATGTCAAAGGAATTTTGATTTCCTCTTCAAGGCAGCTTTTGTGCTTTTGAAGGTGTCTACTACCTTTTAAGGGACAAACTAGAGCCTACAACAAAACAGCCTGGATGTAATCAAGGAAGCCCCGTATCCAAGCCTGGGGCTGGGCTATTTAAACAGGAAAAAGAAGCTGAGCGGGCGGGTGGGAAGCAGGAACTCGGAGCAGTATGATCTTTTGGCTCTCATGGTTTCCAGTGGGGCCAGAGATGGTAGCTGCTGACTGTAAGGTCAGGAGTGCTGAACCAAGGGTTTTGTGGATATGTAAGAAGACTACTGCTTCCCTAATAGCTCCTTAAAGAGAACATATTGGTTCTGTTAGGTGTTTCTGGCTTCTTACTTGGATCTGTTACAGCGCGGATTCCATGTCTAGTCATGTCAACCTCTCTCTGTTTAGTCTGCTCCACATGGAAAAACTGTGCTTAATGGAAATTCTTTGCCAAAAACCGAACATTTTCAGCTGTTGCCTTCAAAGCACTTTATAAAGCTGAGTTAGCATTCTTTGCCTGACTTTACAGTTGGCAAAGTGCAATGGGGGCACTTCTGGCCTTAGTGAGATAATGTCACAAACTTCCTGTAATGCCTCTGGCTGGACTCTTAACCCTAACCGTTACCATCTCTGCAATGTGACCCTACATCAGTGGTTTTCAAACTATGGGTTGGGACCCAGTTCTGGTCACAGACCCTCAAGCACTGGGTCACGGTGCCCCTTGCTGACACTGCCAAAAGACTGGCATGCATTGCTCAAAGATGTAGTTGTTGGGTCAGAAGTATAAATGAATTTTTTTCAACTGGGTCCTGAGGAAAAAAGTTTGAAAACCACTGCCCTACACCATGTCCCCACCCTTAAGAAGGCATATTAATGAGCCAGGCAGCAGGGTGAGTTCCTTTCCTGGAGTTGCCTTTCACTTTGGAAAAGCAGACTGGGCCCGCTTGGTGACCAACAATTAAAATAGTTCTTTGATATTTTTCATTGGCTTATTACGTTGAAATACTTTTGTAGTATTCCAGTGGTGTTAGTTTCCAAAATGCTGTCTTATTCCTGGCCTTGGAAATGAATGCCAAACCCTACCTTGGTTTGAATTTTGTGGCCTAACATGACTTTGTGGAGCTGTGAGAGCAACACAAAGCAGCATTAAATGTCTTTTAAAAAAAGGCAAAATCCATTTTAAAGTCTCTCCCACAAAAGCTCATGCAATAAATAAATTTGTTAGTCTTTTAAGTGCCACAGAACTCCTTGTTTGTAAGCTAATCCAGCTGCTGATTGGCTGTAACAAACGTTACTTTCTTTTCGGGCGTTCCAGCAGGTGAATTAAAATCAGCCTTAAAATTCCAAGCAAGGTTCCACCATATCAGAGCCGAGGTGTCCTACAGACTGTGGATAGGGAGCTAGGCCTCTGGTCCAACAGCTCCAAAACTGACAGGCCTTTACCCTTTGAGGTAAAGGACCATCTCTGCTACCACTCCCTTCTGAAAGACACTGTATGTGCTTTCAGAGCTGCAGTGTACGGCTAGAGAAACACAAACTTACTCAAATATATTGGGCTTGATAGTGCAAGGCATCAAGCGCTCAGGACCCAGGTAAAGTATAGGACTTGACTAGCTAGTCCCACGAAAGGTCTTTATGGGCTCAAGAACATGCTCAGCACCTTGAGGGCCATGGTGTCAGAGCCCGTTTCCATCAAATCAATGGCACCTCTTAGGTTGATACTGTGTCTGAAACTACTAGTGACAAAAAATAATAACTTTGCTTCGTTATTGATATTTATGCTTATTATTTCACCTTATCCCCATGTGCTAAGAGAAACCAGGATGGAGTAGGATTGGCCCCCAAATAAGAAAAGTGGCTACGCCAGCAGATGTCGCTGCAAGACTAATATAGTCAGCATATAAATTTGTGCAACATCTAGCGTTCAATTCCATTTGCAAACTCAGGTGGTCTAGTATTCTGTAGTATATTGTGGTTTGATTTCAGGAGTTTTATCACTAAGAAATCTCCAAGCTATTTGTCAATGGTTTAATCTTTTTTTAAAAAGGCTAATTAAATTCCTATTTTAAAAATATACATACATGGCAATGCTCACAACTAGATCTGGAAATGCTTTGCTTATTCTAACTTAAGACTTTTTTAGGTAACATCTTAAAATATTTTCCTGGGATAATGTCAAATAAAATTTGCCAACTTAGTCTCAACGCTGTTACCCTATTCAAATTTTCCCAGCAGCCAAGTCAAATATAATATTATTTGGGTTTGAGCCAAATCCAGCTGGAGTGTTTCAATTGACTTGAATGGAATTTGAGCTTTGAATCAGGTTCTACGTTATTTTAGATGTCCCATTCAAAATGTGATTCTGCTCCCAAAATGCTTTTTTATGTATATATTTTAATGAAAAGTGTTTGCTACGAACATTACAGAGAGGGATGTGAATGCAATGTTTGTGCCTCAAAGATTTCTCAGGCTGTACTGCAAGCTTTCAGATGTGGGCTAGAAAATGGGACACAACAAAGAACAAAGTAATTGAATAGCAGAGTGTCACACACGTCTATTGGTTTTCATTTATTTGTTAGTATTCCTTTGGCACCTTTTTATAGGTCTTTTGGAAGAAACTCGACATAGGGAGATATTGAAAGGTATGGCGTACTGGACGTTTATATAAACAATCTCTTCTGTAGCAAGCTTAGTCCAGACTAATTTGAACCACGTCTACACCAGCCTTTGGCTAGTTTGAACTAAAAAAGTTTTTAGCTTGAACTAGCCAAAGCTTAGTTCGAACTAATTAGTTTGAACTAACTGCTTAGTTAGAATCTGCCACTTTGGCTAGTTCGAACTAGCATGATATAGTCATGCTAATTCGAACTAAATAACTTCAAACTAGTGGTTAGTTTGAACTAACCGCTTTCTTTTTTTTTTTAAGTTTGAACTAACTTTTAGTTGTGTCTGACTAGTGCATCGATTTATTTATAACCTTCATGAATGAGAATTTCACAAATGGCCTCCAACTTGGAGTTTACAGTCAGTGACAGGTATAATTCTGTGTACCACAGACATTCAAATACTTGTTTATGACTTTGAAACAAGAAAGTAGACATCTGGGCCAAATCTGCCTGTGCAGAATTTGCACACACTTACTACAACTTTGTGTTCAATATTAAGTGTGTGTTGTAATGTGTACAAAATTAACTGTGCCCTCAATCGGTCATCCGTAGTTGATGGCACAGAGATAGACACAAGGGTGAAATCAGATTGAAAACGTGGCCTTTTATCAGTGCATCAGGCACATAGTCACTGTGTGATTTTCTGGCTAGAATATGAAAAAGAATGTGATTGGAAGGCAGCTACTTTTGGCATCTAAGTCCCATTAGTTGGTGTGTATTTGAACGTCCATTGATCTGAGCCGGATAGGATCCTTAAATATAAAGTGTGTTTGTGCCGGATATACTTGGGTGCTTGTTTTCCATTTAGTTCATTGTACACTGAATGCATGGCTTCTCCTTAAATGAAGGCGACAGTACTAAGACTTTATTCATCAACCACACTGTGACAACATTGAGGAGTAATGCAATTAATCTCACCAGTTCCAATAATATTCTTCTCACTGTCTCTCTTTATCATGAGTCATCACTAAAATCAATAACAATATAATCATTTTGCAGTTACCCGTTACCTTCAGAACACCAGAATCTGTAAAAGTCCCTAACTGTATCTTGTTTAAATTGTAAATCGTTAAGAGCTGAGACATGTAAGGCTTCATTCACCTACCAGTTATATAGTTGTCAGACACTAATTTCAGGGAAGTGGTTCTTGAGTTACAGCGGTGTAGGAGGAGAACTGGGCTGTGTATTTTGTGTGTGTGTGTGTGTGTGTAAGGGATCATGCAGACTTCTGATGCTGTGTGATTATAATAGCTAATCTATCTACTGTAGATAGTGTACTAGGGAATATTACAAAGTTGCTTGTATATTACTCCCCGCACTGAAAGCATCATCTTCTGTTTTAAGAGGCACAGGAGTGTTTTTAACTTTAAATTCTGTTCTCATACACTGGTGTAAACTGGAATAATTCAACTGATTTGGAGTAGTTACCTCAGTAGCATTTGGCCTATGGTATGTATGATCATTTATTTAAGGATTTAATCATGTGTCAACTTCTGGATCTCCCTTTCCTTTTTTATGTCTTTCTGGCATAAACTGCAGTTTCCCCTTCAAGTTCAAGGAATTAAAGCAGTTGCTGATATCTCATCTTGCTTCCCTTTCAGTAGTGGATCTGTGCTGTGAATGTGCATCACTTTGAAATTCTAGTACATGCAGCTTTTAACACTATTACGTTTTCCTCCCCTAAATTTACCTTGTTCTTTTGGTCATCTTCTTTTTTGCTCCTACAAATAGGCTTTTTTCCCTCTGCTGCTTTCTCTTTTAAGCTCACTGTGTTGACTAGCTTGATGTAAAACAAAGTTTTTCTGGTTGATGTAAATATTACTATAGAAGGTGCATGGAAAAGAAGAAACTTGGGAAAACTGACCAAAGTTACCATTCTGCCATTGTTCTTAAGAAATCATTGTATTTGAGACAACTTTCTAGATGCACACACAGAGCTGGCAAGGGAGAAGCGTGTTGACAAGGGCACTGGTACTGAAGCCACTGTTTGTCTACGGATGAAAAAAGAGATCACCTCCCCCACACTTGAACACTGGTTTCTAATATGTATCTAATTTTCCTGAGAAAGAATTGGATAGAATAAGCTACATTAAACATACAGGCCAAGAAATAAAATTCTGGAATGCAAAAACCCCGAGAGAAACCTGTTCTGAGGTCCTGCCCAACAAGGGTGATAGACATGGGGCCAGGATGCTCTAAGGAAATGTACTGAGCTGACAACAGCCTACCCCATAGAGTATCTGGCAAGATTAAATATAGCAAAAAAAATGATGCCTTGTAGGCCGTTGTCTTACAGCCAGTATCCCCTGATTTCAGGTTATGGCCTTTCAGGCTTCTTCACGTTTAGTGTCTGCTGATGGTCTCTTCCTTAGCCGTGCAATGTAAGAGTTATCAAAGGTTCAATCCCCCTTCCAGGGTAACAAAAGTTCTAGTTATAATTCCAAATAAATATCTAAACCAATAATTCTTCTGCTCTTCTTGGCCTATAATGAAGTTCTCTGCTTCTCAGCCCCTACTCATTGGTCCTGCAAAGCATCTCTTAGGCTGCTTCCTTCCTAGCAGGTTTTCTCCCACTGTTTATCCTTCCTAGGGATCTGCTTCAGAGGGGACATATTTCCACTTTCCCCTGGAGCCTCATATTTGCTGTGAGTTTCTTTCAGCCTGAGCCTACAGGGACTTTCTAACAGAAAGAATTCCCCTTGGTCCAGTCTCCTTCCCAGAGCGTCACAGCTCTATAAGAAGTCCAATCTCTCCAGCCCCTTACCTGAGGTCAGTTTTTATAATCAAGGCATGCTCAGCTGGGGATTGCTGTCTGATTATAGCAAAGCTGGCCTAGGCTTGTCTGAAAGGGTCAGCTAGCTTGTGGCACCATCCAGTATTAAACTGGAAAAATTAAGCTTGTTTCATATACCAGGCAAAAAAATGAGTCCTCATTGCAAATCACTATAGCACATCTGTACAAAGACATTGCTCAGTAAATCTTGGAATAGTGATACAAGAAGACTCATCTGATGTTGCAGAACAGTCTGCAAATACAGAGGATGAGTCATACAACTCTTATGCCGAACAAGATGCAAGAGAGATTCTTAAAGCTGCAGAATTTAATGGAATACGTCATACTGATAGAGCTTGTAAGGTGCCGCCAAATTACACACATGATGTAAAGTCCCATTAGCACCAAGAAACAATATTTGAGCTGAACTTAACCAAATGAAAAAATAAATGCTGTTCCATGCCTATGGGACGCAATGTGTTTAAATCAGAAACATTAAGGATTTTCATAGATTAAAAAAAAAAAAAGTGAAACAGACCACCAAGGCTAAGTCCTACCAAACTGTGACATTTCCTCAGGATGCCTGAGGAAGTTGTTACAGTCTTTTGTCACTCCTCTTCTTTAGAAAACAAGAGACTTATGGGTGTGTTAAATCTCATGAGTCAGTTCCCTGACACTCATGTCTGTTAGTCTCCCAGTCAAGCTGTTTCAAACCTCTCTTTTCTGAATCTCTCCACCAGCGTTTATTTTGCCTTGCAGATAAAATAGTGTAATGGTTAGCACTTCTGCTTAATATGCAGGTGGTCCTAGGTTCAAGCCCCAGGAGATTGGATTTGATGATCTTATGAGAGCCCTTCCAACCCTATGATCTGATTGATTGAAAATAATAGTTGGTGTACACTGAGCCCTGAGGACAAGTGTTCCCCCTGAAGGTAACCCCTGCCACTAGGTGCTCTCAGAAATGACTGAATTCACCCCTCCAAAGGGACAGTGTATACACTAGCTTTTTTATTCAACTGAGTATTTATACTTTACTTAATATTACAGCACTGAGCTGGAGTTGTAAAACAAGAAGGTTTAAAAAAAAATTTAAGTGATATAAAGCAAGTTTAAGCGGGGGGATGGACCCGCTCTTGTGAGGAACTTCCCAGGCTCCTCAGCCGCTCACCACACCCAGCTTCGGCTCCCAGCCGCTGCTCTGGTTCTGTGTCGCTCTCTGGGGCGCTCCTCGGGCTCCTCTGGTCCTCCTGCCATCTGTACAGGTCAGCTCAGCCCCTTGGCTCCTTCTCTGGCCTCCTGTATCCAGCTCCAGACAACTCCAGCTCCAGCTCTGCTTGGCTCTCTGCTGGTCCAGCTGCTGTGGGTCTGCTCTGCAGAAATCAGCTCAGCCTGGCCTCCCTCCCTGGGTCCTCTGGCTCCTGGCTGCTGGCTGCTTAGTGCTTCCTCCTTAGCTCGGCCCCACAAGCACACACACACTGGCTTGCCCAGGTGTGTCCAGCCTGCAGTTTCAGCTCAGGGGTGGGGGAGCACTTTCAATCCATCAGGCCATCCTGGGACACTGGCCTCTACCACTGGCCCTGGGGCTGGCTGTCTGTTTCAGAGTCCTGCTTCCAGGCGGGAGTGGCCAATCAAAAGGCCCATTCGCTCTCAGTAAGGGGCTAGCAGTCCCCTTACACAAGGATAATGGAAATGAGTTTGGTTACAAATAAAAGATAAGTATAACACACTTCTAAGAAACTAAATCTAATTGATAATATGAAGTCCAGGGTCCTGAACGCCAACCAGCGAACTCCCAGACAGCTACTGCATCCTAGCCGCCACATTGTTAATCTTTAAGTGCCACAGGCAGGGATCTCCCTAACAATCCCCTTACACCAGCCTGAATTTCTCTAACACCCCCCCCCCCCCAGGTGTCAGCTAGCTAGTAAGAGTGTTATAGCGATTTAGTCATAGGTTGCATTGACCGGACTGAACTGAACTCACTAAGAAGTAAGGAAAGCAAACAAGGAGTCTGGTGGCACTTTGGCAAATTTAAGGAGGTTCAGGTGCCATACCAGATTGCTTCTCAGTTGTGGGGAGGGACAGATGTTTGTTTGACGTTATGGGCTCTCCCTTACAAGAAGTATTGGGTTAGCGATCAGCTCTATCTTTTAACAAGTATTGGGCTGGTCAGATAGTGCTTGTCCTTCTTAGTCAGGCTCTGTACAGAGTCTTTTGTTATTTTAAGTGACCATTGTATCTGAAATCACAGATAATAAGGTATGTCTGAGGAGCAATGCTTAGACCTGGCATGTGGGAAAGTAACCATACTTTGTGGAAACTAGAGACTTCCAGCCTGCATCAGCTTAAGTTCCCCCACTGAGACCTAAAATCACAGAAGTCAAATCACACAAAGTATGGAGACAACAGTAGACAATATCCACAACAAAGGTGACCGAATAAAGTGGTGAAAAACAAAGCAACTGTAGTGGAGGAAGGCTGCTGTGGCCACAGAGGCTACCGCGCCAGGCACAGAGAACCAGAAAGCTCCCGCGCCCCCCCTGCTGGGCAGAGAAGAAGTCTGCATGGGACTTGACCCGGGAACCTGAGGGAGGAGCCGGGGGGGGGGGACTGAATAAAAGGGCAGACCAAGGATGCACTGTGGGAGCTTTTTTGGAGGTGGATTGGCAACTAACCAACCAACCAACCAACCAACTGAGAGGCTGGAGGATTGTTGGAGTGATCTGGAGGCAGGCCCTGACTTCTAGTCCATCTCTGGTGTGGACTTGGTGGAGTTGCCCTCAGCTGAGGAACTGGAGAAGTGGTCTGGACCCCAGACCACAGCAGGTGAGGACCTACCCTTGGCCAAGAGCCTAAAGGGTCCAGCGGCACCTGACCTATGTTCCCTCTAAGCTGTGTGTGTGTGTGTGTGTGTGTGCACAGGTTGTGAAACCTGTGCACACAACAAAATAGTGTGCACAAAAAAAATTCAACAGTGCTAATATTTTTATGCTGCTTTTAAGAAGGTGATTTCAAGTAGCATGTTCCAAATAAGGTTTTGTAATTTTAAAATCATTTCCATCACCATATCAAAGTAAAATTTAGACATTATTTGCCTCATACACACTTACTTTGTTGCACTCATAAGTTTGACCACACTCACTGGAATCCACACAAATTTGGATGCTGGTTCCAAAAATTTGCACAAAAGAAATTTTTTGTGCACACAGCCTATAAAAAATTAGAGGGAACACCTGACCCCTGTGGTTTGGACAAATTACTGCTGGCAGATGGAGCTGAGGGGCTGCCAGACCTCCCACCTGTTGACAGTGAAGGCCTGACTGGGATCCTGCTGGCCGTGTACCCAGGGGAAGGTGAGTACTATGGGCCCCAGGTATCCTGGAAGGGAAGAGGAAGGAAGTAGCCCAGGGACTGTGGGTGCTCGCCCTGTTGTAGTGAGTCAGTGTGTTTTGGCAGGAGCCCCACTGACATAGTGGCACCCTGTTCTGCACTATTAGGTCCCTGGGCTGGAACGCAGTGGAGTGGATGGGCCTGCGTTCCCCTTCCCTTCCCTCCATTGCCATTGAGGCTATTGCTACTGTGTTTGCCTTGCCCTGCTTGGGAGGCTGAAGGCTCAAAATGCTACTCTGAGAATCCAGAGGCTATAAGTTGGATAATTTTGTCTCACCCCGCTGAAGCGGCTGGAAGGCAGAGGACACTTGGGCATGTGTGCCTGGCAGGTGGGCTGACTCTCCAAGCTGTGGGGGTCCCACCTGTCACAGCAACCAACAGCTGGAGGAAGGAGCAAGTTGCTGCTGCTGCCTTTCACCCTCTTTTCCCTGGAAGGTGAACCTCTTGTGAAAGTACCTCTGAACTGAGGATCTCCCTCCAGTACTGCCAAGGAGGAGGACAAGGTGGGTGAGGTATGGAGAAGGGAGAGGAGCACATTAAAGGAATGTTTTTGTTAAACAAACAAGAAGTCTAGTAGCACTCTTAAAGACTAACAAATTTATTATCTCACTGTTTTAGTGACTTTGCAACAGAATGCTAGATTTGTGCCAGGGAAACTTGTACAAATATTTCCTTGTAGGCCAAGATTTTTAAAATGCTTTATTTGCCAAGATCATTATCTCACATCACTACCTTGAGAGGTCATTATCTTAGATATTTTCTGTACTAAAAATGTTTATATTTTAATGAATTTTTACATAACGGTATTAGAATGGCAATATGGCATCTGACCAATGGCCATCCAGCCCAGTTCCAAAGGGGTAGCCATGTTAGTCTAATTCAGCAAAACAAGCAAGGAGTCCTGTGGCACTTAAAGACTAACAAATTTGTTTATTGCATGAGCTTTCATGGGAGAAAATCCCACTTCATCAAATCAAATCATATCATAGGGCTGGAAGGGACCTTGTGAGATCATCGAGTCCAACCCCCTGGGAATTGAACCCAGGACCTTCTGCATGTTAAGCAGAGGGGTTAGCCACTACACTGTTTGCAGAGCCTCAGACTCCTGTCTTCTGATAGTGCCCAATGCCAGGTGCTTCAGAGGGAATGAACTGACCAGGCAGTTTTGGAGCTATCCATCTCTTCACGTCTAGTCCCACCTTCGGGCAAAAGGAGACTAGGAACATTTTAGACCACAGTGTTGTATCCATCCTGCCTATCCCCATTCATACCATTGATAGACCTATTCTCTTTAAACTTATCTAATTCTTTTTTGAACCCTGTTGTAGGCTTGGCTTTCACAACATCCTCAGGCAAAGAGGTTGACTGCGTGTTATGGGAAGAAATACTTCCTTTTGTTTGTTTTAAACCTACTGCCTGTTAATTTCATTGGGGGACACCAATTCTTGTGTTACATGAAATATTGAATAGCATTTCCTTATTCACATTCTCCACACCAGTCACAATTTTATAGACCTCTATATCCACCCTTAGGCATTTCTTTTCCAAACTGAAAAGTCCCAGTTTTATTAAGATCTTCTCAGATAGAAGCTGTGCAATACATCTAATCATTTTAATTGCCTTTCTCTGTACCTTTTCCAATTCAAATATATATTTTTGAGATCAGGCAACCAGATCTTCATGCCATATTTAAGATGTGGGACTACCCTGGATTTATACAGTGGCATTATGATATTTTCTGTCTTATTAAATCCATTTCCTTTCCGAATGGTTCCTTCCTAACATACCATTAGTTTTGTGCACACAAACTGAACAGAATTTTTCAGAGAACTATCCACAACAGAGTCTGGTGGGACTTGCTCACGGTTTAACTGATTTGCCATATTTTGAGTCAGAATTTGGGAAGGAATCTTCTTCCAAGGCAAATTGGCAAAGGCTGTGGGACTTTTTCACCTTCCTCTGTAGCATGGGGCACGGGATGGCTCACTTGCTGGTGGATTCTCTCTACTTTAAAGCCTTAAGTCATGACTTGAGGATTTCAACTCAGTCCGAGGTTCGCGATTTATGACAGGAGTGAGCGGGTGAAGTTTTGTGTCCTGCATTGTTCAGGAGGCTAGATCATCACACTTATACTTTCTGACCTTAGGGTCTAAGTCTAACTCTTTCTAGAGTGGTAACAGGTAAGTTAGACCTCATTCTTTTATACGTATCATTGGGTTTCTGTTTTCAAATATGCATTGCTTTCTATTTATCAACATTGAATTTCAGCTGCCATTTTGTTGTCCGATCATCCAGTTTTGTAAGATCACTTTGTAAAACTCTTCACAGTCTGGTTTGGATTTATAATCCAAATTTAATATTATCCAATTTAATCTTGAATAATTTTGTACCATCTGCAAAACTTACCACCTCAGTGTTCACCCCTTTTACCTGATCATTTATGAATATGTTGAATGGTATTGGTTTCCGGCCAATAGCCAATTTTGTGTGATGATCTAAGAAAATGATCATTCAGAACCACTTTTCAGTTTGTAGTTTGGTGCCCTCTTCACTACCAGAGTCTCGCACCTCATTGGCCCTCACACACACTCCCTGTAAATTCCCCCTGAACCCCATTTCAATTCCTGTGGAGAATCTTGGCCACAGGACTCCTGGTTTTTTTGCGAAAAGTTAGTCAGCCAGGAAGCTGGTAGGACTTGAGCCTCAAACAAGCCAACACCCCTGGGAGCCCTGACTGGAGAATCATTTGACCTCACTGACTGGTCAAATGATGCTGTTTAAGTCAGAATGAAGCAGGGGACATTTGTCTGAGCAACAAGGTGATTTTCCTGTTGTATCTGAATCCAGCACCCAACCCTGTCCATATTTCCTGCTCTACTTCAGCTCCCCCTGTGTTCCTGCCCCATGTTTGACCCTTGCTTCTCCTTCAGTTCTTCCCCTTATACCTCAGTTCCAAATTTCAGTTACCACTCCTGGTTCCGACTCTGCTTCTGGCTTGTCCCTCGGCCCTGGTATTTGGAAGGTGACCTAATGTCTGACCCTCAGTTTTGATTCCTGGTTCTGACTCTGGTCCCGATACTTGACTTCATTCCCCAACCTGGATGTCAACTATGCCCACTAGACCTGACTCTGACTACCAGAGCAGATCATGTGCATCCCAGCAAGCTTCATCAGCCACCAGGGCTAGGATCTGGCTTTCATGGATGCAAAGAGTGTGCTACTTTTTGGTCTCTCAGTAATGGATAACAAAGGAGTTCTTCCTCTTATGATCCTGAAAATCTTTGAAATGTGGCCATCTGAAGTGTAGCTCCAGACAACATCCTTCTCCACCACTGCTTGTTCTGTGGTATACTGATGCCATGCTTTTTTCTCGTTGTGCTGTTAATTTTGTTGTCCTGTTTACTTCTGATGCAAATTACCTCCCTAGACATCTAGGCAGACAGGTAAATCAACATTTCTTTGCCTGAGAGAGATTCATTTATCGACACTGCCTGATTATATAGGTCAAATGTTTTAAAAACATACCATTTAAAATATACCCATGGATACATCTCAAAGCTCTTATGATGACCAGTATGATATAAGCTTTCATTTAATATCTCACGTCCCTCTTTAAAATAAATAGTATGACAAATGTGTTAGGTGTGGTGAATGGGTCAGATATGATAAGAGGAGTTGTTACAGACTAGCAAACCCTTTGCCCATTGGAATTTCGGGACTGTTAAGTCACATCAATGAGAACGATTGAGGAGATCTTAACTAGACTTCAGAATTGAAGGGTGATTTTCAGTCTTGGGCCCAACTCAACAAAGAGAGGACAAAATTTTGTCACTATATCATGATCAGTGGAACTAGAATGAGAGAGCCCCATGTTCACTGGAGGGACTGTTATTGAAGGGATAGGAGTGGAAAAGGAGAATGTGGGGAGTTAGGTTGGAAATAACTTGTCTACATGGACAAAGGGGTCCACAAGTTAATAACTTGTCCAATTTAACTGGCATGCTGTATTGCATGTTGTGAAAGAAACTTTGACTTCTCCTTTTGGTAGATGCAGAATTAAATAACTTCTCTTCGGGATTGCCTCAACATCTGAGCCATAGCAAAGCATCAGATTCTTGATCTTTCAAGAGCTGGATGTGATGAAAGAAATTGTTAATGATTTATGGAAGTCTTCTAAACAAAACCAAGCAGGCCAGTAGCTCTCTGTTTCTCAAGAACACCTAGGGCACAGCTAATAGGGAATGTCTACAGACAGTCTTTAAATTGAAATAATGCTGATTATTGCTACACTACATTTCCTCATTTCGCTATAAGAAAATTCATATCGATATAATAAAACCTAGTTTTATATCAATATGATTAAGTCAAAACCATTCTATCGATAACACTGTGTGGATGTTATCTCAATATAACCATTATATCAATTTGATCTTCCTCCCAGGGTGCATAGCACGCTGGCAGGAAGGGCCAGGGTTTAGCACCCTGCCCGGGGGGGGTCGGGGGGTGGAAGGAACCCTGGTGCCTGGCTTCCCCCAGTGCTGGTCAGGCAGCAAGGAGAAGAGCCCCCTGCCCTTTGCTCCCTGAGCACTGCCCAGACGGCGGGGAGGGGACCCCAGTGCCCAGCCCCTCCAGTGCATGCCAGGTGTTGGGGAAGGGACCTCACACCCAGCTCCCCAGTGCTAGCTAGGAGGCTGGCAGAAGAGACCCCAGCTCCCAATGCATTGACCAGGTGCAGGGAAGGGACCCCCATGCCCAGCTCCTGGTGCACTAGCTGGGCAAAGGAGATAAGGGACCCCTGCATCCAGCCAGTGTACTGGGAGCCAGGCGCAGGGCGCTCTTCTCCCTGCTGACCAGCTAGCAAGCCAGGAGCCAGTGCTGGGGTCCCTTCCCTGCTCCCTGGCTAGTGCTCAGAGAGCCGGGGCCGGGGAGCAATGTTCCCTCTACGCTGCATGGCCCCACCACTGCCCGGTGCAGGGACCACTGACCATGCACAGCCAGCAGCATCAATCCCTGCCCAGCCAGAAGACAGTCTTCCAGCCAGCTGAGAGCTGCTCCAAGCTGGGAGTTTTTAAAATTTCCTCTGAGTAAGCTCTCACTGCTGCTCTGGTGGCCAGATAAGGGGTGGGGGTGAGTGAGGATGGGCCAGGAGCAGCCAGCTGTGAAAGGGGGCAGAGGATTGGTGGGAAGACAGGGTCGGGCTGGCTGGGGGAGCCAGGTGCAGGGGTCCCTTCCCTGCCTCCTGGCTAGCATGCCAGGAGCCTGCTGGCACAGCAGTTCCCTTCCCTGGTGCCTGGCTGTGCCCCCAGGGCTGGGGCCAAGTGAGGGGATCCTTTTTCCCCACCATGCTCAGAGCCCCCAGTGCCAGGTGGGGGGGACTCTTTTCCCTGCCACCCAGCTCACCAGGCGAGAGCCAGGCATGGCCCATAGCCACACCTGCCGTAGTGGTCCTCTCCTTATCAAACTAGCAAGTCCTGTCCATGGACATGCTAGTTTGATTTGGGTTTCTAGTGGAGACATGTTAAATCAATTTAATGATTTTTTTTATATTGATTCAGTTAGATCAGTTTAAATTAAATCGATTTTAACATTGTAGGTGTGAGCATAGCCATGTGTTCACGAATTGATAGAAGTAACCCATACCAACCTACTCTCTAACAATTAAGAGAGGCAGTGAACACAGTCTGCAGGCAAAGGATCAAACTCAGAAGAAGGAACTGCTGGGGGAATGAGAAGGGCTTCTGTGCTCCGGCATCTTCTCATATTTTGAGATAGTAGCTATTGACAGATGTCCAGTGCTGTACCCAAGCTCCCTCCCCCCCCTAGATATTTCTAGTTTGTTTTGTAAATGGCTGCATTAGTTTGAGTATTTTTGGCTGATTTTTATATTTTATTTTCACTTGATGATCTAATAAGATGGGGGAAGATGTAACATTAGCTACTGTTGTCATTTAATACTAACTTCTGGTATATGACAGGTTAAAGTCTTTGCAAACATGAGCTATATCATATGAAAGCTGCTGGGAAATGGTCCTTTAATGGTCTTGTACTAGAATTTCTATGTATGGGACTCCTATTGTATCAGCTCTTCACAGATCAGTTTAAAATCCATTGTCCTGTTACAGTATGTGACGTGAGGAAAACCCTGGATTTACCCACATTGTATTCTCACTTCATAAGACTGTGCAGATCTTTTGTTTCACATAGCTTCATCAAACACCCTCAAATTCAAGTTCAAAACACAATTCGAAGTGAAACTCTAGCAGAACTAGTGAGTTTCGTCTGACTTGAGCCAAAATCATACAAAACCAATGAGTTTCACATATGGTAGCCTTAGGCTGGATTAGGATTTCAGGGTGAGGTTTGAGTTTGAGAATATTGTAGTTAGCTGGAAGGAGCGGAAGAGATTAGGTTTTCAGTGACTTTTCTTTGACACTGTAACAGAAGCATAGCTGTGTAACATAAGTAGCCGCACGGAATACAAGGGCTACCACTTGATTAATTAGTATGGAAACAATTGGGTCAATGTGTACATAGAGTGGGTGAGTCTGTCTGAAGAGCTGCAGAGAGAAGAATTTTGGCTCACTTAGTAAAGATAAGGGTGTAATACAGAGCTTACTCAGGGTATGTCTACACTTACAATTTAGTTTGAATTAATGAGGATCAATTTGAGTTAAATAAATGCATGGCCACATTGGCTGTCATTAATTCAAACTAAGGAGTCCCTTAGTTTGAACTGATGAAAGATAACTTCAAAGCTACAAAAACCTCATTAAACTTCAAAGTGATGGTTAATTCAAATTCATTAGTTTGAATTAATCCAATGTAGCTGTGTTAATTTGAAATAACTGTTAACTTGAATTAGCCATGGCTTGATTTTTCCCTATGCAATAGCACATCCAACATAATTCAAACTAGCAAGTCCTGTCATGGACATGCTAGTTTGAATTAGGGTTTCTCGTGTGGCCATGTTAATTTGAATTAGAACTAATCTCTATTAGTTTGAATTAATTAGTTCAAATTAAGTTAATTCAAACTAGCCTTCTAAGTGTAGACATAGCCTCAGAGGAAAGCTGGTACAAGACTGATATTTACTTCTTGGTCTAGTTGTGACAAAAAGTTATACCTGCCACTTGTCATAAATCAGTAGCCACTGACTCTGTTGGCTACTGTTGATCTTTGTTTATTTGAGGGGTTTGGGTTTGTTTGGGTTTTTTAAATCATATGCTTATGATGATGGCATGTCCTTGGCCTGTACTGGAGATGCAGGGGTTAAGTCAAAACCCCTGCAAAAGCAGCTCTTCCCCTCCCACTGCTGGGCATGCTCCCACTGTTGCAGTTGTATAAAAGGAAACAGCCCAGTTCACTTGGTGTGAGTCACTGAGCAGGGAGGACACATGGTGGAGGCTCTAGCCACAGAGACAGAACGTACTGCAGCTGCCTCACAGGAAGGCCACCTTCCAGCTTGCTACACCTGCCACCAAAATTAGGAAGCCAGGAGATGGCTGGATGGAAGCTTCAGGAATTGGAGTAGGAAGTGGCCCAAGGGGAAAACTACTTAATAGCTCTTGTTAAGACAGCACATTTCAGTTGGATTCCCCCTGTTGCAGTGACAACAGTAAGTCACTGGCAGGGTCTTAGACCAGAACCAAATATAGTAGGGAGGGTCCGGAGCTCCCTACCCTGACCACCAGCCGTACCCCTCTCCATGGGCCGTTAGGTGGCATGGTCCTGAACAAAAGAGTTGCTACTGATGTGGACTACTAGGATGCACAGCCCATGAACAAGAGAATTGTTACTGATTCTGAGCCAAGGGGTTGTTAAGGATCTGGAATGCTAGGCCTCATGGCCCGAAGTCTCCCTTTTTCACCCCTTTTTGAAGGTGTCCTGCAACTTTATAGCAACAATAACACACAATTAATACATAAACAGAGCACTCTCGTGCAGGTTGCATTTAACATCAGACAGTAACCGCTCTCTCTAATGGACTTTCTGATAACATGGTCACTTGTGAGAACAGTTCCTTCTGTTTTATCTTACCTAGCTGTTCAGGTAGCTACCCACCCTGGAGTCTGTTTTTATTTTGCGCCTGGGTTCTCAGTATCAGTGACTGGGTGGGAATGAGATGCTTCTGGCAGTGCGCAAGCACAGTCAGTGGCACTTGCAGGCCCTCTGAATACAATGCTTACTACTTCTTGTGAAGCTGTCTTCTCTTCCTCTTGGAGATCATAGGATTGCTTACGATAGCTGGATTGGAAATGGCTTTCCCAGCCCACAAAACTGAGATTTCTGATTCCACATCAGGATGAAACTGAGACCTTTCACAATTTTTCATGCAAAAGCAGAGCCAGCAATCTGCCCCAGAATAGCCAATAATGAGAGCATTCATTCAGGATATGTGAGACCTAGCTTCAAATCCCTGGTCTGAAACAGGACTGTGGGGCTGCTATGGCAATGACCTTGGCAGTAGTTGTTGTCCACCACATCCTGTAGTCCCTGATACAAAGGAGATTGTGCAAAGGGAAAGAAGCGTGCAATTGGAGTTCAAATGCATTACTTTTCAAATACAAAGTACTGGACTCTGCCATCATCTTCTTCTGAGGTATTATAGGTAGGAGCCTGTCTGCTTTAGAATTGAGGAGGGTGATGTTTAAAAGGAAACAAAAAAGACAACTGGGTACATACTTTGGAAGAAAGGCATTTGTCAGAAGTATAGTCCAGCTAAAGTCTGTTTTGGTGAAAGGCAGCTATCAGAGTCTTGGGTTGTAAATGATGATGGAATCATCCAAAGTAGTGCCCTTTCATCTACTGCTCAAAGATAAAATTACTTCCTTAATGTCCTAAGCAGCCTCAGCCTTGTGACACTTATGTATTGTCACACTTCAGTGAAACCACCTTTTAACTAGTTTATATTCTGACACATTCAAGAATTTATCTTTAAATATGAAATTTAAAGGGATACAGTTATCTTAAAATCAAATTAAATTCTTTAACAATGTTGCTAATAACATCTTAGACTAACAAATTTTACAAAGTTAACAAATTTTATTATTTGTTCTTGTGTCCACTCGTTCATTACTTTTTGCATTTCTCTCTGCCTCAGTGATGAAAATCAATAGTCATTCACAGTTAGTTTTGCTTATATAGGCAGTTCTACGTCAGATTCTTAGCGTACTCTTCAGTGACCCCCTCGGTGCTTTATTTTTTTTCTCAGGTTCCAACTGGTTGCGCCCAACAAGAGCTTCACAGCATCACCTCAAAGTCACTGTCTGGGAATCTCAGCCCTTAAAGGTACCACCTAATACCAAACTTAGGACCCGGCCCTGGGACTCGCTGCATGATGCACTGAGTAGATCACATTCCAGACGTGTGGTCTTATTGTCATAATGTCTGGGTTCCTCACTTAGCAGGGGCATATTAATTCATTTGCACTAGAATTTATTCTCTTTAATTTGTGGAAACTTTTATAAAAGCAAGGGTCACCTTGTGGTGCCCTTACTCACATTGAATAGTACTTTACTCCACAACAGGTTCTATTGATTTTTAAGGGACTCCTGCAGGGATAAGGCACCAACCAGTGATCTACCCCATTATGTTCTTGAAAAAACATTGTGTACATTCAGGTGTAACCCAGACAACAATGAATTAACTTAGGCAGCATAAATTATTTTACAAGAGTTATTGCTTTCACTGGGGGGGGGGGACTCTTTCATCTCTCTAAATCATTTGCAATGCCATTCATCATTGCAGGCAGATAAGGTTTTGAAACTCATGACCTTTACATTAGCAGTGATCTAAATAATGAAATATTTTGTTCATTTTTGGCACTAAACAAAGTCTCGGTTGGAAAAAGTAGTTCTGAGACAATACTGGGAGAGCAGCATAACCCTCAACTTCTCCTAGTTAATTTTAAACCCTGAGAATAGAGAGAAAAAATGTTAATTACTTCCAGAAAGTCCAAAACAGTAGGTCTAGGTTTTTGAAGATGAGCATTAAGGGCCCTCAACCAGCAATCACTGAAGTAAATAGGAATTTATTATTATCATAGCACCATGAGTCCCAATCATGGAGCAGGATCCCATTGTGCTAGGTGCTGTACAAATATAGAACAGAATTGGTCCATTGATTTTTAATTAGCATTAAATCAATATATTATCTGCATACATCCATGCCTTCTGGGGCCAGAGCATGGCTAATCCTGCATGCTGGCACAAGAGTGTATAGGGGGCATAAGATCTTCCTTTATTTCTGTGCTCTGGTGCTCTATGTCATACTTCCTGTGCATGGGGGGAAGCAGACTCCTACAGCCTTCCCCCTACATGTGTGGCTGGGAAGAGGCAGACTGGGCAGTCTAGTTACACCAATATGTTGGAGAGCACTTACTGTGACAGATATAGACCACTTTTAGGCTACATCTACGCTAGCAAATAGTCTGGATTAAGGAGGCTTAAGACAGACTAATTTGGTCCCTGTCTACACTAGGCTTTGCCTAGGTTGAACTAAAAAGCTTAGTTCAAACTAGTTAGTTTGAACAGTAAATTCAAACTAAGCACTTCGTTGGAACTAGCACACTGTAGCTGTGCTAGTTCAAACTAAGCTCAAACTAAGAGGTTAGTTTGAGCTAGTGACATTTTTTTAGTTTGAACTAAAAAAAGCAGCTAGTTTGAAGTAAAAAGCAGCTGTTAGTTTGAACTAGGTAGGAACTGCTTAGTTCAGACGAAGTCCAAACTAAGCTGCTTCTTTGAGTGCTGCTCAGATACATTCAGTAATAGGTATACGTGCCTCAGTGCATGACTGGTCAGAAACCTTTTTAGCCCTAGCCTGTCACAACAAGGGTGGCGGCCAACGCCCCCCCCCAGCCATCCCATGGCTATATATATATGGCTGCAGCCCTGCCCCTTCTCAGTTCCATTTTTCTACCTTCAGTGATGATACTAGAATAGCCCACTCCTTGTGATTGCACAAGCAGCCTGTCATTCGCCTTATTTATGAGCCGCTCGCTTGATTGGGAGAACCTCTTCATGGACGTCATTCCACCAGAAAGCACTCCCACGCAGCACTTGGCTACGGACCAGGAACATCACCCCTCCCTGCTGCCTGCCATGCCGGGGTTCAAACCTTGTGCTGCCTGTGGCAAGGCCTTCCCACAGGACAATCCCCATGAGAAGTGCCCCCTGTGCCTGGGCGAGGCCCATCTGGTCACCAATTTGCTCTGTCAGTCCTTTAAACCTAGGACCATAAAAGATAGAGAGCAAAGCTGTCATGTGTTGGCCTCAGAGCAAGTGTGGCAGCCTATCCCTAAAGCTTCTGGGCTAGATTCAGCACCACGTGCCAGCTCAGCACTGGAACCGTCCCGGCGTTGCTCTCCCCAAGAGCAAAAGACATGCCTGGTACCAGCCTCGGTACTTAAGCATTGGCGCCACTCCACATCTGCCCGGGACTGGCAGGAGTCGGTACTGGTTCCCTCCACCCTGGAGGCCTTTGAGGCAGCAAAGGTACTGTTTCTCCTGCTAACACATCCCACCCCAGTACCACCCGGAAAGAGGGGCAAACTGGCCTTCCTTTCAGGTGCCTCATCACCCCAAAAAAGGCACCAAACTGCCTCCCCGATTTTGGTACCAAGCTCCCTGGTACCAGAAACTGAGGTCCAAGAAGAGTTCCCCGGTACCATTAGGTGACGGAGCCCAAAAGCCTCCCCTTGGCGCTGTATCGCTTTGTCCCCACTGGCACCACCAACAAAATCTCCTCCCACGGTGCCAAAGCCAAGCCCAATGTAGCTCTGGGCAGGGCTGTAACTACAGCAGGGCAAAAGGGGCAAGGCCCTGGGTAAATGGCTTTACAGGGTGCCAAAACCACGCTCATACAGAGGTCCTGACAGCAGGAACGGTGCTGGGGAGTGTGATGCCCACCCGCAGCACAGCGATGCTGGTGCATACAAGTGATGTCATCGGGGGAGCGCAATGGCTGTCCCCTTTTGGTGCCCCTCAAATGCCAGCGCCCCGCTGCAACTCAGGGGCTGCTTACTGTGTAGCGCTGGCCCTGCCTGACAGCAATGAAGTGGAGAGTACTGTGCTCTGTTCCTCTGCAGACGGTACCTTGTGCTAGCCTGACAGGTGAGGTATTCCCCTGCCAGGACAACTTAGTGATTTGCACCTCTTGTCAATTGCCAAAGGGATAGCCATGTTAGTCTAGTCCAGTAAAAAACCAACAAGGAGCTGTGTGGCACTTTAAGACTAACTTATCTTTTGCACGAGCTTTCGTGGAAGAAGATCCCACTTCCTCAGATGCTTCGAAGCATCTGTTTGAAGTGGATCTTCTCCCACTAAAGCTCGTGCAAAAGATAAATCTGTTAGTCTTAAAGTGCCACACAGCTCCTTGTTGGTTTTTTGCACCTCTTGGGCACTCTTAAGTCTCTTACAGCTCCTGGTATTGTGTAAGCCACCCAAGGGGACATGCAAATCGCTAAGAAGTGTCAGAATCTACTCTCAGTTCAGCCCCCTGCCCCTGAGGCTTGCTGAGACATGGAGCCGCTCCTCTCTCTGTTCCAGGGGAAGAGAGGAGGGCAATTTGAATCCTCCTCCAGGCAGGCAGCCTCTGCACATGACAAGGCTCTGACTCAGTTTTGCTCCCCTGCCCACCAGCACCGGGGTAAGTACGGTGCCCCTGGCTCAGGGGAGGGAAAGGGAAGCTAGGGGGTGAAGCGGGTGGTAGGCCACCCTGGGGCTCCCAGGCCTGGTGTGGTGCACCAGAGGACAAATCAGGGCCAGGGCAAGGACAGCGGGGCTGGCAGAGAAACAGTTTGGAGTGAGAATCTGAGCAATACTGGGGGGTGAGTGAGTGAGAGACCCAGATGGGACACTAGCTGCCCAGCTGCAGTGGTGTGGGGAAGTGGGTGACTTTCGGGCAGTAGGAGGTGTGGAGAACAGGTGTTTTGGGGGAAATGGGTGGTGGACAGTTTTGTGCTGGGCTGGTGGGGTAACTAGGAGGGCCTAGGTGGGGCAATAGAAGTTCAGGGTGGTTTTGAGCAAGGTAGGGCACTGAGTTGTGGGGTGGTTTTGTTGGGGGAGAAGTTTGATTTTTGGACCCCTCCTTCCAATTATGAGGTCCCCCACCCCTCAGGCATCTATCATTCTGTAATGTGAGTAGTCGCAGGAAACCAGGCTGTTATGGTTTAACAAATTTAAGTTTATTGAAAAGGGGGCAGGTGAAGATTAAAGGTTGTAAAGCTATAAAACTACCACCACACCTCAAACGTGGGCGGGCGGATGGATGGCCTAGGCATGGATTCTCCCCCTAGATACACCAGCCCTGACCCCCTTCGCCTTTAGGTAGGTAGGCTCACCACCTTCCCTGGTAAGGCGAGCCTTGCCGCGAGACACACTCCTCCCACACGTGGGGCCCATATTAGAGTCTCGCAGTTTTCCTTCGCCTGAACAGTGATGTTAAGCTGACGGCTTGGCGGGGATCCTCCAGACTCGGACCAGCGGCTTCTGGGCCTCCATCCGGCCTGTCCTGAATCAACAGTCTTTCACCCTATTAACAAAGTCTGAGACCGGGCTAGTCTTCTTACAATCCAGTTCTGAGCCTGGGCCTTCAGGGACTTCCATGCAGCAGCTGTCCTCTTCCAGCCTACAAGGAGTCTCCCTTCAAGTCAGTATAAGGATTTAACTTGGAAAGCCAGATTCTCAGACCCTAGCCCCAGTTCGTGGGAGCCCCGAGGCTTCTGTTTCTCCAAAACAAAGCCGGCTCCGGGAATCCAAAGAGGTTGATCATGATCCAAAAACAGAGGCAACACAGGGTCCCTCGGGGTAAAAGAGCAGGCGCAGGGAGCCCTTCTCCCTCCTGTAGAGTTTTAAGGGGAATTATAATCCAATAAGGAGGACAACATATTCACAGCTGTATCAGAAGTCTTTATTGAAGAGAACTGAGAGAGAGGAGACAGACAGACAGGTTTTCCTAGCACCTAAACAACTCTCCCATTTATCACTATGACAACCCCAATGACCCTAGATAGTCCAAAACACCACATATTCCTCCCCCTCTAATGAACACCCCCCCCACCGAATAAAACCCTCCCCCCCCCCCCGAAAGAATAAGCTAGGAGATGAGGGTAGACTGCCCCACCTCCGGTGAACCCCCAGGGAATTATTCTGCCCCATGACGAGGGGGTCACCACTAGCTAAAGATCCAGCTGATTAGGAGGCCTTCTGTCATGAGGTGGATTACGGCGAACTTCTGGTATGCCCACCCCACAAGGTGGTGGTGGTGGTGGTGGGATCACAGGTACTGGGGAAGTCGCTGGAACCGGAGAGGATGTTGTGTCCGGTTGGTTCAGGGAAGCTGAAGGCGTTGAAGGGGTGGCTGGAGCAGGAGAGACAGAAACAGTCGTTTCATGCTCTGATATTGTATCATCAGTAAGGGTGAAGTCAGATATGTCTGCTGGAGATGCATCTTCTGGGTGCATATGACGGAGAAGCAGCTGATCTACATGCCGTCGCCAAACTAGGCCACTCGCTGTCTGGACAGAGTAGGAAACAGGTCCTGTCTCGGCAATGACCGTTGCTGGGACCCATTTAGCTCCTGAAGCGTAGTTTCAAGCAAGAACTGGCTGTCCAATACTGAAGGTCCGGCCCTTTGTTCTTGGTGAACGTCTGCTGACCTGGTCCTGCTGTTGGCGTTGAACCACTTGCCGTGTGTCTCGTGGTTTCAACAAATCAAAGCAAGAGTGCAACTGCTGTCCCATCATAAGAAAAGCTGGAGATGCCAGTGAGCATTTAGCTTCATTAAACGCAATATCACAGGCTTCGGTCCAGTTCCAGGCCTTTTTTGGCCCCAGAAGCTCATGTAGGGGTTTCAGGAGTGTCGCTAATTGTGGAATAAACTTGCCATAATAGTTTAATAAGCCTAAAAAAGAGCAAAGTTGGCTTACGTTCTGAGGTAGCGGAGCATCCACAATAGCCTTAACCTTGGCTGGAGACTTATGGAGACCATCAGCATCAATTATATGTCCTAAATATTCAACTGAGGGCTGGAAAAACTTACATTTGTCTCGGTGAACACACAGACCATACTCTTCCAGTCTTTGCAGAGTAGCTTCCAAGTTCGTGAGGTGTTCCTCATTTTTGCCCGTGACCAGGATGTCATCCAGATAGCACTGTACTCCTGATAAACCACTCAATCTGATCCATTGCCCTTTGGAACAAAGCTGGGGCTGAAGTAATGCTGAAAGGTAAACGACAGTATCTGTACAACCCCTTATGTGTTACAATTGTCAACAATTCTTGAGGTTCTTCTTCAACATGCATCTGTAAGTACGCTTGACTCAAATCAGTCTTGCTAAATTTTTGTCCTCCAGCCAGACCTGCAAACATGTCCTCAATGCGGGGAAGAGGATACTGTTCTGCACATAACACTGGGTTGACAGTGACCTTGAAATCTCCACTAATCCGAATGGAGCCATCCTTCTTCACTATTGGGACGATGGGTGTCACCCACTGACTGTGAGTAACTGGCACCAAGACTCCCTCTTTGACTAACCGCTCCAAGTTTTCTTCCACCTTGGGTCTGATTGCAAATGGCACCATCCTGGCCTTCAAACATTTTGGTCAGCAATCAGGCTTTATATTTAAGTTCACAGTGATTCCCTTCATGCTGCCTAAGTCTTCACCAAAAACAGCAGCATGTTTCGTTAGTATTGCTGCTAGATTCATTTCTTCTTTAGTCAATTGATGCACTTGTGACCAATCGAGTTGGATTTTCCTGATCCAAGATCTTCCCATTAGGGCTGGGTAATTTCCCTTTATGACAAACAGTGGTAGCTTTGTGGTCTGTCCATTGAGTTCTACTTTCACATCAATAGTACCCAACAGGGGAACAGTCTCTCCAGTATATGTCTTCAAAACGACTACTGTCGGCTTAAGTGGCAGATGTCTAAAGTCCTTCTCATACACAAGGTTAGAAACTAATGAAATTGCTGCGCCAGTGTCCAGTTCCATGCGTGTAGGTTTGCCTTCCAACACAGGTGTTACCCAGAATTTACGTGGGCTAGCTGTTATAGACAAAACATGGATGGAATCTTCATCTTCCAATGGGGTATCACTATGATCACCAGTATTCTGCTCTACTGCATGCAGAATTTCCCTCTTATTCTGCCAACCCAACGGCCCATTTTTGTCAGGTCTGCCACTTCTGTTCGGCTCACCCTTCCTTTGTTTGCAGGCACGTTCAATGTGCCCTCTCTTACCACATTGTTGACACAGTAGTTCTTTAAACCGGCACTCTGATGCGAGGTGGTCCTGCTTCCCACACCGGTAACATTCTTGTCTCCCCCGTGCCCTGGGGGCAGATTGTAGGGATACTTTACAGACACTGACCCCGATCTGTTGCATGTCTTGGGTGACGCGTTCCATGGAGACTGCAATTTCCACAGCCTTCTGCAAGGTGAGTTGACCTTCAGTCAATAGGCGTTTTCGTGTTGATTCATTGTGCAGGACACACACCAGCCTGTCACGCAGCATTTCCTCTAACATGTTCTTGAAGTCACAATGTGCTGCCAGCTTCCGCAGAGCTGCTACAAATTGTACAACTGATTCACCTTCCTCTTGGTTCCTTTGGTAGAACCTATACCTCTCTGCGATTACTAGTGGCTTTGGGGAAAAATGTGCTCCCAGAACTTCTTCTAGGTCCCCGTAAGGTTTCTTCTCTGGCTTCTCCGGATAAAGCAAATCACATAGCAAATTGTAAGTCTTAACTCCAATGACTGTTAGAAAAACTGGTACCTTCTTCTCATCAGTTATGTCATTTGCTATTACAAAATTTTGAAATCGGGCTGTATATGTCTGCCACGAATCTGCCGAACAATCATATGCTTCAAAGGGGGTAGTAAGTAAAGCCATGATGCCCTCTTGGGGTTATTGTTTGTCTCTTCCCTTAACAGCAGGCAGATCAGCTTTCAGAATAGCCAGCTAGCCCTTAGGCAAACAAATCAGCTTTCACAGCTACCACCCAACCCCCATGCAAGCAGTAAAATAAAGTTTTGTTTCTTACATTGTATTCTGGTTTTCTAAAGTTGCCAGGATTGTTAAGGATAGCTACTCCATCACATATCCCATCCTCTGTCGCCAGATGTAGAGTTTTAAGGGGAATTATAATCCAGTAAGGAGGACAACATATTCACAGCTGTATCAGAACTCTTTATTGAAGAGAACTGAGAGAGAGAGAGAAGACAGACAGGTTTTCCTAGCACCTAAACAACTCTCCCATTTATCACTATGACAACCCCAATGACCCTAGATAGTCCAAAACACCACACCTCCGAGCTCTGTCTTTTTATTCTAGTCCCTGCAGCCAATCCAGGCGCCGCTTGGTTTGCGCCAAAACCCGGCCTCATTGGGTTGAATTGCAAACCTTCCCGATGGTTTGCGCACGGCCCTCTGTTAGCTGCACATAGCCCACTGCAATGGCTGCGCCCTGGCAGCAGTGCCTGTTGCTGAGCAGACTTCGTGGCTCCTGGCAGCCACGAGTGTCACTCATTAGGTCTGAGCCCAGTGCTGGGGAGAGGCGCACCCAAATATCACCTGCACATTATAACAGGCACAAAATTAACATGCATCTATTACTCATTAACTAATTAGCACTCCAGCATACAGATACAAGTTGATTACAATTAAATTGATTATAACTAATAAAACAATGAGAATTCTCCCAACAGTTTGGGGGGCAATAGCAGAGGGCTGTTTTGGGTCAGGTGGGACAACAGCGGGGAGGAGGGGAGAAGTAACCCCAGGCTCCCTGTGATAGCTGGGAGAAGAGGCTAGTAGTGGGTGTATGAGTTGGAGACGGGGCTGGACCTGCTTTGGTTGTGTGAAGCTCTCTGGAAGAGGCTGGGCTGCAGGTTGCTGGCTGTACCTTGGATCAGTGTTTCCTCTAATTACTCATAGGCTGTGTGCACAAACAATTTCTTTGTGTGCGCAAAAATGCTTCCTTGTGAGCACCAATATTAGCACTTGAATTTTTTTGTGCAGGCTTTATGACCTGTGTGCATGCGCACACGTGCCCAGCTTAGAGGGAACAGTGCCTTGGATGGGCTGGAAAGGTGAGAAGCAAGGGCTCGATTCCCTATGGTGGGTCTCTGGAGTGTTTGAAGTAACGCAGGCTTCTAACAGAACTTTCATAAGAATAATTTTAACAAATTGTTTTAAACTACCTGTTTATAAAAATAAATACTGTGCAATATAAGCCCTCCTGGAACATGATGCTATGGGAAAAGAGACAGGACTGGGGGAAGATGCTATTGAGAGGGTGGGGGGAGGAGGACAAAGAGAGCAAGTGCATCGGGGGGCGTGTAGGAGATGTGAGTGATGGATGGTGCCATGGCAGCTGGCACCTGGGGGGGAGGGATGGCATGGCTGGCTATAGTTATAGTCACTTATAAAGAGTGTTTCAAAAGGCATCAATTTCTCGAAGTGACTGATCTTTCTCTGTGGCTGGCCTATGGATTTGAGCAATGGGGACACATCCTGCCATCAACAGCTAGCAGGGCAGATCCTTCTGTTCTTGCTACCAGCATGCCCTGGCACCTAATGCTCACAGCCAGCTATAATCCAAAGGGGTAGCTGTGTTAGTCTAGTTCAGTAAAACAAAAAAGGAGACCTGTGGCACTTAAAGACTAACAAATATATTTTTTGCATGAGCTTTCATGGGAGAAAAATCCCACTTTGTAGAATCCTTCCTTCTGAGCCACTACCCAGTTTCCTTAGACACCAAGATCCTTGTGTATGTGCATGCAGGTAGGAGGCTGATGTTAACAAAACTTGGTGGTTTTGTGCCAGCTCTTTTCTCTGCTATGTTATGTTTCACATAAGAATAAAGAAGTGCTCTGTTAGATGAGTCTGCAGCGGTGAGGCAGGATGCTTTAAAAGCTTTCTTGGTAAGACTGCTTAACATACATGTTACTGTAGCTGTCATATTTCAGGAGAACTGACTGGCAGTGGAGAGGGATAATGAGTTACTGAACCTTTCAGTTGTGGCTAGTTCAAATCCAGCTCAGATTAATAATGATAGAAAATTTATAAAAGTGCTGTGTGGTGGTGGTATGTGGGAAAAAAAAGTTAGTCTTAATCCATTTCCTGATGGACAGACTTTTATAGCAGCAGGACATAAATCAAGAGCAGAGAGAACACTGGATGAATGGACCATGGAGACTGAACTACTAAAGTTTGAGATCGAAAGGGGTAACTGTGTTAGTCTGTTGCTGAGAAACAGAGTCCTGTGGCACTTCTAAAGACTAACAGATTTATTTATCACACGAGCTTTTGTGGGAGAAAATCCCACTTTGCCAGACATGCTGAAAATGAAGCAGCTGATGAAATGGGATTTTCTCCCCAAACAGCTCACGCAATCAATAAATCTTTAAAAGTGCCACAGGACTCTGCTTGTTTCTTTAAAGTTTGAGAGTTTGCATATCTGTTTTACTGCAAGCAATAAATGCAGTTTTGTGTTTTTTTTGTTTGTCTCAATTGTTTCTGCTTATGCATTGTGTTCAATTCCAGTGCCCCGGCTCAGGTGGGGCCCTGCCTCTCCCAGGCTCCAGCCCAATCAGGCCAGAGATCCGGGGCTCAGCTGCCCGCATCAGTGGCGGCTGCTCCCGGCCCTGGCCATAGCCAGGGATGCGGGGCCCAGCCAGCCGCGGCAGTTTCTGGCCCTGTTCCTGGCCAGGGGGTGGGGCCTATGGCCCGGGGGCCGGGTCTGGGCTGGTGCCCTGGGTACCTCCCTGTGGCAGCGATGCTCCTGGCTGGGGCTTTGTACCCTTCAGCATAATATTAGTTGAGCTCTCATAGGGTGATGGAGAACCAAACATACATCCCTTGTGTTCAGAGGGGAGTATAATTCAGTATCAGGGCGCCATGCAAATCGCCCCCTTGGATGATATTCCTAGTGGTTCCTTTGACTCTTCCTGGGTGGCATTCTTCTAAGAGTGCCCTCCTGCAACCCCCCAGGCACCCTATACCCTTGATAGCTATGAGGACATGCCTGGGACAGAGCTTTGGCCTCCAGGCTGCAAGTGCGACTAGCAGGGACGCTTTGGGTCACAGTATTGGGGGGTTGTCCCCTCTGCCCCGACAGTCCATAATTGTTGCTGCTGCCACATGGTGCAATGGAATGCCTTTGCAGAGGTTTGTAAGGGACCATACCCTGCTCTCAGGTATAGGGTACAAGTTTCAGCTCGGGGTCCTTTCGGAAGGGGGCTCCTTTTCAAATAAAAGGGGGGGGATGAAACAGGAGGATCCCACAGATGCTGACCTCCCAGTTTTCAGGGTGTCCTGGTGACTACCATCTCTGTAGGATCAACGGTAAAACACCATCAACTGGTTTGCTTTTGGGGTGGTCCTCGTCCCCTTATCCTCCCAGCCAAGTACATTTATCAGTCCAGGTTATGTCATACCCTACTCTTTCTGTTAATGCTTTGTCCTTTTGGAGTTGTATTGGTAGGTATTAAGTTAAAGGTTTTCCTTATCAGGCACCTGGTCAGTACATGGTGGGTGCACCCTCGTTGATTGCCTTCCCACCTCATGTGCCCACCCCACCACCCTTTTTCCAGAATAGGGTTCTTCGACTCTGTCAATTTCCCGAGGCAGACACATCTTCCCTTGCATTCCAGCATATTGGAGATCAGTGTAGTCACGTTCCGCTCCCCCTCCCAGGCGATACCCTGCATTGTACCCCTAGGACCAGGTACACTCTTTCAATGAGTTGTGTCATTCTCAGTCCACTGTGCTCGCACATTCCAAGGACACCTCACCTCCAGCTGTACTAATGCCCCCTGCCCTCATCTACAGGGTGGAGATCTAATGACTCCTGGGGCCTTCCCACCTGGGGGGGGGCCTCTTTTTCTTGCATCAGACCCCTTAAGTTGCCTTCCTCACCCCATCCCAGTTAGAAGCAACATTCACCCAGTTGGGAGGACAGCCTTTCCTAATCACAAGGTTTTTCCATCAGTGTTCAGAGGAGCCCTTTGGTCCTAACCTTTGGTGCCAGTTTGTCACCCACCAATCCCACAAGAGCCACTGGTTACTACCGCTGACCGTTGGCAGTTTCCTCCTTGCACGTCCACAAATAGTCATAGGTGCCCAAATCTGGGATCTATGTGTGTTTCTTCCGAGATTTGCCCAGGGCAGTTAGCAGCCCTTTGGCTTTGTTACCACTCTCTCTCTTCCTGTAGGGTGGCACCTCCTTTCCCTGTGAGGATCACCCTGCTGTGTCCACCTTGCCGCTGGGGTACTTAACACAGGGAAATAACCATTCCTATCTTAATCCCTATGGCCTCCTTTATGAATTCTTCTACTCAGTGCTTTGGAGGCCTTTGAAATCCTCTTTCCCTTCCCACCCTTTTTCCTATGTTCCATAGGGAAGTCTATGGCTTTGGTCCACTCAGGGCCCTTTTCCACCTACCTCCCTGCTAGTGACAGGGGGTGACCAGTTACAGAGGCAATACAACTTAAGTGTGAAGGCACTGCTTAATATTGTGCCTTCCCCCTCCATCCAACCCACACCCAGCTGAGTGAGATCAGTTCTTCCTACATTCTAACCATGGGACTTTTCCTTTTTCATTGACATATCAAAGGTGATGGTTGGACACCTTAACACAGGGGGCTTCTACAAAACACTCCCTTGCCCCACTTTCTCCCTATCCCATCAGCTACCAGTGGCCACACTTTGCTGTGGGCCTCTGAGAGGACACTCGGTTCCTCGTTTGCTGTGTCGGCATTTTCTCACCAGGTAAACTATTCTTGCCAGATAGTTATTTGATTCCTCCCACACAATCCCATAGCCCTCTTTCCTTTAGTTGGGTCAATAGAGAGGTATCCTTCCCCCCCTCTCTCTCTGGCTCTTGGTATCAGTCAGTACATCAAGCTTTTTATGGACTCCATCTTAGCCTTCCTTGTTGAACTGGCTAAGGCATGTATCGTGGACCTAAGTCCAGGGGACACACCCTGGCCACCTCGCTTTGGCAGGTGCCTTACTACTGGCCTTTATGTCCCTACCCTGGTGGCGCCTAACCAATTCCAGAATTCGTCACCACTTCTCCTCTTCACAATAATGTGACTTTAGGCCTCCCTCCGCCCCTGTTGGTCATAGTCAGGGTGCACTCAGGGGGGCATAGGCCTCTATCCTTCCCCAGTTAGCCTAGGCTGTCGATCCTACTGGCTTCTCTAGGCCAGGGGTTTGGCCTCTTAAGGGGTAACCATGCTGAGGGTTGGGGAAAACCCAACTCTACCCACCATGCTTCAGTACTGCTAGCAGTCACCTATTACTGGATGTATCTAAGCAGCACTTGAAGAATGGTGCGTTACTTACTGGTAACCATCCTTCTTTGAGAGGGGCTGCTCAGATTCATTCAGAACCCTTCCACTGTCCCCGCAACCTGGAGTTGGCAACTTTTAGGGATGGAGGAGGGGCAGGGCTGGGGCCATATACATATAGCCACGGGGTGGTCAGGGGGCATTGGCCGCCAGCCCTCTTCTGACAGGGTAGGGCTAAAAAGGGTTCCAACCAACTGTGTGCTGAGGCATGTACACCTATTACTGAATGAATCTGAGCAACCCATCTTGAAGAAGGGCAGTTATCAGTAAGTAACCCACCGTTCCTTGTGTAGACATAGCCTTAGTTTATTCCCTCCCCATAGTGGTGGGAAGACTAAGTGTACTGTGACAATCACCCACCAGGGCAGCACAACACTGTTGCTCCTGAAGCATGGACCAGACTGCAAAGTACTCATTTAACCCATGTTGGGCATGTCTAGCTAATCATATCTTTGTCGAACAGATTCCATTTTTTAAAAGCGAAGTTGCTGGGCATCTCTACAGAACCCTTTATTCCGGGAAGCAATATCCACGCCTTTAAATTTTTTTTTTTTTTTTTTTTTTTAAAGCAAACAGATACTCATGCTAAACCAAATTAAGAGCTTCCTTAGCATCTAGCCAAGCAGCAAGGGACAGCACTGTAGAAACTGCTGTGTGAATACTATTCAAAGTCTACATAAACTGCCTTCTAAATGCCAACTTGTGTCTCAAATGTGGCAGCTGGGCCTCCAATATTTGGGCAGGCCAAAGTTAAAAATAACCAAGTGATAAGAAAGCCATTTTAAAAAGCTCTGACTGTCCTGGGCAGACACTAATTAAGCTGTGCCTCTGGGATTATGTCTACACATCATTCTGTGAATGAGCCTCCCAACCAGGGCTGGGAGGCTCACTCCCACTAGCTCCGAAGTGCTGTGTGAATGTCTCCTAGTTAATTGATATGCTGGAATGCAAGGGATGGAGATAACCAAACTGGACAAAATGGTGACTTTTTAAATGGATTAACATTTCAATCATCATTTTTTACATGTTCCTAGCTCTTCACTTTCGTCCCCTGTTACAGCCTTAAATTGCTGAAGTGTATACTTTGTACTTATTTCTTTAATTCATTTCCTAATTACCAGTGGAATCGAAGGTTTTATATGCAGACTTTTTCCACTAAAAAGTTTCACCCTTTCAACAGCTCACCTTCAGGACTGGCCCAAGGTTTCTTACTACCTTAGGCCAACAGGGATTTTGGTGCCCTGCCCCCCTAGCCGCTGGCGGAGTGGCACCACTGCCAGGATGCAGCCACGGGTGGGAAGTGGCTCTGCCACCAGGGTCTGGCCACAGGCGGACGTCTGGCACCATCCAGGAAGTGGTGCCACAGGTGGGGGTCCAGCCATGGGAGGGGAGCAGAGCAGCCCCAGGCCATCCCTTTGTGCCCCCTAATTTTTGGTGCCTCAGGTGATAGCCTAAGTCACTGTAATGGAAAGACTGGCCCTGCTCATCTTGCTGACCAAAATAGGTCCATAGTCTTATTAAAATCCAGACTGCAAGAGCAACACAAACTCAGAAACAAAACTGGTAACCAGCCTATACAGTATTTACCACCACCACTTTCCATTACTCCCACTTCCACAAGTCAAGAAAGGCAAAACACTTGACTTAGAACATACAAGCAGTCTCACTGAAGTCAATGGATTATTCATATGTGAGTAAAACTACATATAGGCATCAATCTTCCCTCTTAAGGGGAGAGGGCAGCTGAGCAACTCCTGTTGCTCACTGCGCTCCCCCCCCCCACGGGGCCGGCTGCGCAACCCCCCTCTGCTCCCAGCGGCATCCCCCCCGCTCCTGACAGCCCCCTCCCCGCTCCCAGCAGCATGCCCCCCCTCCCACTTGCCCCCCCCCGCTCCCGGCATCACCCCCCAACCCCCACAAACTTACCTTGGGGCTGGACTGGAGTGGCAGGGCCCAGCCCTAACTCCTGGGCCAGAGAAGCTCTACGGAGCATGCTCAGATTTTCTGGGCATGCTCCGTTAGAGCTTCTCTGGGCGAGAGTTTTCAAAACTCCCTGCTCCACAGGAGCTCTGCTGAAGGACTCTTGCTGCTGGCAGTGCGCTGCTGGCAGCCTTCTCTGCGCTGGTGGCTGTGGCGGGCTGCGCTGCAGCACACCAGCGCAGCTTACAGGGAACATTGATAGGCGTGTCTGTAGGATCTGAGCCTTTTCTTTCAGTGTTTTTCTTGTGCATAGAGCCATTCTGTAAAGTGTAAATAAGATGCCCTAGTGGTAGAGGAGATTTTATAAAGAGCCCATATAATGTAGTTAACTATAAATTTTACATTAACATGGCAGCAGCACGCATGTTCAAATTACTTTTTCAAAACTTCAGCATGTTTCAAAGCCTGCATTTTTTTTTAAAATCATGTGATTTGCATCATAGTCATAGATTAAATCACTGCACCCTGGAGACAACTATGTATATTCTTTCCACCCAGCCAGTCCAAAGTCTCAGCAGGTCCAGCTGCAATCATGGGATGGTACAGTCTGTTGGCAAGTCCACACTGCTCGCCCTTTTTGGTGGCAGTCAACTGGAGATATGCAAGTTACCTATTCCTAGCACATCCACTACACTGAGTTGAAGCGAGAGGGCATCCCTTCAACTCAGCATTACCCAGTTGCTGGGGTGGTGTTCAGGTATCAGATTTCCTGATCTGCTAAGTGGGTCTTCACAGATTAGAATGGTTGTTCAGAAAGGTCAAACTGACAGCGGTAAACTTTCCACTGTCAGTGAAGACATGGCCTGTGTGAATTAGGGAAATTTCTCTTTGTCTGAGCTGCACTCAAAATCCCCTTGTCAATGAGCAGGAGATTCTTTTTGAAATAAAGTTTCTTTCCAAATGATTGAGACTTGGAGCAGAACTGTAGGGATGGTGCCACTCATGAGAGGCAAAGGGAACTGGGTTTTCTCTTGATACTTCTGCTCCATATAGGGACTCTAGCCATGTTGCAGCTGTTCTGAATTTTCTTTAGAGTCTCTCTCTAATCCTGCTGACTCCCATGAGGAAAGACTAACCCATAGGGAGTTTCTCTGCTAACTACATTGGACGGGACATTAGAGGAAGTGCTGGAGCACAGTAGAAAGAGCAAGGATGATTCTCCAGAGAGATATGGTCTGAGAGAGAGGAATCGGTGTGATCTAGCTGAAACTGTCCTATCATAATTGCATGTACTGTGTTTCTTACAACACAGCTGTACTCTGAGAGGCCCGTACTGAAAGCCAGAGGAATACTGTGTCACAATCTGCTATTACTGAGTCACAATTTGCTCTTAGTCACACTTGTGGACATCCCCAATCTGGCAAATTGTGCCATGCAGCATGCCCCTATGGCCTTTGGAGCGCCAGTGAAGTCTTTAGGGTGCCATGCAGTCACAGGGATCTGCCTTCATGAAATAACTGTCGGGATTGGCCCTATCACCATTGTTCCTCTTGATTTTAAACCAGTGTCAGTAAGAGCAGAATTTGGCCTGTCACTCATATTGCTGATCAAAAGGATGGTGTGCATTTCTGAGCTATATGCTTCATGGCTAAAATTAGAATACACATCCATTGGGAAAATAGATCAGCAAATTTCTAAAACTTATGTCTGTGGGTATTTGTTGTCATACATTGTTTTCATTGGATTACAGCCAAGCCAGTTTCTTCCCTTTTTGCTCTTGTACTAATACTTCCGGAAATAGATGTTTATTTTTCATCTAATCTTGATGATCTTTTCTGTACAGAGGCCTTCATCTGCTTTAGAGGAGACACAGATTTCAGGAAAAGTTTTCCTAAGGCAATGAGAAGTTTTTCCTGTTGGCCTGCCGGATGAGGATGTATACAGGAACAGTCCACAGACCATTGCGACTAGAATGATCTCAGAAATATATTGTGTAATGGAATAGAATTGAAGCAAGTACGTCCTAAAATTATCCAGTTATGACAATCCAAGGCTCTACAATGGCAACACACCTATGCATGGGAGAAGAGGGGAGAAAGGAGAGATCAAAGAGCTCTGTTCAGTTTTTTGCAAGGAAATTAAATTTAGACACTCATAGGCTATGTCTACACTTACAAAATTAATTCAAAGTAGTTAAAATAACTAATTTGAATTTAAATCGAAGCTATTTGAAATTAGCACTAAATTATTATTTTGAATTAGGAGTCTGGTGAAGGCTCTCTAATTTGAAATAAAGTGGGCTTTATTAATTCAAAGTACAAAGTCTTCACTAGACTCTCTAATTTGAAATAGGTGAAGGCAGGCAAAATAGGGAAATCAGTTTGAACCAATAACTTTGAAGTAAGTGATATTGCAAAGTAAAAGGAGGCTTTATTATATAGAATTAGCAGTTTCTTATTCTGAATTCAGGAACTGCTTAATTTGATATAACAAAATGCTTCCTTGGCCAGGAAATAAGTTATTTTGAACTAAGCCTCCTTAATTTGAATTAATTTGTAAGCATAGACATATCCCTAGATGTTAACCTTCTTCTGAATCATGGTAGGCAAAACTGCATCCCAATCAAAGTAATATATTTGGGACACCTAACTAAAAAGCTGAGAAAAAACAGAATGTAATTCAGTAGGTGTACACCATTCTAAGTCACTTTCTAAGGCACCCTAAATAAAAGAACCAAAACTACTCCTGTGCTTGCCCAAACTTCCATTTTTAAACTAGCAAAATTCTCTGAACTCTAACCTTTTTGCTGCATTTTCCTCCAGGATGAGATTACAGACAAGCCTTGCTAGAAGTGATAGCTTCACTTAATGGCACATGTTACTAGGAAAATAATTGTTTTACACATATGGATTAACTATGTAGAGGGAGGGAAATATACTATTAATTATCAGAGGATATAGCTAACAGGGGAGAGTCACATGTTATTGGCCCTATCAGCTGTTTTAAACAAATTGTCAAGGGGCCTGCTATGCCACTTGTGCCAGTAAAAACCAGGAGTATATCTACTAAAATCAGTAGACAGTGAAACGCCTATAAATTAGATATGAATTATGTGTCTAATGTTCAAGCAACTGCTTTGTAATGGCTGACAAAGGTAGGATTTTCTTTTCTTTAAGTTTTGTAGGCTAAGACCAAGCCTTTATTTTAGCATCATTTTTTTTATAAAACAAATGTCTGACTTTTAGATCATTTACTTTTAAAAGGGCAAGGTTCTGATAGCCTTACTCATATTGAATAGTATTTTGCTTTGCATGAACTCCTATTGATTTCAATGGATCTATCTGTGGAGTAAGATACTATAGGCAAGTAAGGGTGGCAAAATCTGGCCCTTTGTAATAAAATATATTTGTATGCTAATAGTGTAAAATGCCAGTGTATGCACTTGTTTGTTTCTGCATAAGCACTGAAAAGAGCTCCCTGCTTCCCTTGATTATTCTCTCCCTTGCTGCAGTATAAACTTGTTAGTTAGCATCCGCTTGCACAAGAGCCTAGCCAGCAGGAGCTACTGTAAACAAAAAAATCTACAATGAAGCAGGGGCGTCGCTGCCCCGGGGGAGGGCCCAGGCCATGCCCCCTGCCAGGAGGCCACACCCCCTGGCCGCAGGCCCTGGGTCCCCAGCCCAGGATGGAGCCAGGAGCAGCCACGGGTGGCTGGGCCCCGGATCCGTGGCCGGGGATGGGGCCGGAGATTGGGAGAGGTGGGCCCCACCAGACCCAGGGCCCTGGCACTGGGATTCGGGGCACATGCCCTGTGTGCTCAGTGCCAGTGATGCCCCTGCCATGAAGGCTGAGATTTTCAAAGCAATGGGGGATTTTGGATGTCCATTTCCTGTTAAACTGAATGGGATTCAGCTGTGAATACTCCTAGGCAGATTTGAAAATCCCCCCTAAAACATTTTCAATAAGTTTAGTTACATATGCCCATCTAATATTTGTGAAATGTACTTATACAAATCAAACTGCCCTCAGAATGTCTAGGGGAATATTTTTAAGACACTTTTAAGACAGAAGTGAGAAAGAAGTAATGGGCTAATAAACACTTCTCTATGTTCCCTCCTTCCTACAACTAAGTCTTATCCACTGAGCTGACTCTGTGTCACTATGCTGCAGTGTTTTTATATACTGTGTCACATGTATATCCTATGCAGCTCAAACAAATTATAGCACAGCACACTAGCTACTTTAATTCACAAAAAGATATGCAACTCCATTTTTGTATTATTTGATGTGCTCTGCCAAATTCTGCCCCACTTATTCCTCTTCAACATGCCAGATACACCATTTTTGAGACATGCTCTAGGCACCAAAGCTGCACCCCACACTTCTTCCACTTAAGTCAAAAAGACAATATTTATTTTTATCTTGCAAATGTACTCTCTGACACCATTTGATGATGTCCATCATTCTATTAGACCTCATTTCAATAGATACCTTGAAGCTGCAGACAATCAAATAGCTTCCCTTAACCTTATCCTCTGTAAAAACATCTAGTCTCTGCCCATTGTTCAAATGAAAATGCAGACTCAAGAGTGCTTCAAGGAAACATGGAAAACATGTGGGAAAGGACCAATGGTATATACAGTAGATAATGTATATTGGGGCAGAGTTAGTTTTGTTTGGAGTGTATAGACCTACATTTCCCTTGTTTCAAAAATGTTCAAGGATGTACCGTTATGAAACTGTATCAAGGGGATGAGGTTTCAGAAAAGACCTAAGTTCATGATTCACTAGGGGACTCAGGTATGGAAGCAGTGGTCTAGTTGTTCTCTTTCTCTCTCTCTCTAATTGTTCAGCAAATAATATTGGCTACTTGGAATACTCAAAAGATCTGTACCTGCTTGCCACATCATTAATGGCAAGTGAACCAATGATTAACCCTGTATGGCATAATGGAGGGGAAACAAGCCTTGCTGAGCCTCTGCCACAGGTGCCCCACTGCCCTAGGTTGGGGTAAATGTATTAGCTGGGCTTCAGAAAGCAGAGGAAGGGTGTACCAGCTGACAGCATTGATTAGGCCCTCCTAGACCCAGGTCTGAAGAGGCAAATGAGAACAGCTGGCAGCTAGATAACCATGCTGGGGAGTCCCTGGGGCATGTTTTGACAGTAGCAGGGCAGGATTCTTATGTCTCAGAGTTTACAGGGGCCTGTCTTGGAGCAGGCAGGATACTTAGCACTGTTGTAAGTTAGCCAGTGTGGGTGTTTACAGTGGGAAAAGCTTCAGACTCATTATTTGGAGGGTGGGGAAGACCCCTGAATGGGCTTAGAGGTAGGTGTGCTAATATTCTAATTTACAGTAGTCTGACCTTCTACCATTTGTTTGTAGAACAGTAGTTTAATTAGCTTTTTTCATCTTTAAGTAGTTGATGTGAGTTCACAGCTTTGTGCTTTATTCAATCAATGGGTCTGGGCAGGATTGGATTAAGGGGACTTGGATGACCCACTTTTATAGGACTGCCTAATGTGGGGTCTGGCCCCTCCCCATCATTGTGGCCTAGGGATAGGATGGCTTGAGGTCAGTAGCTGTGGCATTCCTGCCACCAGACTAGCTAGTCTGCCAGATGTGGAGCCAGCCAACACATGGGGTGGCCCCTAGCACGCTCTTCCAGGGCTTGCAGCAATGTTGGGTTTCTGCTCTGGTGGCCAGCCAGGCTAGCTGGGGTTGTGGGGGCCATGGTGTGGTGATCTGACTTTGCACTGGGCCCTGGAAGGCCACACCAGAGGCTGACCCATGTGCTATCTGCCCCTGCAGGCAGGCCAACCAGCCTGAGGGTGGCCCCTTGCCTCAGGGCTGGAACTGCTGCAGTGATCTGGTCCAAGGTCAGGGTGGGAAAAACTGAGAAGATGCTCAGTGTAGTGTTGCATCATGCCACTGTTTTGAATTCTCAAGTAAAATAGATAACATCTCACTGTACCAAGATAGCATTGCTTCAGACAATAGCCAGTCAATTTCAAGTTACCAGTGTGTTACTAAAGATCTTTGTGGTAAAAGATGACTACACTTATTTTGTCATTATTCCATGCTTTATAAGGTCTTGGACACTGGGGACTAGAAGTTTCCACAAAAAAAGCCTTAAGTGCACAACTTCGACTGACTTTAGTCCATGAAGCCAATGAAATAACATGCTATTAAAAAGAATGTTCTAAAGATCATTTCCCTGATGACTTTTGCTTGGTTTTATGGAGAAATTGCTTTTTTTCCAACAGAGTTTTACAGCTAGCTGTCAGGACTTTTCAGTGTCATGGAAAGTACAGTTGATTACAAATTCTGGAACAGTTAACCTCAATTAAAAATTAAGGTCATAAATTAAACAGGAGTTAAAGCAAGTTTATCAATCCAAGTTAGGAACTTTGAAAAGAAAGGAAGATTGCTGGTAAAATAGAAAGTAAACATAAAAATTAAGACAAAGCAACCGCAGACTCTCAACCTCCTATAGATGTGCAATGCTTCCAACACCAAAAGCATTTACCTGTCATGTTCCATAGCCTCTCACACTCCTTCCTTCTGTCTCATGCAAATTTCATACCCTCAGCATTATTTGGTATGATTTCTGCCTCTCTTCTGTGATCCATGATGGATAGGTTTCATAGTCTGGGATTCTTCATGGGAATTTATAGCTAGTTACAACAGTCATTCTGCTAATCACAATCCTGGGGTTTACTAAAGTCTTAATGAATTATTGTTACTATGAATAAAATAGAATGATTAGTGGTTTATGATCAATCCTTGGTTTCAAAAATGTACTTTCTAATTTGAAATAAAATGCAACAAGTTTTTTTTAAAAATGAGAAGAATAAAAAGCAATGGGCATTTATTTACCTAAGTCAATGTATGTACATAACTTTGAATTTCAATTACATGAGTTATTTTTAATAGCGGCATATATAAATTAAACATTCACTAAGCTAAAGGTCATCTTTTCATGATTGTCTTTCCCACTTGTGTCCATATTTCTTTCCCTCCATTCTGAGGTTGATTCTGTACATTGTTTAACTCATTTGTTTCAAGTGATTTGTCTCTCTCCCATCTTTCTTGGAAAGAAAGCATCTCACTTCCCCTCATTTTTTTCCCCTGTCATACTCACTCTGTCTGTGGTCCCGCATGCACACATCAGTTATGTTGCCTCTGATCTTTAGTTTTCCATCTGACCTCTCAGTTCATTAGTCTCTTCTTTCTGTCCTTTTTGTTTTGTCCTATACTGTTGCCTCAACCTCCTCCGTCCCTTTTCCTGTTTTCTTTTTAATTCTAATAGCCAGCACTAGTCAAACATGACTAATCAGTAATTATACTAACACTGAGGAAGATAAATATTATGAATCTTATTATATAGAAGGTATTGGAGTCAGGCTAGAACACGTGTGGCTTTCAGCTGCATATTAAGTATCAGATGATGCTGCCACTCAGAAAACAGTCTGTTTATGGCTACATTTGAGTGGCTCAGCTGTAGGTATTTGTCAACTCAGTGGGAGTTTATGGTGACCTCAGTGGCAGCTCCAGTTGTCATCACTCCTGATAGCTACTAATTGTCTGATATATCAGGAAAAAACCAAAGGCATGGGGGCTAAGGGTCAGATCCTCAACTGCTATAAACATGCCAGTTTGCATCACCTGAAGATCTGGCCACAAAGGAGCCCAAAGCAGCTGTATGAGAGGCTTTTAATGAGACATGGGTATCAGGAAAAACTTATCACAAACCTTCAAACCTAGCAACTGACTTATATCATTTACATACCCTTGACTGAAAAGGGCAAAAAATGTAACATTGTTTTAGAGCAAAGTGGAGTAAAAGGGTTAATGTACATCTTAGGGTTTTACTATCCTCATGGCTTATGTCTTAGTTTCAGCTTTTTACATGGCTACTGACTGATAGTACTCACAGTATGATGGGATGCTGTACCCTCCAGGGCTAGCAGGCACCCTCACAGAAAAGAGACCATTTTTAGAAAGGGAAGACTTTGGATTCAGCTAGTTTAGTACATACAGATAAGAAATGCATACAAAGAGAACTGACAAGTCTAAACTTGCTGCTGAAGAGAACAGACTTTTTCAGGGAACTCCTTGGCAACCACTGAAGAGAAAGTAAGAGCTTTTGGGCTAGCATTTTTTTAAATTTATTTAGGATGAGAGTGTCAAAAGGACCTATTTAAAGTCACTGGGACTAAGGCTTAAGTGCAGGGGTGTTGCTGGGGCATGGGCTCTGAATGTTTTTGGGGTGTGCTCCAAGCTGTGTCTAGTAGTTGGGGCCACCAGAGCCCTTTTAACTCTCCCACCTTGCTGTGCTCCCAGGGTGGGAGATGTAAATGTTGCCTGTGTAAGGAGAGAGCAGGCTCAGTGTCTCACAGCTCCCCTTTGGAGTGGCAATGGTGGTAAGCAGTGGCTGGTCTGGGTGGCTTCAGGAGCTAGATGTGGATGGAGGGAGGGCAGGGAATGGCTTGTGGCTGATTGCACATTGGTTCCTAATCCAAGGCCACAGACTTGGTGTGTGGGGCCTGGGTGGGGCTGGGGAAGGTGTGCAGTGGCAGGGGAAGAGTGTGGTGCTGGGGAGAGTGGGAGGGAGAAATGCATCTGTGGCCTGAATCTCTCTTCTATAGAGCAGGGCCCCTGCCTAAATGTTCTCCTAAATCCCATAGTCATTTTGAAATATCTCACTGCTACTCCTTGTTTGTGCCTACTGCCATAACACCTGAGTGTGTGATAATGATGGTGTATGAACCCAGCCCTAGGCAGGAAAGAATTAATGGGGCCCAAGGGCTATCAACTTACCCTACTTCAAGCCTAGAAGGAGAGCTTAAAAGGGGGGAAAGCCCAATTCAAGTAGTAAATGTGTGGGAGAAGAATGGGTTGTTTTGTGGTAGCTCCTTGATAGAAGGTCTAGCTAGAGCCAGGGCTTTTCCTGGGATGGCTAGAAAGACGTGGTGGGAGCTAGATAACTAGAGACTGCAAAATGCAGATCCTCTGGTACTGGTGCGTTTGGCATGGGACTTCTACCTGTGCTTTGCTTCTCAGAACTAAAGTGTTTTCCTTTCGTGAGGATGATCTGTGGAGTGAGCCTGGGAAGGAAATGGAAATAGCCCAAGGAGGGAGCAGTGGGTCTGAGTATTAGCTATTTCTTAGAGTCCCTGGGCTAGAACCCAGAATAGAAGGCAGGCCTGGGTTACCTGTTTAGCCCACTAATGAAGGTAGAACAGAGGCCCATTCAATCTGAACGTGAGGTGAAAGTCTGATGTGTGCCTCTGAACTGCAGTTTTCCAGGACTCAGTTTACCCCCAAAAAAGTTGGACCATGTGACCTTGCCATAGGGCTTAGTAGTGAGAGGAGCTAGAGTTCAGCAGGATGTAAGCAGCTGCTATGGGGAGGATCGTGCCTGAGGAGGCAACCTGACCATGCTCTGCCCTGCCATAAGGGGGTATGCTGGTTGGTGAGTCACTTTCTCAAACTGGAAGTACAATAATACTTTAAACAGTCTACTGTAGGGATTATAAACCTCTACCCTCATTGATTACTTCTACCAAAGTCCTGTCTATAACAAGTTGATGCTAGATTAAAAGGGTTTTGTGCTATGATCTTCAGGTAACTAAAGTTGAGCTCTAGTAGGTGAAAGATGGAAGCAAGGTCTAGAGCTGGGAACCCTCCACAGAAAATGGCCTACTTTTAATACCCATGTGTGAACATCTAGAGAGGACCTAAGCCACTTTTGATGGCATGTCTCCACCACAGTAGTGAGGCATATCTAAGAGACAGCCTTTCTCGCCATGGCATATTGCTATAGTTGTGATCAGCATATGTATCTTGGCTGAGCTAACATCCCATCACGATAAGGTAGCAGCTGCCAGAGTTCCATCAGTGGGGGACCTATACCTTTGGGACTCACTTCTTCACCAGATCTTTAGTAGCCCAAATCTGTCAGGTTACAGAGCATGATGCAAGCCCCTTCTCTGTGAGAGGATGTGTACTGGAGAGGGGCGTGCAGTAGTGGTGTAGGTCTCTATGTAGTCTGTAGCATCACTATATTCATGCTGTTGCTCATCTATTTTTTTTGACCTTGGGGGACTGACAAGCCTGTCTTGTATTTTTAAAAGATTGCTATGGGTGCCCTGAGTACTGTGTGTGTTCTCTTATTGTAGTGGATTAAAAAGCCAAATAAATACATAGCTTGGTTGAGGAGAAGTCTGGAATAGCCAGGTTCTAACCCATGTATGGGGAGAGGCAACTTGTTTGAAGACTGAGTGTGATGCATTTATGGAAGGGATGGCATGATGAAATTTCTTATGGCACATGGCCCACTGGTAATTGCTATCAGCAAATATCTCCAACAGCTGGCGATGGGATGGTAGAGGGGGTGGAGGCTGAGTTACTGCAGAGAATTTTTTCCAAGGTGCCTAGCTGGTGGGTCCTACCACATAGCTTGGGATCTAACTGATCATCATATTTGGGGATGGAAAAGAATATTCCATGTCAGATTGTCTGACTCTGGGGGCTTTTCACCCTCCTCTGCAGTATGGGTCACTGACTTCTTTGAACTAGAGTAAATGGTGGATTCTCTGACTTGTAGCCTTAAGATTTGAGCAGGGTTGTTGCTCCCACTGGGCCTGCACGGCTTGTGCCCCGCATCACTGTAGGCTAGCCCTGCCCTGGATTCAACTCCAGCCGCTTGCTGCTGATCAGCAGCAGCAGGAGCTGGATCTGGCTCGGGGCTGCCTGCTGCTTGCTTTTTATGGGGGTGGCAACACCCCTGGATTTGAGAACTTCATTAACTAAACCAGAGGCTGGGGTCTATTAGAGGAGTGGGTGGGTGAGAGTTGCTGTGACCTATGATGGTCCCTTCTGTGCTCTGAGTCTCTGAGAAACACAAGCCCCATTGTTTGCTCTCTTACGACCTGTTAATAAAAAGTATCCTCATAGCCCTCTGTGTGACAGTAGGAGGGTCAGACCCTATCCTGGTAGATGGAACCTGTGACAAATTTGTCAAGATATTTGCTATGAGGAGGAGCCTGATTGGTTCATGAGCTGGTGATACAGTTACTAGAGTGAAAGCTGTGGACATCAGCACTTTCTTTTCTGCCCGGATATTGCAAAGTGGACATCTACTAGCCAGGAGGACAGGTCAGTTTTTTAAACAAACTCACAGCACCCTGTGTGTCTCTTTCTTTTGCCCCAAGAAATGCAAAATGCAGGGTATAGAACTCTGAGAGTCTTCTCTTAGAAACACTGCATTTGGACATTGTGCGAGATGCTCTTCTTGATGTTTTAAGATCAAGTGAAAAATTTAGACTTGCTCTAATCTGGTGCAGGGCTGGCTCAAGGGGCTGTGGTGCCCAGAACCAGTTTTTGGTTTGACACCCTGGGGGAGGGCTCAGCACAGAACCTGGCCTCTGCTCCAGGCCATCTTACCCTGTCCTCCTGATGGGGAAACAGCCGGTTCAGGGGCAGAGTGGCTGAGCCCAGAGGCTGGGCTCTGCTCTCCTGCCCCTCCTGTGGCCTGGCTGTTCTGCCTTGGGGACCGGGGGGGAGTGAAGTCTGCCCCACGGACTGGCCTGCTCCACCCCCAGGAATGGAGTGGCTGGCTTAGGGGAAAGATGGGAATATGGGGTCAGGCTTCTGGGCTGGCCTGCACTGCCTCCTGGCACCCCAAGCCAGTGCCTTATTGGCAGAGCTGGCCCTGATCTGGTGCAACTCAATTCTTCTGATTCATACTAAGTACGAATTTCATCCAGCAAAGCAATAACCTGTGGAATAGATGTATTTATTGGTTAAAACACAACTATTTGGTTTATTTAAAAAAAAAGTGTATTGTTTTCAGGTCAAATTTTGCAGAGCTTTGTACTTTTTTCGACTGAAGCTTGGAGGGTACTGGAGAAGAGCAGGCTGTTATCAGGAAGAGAGTCAGAGCTGGATCGAGCTTATGCTCCAGAAGAGAGAGCCAATACACCTCAAAAAGCCAACCGTGGCAGGGGCCAGGTTAATATTTCCAGCACATAAACCTTGCTATCCCATCTATATTTACGTAGTGTCTTTCTGTATCCAACATACTTATGTGCCCACCAACAGCCCGGCTATAGACAGAACCCCCTATGTATCCAATGGCAATTTGATGTGGAGATATGACATTCCAAAAACATTTCGGAAGCTTTTTCCAAAAATAGCCTGTTTTTTCAAAGTTGCGTAATTCAGAAATGCTTTGTCTACCTAGTATCCAACATTTTCCAAAATATCTCCTCTGCTGAGACAAAAAAATTGAGATGCACATAGATGCATTTATTATAAAACTAAAAAAAAGGAGGTTGCATTATAATCCTTTGGCATCTCTCACTCTGTCTTAGATATGTTTCATTCAATTTACAACCTGATTATAACTCCCACAGAGCCTCTCAGTGTTTCTAACATGTGCTGAGACATTTTCTAGTGCTTCCAGAGGTTTGGATTTTTGTATATAATAACTACAGAAATGTCCATCTAACATTAACAGGTGCTGTGCACCATTTCTCATTATGGAATAAAGTATCAAACGAAACTGAAGTCTTTAGACTTAGCTTTTGAAATATGCTTTGATGCAAAAGCTAGATTTAGTGTGACTTGGATGACACATCCATGTAAGGAAGAAAGAGTGCTCAAAACCCATTAGACTCCTGAACGGCCTAACACTGGACCTCTGCACATAAAGTGAAGTAGGGACTGTATGTTCCTGTATTTCTTCCTGCATCTTCCAGCTAGTGTGTAAGGAATGGAAGTGAAGGGGCAGAGAATGGAGATGAAGTAGCTATGCCAACAAGGAGGTGAGAGAAGCTGGATTGTGGTTTCTTGTATCTGCAGCGAATTACACAGTAGCACTCCTACAGCAAGGAAGAAGCAGAGAAGGAGTTGTGAGTCACCAGTGTCTCTCTGAATCAAAATGCCTGCTGACCCACCCAATCTAGCACTGAGAAGATATTTAAAAAATTAAACCTCAGCTTTTCCTCACTCATCATAATTAAATGACTGATCTGCATATACTCAAACTTGCCTAAATATTTTCTGGGGCCTAAAAGTCAGTAAGATATTTTAGGCAGAACTGTGGTCAAAATGGCAGTTATAATAGAAATGGCCATACAATAAATCTAGAGTCACTACTGAGACTCTGTAATGGGTATCAGAGGAAGAAGAAGCATTTGGTGCCCTGTGAAGAGTGACTACCTAGATCCAGCTGTTTCCCATTGAGAGGAGAGAGATTTCAGAAAGAGTTAGTCAATAAATTCCAATCACTGAGTGGGACGAGGCTGCAGACTCTACTCCTAATAATCTCCTAGTTTTCCCATGTGTTTTTTAGTTCCATATGTAGTTGCTTTCAAGTCCTCCTTGCTGTGCTGTTTTTATTAATCTTAGCTGATATGCAGTGATGGAATGCAATGCTGTTCTGAATTGTTATTGAAGGAAGAATTAGGGGATGACTCGGCATAAGATATATTGCTTGGCTGGACAGGCAATCCAAATGTGCAAAATAAAAAAAAAAGATAGCACTGAGTACAGGTGAGATGATACTTCACTGTAGTCTATGTAACATCTATATAGTATTTTTTTGATTAACTGTTGTACACTGTCTTGTATTGTTCTGAAGAACAAATGGTAGTCCCTTTATCCTTAGACACCATAAATGTATCTTATGATGTTGTTCCACTGAGCACAATTGCATGGTAGCTATCTGCTGGCTTTTTACAGCTGTGTCTGAGTACATGACAGAGAGGTGTAGCAACAAGTTAAATTAAGCTGCTCATAATGCACAGAACACAAGTCTTGATCAATAAGCTGTCTTGAACAGTGAGTGCACTGGAGGTAAGTGAAACTGGGTTTTTGGGGACTGCCAAAGACAGCAATTTTCATAGTTGGGGCTTCTAATTGAAAATTCTTCGTTGAGCGCTGCTCAGGTACATTCAGTAATAGATGTATCCGTGCCACAGTGCACTATTGGTTGGAAGTTCTTCTGCCCTCGCCTGTCAGGAGAGGGCTGCCGGTCACCGTCCACTAGCCACACCATGGCTATATATGGGGCTGCTGCCTGGCCCCTCCTCAGTTCCATTTTGTCCGCCTCAATGACGATTTGTGGAACTGCCCGCTCCTTGTGATCATGCAAGTAGCCTGTCTTCTCCTTTTTATGAGCTAGCAGCTTGACTGAGAACACCTCTTTGTGGACATCGTTCCACGGAAGAGCGTCTCCTCTCCTGAGCATCTGCTGGAGCAGCAACACAGCTCCCCTCTGTCGCCCGCCATGCCAGGGTTTAAACCTTGTGCTGCCTGTGGCAAGGCCTTCCTGCAGGATAACCCCCATGTGAAGTGCCTTCGGTACCTGGGTGAAGCCCATTGGTCACCTCCTGCTCCATCTGTCTGTCCTTTAAGCCCAGGACAATCAGAGACGGGGAGCAAAGAGGCCGTGCGTTGGCCTCAGGGACAGCATGGCAGCCAACCCCTGAGACTTCAGGGTCTCCTGTGGCACCGTGTGCTTCTTTGGCACTGGAGCCTTCTCGGCACTGCTCCCCCAGAGAGTGCAAAAAGACTAGCTCAGTACCAGTGTCAGTACTGCGACGTCAACACTGATCCCGGTTCCCCACGCTAGGGTCACCACGGGACCAAGAGGAGTTGGTGCCGCTCCCCGCAACACCGGAGGCATTCGCAGTAGCGAAGGCGCTCCTCTTATTACCCACTCTCTGGTACCCCCCAGGAGGACGGGTAAGCCGGTGTTTGCCTCAAGGGCCTGGCTGCCCTGGAAATGCCACCGAACACCCTCTCTGGTCTCAGTACCAAGTTCCCCAACACTGGAACCTATGTATGAGAGCCCCGGTACCATTGAGCCATCTCCCCAGCACCTTATCACTCTGTCTCCAACACCATTGTTGCGGTCCTGAGGAGTTTCCCCTCCTTTGAGCCTGGAGGAGGGTGCCTCAAGGGTGTCTAACTGGCCCCGTCCTAGGCTCCCGGCATTGTCACCCTTTAAGTACTGGCCTAATGAATGGTCCCCTCACGGTACTGCGGAGCTCATCTTGGCACCAGCCAGAGCCATAAACCCTGTGCCATGCTCCTACATGGGAGATTTCATGGCGCATTTCGATCTTCTTTGCCATGTTGCTGCCCATGTGGGGATGGTAGCTCCATCCCCTGAGGAGCCTGCAGCCACATTCTTTGGGCCGGTGTTCACACCCAGCGAACCTATCATTGTCCCACCCCATCCTAGGGTTTGGGATCTCACCTTGTCACGCTGGCGAAGCCTGGCTTCCATTCCCCTGGTATCGGACACAGCAGGCCTCAAATATCAGGTCCCAGGGACAGAGTTTCCTTCCCTCACCCATCACCTAGTACCATCTGGGGGGTGGTGGAAGCAGCACTAGGCCCAGGGCAAATTCACTGTGACCACTTCCCAGCATTGAGGGATGCGAGGGAATTAGATCTTCTGGGGTGGAAGGTGTATTCCTCTTCTGCCTTCCAGTTGTGTGTAGCCAATAATCAGGCCCTGGTGGGCAGGTATGTGATGGACGTGTGGGAGTCAATGAATAAGTCCAGGCACCTATTCTCACAGGAGGCTAGGGAGGACTGTGATGTCCTTCTGGAGGAGGGCAGGATAGCATCCCAAGACCTTCTCCTATCAGCTTGGGACGCTGTAGACACAGCCTCCCACACGATGGCCTCAGCCATGACCTTCCACTGTGTAGCTTGGCTTACAGAAGTGGGGGTACCCCTTGCCTCCCAGCAGGTCATCTTCAACCTCCCTTTTGATGGTGAGACTCTGTTTCTGGCTGAGACGGAGGCTGTGATCGCTGGAGCTCAGGACCCCCAAGGGCAGCTTAAGTACTTGGGACTCCTTCCTTCAGGGGCCCCTGCCCACCCTCCAACTCCATAGGAATTTTACACCCCTGCCCTGATTTAGCCTTCCTTTTGGCCTAGTGGCCGAGTTATGGCACTGTCACTCTTGTGGCCTGGTTCCATCCTGGTCAGGAGACTTTCCTCCCATCCTGGCCTGCTCCTCCTCCTCCTTGCTGCTGGGGACTCCGTTGGAAACTTCTCCTGTCCCAGTCCCACCCCTCTTCTCACTGTGAAGAGATCCCTCCCTCCACCAGAGGTTGGAACCTCCCATTTTGGCTGAGGGTCATCAGTCTGGCTTCTAGACAGGGACCACATTCTACTCTGGGTCTCGACACACTTCCATCTACTACCCGGAGTAGTGGGTGCAAAAACATCCACCAAAGGTTCCCTTCCTCTCTGGTGCCACCAATTATTTCTCACTGGGGTTTTTCTCCTATTGGCAAGGGAAGACCCCCTCCTACTTCATGATGTGTGGTGCTCTGCCACTCCCCCTTGTGGGCTCACAGGGCGAAAACCAGGATATCCCTACAAAACTTGGGAGGGACAGCATTTCCTCTTCGGGACTCCATGTGGTGGAGTTAAGGGACTCCTCCCTCAGCATCCCTGTTGTTACTTACGCGAACACATGTCTACTTACTCGCAAAGGCCACACCTCCAGGTCCCGTGCGCCTGGAGCCCACATGTTAAAAGGGGTTTTATCCCTAAGTGGGCTCTGAACCTTCACACCCTCCTCCCCTGGAAGGTGTTTTGTGTTCTCCCCCATAGTGGAGTGGAGCTCTTCAGGTCGTCTCCCCTTGCTACCACTCGAAGGGGTTTTCCCTTTTCCCGCCTCTCGGTCCCACAACTACTGAACCCTGGTGTCCTGCAATATGGGCCACAAAACAGGCCCTCGCCTGGCCAGCGGCTGCCTGGCAGGTCTGGGGCCCTACCCCTTTTCCCCTTTCCCCAGGCTTACGGGACTGGTCAACTCGCTGTGACCCTGCCCGGGTGCCAAGCTGGAACAGCAGTACATGCCTGGCCTCTCAGATCTGACCCCTCATATCTGGATCAGACACTTTAGGGGTTATTAACCTGTTCCCCAGCCACAGTCCCCGCCAACCTATCTCCAGCTTGGGGTGAACACGCTTGAGAGTATCTCCTCATGGCAGAGCCCCTGGCCTGACCCTCCATGTTTCCCTCTCCTTCCCAAATTGAAAAAGGAGTTTTTCCTACTCTTAGCAGGAAAGGAGCTCTGCTCCCCTAATATTTTAGCCAAACCACTTGGTAGGTTATGCAGCTGTTTTGCTGGGAAATCTGGGGTATTCTGGGACCCTAAAACCCAGGGCTTCATCCCCTAATCCTCAGTGGGGTTTTTGTTTTCCGTGGTTTGATGGAAGTGACCTAAGGCCGCTCAGTAAGCACCCTATGGATGCTGGGACCGCCTCTAGTAGCTACCCGCTAACTGACAGCACAGGTTCACTGCCCCAGTGTACCCCCTCTTCTTCATGGTGGGACTGGGTAATCTGTGGACCATCTGTCCCCTTCCTCCTATTGTGGGACAAATTCCCACCCAACTCTGTCGGTTGGTCCCTCTGACATTGACCCAGAGGTCAGTTGTAAACATTCATTGTGAACATTTGCCTACATGGCTCCCCAGAGCCTGCTCACCTGGTGGGCATCTTCCCATTAGACCACCCGCTTTCAGGGTACTCTATGGACCAGCTATCTTCCTTCCCTTCAGGTGGGATGAAATTTCCATATAGCTCTGGCTGTCGGGCCCTGATACTACCCCACAGGCCAGTTGTAAATATTCATTCCAAACATTGGCCTAGGTGCTTCCTCACCCCTCTTCCCCGGAACCTTCTCACCCAGAAGGTAGCTTTTCCCATTAGAGCAAATGCCCCCAAGGTATCGGTAATACTGCGGTCACACTTCCTGGTGAGTCCTGCACTTTAGCTCATGGGTTCCATTAAGCAACAGGGGTAGCCTCTTCTTGGCACACATTGTTTTGGTGACAGGCAGCTATGAGACTTTACAAGGACAGCTGGAACACGTTACCAGTTCCATCCTGAAATACTGAGTAGTGACCTCAGATCTCAACAAGCCAGATGACACCCACCATTGGTCATCTCCTTACTCCCTTCTTAGTGCAAAAAAAGGGAAGAAAGAGTGAGAAAACAGATAGAGAGGGGGGATCCAGGGATGCACCTTGTCATGATGACACATCCCCACCCCATCTCATTGGAGAGTCTTTCCCCTCCTGTGCCCTGGATCCTCGAGATCTTTCTCTTTGCAACACTGGTACTAGGATCCCCAGGCCCTGTCCATTATGATACTGGGTGTGTCGCCACTAGGTACACTTCAGTTTGGCCTTTGCCTGCATCAATGCTGCAAATACGGGAAATAGTACCAGGGCCATGGCTGCGGAGAAGGGCATTTGTCCCATAGCCAAGTTCCCTCGCCTCTGTGCCCATGGAAAATCGTTGGCCATCAGGCCTCGGTTACCAGATGTCCCCTCTAGATTGGCGTAATGCTTGAAGTGTTTAACAGCTCCCGCCCAGGAGAACACTGGGAGGGTTATGATGTCATTGGTGAAGGCACCTCGGCCTCGCACAACACCTTATTAGTGGCATAGCTTGCCTGGACGCGGCCAGTCATAACATCGCTACAATTATGATTAAGCACTCTTGTCTCCTTGAGGCGATTTAAGCCGATTGTGCAGGAATTGTGTCCTAATTGGCAGTTGTCCCTTGCCGCTGATCTCCCTGTGCTCTTTCCAGCCAGACTAGAGAAAGAGTGGCTTTCCCCTCCATTCTTCCCTTTTCCTTCCATCTTGCAGCATTCTGTATCTGCAGCTAGCAGATGGATAGCTCCAGGGTCACGCTACCTTCTCCTGCAATCTTCACATCAACCAGTGTTAGCACCAAAATACTAGGCTCTTGTTACCTCAGCAGCTCGGCATTGCCAACTACTCAGATTTTCATGCTGAGTTGTTGTCTTGATCATGACCTTGTATGCGACTCTATTTGAAATCTCATACTAAGGTGACATTAGGCCTTCCTTCCCTGTGCAGATCAGTAGGCTCTCCAATGCAGTAGGACTCATGTACCTTACTGGTCCTTGCCTGGAACATAGACTTTTTGGTAGCAATTACCTCGACTAGAAAGGTCTCAGGGTTGAAGGTTTTTCCTCAGAACCCCACATATGAGATTCTTCTGACTAGACCCTCTATTCTCCACTTGGGTCAGATCCTCCTGCCCAGGCTGCTCTCCACCTGGTCCTCGGTTCCAAGGCCAATATCCTAGGCACCTCCGAGGGACCTTGGTGGCTTGGGGTGGGGTGGGGGGCTACCCTTTGTGGGAAAAACAGTGCTGAAGGCGGCTAGGTCCAACTCCACCCACCATCCACGAGCACGGCTAGCAGTCACCTATTACTGAATGTATCTGAGCAGCACTCGAAGAATGACAGTGGGTTACTTACCAGTAACTGTGCTCCTCTGAGATGGGCTGCTCAGGTTGATTCACAACCCTCCCCCTGTCCCTGCAACTCAGAGTTGGCGACTTTCAGGGACTGAGGAGGGGCTGGGCAGTGGCCACATATATAGCAATGGGGTGGCAAGGGGGCGGTGGTTGCCAGCCCTCTCCTGACAGGCTAGGGGAAAAAAGCTTCCAACCAATTGTGTGCTGCGGTACATATACACCTATTACTGAATGAATCCCAGCAGCCTATCTTGAAGAAGGACAGTTACTGGTAAGTAATCCACTGTTCCTCATCTCCTCTATTGAGAGTTCACCAGTGGGGGCTGTCTGCAACATTTCCTCCAGTAACGGACATCACAATGGGGCTCGGGTGGTGGTGAAGCTATTCATTTTAATTTTTTTAATTAGATACTTAAGTATTTCTAAAGGTGTCTTTACTAGAAATGCCACAAGAAAAGTTTGGAAAGAAACAGTCATTGAAGAAGGATGAGGCACCCAGTCCAACATAAATAAATCCTCTAGTTTTTGGAAGTATATAAATAATTACCAATGTCTTTAAATTTTTCTAAGATAATACTAAGAAGAGAAGGTGGGTGAGGTAATATCTTTTACTGGACAACAGAGACACAAGCTTTCAAGCTTATACAGAGCTTTTCTTCAGGTTTCCTAAACATGCCCAAATACAAGATGGAATACAGTAGCATAAGTCGGTAACATATTTCAAGAGAGCATTTTATGTGAAATAGCCTGTTAACATCCCTCCAGTTAGAGTGGAGAAGGAAGAAAGGGAGGGAGAAGGCAGCTGGGGGTTGTAATAAATGATAAATCCACTCCTTCCATTCCATGATTTTTAGTGTCTAGCAAATCTATGAATTTAAAGGATCAATGTGCTGAGATGGTGTTGTGGTCGTGACACCAACTTTGGCCTTAGCTTACAGATAAATTCCTGGGGAACTGGTCCCTTAATGACTGTTAAACAAAACAATCAAGGGTAAGCCTGCAAATAGTGTTGTGGCTAGCATGTCTGCTTAATATGCAGAAGGCCCTGCGTTCAAGCCCTAGGGGGTTGGACTTGATGATCTCATGAGATCCCTTCCAACCCTATGATTCTATTCTAACACCACTGTGCTCTGGATGTCCCTAAGTCTCTGACTACTGGATGATATGGGATGGATCACTTGATAACTGCAGTAATTATTAGAATCCAACATTAGTAGGATCAATATTTTTCCTTTTTTTATGATGAAATTAAGGTGTGCAATAAATTTTAAACTTAGTAATTTTGGAGTAGGTAAAAATATATGGCTATGTGCCTCCATGTGGCTCTCAAAGGTTTAATAATCAACTTGTGTGGCACTTGAGTTCCATAAGTTTGGCCACCCCTGGGCTAGATGGACCATTCGTGATTGATTCAGTGATGTCCATGTAACCCATCTCGTTATACTCTATTCTTTCTGGAACATACTGGTTGCATTGTGTATTTTAGCTGTTTTGACCACCAGTAAGAATAAATCATTAGACTATTTTAAATTGTTGCTCAGCTATGTCACAGAAATATGTATAAAGTGCTGGAATCTGAGAAAAGTGAAGTTAACATTTACCAACCATTACTCTGCTCAGTAGCTGTGTATAGAACAAAGTAATACAGGATTAGAACACTGATAAAGCTGTCTTGGCAGTCTAATCCAAGAACAAGAGTTTACATAAAAGTAAAAACTAGAAAACAGATGTCTTCAAATGCCTCCTCCTATTCCTGCAGTCCAGCTGTGAGATGTTTCCAAGGAAGCAGTGGACCATACCTACTGAACCCTATTATGTATCTCACGTGTTCTGGTAGACTGATCTTCACTGGCCACTGGTACAGAAATGAAGCTCCTGGATCTAAGTCAGTGATTTTCAACTTTTTCTTGGGAACCATTTGAAAAATATCATTTACGCCCACAACCAAGCAATTACATCTTTGAGCAATACATTCCAGTCTTTTGGCAGCAGCAGCAGCAGCAGCAGGGGGTGCTGCAACCCAGTGCCTGAGGGTCTGTGACCAAGTAGTGGGTCCCAACCCTAAGTTTGAAAATCACTGCTCTAAGTGACCACAGGCATAAATACTCTTAGCTCAAATGTGTTGAAAAACTGAGAATGTCTAATGGCCTTTTATATATTTGGTTTTTTGCAGGAGCTGAGGAAGAATAGCTTCTATTTTTGTTTAAAGTTAGTTATTGCTGAAATCAAATATTTTAGTTAAAATGTATTGTGGCCGGTTTGTTTGCTGCAAATTCCAGCAGGATTGTAGGCAGGCTATTAATGCCTTGATTGTTTGGGGCCTGCCAGTACCAGGATGGCTCAGAAGAGTGCAGAATGGAGACTAGTTGAGTGATCTCTGTTTTTGAGGCCTGAATGTCAAGGGCAGAAGAGGAGGATAAAGTGGAGACCTTGGAGGCTTGGCTCTCTGAAAGCTGATTTCAAAGCTCCTGTGCTATTCCTGGTCAATTCATAGTCCTAGTCTTCTCCCCTTTCATAAACCACAGCGATTAGCAAACCTGGGGAAATGATCTGTCCTATCATTGGCTATGTCTGCACTACAGGCTTCAGTTAAGTCAGCTTAATAAGGTCTACTTAAAGTTGGCTTTATTAAGTTGACTTAGTGAAGCCCCATTTGTTTGTTGACATTATAAGGTTGACTTTAAATGGGTCCCCTGGCTTAAGTCAACTTAAAGGCCCTACTGCACTAAGATGACTTTAATGGGCACATTGCATTAAGTCAACTTAAAGTTGACTTTATTAAAGGCAAGAGTTATTAAGTTGACTTAAGCAAGTGCTTAAGTCAACTTAATGAACTCCAAATGTGGCTAGGGAGTTGCTCAAGTTGAGTTAAACCTTCTTAAGTTGACTTAAGCCCCCAGTGTAGACATAGCCATTGTGATCAAGGGCTGCAAGCTCAGCATTGTCCATCATGAGCAACCCTGGCCCAACTTCTCCCAGTGACCTCCCAGGCTCTGCACTGCTTCCTACACAGGGCAGCATGTAAATTCCATAGCCTTGCCTTTTATGGGTGCCTTTCTATTCTTCCTTGACAAGAATATGATTATGATCTGCAGTGCATTGTAACCAGGCTACTCAGTGGTGTGCTTCTAAATGCATCTTTCAATAGCTCCTAATAAAGGATATAAAGTAACCATGTAAAGGAAGTTTACCAAGGAAGGACCAACTAAATTTGAGAGAGCAGAGATGGCTGAAGACCCATTAATGTGTCAGTGATGGAGTTGTCAAGTTTGTAAATCTTGGTGCAGGCTTGCATTTGGCAGCTCTTCGACTGGTTGAAACTTTTATAATGATTAACATCTGTTACGTTTACACATCTGGCAAACTTATTTAAATCATGGCTCCCCCTTATTTTAAACAGCTTCTTTATCCTAGAAGTGGGAATTTTGCACTGTATATAACAGGAGAAAGTGGATACAGCTTTAACAGTAATAGCTGGGGGAATCTATTCAACACCTCAACTATGTGAGTAAAGGTGGCTGAACTCTCAGGAAAAGGTCAGCTAAAGAGGCCTGGCACGGTGTGTTACATGCCACAAATATATTTCACCAGATCTCCATGCTCTTTGTATGTTTGTTGTCACTCAATATTTGGACAAACCTTAGATCAGGGATCTCAAACTCAAATCACCACGAAAGCCACATGAGGACTAGTATGTTAGCCCGAGGGCTGCACCCCTAAAACCTTTTCATGCGACAATATTGCAAATATTGGTAATGACAGTGTCATTTGTGGGCTGCAGAAAATAGCTTTAGGCGCCACATGCAGCCTGCAGGACGTGTGTTTGAGAACCCTACCTTAGATGTACCCTAAAAACTAAAACTATAGGATGCACCATTCCACTTCTGTTTATTGAAAATTAAAATGTATTATGTGCACCTGGAGTCTGTGGATGGTGCCCCCCAATTTAAATGAATTTTGGGAAAGCTCTGTAAGGATAATTTGAATACACCCTGAAGATAAAGACTATGGGAAAAAAAGGTTAGCTAATACCTGAAGTAACTCAATTCACTTTCCCCTGGTGGTGGCTTTATTGTCGCAGATTATGAAGATTATCGAATGAAGATGTTACATTAAAGGCCTAGGGTTAGAGAAGGAGCTGGAGGCAGAACTAATATTAGTTTAGAATCAAAGCATATTTGACTCCTATCAGCTCATGCTTCTCTATCAATTACGTGAGTGCTACCAAAGTTCGTGTGTCTGTTACAAATCTGCTAGAATTGAACTTTTTATTTATTATTTGAGAGAAAGTGAAACCAGATAAAAGGAAGAATAAAATAGAATTCTTCCAGAAGAGCAGCATAATCTCCTCTAATTTGAATTCCCCTCCCTTAAACAATGCAAGCCCATAGTTTAAAGTCTAAAATTCTTCACTAACTTACAACTTAGTGATCTCATGAGTTTCTCAGCCCTCCCCCCCTTTAAAGAAACAGGAAATGAAAATAGAGTGGTAATTAAAAAGTTATAAATAAACAGTTAATATCATTCAACATCTGACATAGCTCTCTAGGCTATTAATATAGCTAGTTGATCTTTTTCCAAAGGCTTTTTTCCCCTACTTCAAACCCAGAGAATGGGAAAATTCCACTTATTTCTGTGGGAGAGGGACCAGGTAATTAATGAATTAACTTTTCCTCCTCCTCACCCATGCCAGTTTTTCATTGTCTGTCAACAAAGGCCTGATCTGGCACCATGAAAATTAGTATAAATTTTGCCATTGACTTCAATAGGACTAGGATCAAGCCTTAACTGTGCACCATCTATCTTCTATTCAGCCCCAGCAATAAGGACAGTCTTAGGGTTGTAGTGATGAAGTTTTAGGGATACAGTAATATACTGATTATAATTCCTTATTTTCAGCCTCATGACTAACTAAGCTAAAAGGAGCAGAGTTAGAGAACTTTGTAATAAATGAATGGCATTAATAATCCTGAAAAAGGGCACAGTAGTTTTAAAAATGCTTTTTGTCCTCTGTATTAGCACCTCTTAGAAGCTAAGTGCCTCATTACTCTGCTTCTCTTGTTTGTTTTGTCAAGGTATTGAATTTCTCATGTATTTGGATGGAGCTAAAATATTGCTGCTTGTTAACAATTTCAGCTGATACAATATTTATCAGACTAAACCATTTGTTTGCATTCCAGCAGCGTTTGTTACAACTTGTCTATGTTTAAAGTTGCACTGGTTTACCTTTTAAAGTGATTTTAAAATTGCTTCTGTTAAATTGGTATAAAACAGTGTGGGAGGGTGGCAGTCAGTACAAACATGGTTTGTTAATTGACATTTAACTCTAAATCTAAATCAATATAAACCAAATTCAAAGTGAATTCTCTATTTACTGACCTAACTAAAGTTTCAAATCATAACTTTAGTTCATCTGGTGTCACTTTGAATATAAACAAGGCCTTGATTATCTACTGATTCAAAGATGAGAAATGGAGCAAAAGACACAGGTGCACATAATGGGCCAAGCAGTGGCATTCCTACAGGTTGGTCTGAGTGAGCCATGGCCCACCACTTCGAAAGCAGGTCCACCCAATTGGTAGCTGAAGTTCTGCTGCCGACATTCCTCTTAAGGTACCTTGGTAACTGGAGCACTGGGCTGTTTAGTATCTCTGCTGGTTGCTTTCTGAACTTCTGTCTGATGGTCACCTGGTCAGAAGCCAGAAGTTTGGGAAGCACTTGTTTTTCAGCCAGTCAAACTTATGCCCACCTGTGTCAACCACAGGTCCTCCCAAAAGATCATTTCTGGCTACACCTCTGGGCCAAAGGCAAAGGTCATATGTAAGGTGCTGTAACTTACTGCGGAGACATCTTACTTTCACAAGTCTTGTATGAAGATTCCCTTACAGCTATTTATACACATTCTAGCAATGCATAAGGGAGTCAAGCTGGTACAACTTCATATACTGAGGTGTGGAAGAAGATACCAGTTAGGGCATTGTTGAGGTAACTTTAATTTATATGTTCTCCTAGGTCCTTGGCATGTAGATTCACTACCTTTGACTTCTCCAAACATCAGCAGAGCTGGTTTATGTAGGTCTGAAGAAGTCTAGTCAGGTATAAGGATGTATAAGCTAGTATAACTTAACTCAAAATTTGCCCTAACAAAGAGATACGCAGGGTACTACTTTGAACCTCATTAATTCATGTTCTGGAGGAAAATATATAAAAAAATGAACATGAATCTTAATATTACTATGAAGTGCCAAGCTGCCCATACCAAACTTCTCTAATAGAGAAAATCCTCCGTGACAAGAGGTATATAACACATGATGAAGTAGGTTTCACTTTCAAATTAATCTCATTGTCCAAAAAGGCTGACAACCTGTGTAATCCATGAGCTGCTTTGTAGGGGTTTTACAATCATCCTTACCACTGGACAATGCAAAGCATACCAATCCTGTACAACCATGTAGTCACTCTAGAACAGATGACGACAAATCTGCTGCACACCTAGGAGCCTGCCCCAAAATGTGGGTGCCTAGGTTGGCAGCAGTGAAGGGGCACCTGCTCCAAGAAACCACAGTGGTCACTGGCACTGTGGTTTGCAGAAGACTCCCCTCTCTCCTTGCTGTTGGGAAAAACCCACTGCTGGGGATTTTCAGTGGGGGAGAGGGGTGGGATGGAAGATGTGGCAGAGCTGAAAATATCAGCACCACTGGCTCTTTATTTAGGTGCCTGGGCCATTGGCTTCCCTGGCTACTGTGGTGTAGCTAGGTGCCAGGGGCAAAATACTGGATGCCATGGCTACCTGGCCCACAGAATTTGTTGAGTCCTGCTTTAGAAGTAGGTTTTAAATAAAATTTTATACTCTATATTTGTTGCTGCCTCGCAACATATCATATAGGTACAGTATTTTAATGTAATTTTATGCTTTTGTAAATTGTGTTTTAAAACAAAGGCTTAAAAGATTAAAATATAGTTCCAAAGGCCTCTCCTCCTTGGAGTAATAGTCAATCTTGTACCAGTTAGTAATCCAAAGTTACTAAATGTGTCTGAAGTCCTGACACTGATGAACTTGAAAAAGGATTTGGTGGATTCTGTGTTCTCATTCGATACTAGGCTGTCTTGCTCAGAAATGCTCTTTAATTTTACAGGCAGTTATCCCTGCTAGTAGAGATCTGTCTAAATTTTCTTCCATAAGAGATTAACAATGGGATCTTACCAGTCATTCTGTGACGAACTGTTTCTTTTCATAATGCCTTGTGAGAGAAATACGTTTGATGTATCTTCTAGGACTATGGGGTTAAAGTGGGGGTCAGCAACCCTGGGTATGCAAGCCAGTCATGGCACATGTGCCCATTCAGAGCGGCATGCTGAGCTCCCAGACCTGCGGCTGCACTCTCCTGCTGGTCCTTGCCCCCAGCGAGGTCTGCGGCCATAAGACCTGCCCACGTGCAATAGCTCCTGCTGGCGCCACTCCCTCCATCAGCCCCAGGCCATGCTGGGGGCTGGAGTTAGTAGGAGGTGCAGCGTGCATGGCTCCTGTGACCCCAGGCTTCGCCACTGGAATCTGCTGGCCCCACCCCTGGCCCCTGCTGAGGGACCAGGGGGTGGATCTGCCACAGGGGCCTCTAAAGATTGCCAACCCCTGGATCAAGGTTTCCTATTCAAAATGTACATCTTATTAAAGTGTGTTTGGTATCTAAAACAGATTTCTTACAAATGGTCTGCTCCTAAAAGCCCTTACTTAACTGAGTAGCCTCTTGACAAATCCTGGGTGAGTAAGCACTACTCAGCTGTGGAGGAATTTTCTGGTCTGGCTCTTTAGTTTTGTAACTAATAAAAGCCTAACTCTAAAGTTCAAAACTATTTCTAGTAATGTCTGCTTTGAAAATACTTTCTCACTGTTTATGCTCATATTTCACTTCAACCACCTGATTACAAGACAGGAAGCCTTTTATAAAGACTGTCCTACATCAGAGAGAAGGGAATCCATCTTTTGAAGGCTGCATGACCTTTGTTCTAGTTAATCCTTCTTTTACGCTGCATAATTCTTTCTCCTTTTGCACTATAAATGCCTCAGCCAATAGCACTAATTCTCATTCAAATCCTCCCTGGACAGCCTTTTGTTGGGATTGTTTCTTTTTCTCCAGCCTTGCAGGATAAAAGGTTTTGGTATTTTGGAGCCTGATTATTGTAAATTTACGGCTTTCTTTAATGTTAGCAGTGTGTTTAACCCAAGAAACTAATTTAAAATTAATAATCTTCACATACGAACATCACTGAACTGATTTCAGGAAAATTACCTAAAGGTTTGTAGGAGGGATGGGGAAGATTTAATATACAGAAAAATAAGGAACTTCAAAATTGTATGATTGTAGCGGGAACAATCAAAAGTGGCTAGTTGAACAGCTGTGTTTGTAATAGTTTATCTTACTACAGAAGGGCTAACTAATGCTCATACCCATCACACTGAACAGCCTTCTGTGATATGTAGATCCCAGAGAAACACTTGCACAGAGGTTGTGTGCTGAGACACACTCTATTCTGGGATCAAGTGGGAGTGGGGAAGACCCAACACTGACCCGCTATTGCTAATAAAAAAAAAAAAAAAGATCGGGTCCCCTGATGCTGGGAGTCATCCTGTCAGTGGATCAGTGCCTCTACCACAGCGTTAGTCTCTGTGTCAATTAGAATACAGCTAGTCCTCACTTAGTGACCTACTCGTTTAGTGACCCCTCAGAGTTATGACCGGCTCTCTGATGAGTTGGTATTATGGCAATGTACGAGAACTCGCATCAACTCTCTCAGATTACCTATATTTACAGTACACTATGCAAACTAAGTTCAGTACATTAGAGCTTAAAACATTTAAAATATATATTAAAAATGTTATAAATGATGCAAAGGTGACATTAAAACTATCTACCGATGGTTGAAAAACCCACTACCAGTAAAGTACATTATGCCTGAAATACCGGTAAGGGCTGCTCCTCGTTTAGTGACCAATTCGTTTATCAACCAGGTTTCAGGAACGGAACCCGGTGACTAAGTGAGGACTACCTGTAGTCACGGTGGTGTGCTCTGCAAACACGTTGCTATTATGGTGGTGGCAGTTAATGAGTTCTGCCTTTTTTTCCCCAAAACACCTTTAAAAGAATCTTCAGCTCAGTGTAGGTTGGGGTGGCATCCCAAAAGGGGAGAAGAGGCATTCTCCCTCTGCCACCACAACCGCATGAGCTGGAGCCGGCCCAGCAGCTGCGCTGTGGCCCCCGAGCACTGGCGGGACGTGTGCGGATGGTGCATGCTCCCCCTGTCCCTCCCTCCATTGGCGGGGTGGAGCAGCACTGCCCCAGCTACCCCCAACCCACCACCCTTCCCAAGAGTGGTTGCAGGGGAGCTGCAGCTTGCAGAGGTGGGGCCCTGGAATGGCTCCTCCTTGGAGTTCAGGCCACTTTGACCCAGCCACTTCAGGCCTGAACAGAGGCTGCCTCACCCCCCAGGCCCTTGATCGGGTCTGTTCATCCCTGGGGTGGTCGGGTTGAAGCGCCCTGAGCTCTGTAGAGGGGCTGCTCTGAGGCCCCACTCCCACAAGCTGCAACTCTCTGCCAGCTGCTCTTGGGAGGGATTGCCGGCTGGAGCTAGGTGGGGTAACGCTGCTCCTCCCACCAGCAGAGGAAGGGATAGAGGGAGTGCGTGCTGCCCACACACTCCCCTCTCCCCCCCCCCAGGCTAGGGCCTGTGGCACAGCCACTGGGCTGCTTCCGGCTCATGCGGTTGTGGTGGAAGGGTAGGGGTGATGCTGGTGCCCCAAAAGTGGAGTCCCCAGAGCACACCTGGCTCCCTGGAAGAGATTGCCAGGAAGCCAGAAGGGGACGCTTAGTGAGCCACAGGTGCCTCGCTGAGTCTGCATTGCCAATCCCTGGTGTAAGTTGTTCTTTCCAGCTGCCTGACCTCTGGTTCAGAGCAGACAGCTATGGAAATGTTCTCTCTTCAAGGCCACTTTTCCTTGGCTAAGTGACCATATGTGCTAAAGTCTGATTGAACTGTATACCTATCAAGTGGATTGCTCAGTCATGGACTGGCCTCCTGGAAAAAAGTCAGGCTGGGTGAAACATTTAAGGACTTCCAAAGGGCAATTATTTTCTTCAAAAGCTGCTCCTATGGGCAGCAGAGTTCGGGATGTTCATAAAGCCACTGTGGAACAGCAAATGAGGAAGAAAATTTGAGCTAAACAGAGTTTGTAGCATGCATGCAATTAGAATATTTTGAGTTTTGCACGTGTAAAATCTCAGGTTTATGTAGGGCCCATTGTATCACTCTATCCACAGGATCCACCCACTGGGCTTTGGCTGTATAGAATCATAGAAACTGGAAGGGACCATGAGAGGTCGTCCAGTCTAGTACCCTGTACTCATGGTAGGACTAAGTACCATATGCTCCATTTCCCAGCCACATGGTGGCAAGTGCCAGCTTTGTGCTCAGCCTCTCCTCCCACCAACCACTGTGCTTGGTCCTCATTGTATCCTCTCGACACAGGGCTCTGGGCTCCAACCCAGAGCTCATGCCTCCCCTCACTCATCACCCCAGATCCTGCTGCCTTCCTTTACCCCCCATCCATCTCCTCCATTGCCCCTGGCCCCCACTACCCCTGTATTTAGTTCCCTATCTAGGGCTTAATTTGCCCTCCAGCTTGCTAGAACTGAGTAAATTTGCAGTGGAAAGTGATAGTAGTATGTTTGTTAATATCACTTTTCACTGCCTACCCCACCCCTGTTAGCTAACAAGTCTGCTTTTAAACAAACATAGTATTAACATACTGACAAATATCACTTTGCACAAAAGGCGGCTTACTAGATAGCAAGACTAAAATAAAAACAAAACTGCAACAGCAGAAAAGAATATGCCAAGCACACTATTTGTATTTCTATTCTGTTTGGTCAAGTAAAGAATAGAGACAACTGTACACTATTTCCGAGTCTGCAAAAAAGCAAACAAACAAAAACAATCCCTACCTCCAAAACACCCCTTACATAAATAAATGATTTGGACATGTATATGTGCATATTTATTTGTTTTTCCTGGCGTTAAGTATTTTAGGAAAAGATTTGGTGGCTGCACTCTGAGGCCACCAAAACGATTGCTATGAGAATCTCTATTTCTACAGGTACTGAGTAAACAGTGGGAAAACAAATATGCATGTGAATGGATATATCCTACAAGGAAAGCAGCCCTGTAGAGTGAATAGAAGCCCAATGGGTAAGTATGAAATGGGCTTTAAAAAGTAGTTTTAAATTTACTATAGTGACTTGTTAAGTTTTATTTATTTAATTTGTTGATCTGTAATTTATTTTTATGAATTTTCTCTTTTAAAATAAACAAATTTGGAGGCCACAGAAAATGAAAAGGTCACTGTGGACTCCCTAATTTCCTGTTGCAGAATTCTCTCTTTGGAGTTCTAGATTCTAGATGTCCCTGGATTTAATATTGCAGGATTACAGTTTTCAAGATGACCAGACTGAGATATCTAAAAAATAAGATAAAAGTGCTGGAACTGATCTAGCTAGCATGTTCACAGTTAGCAAAGAAAAAGATATCAAACTGTGGCTGAGAAACCATATATGGAAACAAACACATTGAATTTACTGAATAAGTTATCGGAGAACATTCACTGAATCCTAAAGACAAATGGTTGTGTTTCTAAACATCAGTTGACAAAGAGTTGAGGCATGAATAAGCAATTGGACGTGAGAAAAGCAACAGAAAATGTACCCTCCATCCTTGAGCTGTGGGAGTTTTCCTACTTAAATTACTGAGATAAACAGTAAATCGAATGTGAATTCAAGATGAATGGAGAGCCTTGGAGACAGAAATATTCTTTTAAGCCACAGAACAGCTGATGTTCCCATACAATGCTTCTCTAATCTACAGTATTTAGGTGTATTAACCGATATGCACATGGCTAGATAACTACTTTGTACTCAGTTTGTGTTCCCACTGAGGTAAAACTTCTTTGCTTTCCAAATGAATTTTGTCTGAGTCAGATCAGCGTTGTATTGAATGATTACAAATACACACAGAAATGGTCAGTGTGAGCCCTCAACACTGGGATCTAGCAACAGCATTCCATCTAACACATCATCTTCTGTTTGCTGAAGTTGCTTGTGATCTCTCCCTTCAGGGTTAATGTGGAAGAAACAAATGCTTTTAAGTAGCCCTTTGAGTCTGTGCTACAGATAGCCTTGTGATCCACATGACCTTATTGCAGGTGGAACACTGTGTGACAGACAAGAATCTGAGTACGATGACAAAAGCTTTCAGTGCTGTTGCCATGCTTGTACTTTCAAGCGTGCAATGCTTGATCTCAATACCTCCAGTCATTCCTCTTGTTCTCACTTCATTTTGAATGGCTGAATATAGTCAGGCTGGATTCTCCCTTTGTGACGAATCACTTCAAAAGGAGATGAACAAACCGTTTACTCATCCAAAATGCTGATAGGTGAAATAGGAAGTAGAAAAAAGTCATTTTTAAATATTTCACATCCAGGAATCTAAACAGAAATAAAGGATTAGAAACCGATTATGTTTAAGAACAAATGTCTCACTTTTTCTTGGGTAGTGAGAATTGCTATTAGGATTACAACATTAATGACAGGTGAGGTATTTTTATTTTTGGCTCTTACAGTCAATAGTTTACAGTATTTCCAAATTATTCCATTAGGGCTGAATTTTTTCATGCTCGTGCTAGTCCCAGCATGGAGATTGTTTCTGAAAAATTGAAAGAAAATCCATGTAAGCATTTTTGTGTGATTAGAGCATGAAAAAAAACCAGAAGTTTTCAGTACTTATGAGACTTTTTTTCACATACTTCTTTTTTTGTGCTTTGGAAAATACAGGTATAGCAGATATTTATAACTGAAAAGGGGCTGATTCCTAAGTTGTCAGTAAATGAAAATAACAGACAGAATGTATGCAATATATTATTTCCTTACCGCTCTGGGATATCCAGTTATGTACCTGCATTGAGAATGCATGTACAAATTCACACACTGCCTCTGATTTTGTATGGTACATTCTTGCACTATGGCAAGTCACCTTCTGCAGAACTCTTTGAATTTCCTCTCTCAGCTTTCAGCTAAAACAAACAAAAAGTTATAAAGACTAACATAGTGGTTCCCAACCTGTGGTCTGTGAAGCACTGCTGGTCCTCAGGGCTACTGCAGGTGGTCCGTGGGGAGTGGGGAAGACTAATTACTGCAGGTACATAAATGTACTGTGAGGAGTGCAATATGTTTGTCAGTGAGCATAATAAATTATTAGAAATAGCTGCATTTGTAATACCCTTTGATATGTAAGTTTGACTCCTATCAGCCATAGGCTATGTTAACAATGTTTAAAACAGCTTGCTGACAGGGTGGTCCACAAAAGCTTTTGATGACAATATTGTGGGTCCACATAAAGGAAAAGGTTGGGAAGTGCTGGACTAGGAGACTTACTCAGGGGCATCACTGCCCTGGGGAATGACCCAGGGTACGGGCCCAGGCCCCTGACAGGGCGGGCAGCAGCAGCCGCGGCCGCAGGGTCACCCACCCTTTGAAGGGGCTGCCACTGCTGCAGGTGGCTGGGCCCTGGATCCCCGGCCAGGTACAGGCCAGGAAGCAGCAGCCGCGGCCGCGGGCAGCTGGGGCCTGGATCTCCAGCCCAGTCTGGCTGGACATCGGGAGAGGCGGGGCTCCGCCAGACCCTGGGGCACTGGTGCCGGCATTCGGGGCACGGGTCCCATGTGCCAGGTACCAGCAGTGCCCCTGGACTTACTTATTGCATGAGATTTTGTGGGAAAAATCTAGCCCTTTGGACCTTTCAGATTATGTGAGAAAGGGACAATGGGGCACTAGTAGCTTTTATTTGTGAGCCAGTATACTTCAAACCTCAAAGTTCATTACATGTGTGTATTGCTACAGACTATGTGAAATTGAAAATTAAATATATTTACATGTAATTCAAATAAATACATGGTTGAATGAGAATGAACAAATGTGAGGTCCTGATCCTACAGTCAGATCCATCTAGGCACACTCCTGCCATTACGTAGCATCTGACTTTATACAGCTATGTGCAATAGTACACAGGTGAAAGGGGGCATGAATCTTCCACAGTTAATTCACTAAAAGCTCCCACTTCAGTCAATGAGAAGTTTAGGTACATGAATAATGCAGGAGTGGATCTTAATTACTTTTCCTGTCTCATAAGGGCCTCTGACCATTTCAAATGATAATGCTTTGCAGGGGTTAAAGTAAGGGGGAATGCCCCAGAATGTCATTCTGGGAACCCCTAATTTTAGCGGAGCAGCATTCTGGGGGCCCCTAAAAATAGGGAACCGCACCAGAACTCTGTGTTCCAGAGGCCCCCTAAAACTAGATGACTGCACTGGGTCCCACCAGGGCTGGCTGAGGGAAGGGGCTGTGGGCTGGGGTGAGCCCAGCAACCCCTACACCCCTTTCCTGGTGCCTGCAGCAGCCCTGCCCCTTCCTACTGGGCCTGGGCAACGCACGCAGCCCGGACCCAATCTCCAGCCCATGCCCCCTCTAGCTGGCACCGCAGCCTCCCTGCCTCGGCCCGGCTCCTTGGCCATGTCGGCAATGTGGGTAAGGGGGCTGGGGAGTGGGGGGGTTGAGGACAGGCAGGCAGCTGGCAGGGAAAGGGTGGAGGGTGAGAAGAAGGGGGCAAGATGGTGGGCTGGGGAGGCTGAAGGGGGTGGAGTGAGGATGGGGGAGCTGGGGCAGTAGGGGATTAGGAGGGCTGGAGCGGGGACATGGGGGCAGGGAGCTGAGCGAATAGGGACTGGGGCCGAGGAGGCCATGGAGAAGGAGGAGTTTGATGGGAGGCAGGTGTTTTGGGGGCAGTAGCTGGGGTGGGGGGCAGTAGTTGCAGAGTGTGAAAGGAGTCTGGAAATTTAAGAGGATTCCAGGGTATGCCAAATTTTAATTTATTCCCTGATGATTGTAAGGAAAAAGTGTGTGTTCTGAAGCTTGGGAAGTACATGCAGCAGATTTCACTGTAGTTTATTATTCCAACAGTATCAGACTACATGCAGCAGATTTCACTGTAGTTTATTATTCCAACAGTATCAGCTCCCTCACCTGCTCATCTCTGCTTCCCCTAGACAGACCAATCATTAAGTTATTATTTAGATTGTCAGCATATTAATATAAACTCCAGAAGTTTATAGCAGCCATAAAAATTTGCTCTACCATGAAACATGATCTTATGCTAAGCGAACATTTAAAAAAAAAATTTAAAATGCTGCCAGCTTATTAATGAAAAACTAACTGAAGAACAAAGTCCATGCTATTGTTTTTTGCTTGGCTACAATGCAGGTACTATTTTCATATAAAATGCTATAAAGATGTACCCTGGCCTGATGAAGTGCTCATGCAAAACAGTTGGATTTAAAAGGGGCCGATAGCAATGATTTCTTAGGTAGTGTCAAAAATACACTTCTTAAAGAGCAATGAAAAACTACACAGCACACTTTATGAATTTGCAACATATGCATTTTCAAAATTAAGACATATTTTACATAATAGATATTCAACCGCTGAGAGCTGCTGCAATCTCCTGGGTAAATAATTAAAAGAAAAGCACAGGTATACATTACACCACTAGCAGCTGTTCAGAAGCCAGTGCCCAACCCTAATTATATATTAACTCAATAAACAGTTTACGCCCCACAGCATCAAGTCTCATGTGTCTGAGTGACGTTTATTGTGTATATTAAACCATAAACATATAACACGCCATTTAAAAAAATAAAGTCCAGGAGATGGAGGCAGTCACCACAATTAACAAAATGTAGTTTGAAAAGCAAGCCATGCTTTTGCAATGTACTGCACTCTGGAGAGGGGGAAGCCTCTGCAAAACTTAAGCTAGACTGCTAGCTAAATGAAATTCATTGCAGGGAACACGCTGGCAGTGGCAGGGAGGTAAACAGATGATCTAACAGTTCTAGGACTTTTATGAGCCTGTGATGTTCGGGGGTGTGGGATCAGCCATTTCCTGTGCGGCCCAATAAAAGTGGGGAAAGGCCGTGCACCTTACTCCCATATTTACACTGCAGCAGCGGGACATTGGTAGCAGAAACTTAGAATGTCCTTCCACTCCTTTTACACCGCATATTACACTGAGCTACTAGTGAAAAAATTTGGAGTGGAATGGGTAAAATAACGGACATTCAGTTTTCCGAATGGGGTGGCCATATATTAGTCTAGTACAGCAAAATAAACAAGGAGTCTGGTGGCACTTAAAAAGATTACCAAATGTATTTACTGCATGAGCTTTTGTAGGAGAAAATCCCACTTAGTCAGATGCTTGGAGGTGGGAGACTTCCCATTCTGTAAATTCCCCATCGTTAAGTGTCTGATGAAGTGGGATTTTCTCCCATGAAAGCTCAATGTGATAAATAAACTTATTAGTCTTTGAAGTGCCACCAGACTCCTTGTTTATCTTCCAGACATTTTATTGGCTCCCAGGCTGTTGGCTTTCCAACTTTGGACCAATCAACATGATTGAAAGTTCAAAAAGTGAAATCTGTTGATTGGGTCTAGTGGGACTAGGGTTACCAGATGTCAGGCAAAAGGAGGACATGTCCTCCTTTTTACGTTCACGTCCTCTGTCCAGCAGGCATTTTAAAATACATGATTTTCTCTGGCTTTTTACTTCAGGGGGTTAAAGTATGCTGGAATGCCTTAGAATGCCTTATTTTTAGGGGAAAGGATTCCAGGGCCCCTCAAAAACAGAAGATGACATTAATACTGCTTTTTTTTTCCATGCGTCCTCCAAAGTCCTCCTTTTTGGACTTTCCTGTCCTCCTTTCCAGGCTCTGGTATCTGGTAGCCCTGAGTGGGACACGACTGGGAAAAGCTGGAGAGTGTGTGTGTGGGGGGGTGTAAATCATGACAGAATTTCTCTCCTTGGAGAAGCTGGTAGCCGAGGGATTAGGAAAGAAGAATGGGGAACCCTTTGCTTGTGGGGATAGGCAGGCCCAGCCCCTAAGGTGGTGCCAGAGCTGTGATGCTCTGTTTTGTCGCCCGGGGTGTGTGCTGATTGGAAAGTGCTCCTTGCCATTAGTGGCGCTTGGAGCTGGCGCCACAAAACCCGCCCTTTAACAGAGCCGCTCTATTGAGCCGATCTGCGCCGGGTTGGCCCCGATGTAGTTCTGGCTGTCAGTGGTGGGAGGGTTGCCAACCATGCAGCTTCCCAAGGAGCAGCCACGTTAATCTAGTTCAGTAAAACAGGCGTCCTGACGAGGTGGGATTTTCTCCCACGAAAGCTCATGCGATAAATAAATCTGTTAGTCTTTAAGTGCCACAGGACTCCTTGTTTTTTTGGCTTTCAAAGGGACCTCGTGAGATCATCGAGTCCAACCCCCTGGGAATTGAACCCAGGACCGGCTTTACTAGACTAACACGGCTGCCCCTTTGGAACCTGGCTCGATCTCCAGAAACAGTCTGGGGAATGAGCCTTCGCTTCCTGCACTGTCCCCTCTACGCTGTGCGCGTGTGCACCCAGCTCATGAAACCTGCGCCCACAACAAAATAAAGTGCGCACCAAACATTCACTAGCGCTCACAGTGGCGCTCACAACCGAATGTTTTTGCGCACAGGGTCTGGAGGAATCAGAGGGAAGCTTGGACTGCCCTGCAGTGACAGGCCCTGGGCCCCAGCAAAAGGCGGGAAAGTCCCAGCTCCCGCATTGGCCAGCCCGGCAGGGAGGGGGCGGGGCGCCAGGCTCGGGTGCCCGGCGGGGGCGGGGCCGCCTCTCTCTCCGCACAGCCCCGCCCCCTGGCGGGCCCCTCCCTCCCTGCCTCGCGCCCATTCATTCCTCCGGCGCTCGCGCCGGCGCCGCAGTCGCGAGCGCTTCCACCTGCCCGGCGGGGCTGGAGCAGCGCGAGGTGCAGCCTGGCGGCCGGGTGAGTGCAGCCGTGCGCGGGGAGAGGGAACCTGCCACCCCCCTCTGCATGGCGGGGGATCCACCTGCTGCTCCAAATACCAGCGCCAGTGGGGCTGGGGGGCTACTCGCCAGACCCTTGCCTTGCCCCCATGCGCAGATTTGGGGGGCAGCGCCTGTGAGCGAGGCTCCCCACTAGGGATTGCCATAACTCCCTTGAATTTGGCAACACCCCCCAGTTGTCAGCTAGTGGCAGCGTTATATCAATTCAGTGAGCACCCCAAATTGCTACTAAGCCCTCCCAGTTTTCAGTCCTGGGGAGGATACTGCTCCCCCAGTAAGGGGCTGGGCTGTCTGGGTCCCTTTTTGCTCCCCTTACCCTGACTCCTAGAGTTAGTTTCAAAGGAGCAGCCCTATTAGTCTGAGTAAAACAGACAAGGAGTACTGTGACTTTTGAAGACTAACAAATTTATTTATTGCATGAGCTTTCATGGGAGAAAATCCCACTTCATCAGATGCGTTTGTAATTGTGGAGAAGTGTTTCTTTAGAGCCACAGCGTGTAGTTGTGGAGAAGTGCTTCTTTAGAGCCACATCAAAGCGGCTTCATGTAGCAGTGGGGTTGGGGTTTGGGGGATTTCTTTTTATGCCATGTTACAGTGCTGCATTCTTTTGCAATCTGATTAAACCTCGAGTTTCTCTCTGTGTTTGAGGGGTGGGGAGGGCACAGAAATGTCTGACTTAGTTTAAAAGCCAGGTTTTTTCACTGGTTGCCTTTGAAAGATGCAAAGTCTCTGTGTTGTGTTTGGAGGCGCAGAAGAGAGTTGCAAAATATTTCTTAACATGTTAACTGATACAAGCAAGAGAGACATTCCAAAGGGGAAGCCACATTAGTCTAGTTCAGCAAAGGCAAACAAGGAATCTGGTGTTACTTAAAAGACTAACAAATTTATATATCACATCAGCTTTCATGGGAGAAAATCCCACTCTGTCAGATGCTTGAAGACCCCCATCTTCAAGCATCTGACAAAATGGGGATTTCTCCCACAAAAGATCATGATACCTAAATGTTGGTCTTTAAAAGTGCTGCCAGACTCCTTGTTTGTTCCACAAGTGAGAGTTTGTTTTAACAAGGCATAATATAATGAGTGCATTATATGTAAAGCTGGTTGACACTCCAGAGGTGAGAAATGGAGACCATGGATTATTTTTATTTTTTCCAAGTAGACTTCTTACTCTTCTATAAAGTAGAACTTTGTGTTTCAGAAGATTTGAATGCACTATTTTGACTTCCAAAATGGAAAAGGATGCATTAGCGAAAAATGATTATCCCATGATGTGATCATTTGGAAAGGTGAGAGTAAACATCCTGACTCTTAAAGTTGGAATTACTCTCTCGATGTTATCAATAACTAAAACTTTGTCTAAAATATTGGAGAAGGGGGTAATAGTTGTATGTTGTAACATTTTGGTTAACAAAATAAACGTGTTTACAAGTGAAGTAGGAGATATATCACCGTGCTTGAAATGGTCTCCAATTACACAAATTTCACAAAAGATTCTTATCAATGGGAAAAAATTTCTGCATTAAAATAAAATCCTTGCTATACTAAGGAATGTTAATTTAAAAATACAGAAATGAACTCCTAGGGGAAGGAGGTTAAATATTCAAATACATTTGGAATGCATGCAGTTGCTTAAATGCACGTACACTATCTCAGACAAGTTCCAAAAGGGCAGCCGTGGTAGTCTAGTTCAGCAAAAGAAGCAAGGAGTCCTGTTAGTCTTTAAGTGTCACGGGACTCCTTGCTATCTCAAACACTACATGTGCCAGGAAGGAACCTTCATTCAGCTCCTGTAGAATTTGCTTATCTCCTTTTATGGACTAGAAACTCTCTTCCATCCACCCACCTGTCATCAAGCAACTTTGTACAACAGGGTTCGGCATCCCTCGGGTCCTACGCACAGTGGCATGCTGGGTACTTGGCCCTGAGGTGCTGCAACTGCTCCTTCTGCTGGCCCCGCCACCCAGTTTCTGCCCCCGCTTCCCAGCTGGAGTGTGGGGTCAGCGGAGAAAAGAAGTGCCCTGCCCCGGACACCTGATGATAGTTTGGGGGCAGGGCTGGCCCAGGGGCTGGCAAATCTTCTAGAACAGGGGTTGGCAACATCAGCTACATGTTCTCCACTGGCCCATATGCTGGTATTTATTAGCTGATAACACCAACATCTTGCTTTTCAGTCTTTGTATACAGACCAGAATCGCTAGTGGCCCCCATCCCAATTCCCCTATGATAAAGTAATTATACAATATCTTATTCTACATATACAGCTCCAAACAAGTATGCCTTAAGTGGTAGGTTTGATAGTCTGATTCTATTCTCTTCCTGATTTCACTGAATGTCCTGTTAGGCTTTGGAGTAGTCAGGGCTGAGAAAAAGTGAAGAAAAGGAAAGACACCGAAGAAGGAATTATCAGGCCATGAAATGAGAGACCAGGCTAGGAATTCTAGGGTAAAAGTGAGAGTTATATATTAACCTATTATGTTTTTAAAGTGTTTGTTTAGATGCTGCATGAATTACTATTCAAGTTGTTCACCATTTCTAATATGCTGGTTTTCAGCTTCACTGTCAAATTTTTTTAAACACGTGTTTTAATTATATGAAATATCTTTAGAAGTAAAGTACTTCTGTTGCTCTAAACACAGAAATATTGAGGTCTGTTTTTCAAAATAGCTCTCACTTTTTGCTGATGCTTGTTCCTCACGTGTTTAAAGAGTGCTTTGGTAAGCAGGAATCCAGTAGCTGAAAGCAAGGTTAAGTTTTTCCTTGTCAATTTCCAAAGGGATAGCTGTGTTAGTCTAGTCCAGCGCGCAAAAAAAAAAAAAAAAAAAAAAGTGCCACACAACTCTTTAAGACTAACAGATTTATTTTTTAGTCTTGAAGTGCCACACGACTCCTAAGTTTTTCCTTGTCTGAGTGGTAAAGCTTCCTAGATCATTCGACCTGTTCTTAGGGTCAATGGTATCAGAATTTTATGTGATGCAAATTTGTTTCTGCTCCATGTATTTTACTTTTAGGAAGTCTACTGTGTTTCTGGTATAAAGTCTTCTATTTCATAGACTGGTGAGAATCTTATTAAAGGGTAACAGTGTCTTATTATATGGAACCTTGATGTATGTAAATGTGACATTTTGTGTAGCTTAAATGATCCGGAAGTGCAGCCAAGTTTTGCTATTTATGTATATAAGAAGTGGCAAGAGTGAGTGCAGTCATGGTTTCACACATCTGGTTCTTCACAAATCAAAGTAAATGATTTACTTTTAGAGCAGTTTTAGAAAGAACATCATTAGGCGTTTAGCTTAAATCGATTTAAAACCATGAAATTGAGTCAGGAAAAACTGAATTTTAATTGTATTACTTAAAAGAAATCACCCCAGAGTTGTTTTAGACTTAATTTTTTTAGGCTGGATTATTGTATTCTCTAATTCCAAGAACAGAGGGGGCTGCATTCACTGCAATCCTCCCTGGAGGGCATTGAAAGGGAAAATTGTTGCTCAGCTACTCCCTTTTCCCACAGAAATGCTTCCATGGATGGATTGGTCTCAATTTATAGAAAAGCAAGCTGGTGGAGTGGAGAAGGGAAGGTTGTCACTTTCAGCATCATCTTTCAACCCCAGGGGGTTCTCAGCATATAGGTGTCCATTGTACAGTAAATAACTTCTTTGAGGGGGAAATTGTGAGTAGTAGCTCCCAGTCAGCCTGTCTTTTGCAGCACAAACCACTGTTCCCTAAATCGTCCTCTGAGAGACTGTGAGCAGTGGGGCAGCAGAAAAGCTCTGGAGAAACCGGACCGTCATGAAGCCAGTCTGGCCTTGGTCTCCATGGATCTCTTCACATACGCATGTTTGGTTGCATTAGGGGACTGCACATTTTTAAGTGGGATGAGTCTTCAGGCAAATTCTGCCTCTCTGATGGGACAATTACAATTTCCTGTTCCCTATTTTGTTGTGTCCAGTGACATATTTAGGGAAACCTCTCTTGTGCAGTAGGGATGGGGGTGTTTTCTTGACAGAGTTAAAGGCTTGCTACTTCTGTGAAGCTGGATGAGCCACAGCCCTTTCCTGTTGTATTAATAAGCGAGTGATTGGTGGTACCATATTCAGGTATTAATATGCATTAGCTTGGGCAGGCACTGTTTCTATCTCTATGCAGCTTAGTCCATTTTGGGAACTGCTGCAATATAAATAAAGGAGTGCAAAGGTATGAGTGATGTGTTTATACAGAACAGAGAGTTAGGAAGGTGTGGTAGGTCCACAGAGATAATGAACTACAAACCTTTTTATACTCTTCTGAAAGATGAACTGAAAGGAATTTAAGATACATCGTCACCTTAAAAATAATTATTTATGTGAAGACATATAGGAATAAACACAGAGCTAAAGAAGGGGAATCACTTTGATCCGGTGGCTAAAGCATGAGATGGGACCTGGGGATTTGAGTTCTTTCCCCATCTGTGCCATTAGCTTGGGGCTGATCTTGGGGAAGTTCCTGCCTCTCTCTGGCTATGTCTGGAGTGCCCAGTTAGTTCAAATTAAGGAGGCTTAATTTGAGCTAACTTTCTGCATGTCTACATCAGGCTTTCATTAGTTTGAATATTGTTAATTCAAACTAATAAGTTCGAGTTTAGTTTGAACTAACCTCAAACTTCTTAGTTCAAACTAACTTTGCCTAATGTAGACATGGCCTCTCTGCCCCAGTTTCCTTGTGTGTAATGTAGGAATGGGAAAACTTAATTCCCTTTATAAACTTTGAGATATCTGGAGGAAAAGCACAATTACACTGCTATGCATACTTATATAAATATATAATATATAAAAATTTTACAATAATTGCAAATTTTCAGTAAATTGTAGCCTACTACAGGTAAGGGGCCAGTAATGCAGCACTTAACACATGTGAGCAGCTTCACTCATACAACTATAGTTATTCACACACCTATGTGTTAGTAGGATCAGACTCTGTGTAATTCCTCTTCTATTCACCGGCAGGACTTGAACTCGTAATTCTTTCTCCTATGTCAGTCAGTGACATTACAAACACTGTGAAGAATGTAGCTCCCTGCTCTGCTCTGTTAGTGATGCCATCTTGTCTTACAGGAGAAACACAGAATCCTGATTTGAGATTGTGGCAGGTAAAAACTCTAGCAAGTTACCTTAAAATAGATTTGTGTAGTTTTAAGGCTACACAAACTGTGTTAATGATTTAAAATTGTAAATAGCATCTTTTTTTTTTTTTTTTTCTTTAAAAGCTGTATCCAGGCTTTCTGTCAATTAAAGGTGCCTGGATCAAAATCCCTCTTTGATCTAGTTCTAGGCCTGGAGGGGAGCCACCGGATCCAGTCTTCTCTCCTCTTCAAAATGAAAGGAGGTTCAGCTGCATCTGTGGCACTCTTTCTTCATCCAGACCACACGGAAAGTGCGCTACTGAGCTAGTGTACATATGGGAGGAGAATGTGGAGAATGAATGGCCTGAGTGTTAAAGTGGCCGGTTAAAGAAGATGCTCATCGTTGCTCCTCTATGGAGAATCTGAATTTAAAAAAAAAAATCCAGCCTGTGGTTCTAACAACCCTTCTACTGAGTCTCCCACTGGTTTTGTGAACAGACGAAGGTCCCCAGTAGCACGGCTTCACTGAGCCACACTACCAAGGATTCTAGAGAAGAAGAATAGGGGGGACAGAAAGGGAGGGCGAGCTGGTGTAGGAGTACCTGGTCAAAACTGGGTGCCTTTGCCCTACTGCAAATCCTTGGGGATCTGCTAGGCTGATCATGGTCTCCGTAACCTAAGCAGGATAATGTGAATGGATTTAAATATAGGCATCCTCTCAGATTTCTTCTACCAGAGCCCCATCCTTTGGGGAGGCAGTAATGATATCAGTGACAGAACTTACTCTTGTTTAGCTACTCTTATCAGCACAGATCGATAATGGCCAGTAATGTTAATGGCTCTCACACACTTTATATGTTTTAAGGGTGTTGCAGAATCTCTGCAAGCTGAGCACTTGGGGATCTGTGCAACTTTGGGCCAGCTGTTGTCTTCTTTGTACCAGCCTGGACAGGGTAATTTAGGAACAGTGAAATGGCCTTGGTTCCCATGCCTGTGAGGAGTCTTCTTGGCACTTGAGATAGTTTCTAAAAATGCTCTCTACGTACAGATAGTCTTATCTGTTCAACCTCCGTTGTGAAAGATGCTTTCATTTGGCTTCAGAAAATATCTATTACTGATGATTTTTCCCATTGTATTTCCAGATTTGGGGGAGCTGTCCCCATAAAGTGGTCTTGGGCAGGTAGTTACGAGGAACTACACCATCACTAATTTAAAAAATCAGCTTTTCACGCATTTATAGCTGGCATTTAAACTCTTGTGTAAATTGATAGGACAGAGTAAAATAGCAGCTTTTTCTCACTGCTGCCCCTAGGAGCTGCAGTTGTATTAAAAATTCCATACGTGGATCTGTGTCGTGAGGTGGACTCCCCACACAAGCCCTGCAGGATCTGAGTCAGGCAAGAAAGCCCAGGCAGCTAATGAGGCTGCAAGCATGGGAGATTTAGGTTGAAGGCAGCTAATTAAGGACAGGCACTGCTGTGCAGGAACAGGCATGGCTCTTAGAAAGCCAGATAGCTGAGTGCAGAGAGAGGGTTCACTGCTCCAAAAGCTGTAAGGAAGTAGGTTGCAGTCACTCCTAGAGTGGAAGGAGTTGGAAGCTGGCAAACCCAGAGGGTCAGGAAGAAGACAAATATGTAGGAAGAAGCCCAGGGAAACAGCAACAAGATGGAGGACTGTGCAGGGACTGTGGCTACTTGTTATAGGGTCTGCAGACTGGACCCTAGATGGGTGACCTGGATTCCCTTACAGGCCACTGGGGAGTGGCCATGGTATTGGAGACACCAGCCAGACAGCAGGTCTGGAAAGACTGTGAATCCGCCAGAAGTGGAGAGCTGTAGACCTGGGCTGGCTGGAGAATGAATCTGCAGACCTGGGCGAGCAGGGCAGTGCAGCAAGACAAGATGGGAAAGCAACATTGGAGGGAGAGTGCAGGTTGGCAAAGCTAATCCCCAGGATGGCCATTGAGTGGTGCTGCTCTTGGTGAGTGGATCCCATGACAGTCAGCATTCACAGAAGTGCGTATTTGCCTTGGCATCAGGTCAACTGACTCAAGAATTCTTTAGAAATTGGATTCATTCAGGGGAGCAGCAAGCAGGAGATGTCTAGGCTGAAAGTCATCCTCATGAATAACAGGATCATCCAAATACTGATAGCTTGTCTGCTCCCTGTAATAGAGTATCTACTTGCTAGGAACAGGGACCTAAGTAAAAATGGGGAGATAGCTAAATCAGGTATTTTTAAACTTTTGCTTTTGAGCTAGCTACAAACATTCTAAGGGATGTTACTAAATTCTTTTACAAGCTGCGTTTTGAACCATTATGTTTCTCTGCACCCTCTTGAAAACTTCACTTCTTCCAAAAGGCTAGTCAGTTCTAGACCTAGTGAACTATCAACAAATAGTAGAGCCATCCTTGGTGGGGGGGACCATCCTGCGCCCCGTGGTTCAGACACTATGTTGCTGCCTCCCTATCTCCGCCCTGTTGTTTTCAGTGGGAAGCCGAAGGCAAGGGGTGGGACCGGAGCATGGAGACCGGCCTCTGGGCTGGGCCATCCTGCCCCAGGGTGGAACAGCTGGCCCAGGGAGGGAGCAGGGGGAGAGCATAGGGCCCAGCCTCTGGGCTGGCCTGGCCTGCCTCCCCAGTGTGTTTGGGGGGGCTGGGAGCCCCCCCAGGCTGATTGGCCCTGTTCTCCCCCGCCCCAAGACACTCTGCAAACAAGATGACAGGTGTGAAGTTTGAGTAAGAAAGCCCATGGAACTAAAAAATCTGAAAAAAATCTTACTTGGGGTGGCCAAACTTAGGGAACTCAAGAGCCACACAAGCTGTTTGTTAAACTTTTGAGGGCTGCACTGAGGCATATAGCCATATAATTTTACCTACTCCAAAAGTATGCAATGAATTTTAAACTTAGTAAATTTAATTTTATCATAAAAAGAGGGCAAATATTGATCCTACCAATGTCAGTTTCTAATATACTGAGGGTTATCATGAAAACTAGGCCTAAACAGTAAAAACTTAGCGGTCGCTCCATGTAGGAGACTGCAGGCTAGTGGTGAGTTTTTTAAAATTTGGGCAGTAACTTGTCAACGCAGTATGTAAAAGCTCTCAGGTGCTGATTTGTAAGTACTCCATGATGTTTCGATTTCACGAATTTCATTGTGGAATACGGTGCTTCACAACAGTAAGTTGTGCCAAAAATTGAAAGTAATCCTGACCATGCTGCGCTTCATCCTGCTGTCCCTGAACCCCCCAGGCCCTGACACTGGCTACCCTGGGCCGACCGCTACCCAGGGTCCTCTTACCTGGCCGCTCTGGTAGCTAGGCACAGGCAGGCCTGCCCCCCCGCCCTCAGCATGCTCTGAGCATACTCAAAGCAGGAGATTTTAACCTCTCAGGCTGGGGCTGCTTTCCTAAATTGATTTGCCGGGATTTCTTCCACAAGTTGTACTTTTTCATTCAAGAGCTGCATGCGGCTCCTGAGTTGCAGTTTGGCCATGCCTGATCTTACCATTCATTCACATAGTTTTTTTACTACATGTTATCCCCTTGACCTTCATTTACGAATTGTCTGTTTAGGGACTGCTCACTTTGAGTGAATTTCTCATTGACTTCAGTGAGCTGTTCATATGACAAAGTATTTGCAGAACCAGTGTCTTCAGGACAGGAGCCTTGTTTTCATATCTGTCACTAAAGCATTTAGTGCTTTTGGCAGTAGACTAATAGTCTAAGACGTGGGCTATGCTACATCTTAAATTGATGTAGCTATCCACCTGAGTGATCTAAATTATGCCAGTTAACTCTGTCCACAGCAGTGCTTTATGTTGGGAGAGCATCTGCCATTGACACAGCTACCCCCACTCGCAGAGGCTGGAGTAATTAAGCTAGTGGGAGAGCTCTCTTCCTTGAGCTTAGGATGGATACACAGAGCATGTAGTGCAGGAGTGGACAAAACTGGCTCACAGCTAGGTGGCAGCAATTTTACTTTTGGTTGCCAGAGGGCACACTGCCACATTTCTGCAATGGAGCTAGGCAACAGGCTACTAAAACCAGTCGCCATGGTGACCAGAAAAATAGATTTGTCAAAGCCTGATGTAGCACAAAGTTGTATTGGTGCAGCAGTAGTATTGTAAGCTGTCTAATGTAGCCATGGGCCAGGGCACTGCTTCCTAGCCTGTGGTCCGTGGACAACTGGTGCTCTGCGAGGGTACTGCAGGTGGTACATGGAGGGGGGGTGAAAGATAATGTACTGCAGGGGAATGTACTGTGGTGAGAGGAATGTGTTTGTGAATGAGCATAATAAATGATTAAAAATAGCTGTGTTTTGGATACCCTTTTGTACACAAGTTTGGCTTCTTTCAGCCACAAGCTTGTTTACATGATGGTCCGCAAAAGCTTTTTGTGATGATATAGAGGTCCACATAAAGGGAAAAGTTGGGAACTGCTGGCCTAGGGTATTTATTTGGCACCAATGACTGTAGTAACTAAGGACTGCATGGTGCTCAATGTAGGCCAAGTCAGCTGCCCAAGGTCACACAGCAAGTCAGTAGTAGAGCTGGTCTCCTAAGTCCCAGAGTACTGTTCTAGCCACTGGTCTGTCTTTCCTCTCTAAGCAGTAATCAACTTGAGATGTTTTTGGGATTTTTCTCAAGCCTTCCATATCTGTTCTGTTTGTACTTTTGGAAAAATGTTTATGTAAAAACAGGCAAGGGCAAATTATAAAATTAAATTTAAAATATAGAAAACAAGCAACAGCTGGAACAGGAATAGTAAGGGCAATTATAAAATCAAAATATATAGCAATAAGTGGAGCTGTGGTGTGTCAGTCATGTCCCTGGACACTTTGTGAGGATATTGTATCCCTTATTTCCACCATTCATCTGTCTTTATAGCCTGTATCTGTGTTTGGAAAGTGCTAGCATGTTGTGCATACTATCACAACTCAAATAACAGAACTATGTACAGGCCTAATCCTACAAACATTTAAGCAGGCAACAGTAGTCACCTGGGTGGTTCCATTGACTTTGTTTCATAGGATTTGTTTTAATTTATAAAAAAAAGAAGCCATCATTTTCATTTTTGCCAACTGCTGGAGTAGATAATACCTGCTTTTGATAGATACTGCAGTGGTTTCAGGTGGTATTTTTCCATCGAGGTAGTAGCAGCAGAGTTAGACCAGTGCTGCTTGCTTTTGAAAATCCTACCCCAGAAGTTCTCCTGAATAGTACAACAGGGCATGTTATCATGAAGGCCATGAGAGGGTGTTTGGGAAGTCAGTCGATTGGTCTTTCCCAACTTAAGTCGTCATGTGTTCTGAAGGAGGGTATAAACTATCTTTAGCCACCTAAGTCTTGGCTGAATGTGGTGGGTTTTAAATTGATCTGTGATTGATTCAACTCTGTGTCGTCTTCACGCACCTCCACAAGCAGCGTATCGGACTTACTCTGCTGCTGTTTTAGTTTGTATCTCCAAAAGTGGCGGAGTCAAACATCTTGGTTTCACTCCACTGTTCCTTCTGTGAGGCGCCACTAGAGAAATGCTGTCTTGGAAAAACCTGGATTCAAGTATCACTGCAAAAATAAAAAAAAAAAAAAAAAAAGAGGCGGAGGGGCAAGATGGGAAGGAAGAAGATGAAAGCAGCACAGGACGATGAAGGAAAGGGGTAGAAAGATCAGACTTGCCAAGAGAGAAGGGGTTGATACGGTATTTATTGGATTGAAACAAAGTTCATTGCCAAGCCTTGTCCTTCCCTCTCCAGGCCTGCAGCGGTTAGGACTACTGTGAAACCAGCACACTTATTGCATGGGTGAAATCTGAGTGCCTCCCAAGGATTTAAACATAAAACTATCAATAATAGTCTTTCTTCCTTATCAGCAATCAGGAAAATAGCCTTGGTTAACTTTGACAGAGGCTGATGAAGAAATTACTGAAGAAAGCTAAGGATGTGCCTTGCAGTGTTTTCATAATGACTACCTCAGGGCTATAGAAAGAGCATCAGCTGGCACCAGCTGGGGCGAGTGAGGGTGGGGGTGCTGTATGCATGTTGAGCCAAAGAGAGATTGAAACAAAGTGGAAGAGGAAGAGGCAGAGATTGCCCCACAAGTAACAGTATAGTCTCACAGTCAGGTCTCTGAGTACTGGAGGGGGAAGAAGGGACAGAAAGATGCCCCCCCCCGTGTATAGATAAATAATACATGCTGAAAGAGGGAAGGAGTTTTCTGTCTCTTTTCCCACTCCACTCCCATAGATTAGATCAGGGAATCAAGCTTCAAAGTTATTCTACATCCTGTAATCCAGGGGTCTCAAACTCACAGCCCATGGGCCACATGCGGCCCCTAAAACTATTTCCTGTGGCCTGCAATGATACTGTCATTACCAGTATTTGCAATATTGTTCTATGAAAGTTTCAGTGGTGCAGCCCTTGGGCTAATGTACTAGTCCTCATGCATCCCTTGTGGTGATTTGAGTTCGAGACCCCTGCTGTAATCTGAGTCTAATAGGAAAGAAGGACCTTTCAGGTATTTTGTTGGGATAACACCCCATCAGAATATTTCTTTCTCTCTAACCTCCATCCCAGTGTTGCTAAGCCTCTGACTTTCTGGTCCTCTTCTGGCCTGGCTTTCCCCCTTCCCTTGGTATTCTGCCCTGTCTCTCTGCAAAACTTCCTAATTTGGTCTTTCATTTTCTTCACCTCATACCTGTTCCCAGACTTGGTCTCACTTGCCTTATCCCATTGTGTTTATGTGTATGGCTACTAACAACTGCCTAGTTTGTTCTTCCACTCTGTTTTCTCTTCTTCACTGGGGGTAGCACTCCAGGCTCACTCCAGGTTTCTACATGAAGAAGGGGGAAGAAGTGCACTTTAAGGGTGAAAACCGAAGAGGATTTGGTGGCGAGTCTAGTTCTGCTGCAGCCATTCATCTCCATCCCTCCTTTTGTCTTGTTCATTCCCCGTATTCTGTTTTCCTGCCATAACCCATTTTCTTCCTCTTCTCCATCTCTTGCCCTGTCACTCAGAGGGACATGCACACTGTCTGTCTCCTTACTCAATTTGATTCTTCCTCCCCATCACCTCCTTCTTCCATAACCTGTTGTATTGTGACAGAGGAGGGGAAACAGCTATATCAAATCTCCCCAGGCTGTGTGTTGTGCCTGCTGCAGGTGAGAAGAAAGTGCTGTAGTAGGAAGCGTTCGTTTCTTCTGCGCTGTGAACAGTGCATTTGACAGTGCCGGGTTGAACCCAGGGGGCAGTACTGACATACAAAGGTAGAGGAAAGATGTAGGTTAGATACAGACCTTTGTTACTAGACTTTCTTATATTTTAACCCTAGTCTACACTTACGACAGTTTTTGGTGACAGTCAATGGGAGGTACACAAGGTACATAAGATACCTTGTGTATCTACTCTCGACTTTTTAACTCCCACATACCTTCCTCTGTGCACTGCTTTAAGGCGGACGTAAAAGCCGTTTCGTTGTCTTAGCACTATGCTACTTCCAGGGCTGGGGTGATTGAGCAGTCTTGACAGACTGCGCAATCGAACCCAGAAGAGCACACTGTCGGTGGTGATTTTGCCGCCATCAGCATAGGCATAGCTTAAGTCACTCTGCCAATTCATTATCTTTTACCTTAAATCAGACTTTTAGTCTGCTATCTTAACAGAGTAATTTCTTACGGTCTGATAGTTATGGGTGTGTCTGACTTTATATTGTAGTGTGTTTATGGAAGAACAGGTGCTGTTTTGTCAAATACTGAATGAGAGATTCCCTGAGAGACAGTGCTTTTGTTCTGAATGATATGATCATGTCCAATTAGCCTAAAGAGCAGAACCTTGTTTAATTAGAAGTGAGGGGGCAGCACCTTTCAAGCCAACTATTTTATGTCAAGTTTATTTTTTCTGACACAATATAATTCATTGTGTCTTACGCTGTAACTTTATATGGGCCGGAAATACTGCTGTTTAGTTAAGGCGACATTCTAAAGTTATAGTAAATTGTGTCTCTCTCGCACTGAAAGTTTTTTTTTTTTTTTTTTTTTTTCCCCAATGTTTGTATTTCATTAGTGAAATAGAAGTGTAGAAACAAATACGAGGTCAGTAGGGTACCTGCTGTTGATTTAAGTAAAATACGCACTATAATGGCATTACTGAATAAATAATATAAATGAAATCAAAATAGTAGTTAGGTGGTAGGTTTTTAAACTTTTATCTGTTCAATGTCTCTTGTGAATTAAGATGTCACATATGTGACCATCATAATATCACTTGCTTGGAGAATGGGGGAGTCTTAGGGTTATTCAGGTGTATTACAGTTTTACTACCTGATGTATTGTATTTGGATGTTTGTAAACTAATTTCTTGAACTACTGCTAATTTACTCCTAATTTGCTTTTAAAATCCTATTGTGGTGTTCCCACTCATGGCTTGACACATCAGCTGATTGCAGCATGTTAATTACTTTGCTAGTGGAAATTTTAAATTATTTAGTAATCTCCCTTTTCAGAAAGGTGCTATTTGTTTGTACAGCATTAATATGCAGCACCCTTCTTGTATTTTACTTTTTCTTGGTATAGGGTCTGAATGGTTCATTTGAGCAAATCCTTAGAAATTGTAGCAGCAGATTAATCAGACACTTCAAGGCCAGGTGTTGTGATATGCATTTTATCAGCACAAATAACACCTGGTGGCAGACAATAGTATTTAGAGGTAATCAGTCATGCATGAATAAGAAGCTTGAAGACATGTCAGGTCTTATAAGTAACTTCTGTTATAAAGTAGCTCTGTGCCAGTAAGTTGACAAGATATTCTCGTTACAGTAATGCTAAGAAAATAGCCATCTAAGTGAGATGGTGTCCCCCAACCCCATTGTGCTAGGTGCTGTACTCGTGCACAATAAGAGAAGGTACCTGCCCCAAAGAGCTTGCAATCTAGAGAGACAAAACTAAGTGTGAGAGGGGAAACAGAGGCACAGACAAATGGAGTGACTGGCTTGGGGTAACACATCAGATCACAGCCAAGAATAGAAGCTAAATCTTCAGAATCCCAATCCAGCGCCCTGTCCACCAGCCTGTGTCAAAGGACAGCTTCTGAGAAATTCACTTGAGGGCCTGCAACTGGAGGTTATGGCCTGCAATGAGGTCAGGCGTTTTGCTGTCTGCACCGCTGTCACATGAAGCTTGTAGAAGGTGGTAGGCTACTGTCACTCCCTGAAGCAGAGGTTACTTTGTCCTTTCACAAAGTAGCATTCTTGAGGACTTTATTTGGAGGTAGGCAAGTAGCCAACTCAGATGCATCTTTTACTCAGAATTGTCCATTTGCTTCCTCACTTCCAGAAACAAATGCGTGTGTGGCTGTGGGCGTGGGGGGAGTATATTTCTACATCCTAACTGCAGAATACGTTTATTTTGAAAACCACTAAAGGTGTAAGCTGTATTTTGAGGCAGTTTGATTTCTGTGATCAGCAGGGATCCTAGAAATCTGTTTCCAGCAGAAAAATATGGGAATTTACATTTTACAGAGAATCTATAACTTTTGCATTTTGTGAAAAAATAAGAACATGTATAAACTATTACTAAATTTTGCCAAAAGCTCCACTGTCATTTATTTCGTGTGCGCTACCTCCCAGTTGTGGCTGATTTTTGAATGCACTTTAAATTCACAGCAGTCTTGTTTCTACAATCCAATTGGATCTGGGGCCAGACTGAATAAACAGAAATTGGGATAAGCAGGAGCATAGGCAATGAGCTGGAGGGGAGGAGGCTCACATGGTCAGTCCTGCACATCACTGACAGCTGGTACCTCAGCCACCCAGGACTGACTGTCCTAGCCGTACCCTTGTGAGGCGGATGGTTCTGTTAATATGGAGAGCCAGATAGGGGAGACTAGAACGGAGTTCTGTTGTGTATCACTAAAACGTGTTCAGCTAACACCTATGTGTATTGTGGCTAGGGAAACTGAAGTTCAGGGTTTGATTTTAATTGTGAGGAAAATGTGGAATTGTGTGTTGTTTATCATGGAAAACTAGGTTCCCTGGTGATCAGTAGTGCTCTGTGCTCTTATGTGCTAAGCTTTGCTCAGACTGCTCTGCTTCGCATGCTTGAAGCAGCCAAACACACAAGCATACAGGCATGCTTTCATTTACTGCAGGGGTCGGCAAGCCCCGGCACCTGTGCCAAAAATGGCATGGGGGCAAGCCTGAGTGTTGCGTGGTGCTGCTCAGGCTTCCCTGCTGGCCCCACTCTCCCAGCGCTGCGTGGCTGGGTAGAATGAGCTGCATGCCATGGCTCCAGGCCAGCAGAAGCCACAGCGTGCAGCTCCCTGCCTCCTGCTTGGGCGCCCCTTGCACTGGGCAGGGCTAGAGGGGAGTGGGGTGGGTCAGTCCCCCCCCGCCTTTCCAGCTCCAGCTACGGAGCCAGAAGCTGCACATTGGCCAGGGGAAAGAGGTGCCTCCGGCCAGATTCGGAGGCCCTTCTGCGGGGGGGGGGAGAGGTGCCTCTGGCTGGACTTGGAGGCCTGGCCCTGCCCCGGCACCCACTGAGTAGCAGTGGGCAGGGCTGGGCATGGGGGTCAGCAAAGGTTGCCAACTCTGATTTACTGGGAGGTTTGCTACATGGAAGAATGCTGGTGTAGGGATGCTGGCTGTGATGTGGGTCAGTTACCAGACATGAAGCTGGCTTTAGGCTTCACACATTTTAAAAGGCTGACTTAGAGTTTTACAGGTGGGAACAGTTAAAGCTAAAATTAGCTGTCATCTGAACTGGGTAAATGGATATGATGAATAAGAAGCCCATGTATGCTCAGCTGTTAGTTTTTAGAAGGTTTTTTTTTTCCTTTCTCAGTTTTTTAGGAGAGAAAAGGGGCATTTAGAACATAATGGGTGTCCATATTGGATTTGGTCTATGTGAAAACTGATTTGATGGTTACACCTGTATTGTTGGTATTCTAGAAGTCACTAGAAATATTGAAGGCAAGGAGTACACAGGGCATAGGGATTAAAGGCAAAGAATATCAGGGTAATGATCATTATGTGGATAAACCTTTCTGCTTTGGACTTCTGTGTTCATTTGATTTCTGAAAAAAAGTTGATCTTTTCTGATAAACTCTGTAGCCTTGCTGCCTCTTGGTTTTAATCCAACAAGCTAATGCAACGAAGTACTGTTTACTCATGGGCTTGTGTGTCTGAATTATATTTTATTCCTTGTTTATATCTTGAATGTGAATGCAAGTTTAAAGCCCTGTAACCTAATGTAGTGTTCTTGGTTTTTTTCCCCCTGTTCAGGAATGCTACATTAGTAGTTCCTCTGTTTCCTAGTTGATGCACTAATGTGGCCCCTAGTGACCTCAGGTGCAGTCTATTTGTAGTCACTGTAAAGGAGCTAGTTCCAGCTGGTGTACCCTAAGACTGACTACCCTAGAAAAAGTTAAGTTGAATTTGTTAATTTGAACTAACAAGTTTGACTTTAATTCAAACTAAACTCAACCTTAAGTTGAAGTAACAAAGTGGACTAAGTTGACTTAAAGTTAAGTCAATTTAGGTCAAATTAACAAAGTAGACTATCTTCCCTTTATTTGACCTCAATAAAGTTGAATTAAGGGTTAATCCAGCTCTACACTGTCCTTAGTTCAAACTAAGGAGTCAAAATAAGACTTAATTCAAACTAACAGGTGGTTCTTATTCATTCGAGTTAAGCCTTCGTTAAGTTGAATTAAGGAATTTCTTAATTTGACTTAATGGAAGTTGAGTGTAGATGGGGACTAATTTAGTTTGAATTAACCCTCCTTAATGCAACCTAAATTGCCAGTGTGGACATAGCCTAAGATAATTATGAAGCTGAATGATGTATGAAAAGTATTAGCACCCTCTATTTGTAACCTGATATAAGTGGAAGACTCTTTAGAATGCTAAAGCAAACCATAGTCATTTAATAAGAGATCTGAACTTTACAGAAGCTGTGAAGATCATAACAGATATTTTGAATTGAGTGAGGGCTCTAGGAAAGTCAAGGAATTCTGATGGAGGATGTCCTGCCAGGAACTCTATCGCTTATATACTGAGGTTGTTCTCAAACTGAGGGGAGGTGGGTGAGATGGATTATAGGGATGCTTAGGAGGGGACTGGAGGCAGGGGAATGCTGCTGCGGGGGACAGATCTGGTCCAGCTCCATACTCTGCACTTCACGCAGCTGCTTCCATATCCAGTCAGGGCTGCCACCTGCCTCTCATAGTAGCAACCCCCTTGCCACTGTTGGGCATGCACCGTTTGCTTTGCCACTGTCCCTCCCACTCCAAATTGAGCAGGTAGGCCCTGTTGTTTTCTGAAAATGGAGGGGAATCATGGGAATACAGGGTATGATTGTTATGGAAAAGACCACAGGGGAGGATGTGGGGGCTCCAATTAAAAAGTTTGACAATTGCTAATATACAATATCAGTGTAGCTGCAAATCAAGTGCTTCGTTGCCGTGGCCACCTCCGGGTTAGGCAGGTTTGTGCTAATAGCACATATTAGTGATGGATTGTATGAGTGTACTTTATCTCCCATGCAGGACAACTGTAGGTTTCCCCACAGTCTTCAAGAGAAGCAGGATCTGCCCCCTGTTGGTAAACCCTAGTGAAACTGCTAAAAGTTACTGCACTTTCAGAGGGGTACCCATGTAGTTCAGCAAAACAGTCAAGGAGTCCTGTGGCACTTTTGAAGACTAACCAATAAATAAACTTGTTAGTCTTTAAAAGTGCCACAGGACTCCTTGTTCTTTTTATTGCACTTTGTAATTGAGGATGAATGTAATTATTTTCTACTCAAACAGCTAAACCAAATACAAAGCTGTCATTCTCTGATAGTTGTATGTCTTCTATTAACATTTAGCCATCTTTCCTATGGAGATTTTAGCACATTGTAGGAGTCACAGCATAAATTATTTTTTAAAAATTGTTCATCTATAAGTAAGTGCTATCAGTTGATTTTATTAACAATAAATATTAGTCTACTGAAACACATGTAATGGCCTTTCCTTATGCTAGTCTATCATTGCCTATGCTTACCCAACCAATGGCTTTGACTTTTGTGAGTACCTGGTGAAATAATTTATTACAATGATAAAGTTCATCAGTCTGATTGTTGCTGCTTTGCAGTAAGGATACTGGTGGGACCACAAGTTCAGATAAGGGCCATTAACCAAATAGTAATGAATTAGAGACTGTAGGTCAGTAAATACCTTTAAAAATGGACCAGTTTGGTAAATAATGCCAAAAATGTACCTGGGAGTGTCACAATAATAGCTCTACTTAGTTATGAAAAAAGCAGCATTGTGACTGTTAAACAGGACTGAACATGAAATGTAGGATAATCCTAATGGATGAAAATCATGATGTTCTTGAATTTCATTTAATTGAATTTCTAGGCTACCCCTTTGGAACTTGGATTTCACTCTAGATTTACTCTCTGCAATACAATATACAAATAACCTCTTTAAATTTAGTGCAGTAATTTAGGGGAAATATATGGCTTTTCAACTGTAGAATGTGTTTATTCACTTTTTGTAGTACCAAAAAAATTGTAAAACCTGAAGACTGTTTTTAAAACCAGCAAATTGCTTTTTGAAAGGACTGCATTTGCCTTATTTTTAGAAAAAGATTGTTTTCCTGTATTGATGTATGTTGTTCATGGCATGTTCCCGTATTGACATTACATATAGAACCCAACAGCAGAATCATTGGATTCTGCAGTCCAGCCGTCTGTAGTCAGGGACCCTGGAATGCGCAGCTGAATGAATGTCGGATTTTTGTTACAAATTCTACTCCCTCCCCCATTCTTAAACATATCTGATAATTTGCATTTGCTATTAGTTTAATGAAACCACCTCTATCTCTCTACATCAGTGCAGTAGTCATGCATTCTTCAGTTATCTTAGTTGGCATAACCTTTTCTGTTTAGGTGACTGTTTTCTTGTATTATTACAGTTACATTGGGATTCTCTTTTCATATATTCAAAAATTGGGGTCTGAGAATATTGCCTGGGTCAATGTGGGGGAAGCATGGAGAGGCACAAGGGACTTTAGACTCAAAAAGATGCCCAAGGAGGCAGTGGGAACCTTGTGGAGGAGCCCAGGGAGGCAGCAGGAGCCATGGCTGCCAAAATACAAGTCCGCACAGGGTGCCCTTTTCTCTAAGGCCAACCCTGCATGTGAAAATGAACTGGCCACAGGTCCACCTGCAGATCTTTTACTATACATGCCTTCTCCTGTGCTGGTGCCACCAGCTCCCTCTAGGACATGGCTCCTTTTCTGTAGGAAGTGGGACTTCCTTGTTGCCCCTTCAGAAGCCACTGAGCAGATTTAGGGGGATATGAATGATAATGGACACCTGCCTTGATCTGTGCATCTTTTTGAATGGTCATCTACATGTGTTCCCAGGATGTCTGTGTTTATACAAGATCAAGAAGGAGCTGGGTCCCTAGACTTTACCCCCTTCTCTAAAGATCCTCTGGGGATCCTAGACAAGGATCTTCCACCTCCCAGGTGTTTCTTCTCCCTGATGAGTTTGACAGTAGCCACACACACCTCACATCAGTCTGTGATATGGCCAGTGCAGACCAGAGACCAGTTGCAAGTGTATCATCAATCCCATCACTACCACATTTTTTCCCTTAAAAAGAGAGCTACATGATATGGTTGTACACATGATGTCATGTGGTGCAGGTCTGTAAGTTGATGGCATCACTTACTAAACAGCCCTTGTGTGACATTCCCTTGGAGTAGGAAATGCTTTGATACAAACTGTATGTTCCTGTGGGGACCACATTCAATGGAAAACACTAGAATGAGGCGCAGGGAGTGATGGGATGGGGATAGCAACACAACTGGCAACCAATTCTTGATGAGTCCTGGCAAGCAACCGATAGGGCATATCCGTGTGACATAATATGAACTCTGACCATGATAGAGAGATCTAAAGGCTTAAAGACAACTTTACTGAAACAGTCTAATCCAGCTGTCCACCAGTGAATCCCAAAGTGTATTAAGACTAATTGGAATCGCCTTCCCTCTAAGTGTTGGTTTTCAGTCAGGGGTTCCCATACTCTTGGTGTTACACAGAGGTCTTTCAGGGGTACTCAACTCATCTAGATCAGTATTTTTTCAACCAGAGGGTTGCAGCCCATGGGAGGGGCAGGGGTGATGTGATACAGCATGGGGGGATGAAAAGTGCAGGCCTTGCATTAGGGGGTGGCAAGCAGGACAATTACTCAGTGGTTGCCACCAAGGGAATGGGGCCCTAAGTTAAATTACATGCCGGGGCTTGGGCTTCAGTGAAAGGTCACAAGTGAAAAACACTTTCAAGTATCACACTGAAATGTATGTGCAATATTTATATTCCCATTGAATTATATAATTACACAGTAAAAATGAGAAAGCAAGCAATTTTTCAGTTACTGTGTTGTGACACTTTTGTATTTTTATGTCTGTTCTTGTAAGGAAATAGTCTTTAAGTGAGGTAAAACTTAGGGTATGCAAGACAAACTAGACTCCAGACGGGGTACAAGAGCTTGGCCATGCTCTGGAAGCCATGCTTTTTCCCCTTCCTCTGAAAATACTGGTCATTATCACCACCCTGAAGAGACCTACAACTTTCTCAGTTTAAAAAAAAAAAAAAAAAGGGCCCTGTGCTGACCACCAAATTTGTGACATTCTTGCACAGTCTCACAAGAAACGTATTCCTCAAGAGATGCAACAAACCTGCTTGTCGTCACGCTCTTGTTGGCAGCAGTTGGGACAACTAGGCAACTTGCTGTACATTTGGCTAAGTTACTCTTTTCACAGCCATTAACAGAAATTGAAGTCTGTTTCTGAATTTTCACAGGGCATATTTGGGTCCCTGTCTTTTTCCCTTTTGAAAAGGCTTGTCGTATTGCAACTGTGTTCACCCCAAAACCAGCCTGGACGGACAGACAGTTCCTGGTATTTAAGCAGAGACAACTAACTGAAACGCAGCCTCAGAGAGCACAGTTTGGGAGGATACACTGTACCTCAAGGACCCTTTCCTTAATTATCTTCTGGCTCTTTCAGCCCATCTGGGTCTGAAGGGCAATATGCTGGGGGGGAGTAGAAGCTTCCCCTCTGGATGGGTACCAGTGTACTTCCTACTCGTGTCAAATCTTGTCTTTTAAGGAGTGGGGCTAGCCTGTAGTTGCTCTGTATGTAGATCAGTGTTTCCCAACCAGTGTGCCACAGCACATTGGTGTGCTGTCAGGCTGAGGAATTTTTTGAAAACTACTTTGAGTTTTGGATTGGCTCATGCATATTCATGATGGTGTGCCTCAAAATAATAAAAGGTGTCTTGGTGTGTCACGGCAGAGAGAATGTTGGGACCTGCTGATGTAGATGACCCAGACCTCTCCCCCAAGGATTTACCACTGATGTTCAAAGAATATAATTCCTTGGGAAATGCTGGAGAGGTATTGGTTGATCTGGGTGGTTTAATAAGCCTTGGTTCTGTTTTGTGAGATGCCTCACTTCCATCAGACATAGTAGTAAATGGACAAGGATGGCTGCAGACGGCTGCCATTTTACTCTTCCCTTGTTGCCTCAGCATTTGGATTGGTGTAAGGCAGGGGTCAGCTCCAAAAGATAAGAGCTATTTTTAAAAATTCTTTCAATAACCAAGTATTTTGAGAGCTGCTATGGGTGTAAACTCCTGGTGGGGAGTGGAGGGAGCTGGGCCAGAGCGCCTGCTGCAGGGTCCCCTGATGCGAGGTGGGGGTGGCAGAGCCTGGTGTGGGCTGCCTGCAAGGTCCCCTGGTGGTGTGGGGAGCTGGGGGCAAGAAGTGAGCACCTGCAGGGTCCCATGATAGTCCAGAGGATGGGCCTGGAGCAAGAAGTGGGCTGCCTGAAGGGTCCCCCGGTGATGGTGGTAGCAGGGGAGTGCTGGACCCAGAAGGAGGCAGCCAAAGAGCTTCATGCAGCTTTGGAACCATAGGTTGCAGATCCCGGGTGTAAGTTTTCCAGTGTCAGTGGCTTAAAGTTTGCAGAATCACTCAGTATAAATGGAAGTAGTATTGTGAGGTCTGACCTAGGTGGTTGATCAGAAGCATTAATCTGGGTTCTACCCAAACAGGAAATCAGCCATGTTGATTACTGTTACTTTTTCCTTTTTCTTTGCTGTGGTGGGGTGGAGGTGTTAACAAAATCTTTGGGAGACATGAAGGCTGTGGTGCTATATTTAAATTGATATGCTGAAATCGTGCATGTGAAATTATATTAGAAAACAAGCTATTTTGCTGTCCAGCTAAAGGAGATATGCTGACATCTCTTCAATTCAAAGATGCATATTTTTATATGTGGTTGTTATAGCTATTCTCAAAAAGTATCAACATGTTGCCGTGTAGATTATTTTCAGTTCAAATGTGTAGTGTATTCGTTCAATTTATGATAGCTATTTTTATAAAGTGTCTTTCTCCATATGCTTTTATCATTAGCCTAGAGTCAGACCACTCACTCTTTTTAAGAAGTCTGAATTTGGTTTTTGAGAGAGAATATTTTCTATAATTTCAACACTTTCATTTTAGTAGGGGCTGTGACTGCTATAAATACTGTAATAACTATTGTTTCAAATCCAGGGCTACCCCAAATCCTTGGCAGTGTTACAAACAACTAAGAAACATATTTTGCTAATAGAACCTGCAGTGGCGTCGCTAACACCCGGCACACGGGGCACGTGCCCCGGGTCCCAACGCTGGTGCCCCGGGTCTCCAGCCCAATCAGGCCGGGGATCCGGGGCCCGATCCCTGGCGGTCCGCGGCCACAGCAGCCGCGTCTCCGGCCGGCGATCTGGGGCCTATCTGGCCGCCCGGCAGCCCCGCGCCCTGGCCTGGGATAGGGCCAGGGGGTGGCCACGCCGCTGCCGCCAGCTAGCCCTCGCTGCCACGCAGCACGGCTCAGCCTAGTCTGGCCCGGTGTGGCCGGAAGCGGCCGCTGGAGGCCGGGCCCGTGGCCGCAGCCCTGGATCCCCGGCCGGGGATGGGGCTGCCACAGCCGCAGCCAGGCCCCGGATCCCCAGCGGGGGACGGGGTCGCCGTAGCCACCGGCGGCCAGGCCGGGGATCCAGGGCCCGGCTGGCCGCCCGTGGCGGCCCCATCCCCTGCTGGGGATCCGGGGCCCGGCCAGCAGCCCGCGGCTGCAGCGGCCCCGTCCCCCCCTGAGGATCCAGGGCCTGGCTGCGGCCGCTGCAGCCCCATCCCGGGCCGGGGATCCAGGGCCGCGGCCGCGCAGCACAGAAGCGTGGCCCAGCTGGCGGCGGTGGCGCCGCGGCCTCCCCCGGCCCCATCCCGGGCCAGGGGGGTGTGTGGCCTTTTGGCTGGGGGTAGGGCTGGGGGTGGGGCCTGCCCTCCAGGGGCGGGGCTGGGCCCGTGCCCTGGGTCTTTCCCCGCCCCAGCGACGCCCCTGAGAACCTGTATGAAGGCCCTCTGCACTGGTAGAACAAACAAGGAGTCCTGTGGTACTTTTAAAGACTAACAAATTTACTTAGAAAGTTTATGCAATAAATAAATTTGCCTGGCTTTAAAAGTGTCACAGGACTTTTTTTTTGGCTGAACTAGACTAACACGGCTACTCTGTTGGAACTCTGCACTAGTGTGAATTTTACACTACTGCAGTCTTATGCTGTGTATGTTGCAATAGCTAAGTATAATGATCAGGAATAAACCTGATGAAGTTCACAAACTGAGATATTTGGAATTGCTAACTGAAACACATTGTGATTTATTGGTGTATAATAATTGTTTTCCTTATCCCCTCCCTCCCAAGGAAGCAATGCATATTGACTAAATAGTTAAGTGATGTTTTGTGAACCTGAAATGATGAATGTCAGTTCTCTAATAAATCCAGGACTTGGTACTCTTATGGAAGAGCTCTTCCTAATCCAACAAGCATGTCAAAGGGGAATGGGAATCTGAACCCAGTAATTAACAATCAGTTTTGTACGTACGATTCGTCTTCCATCTGGACCGATGGATGAAAATATAGGACATTGTCAGAGGCCGGTTTTGAGATTATCCTGTTTGTAGCAATGATATGAATAAAAACCTACAGGCGGAAGAGAAAGGGAGCTTTGTAATGATTTACTGTTCAGGATCAGATGAAGATATGCATCTCAGTAAATGGAAAAGGAAGCTTTGTGAGTGAATTATGAAACAAAGTATAGTGTTGGCAAAACAAAATCTTTTATAAAAAAATCAGATTGGCATTCATGTGCAAATATTTGTACATACATTTTAGTAGGTTCCCTCCTTAAATCATGGTTTCTTTAGTCTCAAGAGGAATTATGAAGTTCAGTGGAAACAGGAAATTCCCACCCACACTGCCTGATTAGACTTTTTCTTCATGTACTAAGAAACACAACAGTTTTTACACTAACATAGATACTCTGAAGAGCTTTTTTCAACCAGATAAGATGCTCCTCATGTCTCTAGGTAACTTGCCTTGTTAAACTGAAACAATCTAGGCCTTTTACATAGCATACTGTGGTTTTTTAGACTTTGATTTGGTGATTATGGATTTGATACTATGTTCTCTGGGCAACCAAAATACCTGTGTATGTCAGCAAGTGTTTTGGCTGTGTCAGGTAGGTCAGTGCTCAGAGGTAACATTAAGTCGGTGAACATTGAAAAGAAGGTGATGTTTAGCACACAATAGGTGGTTTGATTCTTAGATTTTTTTAAAACTAGGTTGACTAGTCAAGAAAAAGTTTACATTGAATTGCTGAAGGAAGACTGGCGCTATAATACAACATGCATAAGAGTACATTAATTGTTTTAATATACCATTTTAGCATAAATTAAGAAAGTTAATCAAGCGTATTGGGGAAAAATATGTGGAAGGCTGAATCCTCTCCCTATGCAATTCAATGGCAAAATTTCTATTTGGTAATGATCATCAGATGCTTAAAGAATTGTATATCTTCAGCTGAGGTTCTCAAACTGTACGTAAGTGGAGTCCTAGATGGTGATCTGGTTATATGCTACTAGTTCTGCCTCACTTCTAGTTGGTAAGTTGCAATAAAAATCAGCTAAGAATGTATTAAATGCTTTCTTAGAGTGCCTTTTCCATCTGGGCAACTAGTGGTAGTTGCTACAGTGGAACTGTCTGCCTGGTCAAGTGGAAAGACTAGTGTCATTTGTATTACAGCTGAGCTTCATTTCTGTACTTGTTGCTAATTCACTACTGAGTGAAAGTCAAAACAGGAATGCTTTAGCTGCCTGTTGTAAGGGGGAGTTTTCTAGATTCTGAGTCATGCAATTCTTATTGTATTTATGACTTCCAAAAAGCATCTAAGGCTCAGTTTGGTCTCATTTTAAAGCTGGCTGGAGAACATATCTTTGTCCATTTTTCTAAAAATGAAGTTTTGGGAACGCCTGGTATCAGACTGGTCATCTGAGCTATTTCATGACTATTCCAGTGTGGAGGCACAAGGGCCGGGGTCTCAAATTCATGGCCTATGGGCTGCATGCACCCCCTAAAGTTATTTCCTGTGGTCTGCAACAACACTATCTAACATTATCAATATTTGCAATATTATTGTATGAAAAGGTTTCAGTAGTGTGGCCCTTGGGCTAATGTACTAGTCTTCATCCGGCCCTCATGGTGATTTGAGTTTGAGAGCCCTGCACTATAGGAATGGAGAAGGACTCAGGGAGTAAAGATGAGATTTGTATGTGTTCCTTTATTTTATTGTGCCTGCTAAGTAACAGCTGTGAAGTGCCTTTGAGGTACAGACGAAAAGAGACGGAGCATAATTCAACAAGCTGGAGCAGGTAAGCTTTACTGTTAACTCCCTCCCATCCCCCAGGAAGTAGAAAACCAAAAAAGATGAATTAGGAAAGACTTGATAAGATAAATTGATGGTACACTTACAATCTGTTCTCAGGGCTGGATTAATGGCTGCCAGGGCTGCCCAATTTTGTGGGGCCCCCTCTGCCTGGGGTCGTAGTTCCCATCAGTGGGGGCCCCAGCCTCCCTTTCCCCCCAGACTGAAGGCGGGCCAAGCTATGACCTTGTGGCCAAAGACCGTGGTCGGCCTCAGCACCCCCAGCCCCGGGCTGGCTATTCTGCCCCTATTGAGTAGGGCCAGCCAGTGCAGGGCTGCAGCGTTCTGGGCACAGGGGCAGCCTCCAGTGGCTGCAGCCTTCCAGGGCCCACAACCGTGTTGGGCCACCGTACCTGGACCCCCTGGAGAGACCAGTCTGTATTGTGGGGCCCTGGCAAGGCAGCCTGACAGCACTGTGGTCTCTGGATGACTGCTGGCTGCCATCTACTGCTACTGTAGGCTGCCCTGAACTGAGCCAGCCCAGCCGCTGGAGCACTGAGGCTTTGCACCAGCCTGTCTTGCTCCCCGGAGGTGAAACAGGCAGTTCAGGGAAGGGAGCACCATGATCTCTCCAGGCCCCATCTACCTCCCTAGCATCACAAATGCCCCAAACCGGTGCTGTGGGCCGAATAAGCAGGTCATAGGGGCTGCATGTCAGGGCCCCCTTGAGGCCAGGGCCCAGGGCTTAAGCCCCTGTAATCCCTGCAGTAAACCAGCCCCGCCTGTCCTGTGTGAAGGGTAAAAGCTCTTTGAACCAGGAGTAACAACTAGAGCTGGGCAAAATTTCTGTGAAAAATGCAGTTTCAACTACACCAAAATGTTTTGCAAATTCATCTTAATATCACTGAATTGTTTTGAAACAAATATTCCAAAATATTTTTTGAAATTTTTGTTTAAAAATATTTTTGTTTTTAAAAATTCAAATATTTACAAATGGTTTAAATAGAAACAAAGCAAAATGTTCCTTTTGACCATGTTTTCCTTTTTACTTTCCGAGTCACCAAAAATTTAGAAAACTTTGGTTTTAGTCTGACCCACAATGTTTTAATTTTTTGAAATTGCCAGTGAACAGAAAAATCAGGGTGACTTTTTTGTTTTGTGTTTTTTTTCCCTTCCCCCATATCTAGTGGTGATATTTTGCTGGCTAAGTATACTAAGTTAAAAAGGGGTGCCACCTTTTTCAAATTAATCCCTTAACCAGTGCCAGCATGATTATCACAAATGCATCCACAAAGTTTTGTTTAAAGAACTTTAGCTTCATGGCATAAATTCCCTGTAAGAGATACAGAGAGTGGGCAGAGTTTGGCGAGGCCATGTCCTTGTTTGTATAGGGATGACTGTAAATGCACATTCTAGCCCTCAGTAAAGTGTATCTGTTACAAATGGGTCAGGCTATAATACTCTTTGTATCAGATGTCAGAAGACAAAATCCTGCCATAACACCTGCATAACTTTTGTTGCATTTCAACCCTATTTCATCTCATGCATGTAACTGGGTCTCTCAGTCCAAATGTGACCTCTTATCTCATGCTTAATGGTCACAAAGCACCAAGTGGAAAAAACAAAGTTATGTAAAATGTATATATTATATGTGTGAAACAAATAAGGAGTCCTGTGGCACTTACTGTGTGTGCTTATTAAGACTAATTTTAGACAAATGATTTCGGTTTACAGAATAGTTCTAAGTCCCAAAATGCTTTGCTTACTTCAGCAGTGCTCACTTGATCCCTGGACATATATATTGGAGCCACTAATATCTGTTTTTGGTAAAGAAGACATTTTCACCTTATCTGTACTACTTTCCTTTTTTCACATTTACTTCACTTCTCTTTGTAATTTCTTTAAATCTTGTTCAATTTCTTTCTCTAATAGACTTTTCACGTATACTGTCTTTCTGATTTTTCACCACAGGTTCCCCTTTACATGTAGGAACACTTTAGTGCTGGGCCACCAAATTTTGTGGAGGCATACATTTGGCAGCCTCATGTGGCTTTGAACTTGGAGATAACTAGAATTTCATGTCAACAGAAATCCTTGTGCTTTATGGAATAGAAACAATTACTATAAAGTTGTTTTCGTAATTCTCTGGATGTGAGTCTTTCATAGTCATAGACGATTAGGGTTGGAAGAGGACATGTGGTCCAACCCCTGCTCAAAGCAGGCCCAGTCCCTATGAAATCATCCCAGCCAGGGCTTTGTCATGCTGGACCTTAGAAACCTCTCAGGATAGAGATTCTACCGCCTCCCTAATTAACCCATTCCAGTACTTCATTGAACTACCCGTGCAAAAGGTTTTCCTAATATTCAGCCTAGACATTCCCTGCTGTAACTTGAAACCATTGCTCCTAGTTCTCTCATCTGCAAACACTGAGAGCGACCTAGTTCTGTCCTTCCTGGAAGTTCTCATCAGGTATTTGATGACTGCCCCCCCCCCCCCCCCCCCCCGCCACACCTTTAGCTATCCCAGTTTCCTCAGCCTCTCTTCATAAGTCATGTGTCCTAGCCTGCTAATCATTTTTGTTATCTGCTGATGAATTCTCTCTCCAGTTTGTCCACATCCTTTCCATGGTGGGGCAAAACTGGATACAGTACTCCAAATGTGGCTTCACCAGTGCTAGACAGAGAGAAATAATCACTTGCCTTGGTCTGCTGGCAATGCTCCTACTAGTGCTGCCCAACATACCATTAGCCTTCTTGGCAACAAAGACATGCTTTTGACTCATATCCAGGTTCTTGTCCACTGTTAACACAGGGTCCTTTTCTGCAAAACTGCTGCCTAGCTGGTCAATCCCTAATCTGTAGCAGTGCATGAGAGTCTTGACCTTGTTGAACCTCATCAGTTTTTTCGGGGGGGGGGGGGCGCAATCCTCCAATTTGTCTAGGGCACCTCATATCCTGCCCCTATGCCCCAGCTTAGTATCATTTGCAAACTTGCTGAGTGTGCAATGGACCCCATCCTCCTGCTCATTAATGAAGTTGTAGAACACCCGCCCCCCCAAAGACTGACCTCTGGGGCACTGTGCTTGATATCGGCTGCCAAGTGGACATTGAGCTGTTGATCACTATCCATTGAGAGTGATGATCTAGCCAACTTCCTATCCTCCTTACAGTCCATTCATCTAGCCCACACTTTAACTTGATGACAAGAATACTGTGGGAGACCGTATCAAACGCTTTGCAAAAGCTTCATGGCCTGGCATGCCTGATTCCTGCTTTTTGTTCTCAGTTCAACAGAAAAAATTATGACAAGAAAAGCCTTATGGACTTCATCCCGTCAGGCACTGCTGTTCCATTGCGTGTCTGAATAACTGTCAAATCTTAATGTTATGACTTTGAATTCTCTTATTGCAAGCAACTTTGAGGATTAGGAAAAGATTGATATGTATGCTGCTGATATTACTTTACTAATTTAGCCTGCAGTTTCACTCCTCTATCCATGAGTCCTTGTTTCTTCATTTTTCAGGTTTTCCTAATTCCCCGGTGTGTTTTCTTATTCATAGGCTTATACATTCTGAGTGAGTGCCTCCAGATTTTTTGATGCCACACTGATACTTGATTTGCATTTCTTTGTCAGGACACGACTTTCTGTGTCTCACAGGGCCAGACCTTAAATGTGGTGCAAGTATTTCAATGGTGGCAGGTTGGGTAAGCCTTCAGATAGAAGGGAAATTCACTGTATTTGCCTGGGCCACTTAACGTAGAATCAAAGGGATGGAAGGGACCTCATGAGGTCATCTAGTCCAACCCCCTGCTAAAAGCAGGACTATTCCTACTAAATCATCCCAGCCAGGGCTTTGTCTAACCAGGCCTTAAATGTTTCCAATGATGGAGATTCCACTAGCTCCCTACGTAGCCCATTCCAATGCTTCAGCACCCTACTCCAATCTTGATCACCCCAGCAGTATCTTGAAACCATTGCTCCTTGTTCTGTCCTCTGTTACTACTCAGCACAATCTAGCTCCCTCCTCTTTGGAGTACCCCTTCAAGTAATTGGAGGTTGCTATCAAATCCCCTCTCACTCTTCTCTTCTGCAGACTAAATAAAGTTAGTTCCTTCAGTCTCCTCATAAGTCATGTGCCCCAACCCCCTAATCATTTTTGTTGTTCTCTGCTGGACTCTTCCTAATTTGTCAACATCCTTTCTGTAGTGCAGAGCCCAAAACTGAACACAGTATTCCAGATGTGGCCTCACCAGTGCCAAACAGAAGAGAATAATCACAGCCCTTGATCTGCTGGCAACACTCCTGCTGATGCAGCCCAATATGCCATTGGCCTTTTTGGCAACAAGAGCTCCTTGTTGTCTCCAGATCCAACTTCCCATCCACCATAACTCCCAAGTCCTTTTTCTACAGTGCTGCTACATAGCCAGTTGGTCCCCAACCTGTAGCAGAACATGGGATTTTTCCATCTTATGCACAGGGCTTTTCACCTGTCTTTGCTGAACCTCATGGGATTTCTTTTGGCACAAAGCTCCAATGTGGCTAGGTCTCCCTGAATTCAATCCCTGCCCTCCAATGTGTTTACCATTCCCCCCAACTTGGTGTTGCCCACGCATTTACTGAGCCTGCAGTCTGTCTCATCATCCAGATTATTAATGAAGATGTTGAACAGAACTGGCCCCAATTACTGGTTGCCAGTTAGACATTGCCTAGTTAGTGGTTGCCAACTAATCATTGAGCTGTTGATCCCTACCCACTGAGCCAGATGATCTAGCCAGCTTTCTGTCCACCTTAGGGTCCATTCATCCAAGCCATACTTCATTAACTTGCTGACAAGAATACTGTGGGAAATGTTATCAGAAGGTTTGCTAAAGTTGAGGTATGTCACGTCAGTGGCTCTTTCAGCTTCTACATATCCAGTCATCTCATCATAGAAGGCAATCAGGTTTGTCAGGTGTGATTTGCCCTTGATAAATCCATGCTGACTGTTCCTGATCACTTTTTTTTTTTCTTCCCCAAGTGTTTCAGGATGGATTCTTTGAGGACCTGCTCCATGAGTTTTTCCAGGGCTTGAGGTGAGGCTGATTGGTCCATAGCTCCAAGGGTACTCTCTCTTCCCCCCCCCCCCTTTCTTGAAGATAAGTACTATATTTGCCTTTTTCCAATCATCCAGGACCTCCCCCATTCACCGCAAGTTTTCAAAGATAATGGCTAGTGGATTTGCAATCATATTGGTCACCTCCTTCAGAACCCTTGCAAGCAGTTCATCCAGCCGCATAAACTTGTGCATATCCAACTGCTCTAAGTAGTCCCTAACCTGTCCTTCCATCACCAAGGATCACTCTTATTCTCTCCATTCTGTGTTGCCCAGTGTAATAGCCTAGGAGCTGACCCTGCCGGTGAAGACTGAGGTAAAAAAAAGCATTGAGTACTTCAGCCTTTTCCACATCATCTGCTACAAGGATACCTGCTCTATTCAGTAAGGGACCTAAATGATCCCTGATCCTCCTCTTCTAACTGACCTACTTGTGGAACCCCTCCCTGTTATCCTTCACATCCCTCGATAGCTGCAACTCCTGTTGCCCTTTAGCCTTTCTGATTTTATCCCTGCAGACCTGAGCAATATCTTTTTATGCCTCCCTAGTCATCTGTCCAAGCTTCCACTTCTTGTAAGCTTCCCTTTTGAGTTTCAGCTCACCGTAGAGTTCTCTTGCTAAGCCGTGCTGGCCACCTTCCATATTTGCTTTTCTTTCTGCACATCAGAATCGTATCTTCCTGTGCCCTTAGCAGGGTTTCTTTAAAATACAGCCAGATCTCTTGGGTGCCTTTCCCCTTCAGATTAGCTTCCCAAGGGATCCTGCCCATCATTCCTGAGGGAGCCAAAACCTGCTTTTCTGAAGTCCAGGATCTGTGGTGGTGGTCTTTCCTTTAATCAGGATCCTGAACTCTACCATCTCATGATCACTGCTGCCCAGGTTGCCATTCATTTTACTTCCCTGATTAATTCTTTTCTGTTTGTGAGCAGCAGGTAAAAAGCTGTCCTCAATGCTCTCCAAAAACTTCCTGGATTGTCTGTGCACTGCTGTGTTGCCTTCCCAGCAGATGTCACTTTCATCATCAGGCTGATGCTCTCATTCTTAAAAGAATTTGATTTTTTTCCCCTACATTTCCCCAAGATTACATCAGTTGGTAATACCTCTCATAGTTTTTGGACATGTGCTCCTTAATATTCCCTAAACACTTACCAAGGATATTACAGGAAATGTAACATACTGTATGACTACTGATACTCAGTTGTCTTATCTGATGTGAAGTGGTCCAATACCTCAGGTAGTGTAATCTGGTATAGCTTTAAATTCTGTGCCTGTTTACAGCACCTGTTGCTTCTTCCCAAACATGCACTGAGCAGTTGAAAAGAACATTAATAACCTCCTGACTCTTTGATGAACTTCTGAAGAATTTTGAGCTTGTAGTGTTATGAACCTAAAAGAAATCTTTTAAATGAGTTAGTCTTAGCTCTGGCCTTAAAAACAATAACCTAGAAAATATACAAAGACAAAACCTTGAAAAAATCTGAATTGCTTAAAGGCTTTTTTGTTTGACCTACTTGCATTTGTTCTATAAAATTTTTGCCATTGTAGTCTCCAGATTTAAATACACACTGGCTAATTCTTTTTCATATTATAACTCACTGCAGCATCCAGACTATGCCTGGCTGTAGGACAAAGAACTATTATGTACAGTTTTTGTGAAAAATATTCAGCCCCTTGTAGTTGTCAACTGGTCTTTTGGTAATGAATGAACCTAAATTGCTTTCTGTAATTAAATCTGTAGTGAAGTTTGGGAAACTGGCAGAAATGTCTACTTTTAATAATCCTTTAATACAGGTATATTCATTTTAAAGTTTTTAGAACAGTTATCCAAACAGCTTTGATAAAAAAAAGCTTTGATTTAAGAACACAGATACATCTGTGATCAAATAACCTTTTAACAGCCATGTCTAGAAGATTAAAGGAGAAAACTATGACAAAAAGAAAGATGATTTTAATATAGTCTTAAACTTTGTGTTTGAGTTGGTCTGATTTTTTTCCTTTTTTTTGTGCTGTACAACAATGTAAAATGAATATAATTTAATTGAAATTAATGGAGTTGCCCCAGCATAAAACGGGACAAATGAAGTGGTAAATCAATCCCATTGTCTTTTGCATGTTTTGTGTTGCTCTGCATGCCATGGTAAGTTATGGGTGTTCTTTGTTTTACTTAAGTGTCATGCATAATTCAAAATTTAAGTATCAGGAAGATCAAGATGCAGGACAACTGTAAAAAGATTTTTAATCTGAGTACTTGGGGAGTGGATTATAGTGATACTGCACACTTGGTGTAGACTATGTATTTTAAATACTTGAATTCAACATGTTGTGTAAACTACATAACTTTATGTTGGGAAACAGTAGGTGGTTTCACAGTGTTTCTTAATAGGAAGAATAAAGGTCAACTTAATGTATACAGTGAACAGAGGTTGTTGACAGGTGCTCCACGCGTTGGTTTACTTATGTCAATGTTGTGTGTAAATACTGTACGTACAGAGATTTTGTTAATGCTATTGAGATAGAAACTTCTCTTTAAAATGGCTAAAATGTGGCATGCTAAATAGGATGGTATTTAGTCATTTTTGGCCATGTGAATAAAGATAGCACTTCGGAGCAGGCTTTAAAAAAAATCCACACCTGTCACTTTCTAAAATATGATGTGGCATTGGATAAAGTTAATGAGTACCACATTCTGATTTGGCTTAGTAGAAAGCACTAAATTTTCCTTCAATTTATGGTGCAGAAAATTATGTAATATACTTATTGGAAAGGAATGGGTAGAGCACAAGACTGAAGTGGCACATACTACTGCCTAGCTCTGGACCGTTAGCAAGTTGTGATCTTGTCCCTTACTTTGCTTCTGTAACAATGGATTGGGACTTGAGTGTCGTGAAACTGTTGGTAATGCTCTTTGAGATCCTTGGGGTTTGTCTACACTTGAAATGCTACAGTAACACAGTGCTGTAGTACTTAAGCGCACACTCAGTAGAGTGATGGGAGCGTTCTCCCACTGATACGGTTAATCCATCTCCCCAAGAGATGCTAGCTAGGTTGACGTTCTTATTCCAGGGATTACGTTGGTTTACGTGTTACAATGTTGGCTTTTAAAAACAAAATCATCATTAAGAAAATCCTGGCATAAATTGAAAGATTTCCAGGTAGTTCTGATGAATTATTTCAGGTTAATTCCTCTGAGGAATAAGAGTTAACACAGGAATAATACAGACTCTGACTTTGAGACTACTCAGGTAAGTAAAATAACCAAGCATAGAGAAGAGTTTGCAGATTTGGCCTTTTAGACGGTAGATTTCTTCGGTATGGACAATTTCCTCGTGCTTGTCTGCAAAATATTGTTCATTATTAGATGTAATAAATCATAATTCAAATCCTTCTTTCAAGATGCATTTATTTACAGAGATGTTGAAGTTCCACAGTTGATTCAGTATGCATCAAAATGGTCTAAACCATGGGTAGCCAAACTTTGGGAACTCAAGAGCCACACAAGTTGATTATTAAACTTTTGAGAGCCACATTGAGGCATATAGCCATATACTTTCACCTACGCCAAAATTGCTAAGTTTAAAATTCATTGCACACTTTAATTTTATTGTAAAAAGAGGGCAAATATTGATCCTACTAATGTCAGATTCTAATAATTACTTAAGGTTACCATGAAAACTAGGCCTACAGTAAAAATGCTGCCACTTCCCCACCATCCCTGACCATGCTGTGCTTCTCCCCAGTGTGCTCTTCTCTGAGCCGCACTCTTTCTTTCAAGAGCCACATGCTGCTCGCGAGCTGCAGTTTGGCCACGCCTGATCTAAACAGTACTGTATGATGGGTGGGTGAAATAAAGGCGTGCCCCATTTTGTTTGAAGGACTGATTTAAAAATATTTTTTTCTTTTGTATAAGATGCCAGTTTTAATTGAATGTCAAATGTCTGGATATAAAGAAGGTATTTTTATTATTATTTTGCATGCATTGGCTATTCTGAACTGGTTACAGAGAATGGGGGCTAGAATAGAAACAGACATTCTTACTGTAGAAATATAGTCAATTATGTATTAAAATACTGCCCTTATAAATCTAAACCTGAAGGAAACCATTGTAGGAACAGGATAAAATAGATGTGTAAGGAAGGTGGCTAATTGTCACTATAATTTTGGTAGAAAAAGCTTTTTAACAGGAGATAGACTTTGAATAATTAAAACTGCAAAGCTCCCAAACCACACTTGATTCCAAAGGAAAAAGCATTTCTTTGTACCTAATGGCAGGTATGATAGGGATATCTAGTGTGCTATGGATGAAATACTCATTTTTCTTCACTCGGCAAAACCAGCAATTTGGGGTATAACTTAGCTTGGGAACACTTCTGAAAGGAGTAATGACGACAAACTAAAATGTCTCTAGTACAGCCAACTGAGACTTAGTTGAGCTATGTCTACTGTAAGATTATAAACCAGTATTTGAGCCACTAAACCACTTAACTGCTTAATTTTAATGGCTGTTTTGGTTTTATTTTATTCAAAGTACAGTACCTTTAAAACGTGTTGTGGCACTTAGACTAACAAATTAATTTATCACATGAGCAAAGCGGGTTTTCTCCCATGAAAGCTCATGCAATGAATGAGTTTATTAGTCTTTAAGTGCTGCAGGACTCTCCTTTGTTTGTTTTAGTGAACTAGACTAACACAGCTGCTCCTTTGGAACTTAAAATGTGGTGGTAGTGATACAATTATGATTTGTTCATTCTTAAAACAATATTTTCTGATGAAAATAAATTAAACCATGAAGAACTGATCCTATTTATTGTTATAAAGACACTTTTAAAGCTATACTGTGGGTGGGTGAGTCAAGTTGAACCACAAATGGATGGAGACTGCCTATTACAATTCTGATCTGATATTTTGGTCTGTAGTAAGGTAAATGACTAAGACCTTATTTTCAGATGAGGGTGTTTTCATTTTTATTTCTGATTATAAGAATCTGATGAATAAATGACAAGACAATTATAGGGTTTAACTCTCATGAAGTGTCAGACAAAAATGTGTTACAGCTGGGAATTTACCCTTTAGGCACAGGTATGCCATATAGGCGTTTCTTTAAGCTGTATTTTCAGTGCATTTTAAAGGAACAAAATCTGACACTTTAATAACACAGATATTTCTGTTAAAAATAAACAGAAAATAGCTTAAACTTTACAGTTTAAATTTGTGAACCTTATTAAAAAGGCAGATACCAGAGTTGTAGTTAAAGAGGAAATGAACATTGTATTCTAAATACCTCTTCTTTGGTTGGTCTACCCTTAAAAATTAGATAGCATTGCTGTATTATGTGCCGTGCTAATTTTCTTTACAGAACAAAGACAGATGGTTTCAGATAGTCACAAATGCCTTGGTTGTCTACCCCTTGCACCTCTGTGTAGTCACTTACACCTCTAACGAGCAAATGTACAAAGCTATCATTCTGATTAGGTGGTACTGTGTGCCCATTTGATACTCATTTTACACAAGCATACAGTGTGTCAGCAGGTAGAGAATTAGGCTCAATGACCTGCATCCAAATTCTGGGCTTCTCACTCAGGCAAAATTGCAACTTCAGTGGATGTTTTTACTTAGTAAGAAGGCCCATTCTCTCACTTCTCCAGTGTCTTAAAGTGATCACTCCCTATTAGGTATGTGGATTACATGCTCCCCTGCTTAAGTCACTGCCATCGTGGCAGTGCAACTGAGACAATGAGCTGCAATATTTTACCTTCATTGTTTCACATCAGTGGCTCCCAACCTGTGTTCTAGGGGCCAAAAATAGCCCTTGGCAGCTTTCAGAGTGGCCCTCAGCTTCCGTCCTGCTGGCTGCAGATTGGAGCCACTGCCTTGGGACCCAGATGGAAAGTGCAAAGCTGTAGGGTGTGTGCAGTTTCCCTGCTGCAGCCAGGGAGATGGGAGATCAGTGAGCAAGGAGGCAAACTGCTTTTCGGGAAGGCCTGCTGGAGGAGGCTGGTGGCCCTAAAAATGATACCTGTGGCCCTTGAGCCCAAAAGGTTGGGAACCACTTTTCTACACCATCACATAACAAGGAAAGATATGTACAATAAGCCTGTTTTAACTAGGAATCTGTTTTTTTTTAAGAATAGTGGACAAGTCAAGAATGTAATCTTGTATTTAACTGTACCAGTTTTCAGTCTACCTATCCTGAGATGTTCCAGTGGACTTCTGTGGAAGTTGGGGAAAACAGAAGAATTCATTCCATCTTCCACAGAGAACCCATTTTGTGACCCCCCCCCCATCTCACCTCTCTTCCAGTTTACTTTCTTCAAAGTGGACACTTCAGTGTGGATAGAAGTTTTTTTTACCAGAGGGTTCAGTTCAGACAGCAAAGTAGAATCAAGTGAATACTAGGATGTAGTCTTTCAATTCTATTGTTGACAAAATTCTTTTGGCATCCCACCTTAGCTTGTTGGTTAATTACTCCTTCCAGTTTCTTTAGCAGATAGGTCATATGTAATGAATTCTGCATGTAAATCCTTTAATTATTGCTGATGAGTATGTCCTCTGGCTTTAATCCCAAATTATAAATCTGTGGATAACATAGGTTGCTTTTCAAACATAAATAAATCTGGGCCATGTCCTGTATTGTCATCATTTCTGGTATAGTTGTACGTATGAGCTAGCAGCTTAACATATTCCTTTTGAATGGTTTTCTTTATGCTCTTCCAGAGTTCCTAACATACTTAATAGAGTACAATTGATGCTCTCCACTGGATTTCCTCTGGAGTTGTGTGGTTTTACTCCAGTGATCTTATTTAATTCCATAATCAATTCTGCTGGCTCCCTGATCACTATGGATCTGTCAAGGAAAACCACAATGAAAGATAAAATTCTCCCATAGAAAACTGGCTACTGTTTTGGCTGGTTGAGAATACTTAGTGAATGATCAGTCCCCACAAGAATATTTTCAATGCCAAAAACATCTGGCCCTAAGATTTAAAAAGTCCATGCAAAGTAGTTCCATATGAAAGCATATGTTTTAATATTTACTAGCTTGGCAGCTTTTTGCCTGTGAGCTTTTCTTTGAATATAGCACTCAAAATCTTGATTCTTCTCTGCTGCTTTGGTTACTAGGTCAATGAAGTTGGCTTCTAGTCAGAGGTTAAAGTACGCCAGAACACACTGGAACAGCATTGTAGGGCTCACTGTTTTTAGGGTTCAGCATTCTGGGGACCCTAAAAATAGAAAATGGAGCCAGAATACTGCCCACCATTTAAAAATAGAAGACCCTGGAAGGTAGCATTCTGGCTCCATTTTCTATTTTTAGGTGTTCCCCATGCTGAGCCTCTAAAAATAGCAGGTCTGTGTGTTCCAGGAGGCAGTGAGCTGCCCCAGCCTGAGCTCAGGCTGGAGCTTCAACCTGGGCTGGGGCCACTCCGCAGTGCATAGTGGCCAGGTAAGTGAGGGAGTTCAGGGCGTTATTCTCCCCAGGACTTGAAATTTGGGGGAGATGGGGGAGATTTGGGAAGGGTGTAGGAGGTGCTCACTAATTTGGTATAATGCTGTTACTATTTGACAACTGGGGGGGGGTGTTAGGGAAATCCCTGGTTTGGGGGCAGGCGAGCCAGCCCAGTGAGAAAGGGCGCAGGGGAGGGGGTTGGTGCAGGCCAGCAGGGGAAGACGGCATGGCACGGTGGGGGGGTTGGGGAAGGGTTGGGGGCCAGCGATGAGATGGGGCAGGGGTAGTAGCTGGTGTGGAGGGCTGGTGTGTAGGGGGCAGTAGCTGGAGTGGGGAGCAGGAGTATGGGGGGCAGTAGCTGGGGTGGTGGGGGGGCAGTAGCTGGGGTGGGAGGCAGGCATTTGGGGGTTAGTAGCTGGGGTGCATGGGGGGGGCTGGACCAAGCTGAGGGGGGGCTGCCAATTTAGGAGGGTTCCCGAGGCCCACCAAATTATATTTTAACCCCTGCTTCTAGTGAATAATAACGTTTTCTGAATCCCAAAAGGATTCATTTCCTCCTGGATGCCTTCTAATGCTTCTAAGGTCGCCTTCTGTGCAGGGGGTACCATACTTCAAATAATCCTTCTTTTGGCTGTCAGATAATCTTGCTGTCTTCCATCATCTCTTTGGCTTGTGCTTGCCAGGTAAAATAATCTACTTCTCTGTGGAGTCTGGATGAATGACCCGTCAAAATTTCCATTTATATTTCAAATCAGTCAGTTTTACTGGCAGATTTCAGCACCTGCTCTAGCAAAAGATGTTGAATGTCAGGAGGGAGCCTCGCAGCAGGAACAGAGGTTCTTCTGGACCTTTGTCCACAGAGGTGTAAAGTTTGTTAACCATCTCATCTATCGCATCTTATTTCTGTCCTAATTTCTGCAACACGCTGTTCCTCTCTGTGTGAATCACAGAACCTGGATCTTGAAATTCACAAAGAACCAAATCTCTTTGGTCTCCCTTCATCTGCCTCATGTTAGTCACATGGCCAAATGCTCTAACAGCCCTTGTAACTTTTGCTGTGCTATCAGTGCACAAACTCAATAGCAATAGTCAACAGTACTAGATTCTTTTATAATTCAGTGCCACAGTATTCCTCAATGAAATGAGGTGTGCTCTCAGCAGTCTTCAAGTTCCTGTCTGTTTGGGGGCCAGTTTATTGTCTTTGGATGGGCTACGATTTTTACTTTGCTGCCCTCATGGAGTCTGAGTCCAGCAAAAGGGATTCTGTTGAGCCTACCCAACTCTACCACACCCAGTTCTAGAAAATTCTGCATCTGGAGTGCTAAACATGCATCTACCTAACAACAATGACCAAGACACAACTCATTCCTCCGCCCCCAGTTTGAGAGCTCTCTCTTTTAGGCATGAGGATTATATGTGCAGCAATTTACAAGTCTTGTACAGAGACTTAGCACCTTAGAAGTCTAATGTAATGCCTAATTTGAACATACAGGTGAGCTGGTCTGGTTTCCTGGTGTGAATTTGTCAGTGTTCAGCTGATGCATGCAGCCTTTCCAACAGCTGGCACCTGGTCTCTTAGCCTCACTGTCACCCTTTAACTGCCTTAATAAGGGGTTCATGCATCCATTGCAATGAGGTTTTAATGCAACAAAGTAACGAGCAAATCCCTTCCATTTGGGAAGCGGCTGTTTGCTATAGATCTGTTCTGCAGGTCTCATTCAGGCAAAACTTTGATTCACTTTAGTCATACTTTTCTCTGAGGAATATCTGCAGTGCCAAGGCCATTATAAGTGGCTCATACATGTGCTGAGTAAAGGGACAAATGGATCATAGGTAAGGGCTCTTCACACTGAAGTATACTTTTTTTCATATTTTCTGCCTAAAGCCATCTTTGTATGAATAAGACTAAAGTGAAGCAGGAGTTGAAAGTTTTAAAATTATTAGAACTCTGTGGAGATGGCAGGTATGCTTGGATTCTGAACGAGAATGTAGGTCACTGCTGACAGCTGATTTTTTTGGATGTTGACTGGTTCTGAAACAAGTTGTGTTGGGGCCTTGTTGGCAGAAGGGATGACTGCCATTGAGTGCTGGGGCTTTCTAGGATGTTGGTTGAATGTTTGACATTATTATATGGAAGTAATATATCTCCTTGGTATAGAAAGACTCTTTTAGAGATTTGCATCTTGCCAAGAGTATCTGACAAAGTGGGATTTTCTCCCATGAAAGTTCATGTGATTAAATAAATTTATTTGTCTCTAAGTGCCACAGGACTCCTTGCTTCTTTTAGAGATGCTGCTGATGTGTTCTGGAAGTATTTTTGAATAGCTAAAAGAATTTTATCCAGATTGTTTCTGATGCTTTGAGAATCTTCCTGGTTGGCATTATTGTTCAGTCCAACTCATTTGATTTTTCTGTTTTTTTTCCTTTTATTTTAGCTTGAAGCTATACTCAAAACCAGTTTCAGACAGCTTGTGAGAGAGCGTCCAGCTGAATTCCAAAGGTAAGAGGATGAATCAGTATAACAATCAGATTTTTTTCAATATTGTACTTCCTGTGTTCATGAAGCAAAAGTATGCCCTGAACAGGAGAAGGAAATACTTCATCTTGTACTCTGTCGCAAAGTGACAGTTTCTTTATAAATATGCAGGTAAACAAGGTATGTGGTGGTTTTTATGTTTTGCTCTAATAAACCTAGTGCCTGGGAGTTTCAGAGAGAGGATCTCACCCAGTTCCTCAACTTTAGTGTAACTGTTCTCTTCTCTGAGGCTGCCATGAGAAGTTCCAGTTGTGACATGGACATCTGCCCACTAAGAAGAGGACTGATACTATCTGCTAGTGTGACATAGGGACCTGGTAATCACTAGATAGCAGTAACTTTTGTTAGACTAATTTTGTGAATGTTCTGTCTGCTGTAATCTGTTAGGTTTTTTGTTATAGGAAATAGCATGGCAGTTTCTTGGAAATAAATACAGTGCAATTAGTTTTGTGACTACGTCTGAAAGGGTGGAAAGAAAAATCTTTTCAAAAGGCGGTATAATCTTGGATGTGTGTCCATGTGTGAACTGCATATGCACACAGAGAAAATGTTAGACTAACTTAGCCTGTGCATGTTTTTTCAAGGAAGAATTTTTTTTTAACCTTTCGCTTTTCTTAACATCTAATATCCTTGTTCTTGTACAAAACTAATTGATGCATTTAGGTCTGATTGGACAAGTATGGCTGAAGATTAGAAATGATATAGAATGTGAAAAGTGACTTTTAAATTAAAGAAACATATGACTTTCCAAGACTCAAACTAGTTTTTTAAACCCTTCTTGCATTTTCCAGTTCTGTAAAATTGTTGCCAAAAATATGTTGGTTCTGAATCACTAGCATACAGTATCTGCAGTAGAAGCCCACCACACAAAGTCTTTTTCACTCCTGGACTTTTAGTGGGAACTTGGGCAGTACCGAGAACTGAAAGAAAAATACTAGACTGCATGGGAGGATTAGGAAAACAATAAATAGAGAAATGAGAGAAGCTAATAAGAGATTACTAAGAGCTTTAGAAAAACATGTCACTACTAGAAACAGAAGGAAGGGATGAAAACCCACTTTTTTTACTTTTGGGCACTCCACATCTCTGGAGTTTTACATATTGTTTGAAATTGTTCAAACTACTTTGAAACTCCATGGAATTTTTTTTAATAGCCAGTGTATCATAATGCTTTATTAAAATCCAACTAAAATTCCTGTGTAAGAGCTAGTTTGTGACTTCAAATGTAGCTTTGAAGAAGGGATGCATTAACTCAAGAGTGGTGCCAGAAGGCATAGTGATTCAGTGACATACGTCTGAGCTTCTTCTCCCCTGCTTCCTCCTTGCTCCCATGGGTAGGAATTTACTGCTGGCGAATTTCATCAGTAAGTCACTCGCTGCCCTGCTGGCCTCCCCGCACTAGTTTAGTCAATCTGCTCAGAGAGTAGGAGGCATCTGTTTGCATCGAGGGACAGGGTCCCCCAGAGGACTTAGGGAGCCTGGGACAGATTTAAAGTGAGCCACGCTCCCCCCGGTACTGTTCCATACATACAATTCATATCAGCTCTGCCAACCCCAAGGTCTCCTCCTATCTCAGCTTACTCTGAGTACCTTCCCAATTTCCAAGCCCCTCTTGGTTTACACATCCCCAATGTTCCCTGGGACATATTGAATCAGAAACTGAGGCAGGGGGTCCCCTCCTTGGTGGGGGCCTGGGGCAAGTTGCCTGGGTGGCCCTGCAGAGGGAGCAGGCAGTTAAGTAGCCTCCTGCTCCTGTGTGTCTAGGCATAAGATCCAGGCAGTCTGCATAAGAGGTTCTAACTCCCTTCTGTGGATGTGTAGTTTGAGTTACAGTCTGTCCCACAATTAGGGGTGGGACTGAGCCACACATTTGATTCCATCATCGTCCCTTTCAATAGTAAAACCTGCAGGAGGGGGCAAAGGGGAAAGAAAGCTTGACATAACTCTAGTCTTACCTTTGAATGCTTTTTTTTTTGCGGTGTGTGTGTCCACACACACGCATACACGTTTTATTTCATTTAATTTTCTTGTATTGTACTAAAAAAAACCCAAAACTGTTTGTGTGTCCATATTACTGCACTCTCACATTTTACTTTCTAGGGTTGTTCCCAACCTTATTTGGCTTGATCTCTGTGGCATGTGTGAGCAGGCATTTCTGATGGTCATGGCTGAGCTCTTCACATATGCTTTGTCTATTAAGGAAACAATGTAAAATCTAACCAATGGGCTATATTTTAATATAAATGAGTACGTCTGGATTGCCTCTAGTTTTAAGGCAACAGTGTTGCTCCAGGTTTACATCAATGTAACTAAGATCAGAATTTGGCCCTAAAAGTCAAAGTGAGTAACTAGTGAAGAAAATCAAGGGCTCTCCTGTCCCTTTCCTGTTCTGAACCAGTGAAACATTATGGAATAGTGAGAAAACTATCATCAATCAGTCATTCACTTCACATATCTAAATAAACCTCAGGATTTTCTCATTTCACTTTGATTTGTGGGAGAATGTGAAAATACTTGTAATTTTCATCTAACTGCCACTACGGGTCCAAATTTGTTTGTTTGGTTTGAGGACTCCTTTGCTAGATAAGCATCAAGTCTGAAACAGTTCTTTTCAGCTTTTAAGAAATAATGCCATTTTCTACTCTGCTACTGTAGTTCTTTAACTGTCTGGGGTTTTTTTGCATTTTAGGATAGGTTGTTAGAATAATCAAACATTCCATTAAAAGAGCTTTTCACTGATTAGTTAAAATACCTTGATAGTTAACTGAAGATTTACAAAAGAATATATATTCAAGTTTTGAAGCATAGCTCATCATTTATTGGGGCTAATGATGAGTTTAGGGATGGTGGCATGGTGATTAATGGGAATGAGGATTATATGTATTGGGACAGGGTCAGACTGGAGGGGTTCTAGAAAACCAGTGTTTTAGCCCCAGGCTCAGCAAGTCCCTTTTCCCTTTGTACCTGTGCAGTGCTTGCTTCAGGCGAATTGGCACACCTGGAGTTAATCAAGGCCCTGCCCAGGACTTGATAAAAAGCCTTCCCTCTGGAGAAAGGGGGTAGCTGGAGTGTGAGAGTGAAGACAGCTACAGGAGTGTGTGAAAGTGAGCAAGGTGCACTTACAAGGCAGACGCCTGGAGAAGGAGCAGAACGCTGATGAGGAAGAGCCCCACGAGTACAAAGACTAGAGGAGGAAAGAAACCCTTGCTGGAGGGAGGCAAAGGACTTTTCCCAGGCCTGAGGGAAACAGACCCACATCTAGAGGGAAGTGCAGGACCCACCAAGGTAGAGGAGGAACTTTGTCACAGTATGTAGAAATTGCCACATCCAATGTAGAAGTCAAACATCTTAATGGGACTAAATTGGGGAGACCACATAATCTCCATCCAAGAATTTTAAAGGGACTGGCATGTGAAATTGTAAGCCTACTATCAAGGATTTTTGTTGAGTCTGTAAACTTGGAGGGTTTACCACATGACTGGAGAATTGTTAACATAGTTCTTTTTAAGAAAGGGGAAAAATGTGACCCAAGTAACTACAGGGCTATTAATTTGACCTCATTAGCATGGAAGTCTTGCACAAAAAAACCCCCCAAAAAAACCAAAAAAAAACCCCAAACCAACCAGTAGTAAAGAACATTGAGGTTACCAGTAGTCGGGATAGACTGCAACATGGCTTTACAAAAGGTAGCTCATGCCAGACCAACTTGATCTTTTTTTGAGAAGATAGGTGTGGTGTTTTTTTTTTTTTTTTTTTTTAAACAAAGGGAGTGCAGTGGATCTAATCTACCTTGATTTTGGTAACTCATTTGATATGGTTCCACTGGGGAATTTTTAGTTAAATTAGAAAAATATGGAAAGGTGGAGGAAAATGGAAGGGTGAGGAGCTGGTTAAAGAGGAGACTACAATGGGCCATACTGAAACGTGAAATGTCAGACTGGAGGGGCATTATTAGTGGAGTTCCTCAGGGATCAATCTTGGTATAGATCTTTCTTACTGCTTTTTGTTAATGATACTGGCACAAAGTGTGAAGGTGCTAATCAAGTTTGCATATCACGCAAAGTTGGGAGGCATTGCCAATACAGAGAAGGATTGGGTTATCGTATGGGAGGATCTGAATGACCTTGTGAACTGAAGTAGTAGGTATAGGATGAAATGAAATAGTGGAAAGTACAAGGTCATACATTTAGGGAACTAATACCAAGAATTTTTGCTATAAGCTGGAGGCACATCAGGTGGCAGTGACTGGAAGAGAAGGACCTGTGCATATTGGTTGATCACAGGATGACTGAGCTGCCAATGTGATGTGGCCATGAAAAGAAGCTAATACAGTTCTAGGATGCATCAGGTGAAGTATTTCCATATCATTATACAAGGCGCCAGTGAGAATGCACCTGGAATATTCTGTGCAGTTCTGATCCCCCTGTGTTACAGAAAGATGAATTCAAACTGTAGCAGGACCACAGAAGGGCTACTAGCATGAGCCGTGGAAAGGAAAACCTGCCTTGTGAGAGGCGATTCAAAGAGCCTGACTTGTTTAGCCTAACCAAGAGAAGTTTGAGAGAAGGTATGACTGGTGTCTGTAAATACATGAGAGGGATAAATATCAGGGAGGGAGATGAATTATTTAAGATCAGTGCCAGTGTGGACACAGGAACAAATGGATATAAACTGATCATCAGGAAGTTTATCGAATTCTGGAATAGCCTTCTAAGGGGAGCTATGTGGGCAAAAAACCTAGCTGACTTCAAAAACTGAACTCGATACATTTTATGGAGGGGATGGTATGACAGGCAGCCTAGTTTGGTATCTGACTGACTGTTGGTGGTGGATATGCCAATGACCTTTGATAGGACATTTGATGGGGTGGGTTATTACAGAGAAGTCCTTTCTCTGGTGCCTGGCTGGTGAGTCTTGCCCACATGCTCAAGGTTTAATTGATTACTATATTTGGGGTGAGAAATGGATTTCCCCCAGGGAAGATTGGCGAAGGCTCTGGGTGTTTTTTTTTTTTGTTTTTTTTTTTGTTTGGCCTTCCTCTGTCACATGGAGCACAGCTCGCGTGCTGGTAGATTCTCTTTACCTTAGTCTTTAAGCCATGATTTGACGTCTTTAATAACTCAGTCATAGGTTATTACAGGAGTGTGTGGGTGAAGGTCTGTAGCTTGCAAGCTGTGATCTCATTACATTGTGTGGAACACTTAACATGCAAAACACTATTCAAATGCTAATTATTATATTATCACATTATATAAACATGATCACCACAATTTAGTAATTGGACAGAATCCTGGGAGTCCTTGAAGGAAAACAGCATTGGTGATTTAGTAGTTAGTGCTTTGCATTCTGATTCAGTATTGAACTAATGTTCCCAGCATGATCTTTTGGGACCTGTGAAAAAGGAGATGATGTATTTTGGTAAATCTGGAGCCCTAAATAAATGCAATTATTAATGCTCCTATGGAACTTTTTCACAAGACCATATATGTTAGTCCTGTTGTCCTGGCAAAATAACTTCAAATTCCCCATGCAGTTTCACATGGCTGTTGTCTTTTATTTCCTGCCATAAACTTGCATAGTGTTACTTTGTGCTGAAGTGGATGTGAGCTGCTGTGTTTTGCTCTGATGGTATGCAGCTGATATCATCAGTCATCCATATTGTTGTCTTTTTGCAAAGAAAACTTGTAGAGTCAAACAAATCATTAAATTCTGGGTTTTGCATATAGCCATAATATTTTGCTGTCTCTCTAGCTTTATGATTTATGCAAAGTGGGTGAGAGTGTGTCCTAAAGATGCCATGGCTAGACATCTGCAGGAAATCCTGTCACAGCTCCTGTCAATTTTTGCTAGACACATAGAAGAGCTTTCACTTGCATGCTTTCATCACTAACCCAGTAAATAGCTCAAGGCCATGTTATCCTTAGATACCAGGCTGCCGGAGTCACAGCACATATCCACCAAGGGGATTCCCAGACGTGAAGAATGAATTGATGCTGCTTTTGAGGGGTGTTCCTTTACCTCTGCTTTTTTTCAGTGGCTTTACTTTGCCATGGATGGTGGAGCATGCCTCTTAGGATTTAGTGGACAGCTCCCTAGCTGCTTCTCTTAGTCCATGAGCCCACTACCTTGCAGACTATGTAGATATTATGAGAGGTGATTGACAGCCGTGCAGAGAGTAAAACATTACACATGACCAATTCTTTTTTTTTTTTTTTTTTTTTGCCATGTATAGTTTTAATAGCTTTGACTCCACCTTGAAAAAGGAGGTTAAATATAGAGGCCACCGTTGGTATACTCTGTATTTTAAAGCTTTTGTATATAAAGTCATGCCTGTGATCATTACCATAAGATTCCAATTAGGACTGAAAAATCTTCTAAGGTTGTCGATGCTGTGATTTGTTATTGCAAGAGGACCTTTTTAACACTATGTTGCATGCCATCCAAAAATCAATATTTTGTAATTAGAGTTGGGTTGAAATTTGGACACCTTATAAGCCAGCTGGGATGGAAGCCTTTTCAGCCCAGCGTACCCCACTCCCATTGACTGGGGGTAAGCAGGAGTGCCCCTGGCCTGGAAGAAGACCCGGGGCTTGGGTGCCGGGGTTTGGGGCTCACACGCTTTAAGTGTGCCACTGCTGCAGCTGCCACTGTGGCAGACTAGGGGCTTGGACGCCGTGACTCGGGGCTCGAGCCCTGTAAGCCTGGCACCAGCGACGCCTTTAGGGGTAAGTGAGCCAGCTAATCAGGCTAGATGAAGAGGTGGGAGAAAAATCTGAGCTTTGCAGTGGTATGGTACCTCTTGAAAGTTGGTGCCCTGGGCAACCACCCGGTTTGCCTGCCCCTAGAACCAGCCTTCATTATCAGTCAAGTAGCCATGATCAAGTTACTTTTTTAAAAATACTGAGTGGTTGGTTTAAATTATTGATTTTAAAAAGTCACTAAATTGAAAGATTTGTACCAATATAGGTTTTGAATTTATTAAAATAGTTAAAGTTCAAGGTTTACTTAAAGATTAAATTTGTATACTGCAAACCACTGGTCTCAAATCCTGTAGCAGTTTTGTACTGGTATGTTCAAAAAGATGTGTGACATTCCACAGTTTGTTGTGGATATTAACACACACAGTGGCCATGCAGAGATTGCCATGGTGAATAAATAATCAATCCATTACATAAAGGCCGTTTTCACAGCAGGGGAGTGTTTTTGTCTAAGTATCTGTATGCTCACATCTCAGCTGGTTGGGTTTAACGTGAGCTAATGAATTGAGGGAACTGAATAAGTTTGTAATTTTTGTGGAGAATGGGAAGCTTTGAGATGTGCATAGAGTCATAGTGTTGTGTATAAACATACTAGGTAAATATAACCAGCAATAAGAATTAACATAATCTCCAGACCAAATTCTGCTCTTACTTCACTCAGACTTTTGTGGGTTTTGTAACTGGGGTTGCATAGGGTGCGACAGTCCTATGGCTTTCATCAATATTATTTAACATACTAACATATCAGTCGAGTCAGTGCATGGATGGGAGACATTCAGGAAAATCCTAGTGCTTCAGAAAGTGATAATGGATGTTCAGAAAGTATTTGTCCCTTTTGAGTCAGTTTTGAAAGTGTCCAAGGTGGTGGTTGGACTACTTGTCATATTTAGAATGTGTCTTAAATATGAGGGCTTTGCCACTTGTAATCAAAAATCTCCTGGTAGTTTCATGCGAGCCAGTGTATTAGTCTTGATGGAAACTGTAACTAAGGCAATAGTTCTATTTTGTGTACTTCAACTTTCCTTGTAACTTTAATTCATGATCGTCTTGTCCGCTATCTGGCTTGAAACCAGGCCAGGTGTAGAAGGCCTTTTCTGTACTAAATAGTAATTGCACTTTGCCCCAGAGGTGAATGCATTTCTGTAATGGCTAAAATTATTGCCATATTTGTGAATGAAAGGCATAATATAAATGACCATTTTCATTATTTGCATGGAAAAGGATGTCATTTTCTGAAGAGGAAAAGCGTTTTAACTGGAATAATATATGTTTAGTAAGTAAAGACTAAATATTGCAAATATTTTAATTAAACACTTAGACGACTGACATTTAATAAACTGGAACCTCTGTGGAATCTGATTTGTCGCTGAATACAGAACTTGTATGAAACTATGCTTCAGCTATAAGTCTGAAAGATACTTTTCCAAAGTCAGTGTCAACCCAGTGTGCTTCTGTCCCCTGCACCAACCCCCCCCACCTTATTACCCTTAATTGCAAACATGAATAAAGTCTGCTGTAAAGAACTGTTCTTTTTGCTTTGCAAAGGAAATTGAATCAATGTCTCATACCTTGAAGAAAATAAATCAGAGCACAATGTGACTGTCATGCCATGCACTTTGATGAAGCCAGTTTGTATATATGGTAGTGCAAAAAGCCCTAGGTCAGTTCCACTCCTTTGGATGTGAAATAGATCTATGTGCCTTGCCTGATTAGTCAGAACAGGTGGGAAACCATTTAGCCCACAGCTGCCAAAGATTGTCATGGTGTCCCTCAGGTAAAGATGTGCTTTCAGCCACCCTGAAAATTCATGCCTGATGATGATGATAACTACTCTGCTCTAACTTCTCTGCTGTCATTTGGTCTCTAAGGCTGCCAAAACTTGGCAAGAAGTTTTAGATATTTTAGAATTTGATTTCATGCCAAATGAGAATGAAATTACAAATATTTCTTGTGAACGGGAACCCTCTTAAAATTTTTCTTTGGGAAGCTGACATATAATAGCCTCCTGTGTTGTAAAAGCCCACACTGGGGAACCAAGGGTAAACAAGTAGCTTTGTCCTGTCACAGCTGGTGGGCATACTCGCAGTAGGGGCAGGGATCAAAAGGTGGGGACCTATCTCAAGGCAGACAGTAGAAGGGTGTAGTCTTAGATGGGTAGCTCCTGCAGAGTCACTACAGGAGCTCCAAGCTGCCTGAACCAGCCCCTAATGAAGGCTCCTCTAGAGAGCAGGAATAAGAGCTGCAAGTAAAGGAGGAGAGATCCCAGAATCTCCTCCCTTCCATGAGTTTACAAAGCTGACCACTGCTGTGACATTGAAGAGGTCTGAGAAAATAATAGAAGGTGACTCTGGGAGCAGCTTGGTGGTATCCAACCTGCAGGCTGCACATCTAACATAGCTGGAAATATGCAGACCAGGGACAGCCCGGGTTCCCTTACCCTATCTTGCCACTGGCTGGCATGACCATGGACTCTTGCCCATGGGTGGTGCTGCCGGGCTCAGACACTGAACCCATTCCCCTTCCTCTCCAAAATAAAATATTTTGAAATGGACATTCTTATCACTTTCATGGTGGTGATGAATCTGACAGGAATGTCTGTTTCACTCAGTTGCTCTCTGTGCTCCCAGGGTTATGTAGCACCTGAGCAGACCCTTCAGGCAGACTGCTCCAGGGTTAAGGCCCCCAGAGCTTCCAGATTCCCAGGCTAGCTTACTCTGTAAGCAGCCCAGAGAGCCAGTGGCTCTGGGAGTCTGGAAACCTAGAGTCTCCAGCTCAGGGTAGTCCATATAGAGAGACTGACCCAGAGCTGCAGACCCTGTGGGGATCTGGGCCCATGATTTCCAGTCTCCCAGCTCTACACTGGGAACCTGGAGGTCCTGAGAGCCTTAGCTCAAGACAAGGTTCTCAGGGAGTCTGGGCTCCCTGCTGCAGTTCCAGGAACTATGGCTAGAGACTTGGGCTTTCTGGCTTCCAGATTCAAGCAGGAACCCTTTAAGTCCTGACACACCAGGACTCTCTTGAAGCTCTAGGCTCCCTTCTCTGCAGCAGGAGCCTGGCAGCGCTGCCGTGCAATGTGGATCCACAAAAGCCAGGGTCTGGCCAGGGTCAGCAGACTTTCTGCCGTGGAGCTCTGAAATTAGCTGGCCAGTGGGTTTCCCATGGAGCATCTGCCTGTGTTTTTGTGTAAAACCTCTACTAGATTATCAGACACATCTCACTTCCTTGAATTGGCATCTTTTTGCCTAAGCTACTCTCCTGTCCTGAGCAAGATCATCCATAAGTAAGTAATGAGCCAGTTCCAACCTTTACTGATGTTTCAAACCTTTCCCTGGGAGACCTCACACCAGATCATGGTAGGGAAGAGTCCTACTAACGGCAAGAAAATCTCCTTGTGGCTATGAACAGAGACAAATGCTGATGCAGCTTGTTGTACTACCTGTCCTTGTAACTGCTGATATAAAGTGCTGCTGACTCACCTGAAAGATCTGGTAGATGTAGACAGATATGATATAAAAAGACAATGTTCAGTCTTATCTGACAGATCCCAAAGGTCATGATGGACAGTTGCTCCCCCTCTCTGGGATCCCATTTGTGAGGGCCTCAAGAGCTCTCAATAGTTTCTCTATTCTTAGTCAGCAGTACTTAATTTGTGCCAGGGCTGAGTCCCAGCACCTCTGTGCTTGGCAGTTTATACTCCTGGCTCCCTCAGGGCTTGCTTCATCAATTTAATGAAAGTTATTTAAAAAATGCTTGAGCCTTGGCACCTCTTTCATTACAACTTGAGCACTGCTACTTAACCTCTCTTTTGAAACTGCTAGGAATGTTAGCACAGTACGCAGGCATCTATATACCCTATGACAGACGCTGCCTGATGACACAAAGCTCTAACTCTCCCATAAAACCTGGCCAAACAGTTGTGTTTACCAGTTACCCTAGAAAGAAATAGCAGCCTGGATAAAAGACACTTGAATCAGCTGTAATCCAGGAAAGACTGCAGTATTACTGAAGGTAGAGAAGCAGCAGCACTTCGGAGCACTGGGAAATACTACAGCCTCGCTCCCAACTGAGAGCATGTGATCACCACTGATTATAGCCATGTACAGCCTCAGAACACTGCTGCTCTCACTGGTTGTCATCTATAGTGTCTTTTTTCTTCAGCAAGTACGAAGACATGCTTCTGTCCTCCCAGGTGAAGAATTACACTTTACCTTCATTAGTTACTTTCAGGGTGAACTGTCACAACTTACTGCAAAACTCTCATCTTGCTGCAGACATTCCCCAGAGAACGTTGTGGAAGGACACCTAGGTAGCACACTCATGGAAAGTAGCACTCAATAGCTAGAACAAGAGAATGAAGAGTGTTAGAATCTTATTCTTGAAAGAGCTTGTGATTCTTTACCTTTCCTTCAAGCCTAACTCTCATGTCTGCACTAGGAAGTGGATATAGTTTTTGTTCCTAGCTGATCAACTGAGAGTTGGCTAGAGTGTTCTAGGACAGTGGGATATGGCAGCTATCACTGCAGCATTATGGGGGCTAAGAGGAGACACTGCCAGTGGTCTGACCCCAAAGGAATTGGGTCACTAGGACTAGCCTGAACTCTGGAACAGTGGCTGGAAAGTGGGATGTCTGTGGGAGACTGCTATAAGGGACAGGGTGTATCAGATCCAAAATTTCAATCTTCAAAAATGGCTGGGGGATGTTTGGTTTGAACATGAGCTGTATTAAAGCAGAGATGAACCCCTCTCAACTCTTCTTACTGTTGGGGTCAGTACCCTTGTAGGAGGCATGAAGAGCAGATATGATTTGGCCAACTAGAAAATGTTAGGGAAGAAAACATAATTTCCCCTATTGGGCTGAAACTGGCAAGTGAAACATACATTTTCCCGTCCTGTAGAAAATATTCAACGTGAAAAGGATGAGATTTCACAAGTCTTAGGACCCACTCCAGGTGCATAGGCTGGACTGCTTGGTCTTGCTTGTACATCATCCAGTCTTATCCAGAACTGTGTAAGGAGTGACTTAGAGTGCCCCATAACTTATTATTGCATAAAACCAAACAAGGAGTCTGGTGGCACTTCAAAGACTGACTAACTTATTTGTTGCATGAGCTTTCATGGGAGAAAATCCCACTTTGTCGCGCTTTGAAGGTGGGGAGATTTGCATCTTCAAAGTGTATGACAAAGTGAGGTTATTTCCCACAAAAACTCACACAATAAATGAAGTTGTTAGTCTTTAAAAGTACCACAGGAATCCTTGCTGTTTTTACTGAGCCAGACTAACACGGCTGCCCCTTTGGAACTTATTAATAATAGCATGTTGAACATGGAATACATTATTGTAATGGAGAGACTGGTGGTAAGAAGAATTTGTTGAGGTTTCTTTTAATGGTTTCTAGAATCTGAGTGGGTTAAAAAAAAAAAAGACAAAACAAAACTAACCATGTATATTTTTCAATGTTTTAAAATAAAACTCTCTCTAAAAAAATCGATTTGGAATAAATATTTCAAAACATCCAGTTTCTCAAAGTGTACATCTGCCGTTTGATATTCCAGTTCAATTCAAATTGCTAATTAAAAAGCAGAACTAACAATAAACCATGATGGATTCAGAACTTTTTTTGTCTCTGCTCAACTTGTCTAATTTCAGGGGAACATCATAATAGAATGGCAGATGACAGTCAAATGATCTAGTGCTTTCCAGTGTGAGAACGATCTAGTGTGTCTCTTGAAGCTGTGCATCTTATGTTTCTTTTTAGTGAGTGCCTTGTGTCTGGATTCAGCATCAGATTTCTGTTGTCCCAGGTAATCCTGAGAAGTGACCACCTTTTTAGGACTGTTGTGTTGCTGCTGAAAGTATTTAAAATATTGCCAATATGAGCTTTTATAAATTTAATTCATATGCAACATTTTATGGAATATATTTATGAAAATGATGGATAAAAAAGCATCTGAGCTCAGTTAATGTAATGTGTATTTAACAAAAAAGATACAATACAAGTCCTTATTTTAACAAATCATGCATGAGACTGTCTGCTACCAGGCATGAGTAGCAGAGTGTGTCAGGAGGATTTGTTTAGCTTTTTCTAACTGCAGGAGGTGGTTAAATTTTTGTGACTTGCCAAAAAGGGGAGGAAAAAAAAAAAAGCAGATGCAGGTCAACTGATGCAACTGACAGATTTGGGTCAATTATAGTGAATTGTTTCAATAGCTTTTTTCTTTTCTTTTCTTTTCTTTTTTTTTTTAAACTGGAAATTGTGAAATGGTTGGTTTCAGCACTTACAAAACACTTAAACTTTTTGTTTCATTTTGGAATTACACACCCCAGTTTCTCCCGAGTTCTCTTCCATTCTCTCCTCTGCAAGTTTGGCTGCCAAAATGAAAATTTGGTTATATGCACAGCTCTGTCTAGAATTGCTTCCTATGCCAGATTCAGACATTAGAGAATTGTTCCTGTTTTTTTCCCCTATGGCAGGACAGTATACTTTTTCATATGAGGAACTGGAGCTTCCTTTTTAAATTGAGGTAATATATATTTAAGAAAAAGTGCTTGTTAATAAAATTAGATTTTGACTGTATCCCAGTGAGGGTAAAAAAAAAAAAAGAAAGAAAATACTACATATGTTGTTAGAGTCATAGAATCATAGGGTTGGAAGGGACCTCATAGGTCATCTAGTCCAACCCCCTGCCAGAGGCAGGACCACTCCCACTAAACAATCCCAGTCACGGTTTTGTCCAGCCGGGCCTTAAACACCTCCAAAGATGGAGATTTCACCACCTCCCTCGGCAGCTCATTCCAAGGCTTCACCACTCATCTAGTAAAAAAAAATTTTTCTAATATCCAGCCTCGACCTCCCTAACCGCAACTTGAGACCATTGCTCCTCATTCTGTTCTCTGTTACTACCGAGAAGAGTCAAGCTCCATCTTCCTTAGAGCATCCCTTCAAGTAGTTGAAGGTTGCTATCAAATCCCCCCCCCCCCCCAAATCTTCTCTTCTGCAGACTAAATAACCCTAATGCTTTCAGTCTTTTCTCATAGGGCTTGTGCTCCAGCCCTTTAATCATTTTGGTTGCCCTCCTCTGAACATTCCCTAGCATGTCCCTGTCCTTTTTGTAGTGGGGAGCCCAAAACTGAACACAGTATTCCAGATGTGGCCTCACCAGTGCAGAATAGAGGGGAATGATCACATCCCTTGATCTGCTGGTAACACTTCTTTTGATGCAGCCCAATATGCCATTGGCCTTTTTGGCAGCAAGAGCACACTGCTGACTCATATCTAGCTTCCCATCCACCATGACCCCCAGGTCCTTTTCTACACTGCTGCTACTTAGCTGAATGTTTCCCAGCCTGTAGCAGTGCACGGGGTTTTTTTCGTCCCACATGCAGGATTTTACACGTGTCCTTATTGAACCTCATAAGATTTCTATTGGCCCACTGTTCCAATTTATCTAGGTCTCCCTGAATCCTGTCCTTGCCCTTCAACATGTCTACTGGTCCCCCCAGCTTGGTGTCATCCGCAAACTTACTGAGAGTGCAGTCTATTCCATCATCCAGATCGTTGATGAAAATGTTGAACAGAACTGGCCCCAGGACCGACCCCTGGGGCACACCACTCGTGACTGGCTGCCAGCTAGACATGGAACCATTGATTCCTACACGCTGAAACCGTTGATCTAGCCAGTTTTCTATCCACCTTATAGTCCACTTATCCAACCCATACTTCCTTAATTTGCCAGTGAGAATGCTGTGGGAAACTGCATCAAAAGCCTTGCTAAAATCAAGGTATATCACATCAACGGTTCTTCCTGCATCCAGAAGACCAGTCATCTGATCATAGAAGGAAATGAGATTGGTCAGGCATGATTTACCCTTGGTAAATCCATGCTGACTGTTCCTGATCACTTTATTTTCCTCTAAGTGTTTTAGGATGGATACTTTGAGAATCTGCTCCATAATTTTTCCAGGGATTGAGGTGAGGCTGACTGGCCTATAATTCATGGGATCCTCCTTTTTCCCTTTCTTGAAAATAGGCACTACATTTGCTTTTTTCCAATCCTCTGGCACCTCCCCTGTTCTCCATGAGTTTTGAAAGATAACGGCCAGCGGTGCTGCTATCTCATCAGCCAATTCCCTTAGCACCCTTGGATGCAGTTCGTCCGGCCCCATGGACTTGTGCACTTGCGGCTTCTTTAAGCAGTCCCTAACCTGACCTTCCATCACCAAGGGCCTGTCGTCTTCTCTCCAATCTGCCATACCCATGGTAGTGGGCTGGGAGCTGACCCTGCCTGTGAAAACTGAAACAAAAAATGCATTGAGCAGTTCAGCTTTTCCCTCATCCTCTGTCACAAGGATGCCTGCCCTATTCAGCAAGGGGCCTACACCATCCCTGATCCTCTTCTTGTTATTAACATACTTGTAGAACCCCTTCCTGTTATCCTTTACATCCCTCGCTAGCTGCAACTCCATTTGTCCTCTGGCCTTTCTGATTTTATCTCTGCAGTCCCTAGCAATATCTTTATATGCCTCCTTGGTCATCTGACCAAGCTTCCACTTCCTGTAAGCTTCCTTTTTATGTTTAAGCTCAGAGCAGAGTTCTCGGCTAAGCCATTCTGGCTGCCTCACATGTTTGTTCTTTCTCCTAATTGGAATGGCAACTTCCTGTGCCCTTAGCAGGGTTTCTTTAAAATATAACCAACTCTCTTGGACTCCTTTTCCCTTCAGATTAGCTTCCCAAGGGATCCTGCCCATCAGTTCCCTGAGGGAGCCAAAATCTGCTTTTTTGAAGTCCAGGGTTTGTGTTTTGCTTCTTTCCTTCCTTTCTTTAATCAGGATCCTGAACTCAACCATGTCATGGTCACTACTGCCTAGCTTGCCATTTACCTCTACGTCCCTGATCAATTGTTCCCTGTTTGTGAGCAGCAGGTCGAGAGGTGCGAGGCCCCTAGTTGGTTCCTCTGGCATTTGTACTAGAAAGTTGTCCCCAACACTCCCTGGATTGCCCATGCACTGCTGTATTGGCCTCCCAGCAGATGTCAGGGTAATTGAAGTCCCCCATGAGCACCAGGGCCTGTGATCTAGAAGCTTCCGCTAGTTGTCCATAGAACACCTCATCCACCTCCTGCTTCTGGTCTGGTGGTCTATAGCAGATCCCCTCCACAACATCCCCCTTGTTGCTTTCCCCTCTCAATGTAACCCACAGACTTTCTACTGGCACGTTTCCACTTCCATAATGGAGCTCGGAGCAGTCATAGAGCTCTTTTACATATAACACTACTCCTCCCCCTCTTCCTCCCTGCCTGTCTTTCCTGAACAGTTTATATCCATCCATGGCAGAGCTCCAGTCATGCAGACTATCCCACCACGTCTCCGTTATTCCTATAATATCATAGTTCCTTGTCTGCGCTAGTATTACCAATTATTCTTGCTTATTTCTCAGGCTCCTCGCGTTAGTGTTTAGGCACTTAAGATACCCGGCCGATTGCCCTACTTTGTCATGTTGATTTCCAATTCTATTACATAAACCTCCTTGCATTTTTTCTTGGAGTTCTCCTCCCCCACTCTCCTCAAATATTGGGGCTTCAGTAGAGCACTTAAGACATTTTATTTGATTTCCCCCCCCCCCACGTTCCAACTACCTTTTCTTTTATTGCTGTTGATACAGTCCCAGCCCCCCCCAAGTTCCATCCCTTCCCCCAGATCACCCACATTGTTACATACCTGTGGGCTTTGGTCTCCTTCCCCTGTTGAACCTAGTTTAAAGCCCTCCTCACTAGGTCAGCCAGTCTGTGCCCAGATATGCTCTTCCCCATCCTTGACAGGTGAAGGCCATCTCTGCCTATCAATCCTCTGTCCTGAAACAGGACTCCATGGTCAAGGAAACCAAATCTCTCCTGACCACACCATCTTCGCAGCCAGGCATTCACCTCTAGGATGCATCTGTCTCTCCGCAGGCCTCTAGCCTTGACTGGAAGGATTGAGGAGAACACCACCTGTGCTCCAAACTCCTTCACCCTCGCTCCCAGAGCCCTGAAGTCAGCTTTGATCTGCTGAGGATCACCTCTTGCAGTATCATTTGGTACCCACATGGATAAGAAGCATGGGGTAGTAGTCTGAGGGGCGGATGATTTTAGATAATCCCTCCGTTACATCTCGGATACGGGCACCTGGCAGGCAGCATACCTCCCTAGAGGCCTTGTCAGGGCAACAGATGGGTGCCTCCGTTCCTCTCAGGAGTGAGTCCCCAATCACCACAACCCTACATTTCCTCTTAGGTGAGGTGGCTGTGATCTGCCCAGCCTTTGGGGTGGATGGCATCTCCTCTACCTCCTTTAGTGTGTCCAGCACTGCATAACGGTTCCTCACCACAATGGATGGTGGGATGTGAGCAGGCATGGAGCACTGTCTACTGCTAGAGGTGACCAGCTGCCAGTGTCCTTCCTCTGCCATAGGCATCCCATCCATTTCCAGAGCTGTGGCAGTAGCCCTTGGCACTGGGATAGGGACCTCCTCCTTGCGGGTCTCATCGTGGACACTGTCAAGGAACTTTTCCAGGGCATAGATACCCCTGAGTCGTGACACCTCCTCCTGTAACTCTACTACCTGTTTCCGAAGAGATGCCACCAGAAGGCACCTATCACATAGGCTCATCTCCCTAGCCTGATCATCAGTGGCAGAAAAATGAAGGCCACACTCCCTGCAATTCCACACCAGGGTCTGGGTGGAGATATCCATGGACAGACAGTCTGTCTGGCTACAAACAGAGGCAAAGGAAACAGCAGGGGTGCTGGCTCCAGCAGTACGGCTCCTCTTCACCATCTTGGCCTCACCAAACTCCTTCTCAAGCTCCCTCGCAATCTCCCCTGTTTGCAGTCCCCTGTTCACATTGTTGAATGCTGTTTTGTCCTTAACAGGAGGAGGAACACTGAGAGAGAAATGCTTTAGTCTTACAATGCCAAAGGCAACCCTCCTTGAGAAAAAACATGTATGGGATAAAATGCTGAATCTAATCCTAGTCACATCTATTTTGTCATGGATCCAGTTGACCAAGAGGAAGTGCATCTTTGCATACCAACTCATCAGCCTAGTAAGATAGACTTTAGATTAGGTTAAAAGGGGGGCAGATGACAAAAGCCAATAGCATTTTTTTTAAAGTTAACTTTAATAGAGGGTTGGATATTGGGAGTAGAGAGCAAAGATAGAAATTTATGGTAGGGTTATAAATCATTTGGGAAATCTGGTCAACATCCTAGATGTCTATATACAAATGTAAGGAGTATGAAGAATAAACAGGAAGAACTAAAAATGTCCGTACCTCACTAAATTATGATTTAACTGGATATGAATTCAGGCTCAGACTTGTGTACAATTCTATTGAACCCAGGTCTGGGCTACAGGAACCCAGAAGTGATGGGAAGTTGAAGCACAGTTCTGCAGGGTCTTGGACCCCAACAGTCATCCTTTTTTTGCTGTGCAGATGCACTTGGGACTGGGCTCCATAGACTCTGGCCTGGAGAGACCTCCAATGTTATCTTACAATCTTTTGGGACAGATTCTTTTCTATCCTAAGACTGGCTAATCATCTTGCAACAAAGAGACTCAACCCCACTGGCTCCAATACAGCTGCTTGGCATGTAATCCTTCCCATTTGTTTTGAGTACTGAACTGCAGTCAGAGTGAACCTTCTGCCATTGTAGTGGCCACCAGCACAAAATCTTTTGCCAAGCACTCTACTAGCTGGTCTCAGGAGAACAGGCTGATTTTGGTTAAAAAAACGAGTTGTGTGGCACTTTAAGACTAACAGATTTATTTTTTGCATGAGTTTTCGTGGGAGAAGATCCCATTTCCACATTGTGAGGCAAGCAAACAGCTCAACTGTAGCAAAAGTTCCAGAGATAACCAGGTGTGCCAGCTAATAGTGAAGAAGCTGGCAGTGCTGGGGATTTGCTGGACTGGTGGACAATGCAGGGACTGGATAACGCAGGGGTTGGACAAAATTGGCTCACAGCTAGATGCCAGCAATTTTGCTTTTCCTCTCTAGAGAGTGCTCCTCCATTATGTTTCTGCAGTGGAGCTAGACAATGGGCTGCTAAAATTGGTCACCATGGTGACCAGAAACAGATTTGTCAAGATCATGGGTAACGTGTCTCAAAAGTAACTACTGGAAAGCCAGGGAGAGAACTGCAACTCTGGAAATGTGCCATCATTGTGTTCCTTTTGTGAGGAGTTTGACTACATGGTGGTACTGCACTAACCTACTAGTACATCTCAGCCTGAATCCCATGTAGGACCAGGGGGAGCTATCAAGCACCAGTGGAGGCTGCCAAAAGTGACTCTTATACTGAAACCAGATGCTGAGGACACTTTTGCTGCAGCTGCTCTAACAGCATACTATGTGTCTTTATATGGAAGCAGCTTTCAGAAGAGCTGCTGGCCAAGGAACTGACATCAGAAACACAAGAGGCAAAAGTAGCCCCTAGGCCTGGTGAGTTTCTGTTCCAAGTTTGTTAATATATAGGTAGGAAGGACTTCTGGTTTATTTCCTGGTGCAAGATGTATTGCAAGCCAAAGGCAGCAGCCTGCATCTGCTACTTGTGGATTGCATGCCAGCACCCTGATGTAACTTACCACGTGGAATCCAAGATAGAGCGGACAGCTTGTAGCAACCCACTTCTGGGCCAGCATGGCTGTCCTCGTGCATGTGCTGGAATGTTGGCAATTCGAGGGATGCAAACGTCCTTGACCAACTCCTAGTCATCCCAGATCTGAATGACAATGTAATCATGCCAGGCTGTGATTTGAGACTGTGTCCATAGGTGCAGGTTTACACAGGGGGCATCAGCGGCCACGCAGTCACAAGCAGCATTAGCCAGTTCTGTTTTTCCATGTCTGTCGTCATCGTCATCTCTTCCATGTCTGTCATTGCCTCCACCTGTAAGGTGTCTTCTGGCATTCAGAAGCCACTGCCAGAATATCTTTCTGCATCTCATGGATGCTCTGCCATATGCTGAAACAGGAGAGAAAGCACAAGGAAATGAAGTTCCTCAAACAGTGACTCCTTCACTTTGGTGGCTCTTGTGACAGTTGGTATCCTCAATTCACCCCTTTTTTAAGGACTATGATAAATTTTATACAAAGTATGCCTTGTGAGGCATCATTTGAGAACTCATAATCCACCAATCATTATTGTCCTGGTAAAATGTGTGAACATTGAATATAAAGTTACAGGATCTTACTGCATGACTACTGAGACCTGGTCCAAGTTTAGAAAAGCAGTTTCTCAGAGGCAAAAGGCAAACTGATGCATCAGCCAGGTATCAATAAAATCACCTGGTTAAGTGGCCATTCTTTGGCAGGAAGAAGGGTGTAAGCAAGAAATTTCCATGTGGAGGAAGAAACAGCTGGAAATTGCTATCTGATAGACGTGCTCTCTCTCCTGACCCTCAGCTGGAGATGATTTTCAAATAAAAGAATTACTATTAGGAAGGGGAGTAAACTCCCCAGATTCTCTTTTCCTCCATTTCTGTCTGCTTCCAGCACTGATGAAATAGAGACATTTTTGAACCAGGGAAAGAGATGTTGTAGTAAAGACTGCAAAAGTATGTGATGAAAGGGGTATTTTGCTTTGAATTCACTCAACCTGTTAAGTTATAATACACATGGGTTGCGTTTTCACTTTTCATTTCTTTGTAACCACCTCTGACTTTTATGTCTTGTTACTTGTAATAACTTACATTTTTTTTTTCTAAATTCCAAAGGGGTAATCATGTTAGTCTAGTAAAGCAAAAAAAGCAGGGAGTCTTTAAGTGCCACAGGACTCCTTGTTTTGTTTTGTTTTTTCCTTTCTGTAACTGATAACTTGTTTCATTATTTTATCTAAGCCAGTGTGTTTTTGTTTGGATCTTTGAGAATTCATGGAGAATGGGTGAGGTCTGAGAAGACTGGAAAAGGGCAAACATAAAACCTGCCTTTTAAAAGTGGACTAAGATGGAGCTGGGGCATCACAGATCAGTCAGTTTAACTTTGATACCTGGGGAAATATTGGGACAAATTATTAAACAAATTATAAGTGCCTAGGATTAGCATTCAAATTAACTCAACACACTGGAAAACCAATCTGAAATCCACAACATGTAATTCAATGAATTGCAGAAACAACTTCACTTAAAAAGGAAAAATCAAATGTCTGACTACAAAATGAGGTATAACTAGCTAGGGGATAATACTGTTGAAAACCATCTGAGGGTTATGGTAGATCAAAAGTTGAATATAAATAGATGCTATGAGCTGCAAAAAAGATTAATTACATTGAGGTATATGATAAAGATTTCAAAATGCCTTATGAGGAAAAGGTTAATGGCATGTTGAGTCTTCAGCAAGGAAGACTCAGGGGGACCTGAAAGTCTTCAAATTTGTTAAGATTCATTATAAAGACTGTGGTCAAATGTCCTCTGTATTCACTTGAGGTTGGACAAGAGGTAATGGGTTTAATCTGTAGTAAGGGAGACTTAGGTTTAGGGTTGGGATTAGATCTGCCTGTTCACTGAATCTATAGCAATGGAGAGTTGGGGTTAGATATTTAGAAATACTTTCCAACCATATGTTCCAAAGGGTTAGACATGTTAGTCTCGTTGAGCAAAATAAGCAAGGAGTCCTGTGGCACTTTTAAAGACTAACAAATTTATTTATCGTGTGAGCTTTTGTGGGAGAAAATCTTCAAAGCATCTGACAAAGTGGGATTTTCCCCCACAAAAGCTTATGCAATAAATAAATTGGTTAGTTCTTTAAGTGCCACAGGACTCCTTGTTTATCTTTGAGGAAAATCTCCGTTGATTCATTTACATTATCAGTTAGCTTTGATACTGTTGATCGTGTGGTCATGGTGATGGGGCCTGCAGTTGCTTTCTAGAGTGTGAATGGAGTCGCACTTCAGCAATTCTACTCCTTATAGAAGGAAGCTCTCTTTGGAGAGTCTGGTGCACTGACCTCAGCTGTTTGGACTGCTCTAGGGTTTGGTTTGAGCCTTCTCCTGTTTGATAGGGCTCGGGGGGGGTAATGAGAAGATATGTACTTGTGCTCCTTCACCATGCCATTTGACACTTTATTCTGCTGACCCTATTAATGTGATAGAACAAATAAACCACTGACTGCAGGAGACCAAGAACTGGTTGAGAACCTGCTAGCAGAATCTCAGCTCAGGTGAGAGAATGATTACGTTGACATGCTGGGGGGAGACAGCCAGAACTGGTGGGTATTTATGTTGCCACTGGTGATCAAAAGAGATATGGCGGGTAGTCTTTATTCACGTTCATAGAATGGGGGACATGGGACTCTTTTCCCCCGCTTTCACTACTCAGGTAAGGGTCATGAGGTGCCGTGCTATCTCCCCTCCCTGCTGTCTGAATTAAAGTTCTATAGGTACAAGTTTATGGCTACAACTCCTGGAATTATACGATAACTCGCGAATCTCAGCTTTCATTTTGAAAAGTGTGTGTGTAGTGCACATGAGTGGAAAGAACATCTTGTAAATGTGATCTGCATGTAACTGATGCAGTGGTTTTTTGCCTGTGTCTGCAGAGAGCTTGACCAGTAGCTGTGAGAGGGCTGAACTGCCTCTGACTTGGTGGGTGACCCTAGCAAGTAGCTGCATCTCCGTGCCATGGGACCTCCCCATCTGTAAAATGGGGGTAATGATAATGACCTCTCTTTGAGATCTACTGTTGGTTGTTCATATTATTAATTCTAAAGCCTGATGCTCTGTGGGACCCTGCTTATGAAATAGAGCTGCAACTTTGATGCCAGGCTGCTGCTGGCGACTCAGGTTGTGGGGGTGGCTAGTTGCTCTTCATTTGCCCCAGTGAGAAGGTTTCTTTCAGATTTGAGCCTTCCCAGTGTTATCCATACTTTTATCACTCCAAGGTATTGAAATGCTTCTTACCTGGGGAACAGTTTACAACCACCTGGAAACTGAGGCAGAAGGTGGCTGTCTGCTTTATTAAGAATTTCACTCTGGGAGTGGCACATGATGCTTGTGATGTGCACTGGGTGCCAACAGGGCTTCCAGGTGGAGTACAAGTTATTGGTTTTACTTCTAAAGGCTTAAAAGATTTTGCTAAAAACATGCATATTGCTCCACTCCACATGGCTTCATCTGAGAGCAGCAGAGTTTCTTGTCTGGAGTTCTTTAAATTTAAACGTGAGAGTTTGCTGGACAGGTGCATGAGGGCCACTCAGTTTGAGAACCCTTGGCAGAGCCTGGATTTTTAAATCTTCAGCATGAACATGATGCTTCTTTTCTCCTAAGCATTTAGGGCATGATCTGGTATATGAGTGATGGGCTTACTTGATTATTTAGTGGGGTTAATAATTTTACTTTGTTTGAAGCATGGGAGTAGTTTACTATATTTGTTTTATTGACTCTTCATGTTTTGGCTGTATGTTTTAGTTATTGCCCTGTGCACCCAAGGCAGCTCAATGTGCATTTATTTTTCCTATTGTAGGTCAAAATATGTAATCTATGTAGACTTGAAGTAAACAGAGAGCCCAGACTTCACAGTGTTTGCTCACAGGGGTTTCCTTAAGCTCACAAGAAGAGTAGAACATTCTGCTTGGTGGGGAAGGGCAGTGCATTTAACTCATGTAAACTGCTGTGTCCCAAAGCACAATAGCTGTGCCTCTGTTATGGCAGACCCAAAAAAGAAAGAACTAGAAACAGATTAAGTTATTTTAAAATAAACACAGTAGGACACTTGCAGACTGTTAACCAAGAAACATTTTATTCATTCATTGTTTTCTACATTGTGATGCATGGGGCGGAATCATTCGACTCTATGTATTCTGTTACTTCAACAGAACTGTGTGTCACATGGGTGTGATGTGGTGTAGTATTTTATTGTATCTTTTTTTTTTTTTCCTGTTTCCTGGTGGAAATTCAGATTTTCAGTATTGGAATAGTGTTGATTGTCAGGGAGGTGTTTCTTGTGAAATCTAAGGGCAAACAGCATTTTTTAAATTTTCATTTACTCTGCAACTAAAATAAATGTCAACATGCAAAAACCACGTCAGAGCATTTTTGCTAATTAGTGCTTACTCTACATCCTTTAAATACTTCTGAGGAAGTTAATGTCCTAACCATATTGAGCACTTAGTTATCAATAGAATTACCTTTTCGTGCATGCTGGTTTTTCACTATTACTTATACTCCATTACTTCCTGTCCTTTTTTTTGTAAAACTCTTTTTATTTGGAATCATTATGGTGGGGTTTTTTGCAAACTCAGTCTCGTTTTAATGGCAAAATAGTAGTGCTCGTATTTTAAGAGCCATATCAGATAACATGACACACAAGAATTTTCATTCACAGTCAAAACTGTTGTTCTTTGTGAAAAGAAATGGCAGAAAGACAAAGCTGTGTACCTAGAGCAAATTCTAAGCCCACACATGCTAAGTGACCTGTGAACTGAAGGTTAGTTCTGGGTCAAGCCATTAATACCAGAGGAGACGCATTCAGGGCAGAAAAATCTTAGTACAAGATTACTGGAACATTAGATCTTTTCATGGTGTTTCAGTGAAGCTGACCATGAATACCTATCTAATGTGAAAAAGTAATTTTAAAAATATTTCATTGATTTAAGTGTTTTTTCTAAGTAAAATACTTAAGTATTCCATCAATTTTATGATTACTGGTAATTGGAAAATTTATTAAAATTTACTAATATCTAGCCATAGAGCAGTTGCCACTATACAGTATAGTAGGAAAAACAGGACAAGGAGAAATGGTTGCTGTCCAGGATAGGATTAATCACTTGTGTCCAGCAGATTTACTTGTTGCTGCTGTCTGAAACGTTTCTGTAAGGGTTTCAAAACAGGAGATTTGCTGACCTGGAGGAGCTAAAGCAGGAGTGTCAAACATGGTCCACATGTCGAATGCAGCTTGTAAACCTCATTCATCCAGCCTATGATTGCACTTTGCAGGACCCCACTCTGCCTAAGAGAGAGAATGTGTGGTCTCGCATACCTAGGGTTACCAGATAACAAAGCATGGAAAGGAGGGCAGAAAAGTGCGATTTGGAGAAAATGTAGTATTAATATAACTGTCATTACTGTATTATGTCATGGAAAATGGGTAATGATTGATGAATGCATGGCAGCGTGAAAAAATGGAGAACAAGTTGAACAACAGAAATATTCTTAGGCACATTAACTGTAACACAATAAAATGAGTATTGTTATGAATATACAATTTGTGTCAGCAATGTCATGATAGCATTTAATTGACCAAATTATACCATTCAAAATGGTAAAGCCTATTCTTAGTATTTATAAGCTGAGCCTATTTTTGTCAGTAGACTATCACTGTCAAGAATATAGGAGTTAAATTCCTTAAATGACGTGTCATTCAAGTTACCCTTCACAGATTTAACTGATGATCAATTCCTCTCCTTTCTTATCAATGCTCAGTGGACAGAGAAAACCCATTCTACACTGGCATTACGTCCAGAAATGCTGGAAAAAAAATTCAGCAATTTTCAACAGTTCTATAAAGCAGCCCACATTTTCACAGTTTCACCGTACCCCCCACCACCCCAGCCCAGGCCTCCTTGCTGGTGGGGAACAGTGGGAGCAAACCGTGGTGGATTAAGCTATATCTTGCTTGAGAGAGAGCTGGGTGGAGTGAGCATTGGACAGGAATCAATTAGTAAGAAGTGTTAATTATCTCAAAAGAGCTGCAGTCTACTGCAAAATGACTCGAGTTTGTCTGTACACACAGACTGTACTGCTTTATACTGGTGTAAAGCAAGACAACCCCCACCATGGCTTGTATAGGAATATATGAAAAGAGTTTAGCACTCGAGAGGTATTTCCATTATACTGGTATCATTTATGGCAGGATGGCTAAAGCACTGACAATTTTATTGGTATAGCAAAAACAATGAGAGCTCTGTGGCACCTTGTAGGCTAACAGATTTCTTCAGGCAAGCTTTTGTGACTAGTAGAATATCAAACAATGCATGCTCATGAAGAGGAGGAGGAAAGAGACCTATTGTATTGTCACAGCACACAGACCTGCACACACCACACCAAAAGTGAGAAGGTAGCAGATTGTCTTAAAATGCCCTGGTGAGAGAGCATCTCCTGATATTGGAAAGACAGTAAAATTGAAAGATGCTCAAAGAAAAACAAAAATATTAGACCTCTGTATAATAAAAGAATAATGGGATCAGGTCATGTTATAGTATGCCATGTCTTGCACTCCCCTGCTTTAATTTTCATCCTATTCTGCAAGTTCCCCTATCTCTTCAAAGCCTCTGACAAAGTGGGATTTTTCTCCCACAAAAGCTCATGTGATAAATAAAATAGGTTAGTCTTTATAGTGCTGCTGGACTCCGTGCTTCTTTTGCCATAGCCGAGGATATGTTTGCATTGCAATCCCGGGATGTATGTGGCTGCAGTTTGGGTACCTAAACCCCGACTATCTACTTCACATTAGCTCTCAGGAGTCACAGTACATACCACACAAAAGCCAGGGGCCAGGGCAGCTAGCCAACCTCATCAGGCAGCCAAGGCAGCTCAGTGTTAAGAGCAGGGTCGGGAAGGGACCTGCCAAGTAACTCAACCAGGGAGCTGCCTGGAAGCCCAGGGTTGGAACGGAGGCTAAATGGCACCAGCCCCGGCAAGAGGGACAAGCTCTGCACGCACCGTTGGGGCCGGTAGGGGCAGGACCTCCCCATAACAGGTGCTGTGAAGGGGGGAGGGGTGACTGGGCTCATTCCCTCCCACCACAGCCCCCTGAGTTGGCAGGGAACGCGTTTGTCGCACATCTATTTTTACACTGCCGTCCCAGGCTCCAGGCGTCCATCAAAAAGCTGGACAAAATGCTGTTTTTCTTGAATGCCCAGAGCACAGAGGATGGCAAGGTAAAACGGAGGACGTCTTCCTTTTGCTGGACATCTGGTAATCCTACGCATACTCAGTGCTTTGCAACGCCATGAAAGAGCCATAGTATTTCTCTTTATGGTACATATGGCCCACTTGAATAACATTTAAGTCAAATCTGGCCCACCATAGCAAATGAGTTTGACATGCCTGACATAGAGCATCATATTAAACTCTGATTACCCTATTCTAAGAGTCTCTACCATTAATTTAAGGCTTTGTCCAGGACTGAGTGAATTATAATCTCTATCTCTTTATACGTATTAAATCATCACAATGACAGCTAATGTTGTAGGGGGAATAGAATTTGCAAACTTGGAAGCTACAGGCGAGGAAGTTTGAGTTTAAAGGAGAACCATCATTAACTGGTAGTAATAGTAATTAGATCTTTCATTCCAGCTTCCAGGCAATAGAGGGTAGGCTATTTACAAACTAAGGTCTTGCAGGCACTTACTCCTGGTTGTAAGTTGTTCCTGACTATTCATAGTAGTAAGTACTACCATGTAGTATTTTCAGGATTGGGTTCTGTAACACTTGAGCAATTCTGATGTCATCCATCCAGTAGAGAGGGCATGTGTGTGTGTCTTTAAGTACAACTTGGACACTGAGTCACTGAAGTCAGTGAGAGTGGTTGTGGGAGTAGGAGTTTCCAAGCACAAGTAAAATTTGCATAGCTGGGCCCTTATGTTAGATTCATTTTGGCTATAATCTCAACAATCACCAGATTTTACTATGGAATGAAATCTGTATGGAGATTTAGTCTGTTTTCACTATGATTGCAGTTAATCTTTCCCCCTCCTAGCAGGCAGCTAGTGCTGTTTGTTTTAATTTTCTACTAAGAAATTACAGCAATTCTAGATTAAACATGTATACACTTTCCATCTCTCCATGAAACAGCATATTTTACATGGCATAATCAATTTTATTATAATGTACTAAATCCTCCTTGGTATGTATTTTCACTAGTATTAGTCTATTATATGCAGTCCTAATGCCTCAAATCCCAGACTTCTTGAAAAACCATATACATCACTCAAAAGATAAGATGACATAACATTTTTAAAGGAATTTATTGCACATGAGAAATGTTCATTGGAACCTAAAGTCTTGTGTTTAGCCTAAGTAGTGGCCATGCAAGTTGTACTAACTACTTAAGGTAGTTTTCACCAGCTGCACAGCTGAGCTCTTACTTAAATAGTAGCACAAGAAACAAAAGGATAGGAAGTGACACTTGGTTCATTGTGCCTGCTCTGTTTGTTTTCCTGTCTGTTTGTCTGATTCCCATCCAGGACTTTCCAAGCTTATCTTTATCTGCAAAACTCTCTGAAGTTTCATGCTTCCTTGTCATTGAATTTGTTTGGTAATTTTTATTGGCCCTTTAACTTAAATAGTTTTACTTCAACCTTTGTAGTTCAGTTCCCTACTTTTATTGGGTTTTAGCCAGCTTTTTTTGTTCTAAATTATTTTAATGAAAAAAAATTTATCTGCTTACATAATATTTAAGGTTTTACTCCTTTTCTAGAGGAGTTATTCCATGCTCTCTCTAGACTCAGGAATTGTATACCTCATTTACTTTGATATTTTTTGTTTATACAAATGATTACTTATAAACTACTATACTGTCTAGGTTTCCCAGTTACAGACTAGTACCCTATTGTGCTTGATGCTCAACAAACAGAATAAAAAGGCAAGATTTTTAAATTACGTGCCAAAGATGGATAGCAAGGGGTTTGTTTTAGTGAAATAACCCTGAATTATAGCATAAATGCCCTATGAAGAAAGGTTATTGCTGACTAATAAGGATTGTGAAGAACATAAGCTGTTAGTATGTGAGTCTGTTGGTCTCCTGGTTTCCAGCCCACTGCACTTTCCCTAGGCCAAAGGATATTTTGACAGAGAAAAGGATGGTGATTCATTTTGCCCATCTGCCATCCAGAGATTGTCTTCTGAGCCTCACTTCAGCATTCCACATAAGAACATGCTCACTGCAGGTTCGAATGTTGGCTAATTCTAGCAGCAAATCTCTAGCATTGCAGACTGCAAATGGTAATTCTTAACATGTTATAAATCAGTCAAAGATGAATGGATTTTCATGGGGACAGCGACAATGATGACAAACAAAAACAAAAAATACCCTCCCTAACTGCAGGACTAGCCTCCTACTAACTTTAAATGCCCTGTTGCAAACCAAGGAGACATTCATACTATTAAAGATAAAAACAAAACAAAAAAAAGTTGTTTTTATAGTGAAAAGTATAAATCAACCCTAATGCAAGGATTATGTCTGCTCCTCCTGTAATAGCTTCTTCTAGTTCTTTTAAATATAACAGCAACATCATATTTTCAGGGATTTGTAATTCTTCCATCAACCTAGCTTCATTGACGTCTGGGATTAGGTTGACTTATCTTCGGTGCTTGGGATTCACGCCCCCAGAGTGATATAACTAGGTCAGTCTAAGTCATGACAGGAGCACATCATGCTGCCTTCAAGAGTACTTAAGTATAAGTCCTGAGCTCAGTGGGTTTTCTCTTTGAACTGGCTAGGACTGGGTATTAGGAGCATTAGAAATGGAGCACTTAAGGAGTTGAGTGCCTTGCATCAGTCTTGTGCAATTGAACCATCTTATGTCTAGAAGGAATAAGGCAGTGGTTCCCAACCAGTGTGCCACGGTACACTGGTGTGCCACGAGGATCCCTGACAGCTGGGATTAAAGTTCCCTCCCTGTTCAGCTCAGCCACATGGGCTGTGAAAAGGGAGGAGTTAAAGTAAGGGAGAAGGCACCCAAAGACAGTTCCAGGGGCCCCCTATTTTTAGGCAGGCAGCATTCTGGCCCCCCTAAAAATAGAAGTCACCCCCAAGGTGGAGTTACGGGGGTCCCCCTAAAAATAGCAGGAGCAGCCGGAACACAGAGTTCTGGTGGCTTCACCTTAAATCCTGCTCCACCAGATTGCAGCCAGAGGCTGGGAGTGTGTGAATCTCCCCTGCAGGGTGGAGCAGCTCCTATCAGCCAGCCTGCAAACAGCCCAGGTAAAGGCTTTGGGGGGGGGGGTAGGGTGTGTGTGTAGCAGAAAGTGTGTGGTTGGGGGGTGGTTTGGTCGAGGGGGTGTGTAGCTGGGGGTTGGGGTGGCTGTGTGTGGGGGGAGTGTAGCTGGGGGCTGGGAGCCTAGTTCTGGCCCCTGCAGTGATGGGAGGGTCCATCACATGCAGCTGGGGGAGGGGAGGATGGGACCCACTGGGGTGAGGATTTGCCCTGGGTGGGAGGGAGCCACTGTGGAGAAGGTGGAAGTGGGTGCTGCCCATGCTCCCCTGCCCTACCTTCCTACTCCCCTAGTTCCTCCCTGCCCCCTCCAAGCCACACTTGTTCCCCCTTCTTCTCTCCTCTCTTGCCAGCCTGGTGCTGTTCCCCACATGGCTGCCCTTGTCCTCTTTTGCCACCCCTGCCCTGCCCTGCCCTGCCCTGCCCTGCTCCCTGCACTCACTCCTGCCACTGCACACGACTCCTGATCTCCCGTGTTTTGCCACCCCTGCTCTGCTATACCCCTATTACTCTACGTAGCAGCATTTCCGAAACACTCTGCCATGGTTCATGAATATTTATAGGTAACTTAAGTCGATCTGAATATTCATGAGTTTTGATGGCTGTATGCCTTAAAAAATTTTGAAGGTATCAAGGTGTGCCACAGCAGAGAAAAGGTTGGGAACCACTAGAATAAGGCACTGTTGTGAAGTCTTCAGCTTCCTCAGAGAACAAAGTGGGAGTTTCCACATAACCTTCTATATAAAATGTAATGATTCATATTGGTTTGTAACTATTTTTTAGAAGGATTCTGTCAATTTGGTAATCTACTTATAGTAATGGGACAGAGCAGCAAAAATATACAGGGCTGGTGGCAGTCAGAGAGAGATGCAAGAAACCTAAAATTCCTTGTGTGTCTCCTTCCAACTTCCCTATGTCTACAACAGCCACCACGCTGTGGTGAAGGGCCCCTCCTTTGACTCAGCACTACACTGCTTGCTGGGATTGTCTTCAGTGATTGAGTTGCCAATCAACTGAGCAAGCCTTCACAGACCCAATCAGGCAATTGGGAAGATCAGTCTGATGGCAGTGAATTTGCTGCCTTCAGTAAAGACTAACCCCTGTTACAGTTTGTGCATGTGTTGAAGTACGCCTCACTTTTTCATAAAAGTTTGGGCAAAAAATGGGTAAGTGATTAACCATTATTCTTCTTGTTTTGGTAGAGCCGAGGGGCTCCAGTCAGGATCTAGCGCAGGGGTGGCCAAACTTATAGAACTCAAGAGCCACACTGAGTTGATTATTAAACCTTCAAGAGCTGCACTGAGGCATATAGCCATATACTTTTACCTACTAAACTGATTTGCTGACATTCTTCTGCAAGCCACGCTTTTTCATTCAAGAGCCACATGTGGCTCCCGGGCCACAGTCTGGCCACGTCTGATCTAGCACATGAAAAGCTGCACATGCATATAATAGAGGTGGTCCCTGATTACAAAAGTTTTCAGCCTAAAGCCTTGTCTACAATCAAAAATTGTACTGATTTTAATTAAGATTATATCAAAAGGAAAACTGTGCCTATCCTACATCTAAATTAGGGTTTGAGTCAGATCTATGTCTTTTACCACCAGGCCCTGCAGAGACTCCTTTTATGGTGCAAGTAGTCTGGCATGGAGTGTTCTGACACATGCCTTTTCCTCCATTTCTGAGGGCTCCAATATTATTGGCAGTTCATCTACCTCCGTCTGAGGTGTTTTGAGAGGGACCTCTCCTAGCTTCAGGTCTTCTACAAGGACCTGGAAACTGGTCCTGGCAACTAAGAATGCAGTGGTCATTGTGGGAGAGGATCTCCCACAAACCCTGTCTCAGCATGCAGGTGGTTGAGTCTTGATCGGTTTGCTGGGGGTTGGTCCTGTCTGACATCACCAGGACCTCCTGGGCTGCCAACACAAATAATGGGTGGACCACTTGGTGCTCAGCCATCTGTGGTGTTCTCCACCTCTTATGTCCCCCAGCATACTCCAGGAGGTGTGGGCAGCCTTATTAATCATTCTCAGACTTTTCTTGAGTGGGTCATGTGGGAAGCTTCTCCCCACCCAGCCCTTACCCCTGGCCCTTTGGACACTGCCATCAGGCACCTGTACCATGAGCCACCCTGGCCTTCCCACCACACAACCTAAACTGGTTTTGTGACCTGCAGCTAGTTCTCCTCCTGAATCATGCCTAGACGACAGTTATACATGCTCCGCATGGTTCGCTTTGTTCATATTCCACCCCACACCAAGTGGTAGGACCTCCCACAACCCGCTTAGACTGAGAAGACCCAGAGGGCCAGTGTGTATTTGATCTTCATCCCACTGGTGATGTTAGTGGACAGCTTCTTCATGAAGCCATTAGTGTGGTTGTGTACGTACTGCAGTTTACCCCTTCCCCCTAACAACTGCACCTTTTGCAGTGAGAGGGAGACTCTGGTGCACATTTATATCAAGTGTGCCAGATTGCAAGCTCTTTTCCAGCTCCTCCAGAGCCTTCTCCACAGGTTCTAGCTGCACTTTTCCTTGCACCTCCTCATTATGCACACAATCCCTCATCAGGCTCTTACTGGTACTGGCCAACATAGCTGTCAGGAACTGGATGGGGAGGTACTCTGTGACTCTGGAGCCTATTCCATTCCTCCCTGAAGTCTTGTCTCCATGTGGAGTTCCTCTGGGTTGCATCCAGTGGCTTCCTTGATGCCTTCAAGGAGCAGTGGATGCTCTCCAAAATTCTCTGGTTGGTGTCTCACTCAAAATCCTTGCTTTTTGGGCTCTGTGACTCTTACTCCCATCCTTGTTTTTTTATCCTCCATCTTTACTTGGGATCTGGATCTGGTAGCTCCTTCCCTTAGGCTGGGGGAAGGAGTCTTTAGAAGTGGGAGGGCTTCTGCCAGCCCACTTCCCCAGGAACTCAGTAGGTATCCTAGGGAGCAGTGCCAGCCTAAACAATGTAATGTAGACATGGGCTGAGTCTGTTCCTTACTGGTTTACGCCAGATCATAGAAGACACTTTTAAACTAGTGTAGCAGTGTCCATGTAAGAGAATTGCACTGACTTAATTGTTTACAAAAGCATTTAGTTTAGTTAAATCATTAGAACTTCTGCACAAGGCCATAACTAGGCCAGGGTGAGCTGGGCAAAGTCCCAGGCTCTGACTTTTAGAGGGTGCAGGGGATGGATCCGGCTTCCTGCAGCGGCTAGGGGTGGATCCAGATCCATCCCCAGCCACCGCAGGAAGCCAGATCCATCCCCTGCGCCCTCTAAAATTTGGCACTTGGGACTTCCAGTGCCACTGGCTATCACACATCAGGCAGGCTGGGTGGATCCAGATTTGTCCAGGAGGTTTGGCACAGATCCAGATCCCCTGGCCTCCCGGCGGCAGCGAAAGCGTCCCACCACTTCTGGCAGCGGCTGGGGACAGATCTGGATCCCCCTGGCTTGCTGGCGGTGATGGCAGCAGCTGGGGAGGGATCTGGTTCCTGCCAGCGGCAGCTGGGGGCGGATAGGGCCCCCAAGCTGGATTGAGACCCAGTGGGGGTGCATTTGGGGCTGCTTGCGCCAGGTGTGAAAAGTTGTAGTTACAGCTCTGCTTTTCTTTAGACAAGGCCTAAGCATGTCTTGATGTTGACTATGCCTGAGTCACTCTCAACTGTGTCTTTTACAGGCATCTCCCTTCCTATGTATCAGACAATCTATCTTCTAATCCCTCCATAAAATTCACTGCCAAATTAAAAATTAATTTCCTCTTGTAGGCTGTCTGCCTCCACAGTTTTTACCTTTTCATTTGTATTCTATGTCTCTTATATGTAAGCTCCTTGAGCACAGAGCTTGTTAAATGCTAGGCATATAAAAAGAAGAATTTGTTCTTCCTTTACTTCCATGCCTAACATCTATGGATGCCATCTGGAGTCTTGCAAGTTTAACTGTGCTCTCCTTGCCTCTTATTTTTCTGTTAGAGTACAGTTTTGAAAAATGTGCATTTAATGTAGTATGTGTATTAGCAGAGCAATGCTTGTTCAAATACTTGTCAGTTGTGTTTCTAAAATGCATTTATTGACATCCAATCTCTGATAATGTATCTAGAGGCAACTCTGCCCCTGAATTGATTTATACAAAGCAATCCAAGTGCTTTCACTGGTGTTTGCACAGGTGCGTTATCAAGGCAAGTTGACAGAAAGCATGTCTAATCATATAAGGCCATAATGTGTCAGTTAAGCCCTTTCTTCAATTGGGCAGATGCAGAAAGGTGTGCCCGAAGTGGAGATCCAAGAGGAAATCTGCTTCCTGCAGGAGGAGCGCACCTGGTGCTTGACTAGTCATTGAGTGCAGAGTGCTTTTCCCTGCACACCTGGTCTTTGCCCTGGGGATGGGACCATGGTGCTACTTCTCCCTTATTCTCTTTTGGGATGTCCCGTGATGCACTAGAGCAGTGTTTCTTAATCACTGTGTTGGGATGCATTACTGTGTTGCCACACAGAGCTAAGTGTGTCGCAGGGAGCCGGGGAAATAGTTAGATTTGGGCTGTGGATGGTGTTCTGGTGTGTTCTGTAAGGTTGTGATATGCCACCAAGTGTGTTGCAACTCACAAAAGGTTGAAAACTACTGCACTAGAGAGCAATCTTTTCCCTTCAGGTTGGGAATGGACTGAAATCATGCCCAGGTTTTTACTGTGCTGGGACTTACCCAGGGATTCTTTGCTTCTTGAACCCTCACAGAACAACAGAGCCTTATCGGGTCCAAAGATATTCCTGAGGTAGCTGTAATGTGTAGTGTAAATATGAGGTAACTTTTACTTTATATACAAAACCATTGTCATATCGCCTTTGTTTGGCTGAGCGGTGTTTGTTTTAAAAGTGGCAAGTTGCATATCTAGACTGTAAAAAGTTTCACAGGAGGCTATAAAATGGTTAACAGGCAGGAAACAATCACATCTACATCTGCTTGCATAAAGTCATGGCTGATTAGAGAAAGAAACAGACTCTAGAGATGATCCAGAGGGGTAGCTTTGTTAGTCTAGTTCAGCAAGACAAACGAGGAGTCTGGTGGCATTTTTAAAAACTAACAAATGTATTTACAGCTAGTCCTCACTTAGTGACCTACTCGTTTAGTGACCCCTCAGAGTTATGACCGGCTCTCTGATGAGTTGGTATTATGGCAATGTACGAGAACTCGCATCAACTCTCTCAGATTACCTATATTTACAGTACACTATGCAAACTAAGTTCAGTACATTAGAGCTTAAAACATTTAAAATATATATTAAAAATGTTATAAATGATGCAAAGGTGACATTAAAACTATCTACCGATGGTTGAAAAACCCACTACCAATAAAGTACATTATGCCTGAAATACCGGTAAGGGCTGCTCCTCGTTTAGTGACCAATTCGTTTATCAACCAGGTTTCAGGAACAGAACCCGGTCACTAAGTGAGGACTACCTGTATTGCAACAGCTACCATGGGAAAGAGCCCACTTTGTCAAATGCTTGAAAATAGAAGAAAAAAATGATAGGGAGGGGGGATAAATGCAGTGAAGTGTCATCACAGGATCAGGTCAGATTACTTCAGCAGATCAAACAGGTCATATTGATTCAAACTGAGGGAACAACCACCTCTCTCACCATCCTGAACTGTTGTTGCATTGATTCAAACTGAAGGAACCTGTTTGATTTGCTGAAACCTGCCTTGGTCCTGTGGTTACACTTCCTACACAGCATTTATCCCTCCTCCCTATCCTTTTCTCATGTGATAAATAATTTTTCTTTTAGTTTTTAAAATTGCCTCTAGACTCTAGATGATCCCTAAAAAGCTTGTGCATGCTTTATATCAGTAGTCCCCAACCTGGAGTCTCGGTACCACTGGGATCTGCGGAGTTATTGTAAGGGGACTATGAATACATCTGGCCCCATCCACTGCCAGCCAATGATCTATGCTGGAGGAGGCTCTAAATCAGGGCTGTCTAACTTATGGCCTGCGGGGCCAGATCCAGCTTGTGGAGCTGCTTCCTTGACTGTGCCTGGAAGCTGCCTGCAGCAGCAAACTGCAAAGACAGATTGCCAGCACAGCAGGGCTAGGTGTGCTTCTGACTTACTCACATGATCCAAGTCACAGCACAGTGGAACAAAGTAAGCGCTTCAGCCAATCTTGCCTCAGCTCTGTGGTTTGCCAACCAGTCAGAGTCTTGGTCACAGAAGGCTAGGGTGGCTCAGCAGAGCCACTGCACTGCCCCCCATCCCAACTGCTTGCAGTCAGCCAGCATGCTAATTTAATTAACAGCACATTGCACAAATCACAAATAAATAAGGAAAAAGTGGCTAGGAATGTTCCCTCTAACTACTTGTGGACTGTGTGTGCAAACAATTTCTTTGTGTGCGCAAAAACATTTCTTTGTGAGCACCAATATTAGCACTATTGAATTTTTTTGTGCGCACTTTATTTTGTCATGTGCACAGGCTTCATGACCTGTGTGTGCATGCACACGTGCACAGCTTAGAGGGAACAGTGGCTAGGACCCATGTGGGAACAAGCCAATCAAAGGCTAGCATTCTGAATGACTGACAGTGATGGGCAGGAGGGGAAGGGGCAGGATCTGAGTCTGGTTGCCTGTGACTGAGACTGATTTTTTTTTTTTTGCCTGCCACCATGAGGTAGGGGAAGGAGGGGGATCAGGGAGCCACCGTGGGGAGGGGGGACCCACAGCGGAGAGAAGAGAAAAGGTGTGGGAGAGCGTGCAGGATTGGGGAGGAGGAAGGGAAGTTCATGCCCTCTCAACATGGAGGGGGAAAGGACTGGGGAGCCCATGCAGCCACATGGCCCACAGCTGGTGCCCTGACTTCCAGCGTGGCCCCTCGCTTGAATGAGTTTGACACCTGTCTTCTAAATGAATTGTATTTGCTTGCTGTGAGCAGCCTCACCCTGGGTATGCCCCTTCCCCCTGGGAGGAGGCAGGGGCCAGGTTCAGGTGCACTGCTGCCTGCAGTCGGTCCCCGATAACTGTTATCATTTGGGGGTCCACAGAACTTTTTTGACGTTAGAAAGAGGTTCTCGTACTTCAAAAGGTTGGGAACCACTGCTTCATATGATATTTTGACGGTCTCACTAGTAAAAGCTTTGAGCACCACAGCAATTATTTACTCCATAAAGAGCCCTTTCTACAGTTTATCAGCATTTGGTCTGATAAGGGAACAAGTCCACACCTCATTTAGATGGGCATCTGTGTTATTTAGCAGCAGCAACAGTTGCTCGAAGCCCCTGTAATCTGAAGGGAATATGAAATGAAAAATACCCATACTTTGCTTTCTACTACCCGCTTGAGGTCCTCAGATTCAAGGCCATAGAATCATCTCTGATACCAGTCTCTTGTAGAAAATCTAGTACTGAGGTTTTAATCAGATAACTTGCAAATTAGTTACTAGTTGCTTTTGCAGGTTTACTATGGTGCTTAGGCTACGTGTTGGAGAAGCTGCCTTTTCTTATGGGAGAAGATTTGCAATTTCAGCTTGAAGTCAATCTTTGTTTTGTTTTTAATGTTACAAGGGAAGGATGATGATCCTTTGGATCCCTTCGGGGCACTGAAGTGAGAGCACCTATTGTTTCATGTTTTTGGAGGGAGGGACTCTGTTTTGGACTGTTGGAGGAAGTTACATCAGCATGCATAATAAAGCAGTGGGAGAGCAGCTTGCACTGTTTGGAAGTGGATCCTCTCTGTTCTCACGGTCTGACAAGTGGGCAACTAGCAGTGAAAACCGCTTCCTGAGAACATTCACTGTGTGTAAAATCACATGCAAAAGAAGCAAAGGAAAACTAACAAAAATGTCAAGTGAAATTATTAGAGTGACATGGACTGCTGTACAATTTGCATTGTCTTGACAAAGTGGATTTTATGGAATCATTTTTTACATTGAATTAAGAACAGAGGAAGTGTCAGCATGAATCACCGAGCTATAACTCCAAAGACAAGAGGTGATAATTATCTGAGCATAAAGGTATGGTAAACACAGAAGCAGTCAAAATAATGTGTATGTTCATAAAAGGAATATTACAGTAAAATGTTATGTTCATTACTTCAGGAACACTCTTCTGATTATTTTAGCAAAGTCATCAGGAAGTTTTGTAAGTGTAGAAGTTCAGTTTTCTGCTCCCATTGCAATCAAGTTGTAGATAAACCTTTCAAAATCTTGTTTTGAATGGAAATGACAAATATATTTGAAGAAAGAGAATTCAGTGCATTCAGGTTAGCTAATCAGCCTTGTTTTCACTCTCATCCGCTAACTTACAGCATTGATAAGTTGTTCTTCAGTTTACAACTTTGTAAAATGAACTCAAACTGCTTTTTGTTGTGGGAGAAATGGAATTTGTAGCCTTAAGAATATAGGCAATGTCTTATATGTAGGAATGTCTGTTGGCTTAAGGAATTGGCCTGGGTTAGTTTAAAAAAAAAAAAAAGCCTTTTCAGTGTCAGATAAAAGTGACAGAAGCTGCTTTGTGTTTATGTGAATTGTTTAAAAAAAAAAAGTTGTCTTTGATTCAGCTTTTACTGAGAGAGTTCCTTTTGGCAAGTCTACTGCTGCTATTCAGCAACACTTTAAATCACACTTGATAGTATGTAGTTAATTCAGAATGAATGTGCATTTAAACTTTTGCAATTACAAAAAGAGGAAATTGCATGATTTTAAATCTTATCAATTGCGGTAAAGCAGATAATATCTGAAGTAATTACTTAGAAACAATGATAATGTTCTGAGGAATCAAGCATTTTATAAAAACAAACAAGGAGTCCTGTGGCACCTGGAGACAAACAAGTTTGTTTATTGCATGAGCTTTTGTTTGTCAGACATATGTTCTGAAAGGGAAGTCAAAAATGTATATCAATATGTTTGGGTCATGTGAGCGTATTATGGTACAACAAACCAAACCAAACAAGGAGTCCTCAGGCACTTAAACTAACAAATTTATCGCATGAGCTTTTGTAGGAGAAAATCCCACTTTGTCAAGCACAGATCTATGGGTTTAGCATTGTGTTGTTTCGTCTCCTGATGAGGATGGTTTTCTAATACATAGCCTGCACAGCGTTAGTTGATTACGACTACATAAAAGCACACTTACCACAAAACTGATGTTACATTACTACTTATGCTGCAAAGTTGAAACCAAATTGATATCCACAGGACTCCTTGCTTCGCTTGTGGAAAGGAATCCCATGAGTTGCTTTCTTTCACCATCCAACCCAATGTGTATTCTTCTTGCTATATAATAATACTCCATGGAAAAATGGTCAGGTTTCTAAATGATACATCTTTTATATTACAAGCCAAATGTTCAGCACATTAGGATTTTAAAGCATATGTGGAATGTTTCCAGTGGGTCACAGCAAAGGTCACCACTGCAGTTTTGACCTCAGTCAGGTACACAATGGGAGAGATAACATTTAGTCAGCTTGACATGTCAGTCTGTTGTTGTTTCCCATACTAAGAAATGCTCTCAGACTAGCACTTTATGGTCCAATGATTGCCTTCTTGAAAATTGATTTAGCACTTTCTGTATGTGACACAACAGTTAATATTAATCTCACTTGAAGTAGCTACTGAAGACTTTTTGTATTTCACTGAAAGAATGTCAGACAAAGACAAAACAAGCAAGGATTCCTGTGGTCCTTTTAAAAACCAACAACTTTATTTGTTGCAAGAGCTTTTGTGGGAAAAATCCCACTTTGTCAGACGCTTTGAAGATGGGGAACTTAGCTCCCCAGTGTTTGAATCCAAACGAAGAAAAAAATCATTAACAACTCATTTGACTTTGGGCTTTAATCAACAGGTGGGCAAAACTTTGTTCTTGTTGCCCAGTGATCTTCAAGTCCTTTAGATACCATTGTGTAGTGAGTGGATGTTTGTAAGTGTGATAAGATTTTGATATAAATTGGAGTTTCATTTTTGCTGCTTCTGAATCCACCCCAAGTAAAAGTAACCTTTGTCCTCCTTAACAGGAGGATTAGGTAGGTCAAACAAAGGACAGTTGATCTAAATCTAATTTTATCTTTGAAATGTAGGATTTTGGGTTTCTAGAAACAGCTACTGCTAGCAGTACTGTTCTTTTGAGTACGCGTTTTGAGATGTATAATTTACTTGTGCATATAGTATAGTAAAATGGTCAAGCACAAATTCAAAATGTGCGTCCTGAATTTTTTTTTTTAAAAAAAGAATGGCTAAAAATAAAAATATACATTTTAAGGCATTTGAATATGCCAAATATATTTTAATATCTCTCTTTAAAGAGCAAAACAGAAACTAAACTATTTAGGCTCAGGGGACCTTCCGTTTGGAAAGTATGATCCCAAGATCAAACTGCTTTGTCTGTTTTAAAGGCTCTCAAATCATTTTGTTGCCAGCAAAAATTATAGCACCATGATTAACTCTTTTGGGGATAAATTTGACTTGTAAGTCACAGCCCTTAGCATGAGCGTGCCTTAAGTGGCTACTTCTGGAGGATTGGGACCTGAAGTAGCTCCTGGAGCATATCATGGAGCACTGGGAACGTATGCCTGAGCAGCCCTTGCTATTCTTCCTTGGCAAAAAGTTCTGGTTTCTTTTATACCACTCTAAATATGGACTAATGGCTTTAACTTAAATGGAATTACTCCAGATTTATAGCAATGTAAGCGATGGCAGCATTTGGCTCTTTGAACGACTTTGTTCTCTGGCACTGAAATGGGTCAGCCTGCCAGTGTGGAAGGGGTTGGCAACCCCCAGCACGTGTGCTGACAACAGCATGTGAGCCCATTCAGAGCGACACCCAGCAGCCTCTGTGGTGCCACAGAAATTGCCACACCTGCCACCAAAAGCCACTCTGGGTAGCTTCTTTCAGGTGCAGCTGGGGTGCAGGGGTCCCTGCCGTGTCCATGCCCCTACATACCCAGAAAGAAGCTGCCCGGAGTTGCTCCTCTCTGCAGGGTGCCCCCGCCAAAAGGAGCCACTCCGAGCAGCTTCTTTCTGCAGCATGCCTGGGGACCCCCGAGAGGAGCTGCTTCTTTCTGTGTCATGCCTGGAAAGCACGCCTCACTCCCACTCCAGCTGGGGCAGCCTCTGAATTTTCAGGCGGCTGCCACGTTTTTTCAGCAGAGGGAGCTACTGCCCCCAGTTGAGGGTCAGGGAGAAGGGCCAGCACAAGGGTTGGCAAAGACTCTTGCGTAGACTCAGATTCTGCCCTTGCCCCTCCTTCCCTGTTTTGTGGAGACTAGCGCAACTTTGGCCCCAAGCTCAAGCAGCCCTTTTGTTCAGGAGGGGAAAAACTGAGAATGCAACCAGCTACAGCTGAAGACAGGTGAGCTGCTTGCACCCAGGCTAGACAAGGTTAGCCACTTTGATTTTACACCACAGTTAGTAAACACAATCCACACACCACCTAATGAATGCCTTTCACACACTTAAATGCTGTAGCATGCAATATTTAAATTGTGACCCTGAGCAAGTCATTATCCTCTCTGAGCCTCAATTTCTTTATCTGCAAGATGGGGTTAATAAAACTTACTCTTGGCATTGCAAGGCTTAACCAGTTAATATACACCCAGTGCTTTGAGACTCTCAGTTGGAAACAGCTGTAAATGTGCGATGTTTTATTATTCAAGTTTCAATCATTTCAGTTTCAAATAGATTAGATAAATAGCAACTAGTGTATTTTTAGGATTCTTACTTAGAAATGTTCTTAGTAGAATATATATGTGTGAATATTTTAATGAGGGAGGGTAGGTGTTATCTTTTACTGGAACAAATTCTATGGATACGAAGGTCTTTTCTGTTGCTTCTCACCGACGGAAGTTGGTCCCATTAAAAGAAATCACCTCTCCCACCTTGTCTGTCTAATATCCTGGGGCCGACACATCTCCATTAACATTGTGTACATGTGTTTTAATGGCTTCTGGGTGGTTCAAATTTTGGCCAGTCTCCTCCTCATTTGAAAATCTTAATGCTCTGAAAAACTTTCGGGCTGATCCAGAAACCATTTTTATCCTTGTAGGACATAACTGTTTTGGCCATGGCCCATATGACTTTTTAAATCTTTATTTTGTCTCCAGACAGAACTACATTAAATGTTAAAATAATTGATTTAGAAGTGCTGGCTTTGCACAAGAGTTGTTGTTGGGCACTGCAGGCCTCCTTAAGGTGCAAGCTTTTCTAAAGTTTGGCATTAAATAACTGGAAATAAAATTACTCATGTATGTTGTACTTAGGTAATGGAATGTAGTATTTTCAGTAATTGAGCAGCCAAGTATAGAGAATGTGAATAACAATTCGCATTTTGTGTACGTTTCCATACACCATTATACTTTTTCCTACGGATGCCAATATTTGGAAGCTTCCTCTTGCCAGGCTTCCTATGAACCTAATTCTGTTGAAAGAACACAATATTTTGTTGTGGTCTGAACTTAGAGGTCCCAAATAGGGAAATCCTGAAGCTCTTGTAGCCACTGAAGAGGCACAGAATACGAATAAAGAGGCCTGAGTTGTTCTCTAGTTCCTTTCCTATGGCAACATATGATGCTTCTGTTGATTCTCTGACCATATCTGGGCCAAAACTCCACATGGTAGCACAGAGATGGCCTGTGCAAAGCCCAGTGTTGGTTGTTTCAGCCCTTCTCGTACACTGGGCAATCCCTGTCTTTTAGAACGTGGTAGTGATGTTGCACAAAGTGGTTCTCCACCTATCACACTCGCTCCTAGCTCTGCTACATTCCTCCCTTTCCCAAAACAAGGAGCCCAAAATAGAGGAAAATTATACATCTTCCACAGAAGTGGAAGGAGTGGGAGATGATGCTATGTTTGCACCTTCTTGGCCATCTCACCAGGTTTGGGTGATTTGAGCCAGAATGCACCATTCTGGTGGTTTCACATGAATAAAGATGAAATAACAGTAACACCTTTTTGGGAAGGAAGAATTAAATGGGAAACTGATTTAAGTGTGTCTCAGCACCTTTGTATGCAGAGGGTGGTCACTAATATGTTTTCCCTTACTCCTAAATTCCAATACTGAAAATTTAGAACTGGCTGGCTAGTTTGGGAAATTGGAAAAGATATTTGACATCTTTCTAGTTGCATACTGGAGCCCTGCCTAGCTCACTAATAACTGAAAACTGTTACCCTTTACTGGCTTATGTAATATGAAATGACAGTCTCTGTCTAATTCCTGGTGAAGACACATCCACATCACAACATTTGTCCTGGCTTGACAAATCTCAGATTAGATTTATGTGTCACATTAGAAACTAGGACACCCAATGTTTTGTGCTCAAAATGTTGGATGTTGTTGAAAGCGCTTTGAATATTTGGCCCCAGTTACCTTCCTATCCTGGATTGCATCTATATTTCGAAAGATGACCCTGTTTTCCTTATTGAACCTGAATTTAGATGTGTTGTGATTATTTTACAGAAAAAAATTAAATCCAGCAGGTCACTTTCTATGACAGGCCCTCAGCTTTGGAGATGGCTTGTTCCTTGGTCCAGAATGACTAGTATTATTTGACCTTCATGAGATGCTTCAAGACCTGTCTTTTTACCTAGTTTTTTTTGGCCTCACGATGATGCTTATCATGGGTTAAGTGGGGCATTGTTGGAAGATTGATGGATGTGCATATTTTCAGATTTGTATTTTTTTAAATTTTCATTGTTGTTTTGTCACTTTATAAAAATTGATTTAAGTGAATTGTATTACAAATGACTATAAGATGAGGAGAGATGTTCTTGGACTGCTTGTTCAGAATTACTAAGATTCCTGTTTTAGAGATTAAATACCAGTTCTGTTTTGTCAGGCTGCAGTATTCACTCTGTAGCCAGAAAACAGTACACCCTAACAGATACCATATGATGATAGCAATGGAAAACACTGGAACAACTGAGGAAAATCAAGAGTTACTTTAATCTTATTTCTACCCCCTCCCTCCAAAAAAGTAAAACTAATACCAACTACAACTCTCCTCCTTTGAATATAGTGCTTTCTCTTTCTGCGTGTGCTCTTATTTAGTTAAGACTGAGTCTATACTGACAGTGGCAAAATCCCCACCGTCAGCACAACCTTCCTGGCTCAGCTGAGCAGTCTGTGTGGACATGCTCAATCGCTCAGGAATTTGCCTTAGCAATTCCAGTCCCAGAACTGGAGTATTGGTAAGCCATCCAGAAGGTATTTCCAGCCAGCTTAGCATAGTGGGTAGGGAGTATTTAATAAGTTGTTGGGAGATAACGTAAGGCATTTTACTCATCTTGTGTATCTCACGTCTACTGCTGCTGAAAAGTGCGAAAAGTAGACTATGGCTAACTCTCTAGTGAGCACATCTTTTTCTGAACTGCATGAAGAGTATTCAGAGTTAGTACATTTGTAAAATACCTTGACAAGCAAGTTACTGGGAGTCCATTTAAATCATTTTAATATTGCATTTCTCTGCAAGATGAAGAATCAACTCAAGCACTTTCTGAAAATCACTAAGAATCAGCATTTTAAGTCTGACATGAGATAATGGTGGCAAAATAGTGTTTAAATTGAACTCTTGGCAATCTTATTTAAGCTTGTATTGTTCATTACACAGACTGAAGTAGTGTCCAGCATGTCCAGGTGTTTCCTTTAAAAGCAAAAAGTGGCCAAAATGATTTTTTTTCTTGGCACTTTATGGTCATTCAACCTCTCCTTTTATTGAAGATGCAACACAGCCACAACAATCTGTACAGTTAGGACTGCATCTGCTTTGCCTCCTTTTTCTGTGTGTTGAAGTCAAACTTCTCCATTTAATTAGTGGCATAAGTAAGAGCCAGTAAATAGTTTAGTTATGGGGGATCTTCAGATGTTTTATTTTGGACAAACCCCAAAGAACTGAATCCTCATCTGAATCTTTTGAAGTCTCCTTTCTCCCTGCCAAATATGTTCCCTTCAATTCCTTCCACCTTCTCCTGGAGCCTAAAGCTAATAACTCCTTGTTTACCACCTTAGTACTCGCCCCCTGCCACATACCTTTGTGTTTGTCTGATGATTGAAGCCCGTTATGGAGGCTCATCAGAACAGCCAGCTGCTATCTTAAAATCCTCAGCATTCCAGGGGTTTGTGGATTGGGGGGGGGGGGGGGGCTCCAAGACATGCTGTTGCTCATTTTGGAGGTCCTAGATGGATCCAGAGCTGCTAAAAACTTAGCTTCCACCTTCCCTCTCTCCTGGCCGTGCTGCATTCCTGGTCCTTTTACTTGGCTTAGTTTTTCCTCGCCCTTGGCCACTCCGCTGCCTAAGGTTGTTGCTTTAGTACTCTTTGACCCAGCTGCAGCAGGAGCTGTGAGCCACTTCTGCTCTGCTGTTTTGTGGTGGGAATAGTCCTCTGCAGCAGGGGACACATGGGGCATGTAAACTGAGAGAGGAGGGAGAGGCAAGGGTCAGGGTGAGCTGTTTCCAAGAATCTAGACTACTGCCCTTTCCCTCGGCAGCTGCAGACCTTATGACAGGACATCCCCATTGTCATAAAAATAAGATCATAGCACCCTGAAGCAGGAAGCAGTGATGGGGAGGGGGGCCACGCACTGAGAATTAAATTGCCTGGCTAGAGGAACTGAAGGAGTCCTGGTCAGCCAGGATAGCCCTCTGAAAACTGGCTGTCCTGTTGCATTGCACTTTGCCTGGGTGGTCTGCCAGTGACCTACCTTGAATGAAGAAAAACATTTTTCCTGTGACTGCAAGTTGGACCCACCCAATGTACTTTATAAACTCTTAAAATAGGCAACTGTAATTGAAGAGATATGAGATTCCTATCAGCTATGTGTCTGCCTCCCTTTAAAAAAACACTGTTTCAGGATGTGGTTGAAACAGTCAATCTTATTTAATTAAAAATTATTTTTGTCTGACTCCCTGTAAGAATTGCACATACATCGATTCTGGAGATTTATTAGTAAGCTGCGGATAAATCAGCACAGTTGCCCTTTGGACGTTCCCTTGCAGAAAGGGGAAAAAAAAATCTCTTTCTGGAGTGTAATGCTTCACATTTGAGATTGAAAAGATAGAAAATTCCCCTGGTAAGGCTGAAATTAGAGTTTTTCTGAATAATAATGTTAAAACTCCTAATAGCTTCAAGGGTTGTGCAGAAACACAGTCCCTCCTGCCAGCTCTCACAAGTCCAACTGCTGAGAGATTTGAATTACAAATACAGTAATGCTCTCTACCTAAAGCTGTATTTCTTGCCAGCTTTCTCTCACACATAGATGAAAGGTAACCCTGTTGGGAGGGCAAGTTAGTCAAAGTTACTTCTGATACAAGGTGTTTTGGATGCTTTTGGGAAGAGCAGCGCCCTAGGATTTGAGGAAATTCTAATGTAGAGGGAAGTAGTTTCTTCAAGTTTGCCAACAAACTACATGAAAGGAGGTTGTATTGTTCAGTCTTCTGTCAATTTATGTGAGGAAAGATTACTCCAATCATACAATTATTGTTTTAAGTACGTTTAGACTTTGGCTGATGTTATGTTTTTGCAGCAGTGAAGATATCCCAGGCCCATTCTAAAGTCAGGATTTCCTCTGCTGTTGGAAAAAATCTAATTTGGGAAGATAGCTTTGGTCCATGCTGCTGTTTGTCTCTAGTAACGTTTATATTTTGTTTCTAGTTTTGGAAGTTCATAAAGAGGGGTTTATGAAGAGCTGGCATATCAGCTCTTGCACAGTTCAAATAACATCATTCAGTGAGGGGGAAAGTTTTTGTCTTGCATCCTCCATATATAATGAACTATTCTAGTCATGCAATCGGTGGGACTTTTAGATATAATTCTAATAGCACATGGGGGGTTGGTTTAATTTTAAAAGGCTTTTCTGACCTCCTTTAGTCCTTGTGGATGTGGTTTTATTGCATCTTTTGAGTTCTCAAGTTCTATGGAGGTTTTACAAAATTACGGAGATCCTTTCCTGTGCAGTGCAGGTGGGAGCAATTTAGCGTGCAAGTGGCAGAGGGAAGGAGTGGAGAGCCACAGACCATCACAGCCTTCTCTCCAAATCCTGCACACTGCAGAAATCACTCTGGTGTGCCAACCTGTGGTGTTCAACTCTTGAGCAGAAACTGGGTAGGAGCTGCTGTCTGTGGTCTGCTTACTTCAAGTCTGAGCATCCTGTAATTTGGGAAGTTTTACCAACTGATTGTAGCAACCACAGAGGATTTGCTTGCAGTGAAATTGCTGTGAAGATTGTGGGTGCATTGAGGAAGGGAGGAGTTCAAGATGAGGTGTTCAGATACTGAATTCTCTGCACATAAGCTCCTGCTGTCTGTATGTCATGAGATCTTAACACATCTCCTGGATCCAGGAAGGAATGGGAGAGAATAAACTCTCCCCAACCCTCAGCAAAAGAGACAGTTCGGAAGGAAAAATACAAGTGGGGAACTTGTGAAGTTTCTAGAACTCTTTATGGGATAACTCAAGTAGATATCTGTGCGCTCCACAGTTAAATAAATAAATACAGAATTAACGTTATTTAATTAACAGAGAAACAAATGGAGATCTATGGGCACATCCATACTCCAACTGGGAGTGAGCCTTCTAGGCTGGGTAGACAAGACTGCTGCTAGTGTGCGAAACAACGTAGTAATGTGAGTATTGTAGCTTTAGCTGCATCTCTGACTCTTAAGCCCCCCTGACTCCCTAGGCTTTACAGCCTGAGCTTTAAGTCCATGCCGCAGTGTCCACACTGGTATTTTAGCACAGTAGTTCAAGTTGTACTTGTGCAAGTTTGTCCACCTGGCCTCGGAGAATCACTCCCACTTTTAGTATAGACATATCCCTAAAAGGTTATTGGGAAAGAAAAAAATAATATGCAGAAATACAAGGTAACCAGATTTGAAGAAAAAGCTAAACTTCACAGCCCTAAGCACAAAAGAAATGTTCATGACTTATTCCTCTGAGACTCAAAATGTTCAGAGAGATGCTCCTTTTGTGACTCATTTGCTTGTGTATCATTTTTCTCCAACTGCTGAATTTTCCAAAGCTGATAGCAAAATGTGCATTGTTGAGCAAGACTTGGCTTCGAGATAATTAAGATCTTCCCAGTTCTGATTTTGTTTAAGGTACATGGAAATCTTCAAAATCTGAGGCTTTCACTCAGTTTTCATATTCTTTAGCAACAGAGTTTGCCTTTGTCATTTAAAATGCCAGTTTCTATTTCTTCATCTCGTAGGCTTGGACAACTGTAATTTTTTTGTTTTGTTTTGTTTCTGAATTTCCGTTCAAATGTGAAATGCCTTTTGAGATCTCTGTTCTATCATTGTTGTTTGGCTGTGTTTTCAACATACTTACAGAAATCATACTTTTGTTAGCCTTTTGTGTGGAACTCGTGAGGGGATTCCCAAGGAGGAGGATGCAAACGTTATCTCCAGAGAGGGTTTTTCAGATGTGTTAAATGCTTCCATTTATATTTATCATGTGTTCTATATAATCTCTCTTGTGGCTAATAAAGCAACATCTCATTTTCATTTCTTGAGGCCAAAGAACTTCTTTACTCCATTAGGCATCTTTCTAGAAATCATAAACTAATTAAACAGCTTTTTAATTCCTACAAAATTTTACCAGATATTGTTTAATAAACCAACACGATTTCATAGGTGGAAGGGGAGCTAAGAGATTGTGGCTGATAAGTTTTCTTTTTCTGTATCTTTTGATATTTCTTTTGTAGCCCTTGTTCTAAGGACTCTTATATAGCATCAGGTAAAAATGAATAATTGTTTACCAGTGCAATTTGGGATCCAGTACAATAATCTTTATCAAGCTGTGTGTCTTAAATGAGCCCATCACTGTTGGATATTAGCATAGGTCGTGTTTACTATTCTAAGCTCACCTTTCAACGAGCCAGTCAGTAGAATCCATATTAGGACACACTGCCTCACTGTGGACCAGATTCTGATTGGCCCCCGTACTTGTGCCGATAGTGATTGAGATGATCCAAGGGGCCTTCTCTCCCCTTTGTCTGTGTCAGAGGCAGGCAGAATTCTAACACCTGTGCTCAAATGAGCACAGAGTTGCTTCATCCCACCCTAGTGAGGAAATACAGAAGGTAGTGCCAGGGGTGTCTTCCTCCCGCAGATATAGGATGGAAGAGTTTGTTGGCTACTCAGGAAATTCCACTGTACAAAAAGGTGCGGTGGCAGATGTGCAGGTCATGCCATCTCCCACTGGCAGTGTTTTTTCCTTCTTCCCAAAGACATTGGATGGAAGAGTTGGTTGGCTGCCCTTGAAGCTCTACTGTACAAAGAGGTTCAGTGGCATGCCACCTCCCTCCGGCGGTGTTTTTTGTTCTTCTTCCCACAGATGTTGGATGGAAGAGTTGGTTGGCTGCCCAGGAAGTTCCACTGTACAAAGAGGTGTAGTGACACCCTATATCCTATGGCCTGTTCCCACTGCAGGTCATGATCTTGTCCTGCATTAGCACCAGTGCAATGTACTGCATGCTGTGGGATGAACTCCGTCAAACTCACTTCAGCCCTAGTGATGAACTCTGTTTTAAATATATTTAATAAAGATCAGCTTTTCTTCCTGTTAGACAGTAGCCAATTCTGAATAGGCTGTTAGCTGTTTATAAAGTGTTCTGTAACCAAAGCCTGCTAGAGATACTAGATCTCGTCACTGTGTAACCCATGATTATGCTGGGACTGCGTCTACTCAGCAGCCAGGAGCATGTCTCCCAATGTGGCTGGAGAAACGTGTTAGTTCTGCTAAAGTTAGTGTGCAGATGGCACAGACACCAGCTGAGACTAGCCACCTGACTACACCCCCAGAGGTTGAGTGGGAGTGTAACTGGACAGCTAGCCTTGTAGTATTTTTAGTGTGCTGGCCTGAGCAGAGCTAGGCAGATCTCTAATCATGCTGGGAAGCACTTTTCCAGAACTGCTGTGTAGACCAGTGGTTTTCAAATTTCTTTCATTGGGACTCGAGGAGAGAAAAAAAAATTATGCCCCTGACCCCACAATTACATCTCTGAGCAATGCATTCCTGTCTTTTGGTGGCAGCTGCTGGGGGTGCTGCAACCCAGTACCTGAGGGTCTGTGACCCACTATTAGGTCCTGACCCATGGTATGAAAACCACTGGTGTAGACAATAGCCTTTGGAGATCTCAGCCACTCTCTGAGTCACAGCCACACCAAAATGGTGGGGAGGGGAGAGACCTGGGATTTAATGGAATGCCATTGCAAGGGATGGTGTTGGGCTATTAAGGATTTTAAGGGATCATAAAGTTGTGTTTATTTCTTATGGAAGATACCCAAATTCCTAGTGATGAACAACATGGTGAGAGCCGGAGCCTGATAGAAAAGGTCAGGTAGATGAGGGGAGGATTTTTGGTTGAACTGACTCAAATCAGAGAGAAAGGAGTGAGGGTAGAGGTGAGCAAAGGTTCAGGAAAGCCATTATCTCTTCAGATGATCTCATCCAGCCCTACCATACATTTTCCCTGTTAGCAGCTAACCTGTAACTGAATCAAAACGTCGCTTTCACCTTCTGGTTTTATAATCAGTGAAGACTAAACATATGCTTTAGGACACTTACAAAACTGCTAACAAGTCTGGACTGGATGATGTAATTCTAGTTAAAATAAACAGTATGAATAAGCCGAAGTGACCTGTTTTGTTGTGGAAAGCTGGGTTCCTTCATGAATTCTTTACTTGGTATTTTGGTGTGGTTCTGACTAGCAGCTTGCCATTCTATCTGTCTTTGCAGCAGGATGTGTAACTTTAACTAGAGCCATCCAATAGTTAAAGGTTGTATTTTTGAAACATAAATTAGCTTCACAGAAGCAATTACTTATGTGCACTATATTTCACATAAGTATGGTTTTAATAGTTTTACCTTAGAAAATTCAGCAGAATGTAAAAATTTAATAAGAAATACTCAGAACTTAGTGGGTACAAGATTAGTTGAGGAGAGCCCCAGCAACATCAACCTGTTTGTTAAAATAAAAATCTTGAACATTTTTTGTTTGAATTGAAAAGTCTCTATTGCTGGGACAAAATGGAATCTCTAGTAAGATAAAGATTACTTGATTTTTGAATGTATATGCTTTACAGTAAGAAATACAGTTGATCATCTTGTGTGTACCCAATGCATAACATTTAAGAAGCCAGGTATGACGATACAGAGACGTCCCTGCATGGTTTCATACTTTAAGCTGATGAATCAGTTTAGTAACCAGTATTCAGAGAGCTATTCATCATGTCTGACTCAGTTTTTAAAGCTCCAGCTATAAGTCACTAGGTTGTTAAGAAGGTGCAATATTTCGTGTGTAATTTCAATAATGCTAAAAAAAAAAAAATAAAGCAAGGTGTCTTGTGGCACGATAAATCTGTTAATCTTTAAGTGCCACAAGACTCCTTACTTTTTTTTGCTTTGCTAGACTAACACGGCTGCCTCTTTGGAACCTGGGAAGATTCGATAATGCTGTATCTGTCAGTATTCCCCCTACCATACCATCACCTTCACCCCGACTGATAAATCAGATGCCATTGATTTCCACTCCTGTTCACTCAAGAATTTGTAATTTTTAACCATGGAGTTGTAATTAAACTTCTGGTATGTTCTGCTGTTACTATGGCATGTCAAAAAGATGCAGGATAAAAACTGACTTTTTATTTTATGTTAATATAAACACAGAAGGGCAGACCCTCAGTTCTTAATCATTCTGCACTCCATGATGTTAACAGGACTTTCATCAAATTATCTGCTGAAGAAAGACAAAAGAATATGGGACAAATTATGCAGAGATTTCATACAACCCTCTGGTAGTAGCTATAATGAATGTCCTGAAGGTATATTTTAAAAAAGATGTTTTAAGTGACTGTTTTCAGTGCTCAAGCTTGGTGTTTGACAAGTATCTCTTTTTTTAATAGCTTGAATCAGCTAATTTAATGCAATGGGATGAAGATGCTGGTTTAAAAAAAAAAAAAAGAATAATTGCCAAGTTCCAGAGGGATAGCTGTAGCAGTCTAGTTCAGCAAAACAAGCAAGGAGTCCTGTGGCACTTAAAGACTAACAAATTTGTTTATCACACAAGTGTGGGATTTTCTCCAATGAAAGCTGATGTGATTAATTTGTTTGTCTTCAAGTGTGACAGGACTCCTTCCTTGTTTTAATGAATAATTGGTAGCTTATTAAGAAAATTGTATTTGAAAGATACGGTACAGATATAACACACTTTGGAGACTTGATAAACCAGGTGTATTCCTCAGAGACTGGATCAAAGGCATACTCTGGCAAAGGATTTAATAACCTAGTTTGTCCTTAAAAACAGTTTGTTTCGGCTGGATTTAAAAGTGAAGCTGGCAAGTGGGCAGGGCAGCACATCTTCTGCACAGGATGGTCCTCTATTTCCACGATGGCTAATGGGAACACATTAGGCAACGCCAGCTTCTTTCGGATATTAAACACAAAAAAAAACCCTTTCATGTGCGAAGAACATGTTTCCGGCATAAGAATTAGTGTACGTCTCACATGGTGTAGATTGTTGGAAATGATTTCTTTTAGCTCACCTAAGCTCAAGCAAACTGGAGAACGCTTTTAAATTTTTTGTATTCTTATTTGTCTGTCTTGCATATTTAGATCCCAGTCCTGCAACTTGTGCCTGAGCAGACTGCTGCTACATGTAGCCCAAAAGAAGTCAGTGGGGTTCTGTACAGGTGCAGCTGTTCATATGTTGGTTGCAGGACCAGAGCCGTAGAGGGTGATCTTTTCAGGACCTAGAGCATGTCTTCCTATGTGTTTGTACAGTACCTCATCCAACCTGGATTGAGGTCTCTGGGCATTAACAGTAGTTTGAAAATTCAGTGTCAAAATGATCCAGATTGTAACTGGAATGATTTAAAAGTGATGTGGAGAGAATAATTTAAAATCTTTTGGAAGCCCTGAAGTACCTGTCTGTACTGCAGACATCTCCCTTTCACCAAAAGACAAAAGTATGGAGAAAAAGGTGACCATGAAAAAATGGGGTGGGGGTGGGGGTGGATGGAGAATGGAAGATAAAAGGAAAGGAAGAAGAAAGTTAATTCATGAAAAATGAATAATAGTAAACAAAATAAAAGGCTGAGAAGCACATTCCATAAACCAAAGTAGTCATATTATTGTGGCTGATGTCACAAGATGGAAGTGTTACACATCTTCCAAATTCTTTTCCTTAGTGTGTGAACAAATGTTCATTCTTGGGGGGACATGCTGTGGCAATAGTTTTTGTTGTGCAGTGTTCTCAGTGGAACCAGTAATTCAGGAGAGGGAGCTGTGTGAATATCTGGAGAGTTAGTTCTCTGCTTTTGGTCTTTATCAGAACCAATTCTTGGGACAGTGTTGTTCCCAGGCACTGGTGTTGGGCTGAGATTCTTGAGAGAAGGAATTGCCCTGCTTGCTGTTAGACTGCCTGTGCTCCAGAAGTGTTGAGTGTGTATAGTAGTGGGTGACACTGGTTTCAGAACGGGGTACAGAAATAAACTTTGTCATTTTCTCCCCACTACACTCAATTGTCTATCCATCATTTGCTATATTCTGCCTAAATCTAAGGAATAAAGTTGTATAGGTCTCCAAAATTAGCCCATTATGCATTGAGCCTGCCAGCCTGTTCATGTGGAATTTTACTCTGATTGCCATCCAGGAGCAATTGTATAACATCCTTTACCAGTCAATCTCAAAATGCTTTGCAAGGGAAGGCGATACAGATATGGAAATAACATATCCAAAGTGAGACAGTAGGGCAGGGACAGTGATAAGAACAGAATTCAGCTCTCCTGACTCCCAGCCTTGCGCCCATCCACTAACCCACAGTATCAAAAGGCGGTGATTTGTTAACAGCCAGCTCAGCAGGTAGCTGTTCAGACAGCAACTCTTTTCTGTGCTGCCTTTCCTAGCAAGAAAATGCTTGTAACTTCATTGGGGGGGGGGAAGCAAAACAAAACCCTGACTTTTCTCCAAAATAGGTTAATTTAACATTTATGCATATGGCTAAGTAAGGCTGTGATGGAGAATAGAGCAAGAGGGATTTAGCTAATCAGAGCTAAATGAGTGGAATGTAAGCCAGCTGGGAGCTCCATGTTTCTGGAATGTGTTGGTACCATGAAGTTTCTGTCACAGGAACAATGCATTTTTTGAGAAGGGGAGGAGGAAGGAAAAGGCAGTCTAACCTCAGTTCTGATTGCTCCTCCACCTCTCCTGTAAACTGGAGAATGATGTTAAACTGGCGCTATTCCAGCATAAAGCTCTTTCCATTTAGTTACAAAAAGTGAAAAGTTCCAACATGCATCATTTTTTTCAGCGTGTATGCCAGTCAAGTATTAAGTTAGCTGAAATGCGGCAGAATCTGTTATGTATAGTTGCCTTTTTTTTAGTGTATTTGTGTGCATTTTGCTGTGAATATAACAGAGTATTCCCTCATGGTTTTCAGTGTTAGGAAATATCTAGTTGACAAAACGGAAGGATAATGCCATAGCCTCCCCTTCAGTGAGTCCAGTGAATGGGTGCATTCAAACATAGGATGGTTAAATTTGGAACACCAAACTGAAACACCTTCTTTGGATTGTACTGGGCCTGGGGGATAGGTGGCAGTGTACTGGCAGGGGGTAGCAGTGGGTAAATGGATTCAGTGTAGAGAGTGCATGTATCTGTTTAAAGGGCCCTCCCTCCTCCTGAAGACTCTCTTTTGGAAACCTCCTGAACCAATTGACTGGCTCACACAGAATAGCATTATTTGGTCAGGCAAGGATTTTTTAAATTCATGTCAGAGTTGGGCACCTGGTAGGGATTGAACCAAACTACACAGGCACAAGTCCTGGGGAAGTTCTGTACCACTGTGCAATTCAGACTGCATGGAAATTAATTTTCCACACAGCATTTCCGTCCTCTCATCTTCCTACCCCGGAAATGTGCCGCAGAGCAGCTGCTGCCAGTAGAGGTCACTGCATATAGCTGAGCCCAACTTGTGAATAGAAGACATGGCTGGAGGCAGGTGGAGAGAGCTGGTGGCGTCCTGGCAGCTGCGGTTCCCACCATGTGCTGAAAGAAGGAGGTGACAAGCAGGAAAGTACGTGCAAGTCTTTGGCCTCAGGCTTTCTCTCCTTCTGGGGTGGCTCACAGCTGGGCTCAGGGAGATGGGATGCAGGTATCTAGATCCCCTGGCTGAGCTCGGGCAGTTCCTGTTTCTCCATGCCTTCCTCCTCGGAGCCAAGCTGCAGGACGCTCCCCCAGCCCATATACTGGAACTGTGGTTTCTTCAACCCTGCTCCTAGGGGAATCTTTGTGTGTCTGTTATAGACATAGTTTGACATTTATTTTGAAATAAAATACCAAAATAATTGTAAGTGGCTTGATTGTATAGCACTATTTTTACAAATAAAATGTGCAAAATTTTGCAGAATTTAAAAATATTATGTGCATAATGCCCACCCCTAGGAGTTAAGTAAAGCCCATGAATAGGAGACATGTCACCAGCTACAGGGTTAGGATGCAGATGAGTATAGGAAGTGTGTCCCAGCATGCTTAGCAGCAATAACATATTGGCTGGTGATGGATGACAATACATGTCATTTGCTGGAAGTGTGCTTGTTTCTCTCCCCTTCACTCAGTGGCCTTTCCACTTTCCCTTGCTCTGAGACTCTTAATTCTCCTTGGCATTCTTGGTTCTCAAACCCTTCTCCTGCACTGACATCTGGTATGCTTTCTGTAAACTCAGGTTTGACTCTTTGCTGAATCCAATGCTTTGTTTCCATGTTGGGCTGACTATTGAATTTTCCCACCGCTCTCCAGTGCGTGCGTGCGTGCGTGCGTGCGAGAGAGAACCTCTATACTTCATTTGTGATGGTGCTGGTGGACAAATTCCATAATCACAGAGAGGCCCAGCACAGACACATTTTGTATTTTAAAGTGAGCACTATGATAACAAGAGAATAGAGGTGGAAAGGGAAAGTAGAAAATCAACTAGAACATAACTAATTGTTTTGGTATAATTTGCTGAGGCACTGGGGCTGCTCTAACCTATTTATGACAGCCCTTTACAGATGGACGTCTTTCTCCTTATGGACACTGGCAAGTTCCAACATCATTGCTTGTAGTTCAATACCAGAATTACACTAGAAGAAAAAGGGTGTAATTACATACAGATAACATATCAAAGAAATGCCCTCAGTAACCAGTTGCCATTATGACCATTACTCTGTCACCTTATAAATACTGTATATCCATATTAAAAAACAAATGTGATAGGACAGTTTAGTGTGTGTGGTTAAACACTCAGACGTTATGAGCTGTAAAAGGCAAGGTTATATATTCCATCTGAGCTCTGTTCTGTGTACATGTATGATCTGCTCTGTGTACCAATGCATAGTAGTTATACATTTTTTTCCACAAAATCTTAGATGCACATGACATCACCTGTGGTTTTGTTTGTCAGAGAAACAGAACCCATGAATAATTTTTTTTTTTTTTTTTTGCACATGATGCATTGTGAATGTGACGCAGGGTTCCTTTGAGCCCTTGGCTTACTCATTGTAAGGTTTTCAAAGTGCATCTTTTGATCTGTAGAAAAATTGTATGGTCTTTTATCATGATGTGACTGCATTATGCAGAGGAGAAGGGGGCTGAGTTAAAATCACGCACACAACATGGACAATTTCTGAATTTTATGAATACCAGACAAACAACATCTGAGATGTGAAGCTGAGACACAAGCTCATGCCTACTAAATACGTATATATGGGCTGCAGCAATGGATTTTTCTTAATCCCCATCTTGTGTCCCTGGATTGGGGTATTTTACATGCATAGTGCATGCTTACATTTACATATTTGGGTTTACATTCCTGCCCTCTCTAGTCTCCCTGTGGTGTTGACTGGCTGCATTTTTCTTCACCTACTGACCCAAACACTGTCATATCTTTAGGGCCAGCTCAAGGGGTTGTGGTGCCCTAAGCCAGCTTTTGCTTTTGTGCCTGGGGAAGGGAGAGGTGCTCTGGGCTAGCTCACCCTGCCCCCAGGACAGAGAACAGCAAGCCCAGGGGTTGGGCTTCTCTCTCTTGCCTGACCTGAGGCAACTGTTCCTTCCTAGAGGCGAGGAGGGCCAGCCCAGAGGTGGGATGAGGGAGTGGAGTCCGATCCATGGGCTGGCCTGCTCTGCCCCCGCAGGCAGAGTGGCTGGCTCAGGGGAGGGTAGGAGCGCAGGGTCTAGCTTTCCAGCATCCCTGTGCTTCAGCACCCCAGCCGGTGCCAGACCGGCTCATCGCTAGAGCCAGCCCTGCACATCTTGTGAACTCACTAATGTGGAATGGTTATTGCCTTCTGCCTCAGAAGTGTCTTTAATTTAGTGGTGTGTCAAATGCAGGGCTGGTTCTTCTATAGAGGCAACCTAGGTGGTAGCCTGGGGAGCCAAAGGCTGGGCTGGACAAAAGACATCCTTTACATCATAACCTCAGCCTGGCAGAACGCAATGCCATCCACAGCCTCAGAAATCATTCTGAGGTTATTACTGATGAGGCTGACAAGGAGGTACAGTTGTCATCATGAATAAATTGAATTATGATCAGGAGGCTTATAAACAACTCTCCAACACAACATTCTACAGACCACTTTCCTCTGGCCCCACTGAAGAATACCAAAAGGAATGACAACACCTACTCAAGAAACTCTCTAAGACAGCACGGGAACATATAAAGACAAACACCACCAGAACCCTGGCGAGGGATATTCTTCTAATACCTAAAATCCATAAAAAAAAAAAGAAAACCCTGAATGCCCCATCATCTCAGGCATTGGCACTCCTTTCATCGGCTTATCTGGCTGTGTGGACTCCCTCCTCAGACCCTCTTTTATCAACATCCCTAGCTATCTTTGAGATACCATGGACTTCCTGAGAAAAATCCAATCCATTGGTGAGCTTCCAGAAAACGCTATTCTGGCCACTATGGATGTAGAAGCTCTTTGCACCAAAATTCCACACAATGGTGGATTACAGGCTATTAGAAGAACTATCCCAGATGTTGCCACAGCACAGCTTGTGACTGAAATTTGTGATTTTGTGCTCACCCACAACCATTTTAGATTGTAAGATAATTTATACCTCAAAGTCAGTGGCACTGCTATGGGCACCCACATGGCCCCACAATGTGCCAACATCTTTATGGATGACTTAGAACAACATTTCCTCAAGTCTCATCCCAAAACACCTCTCCGTTACCTACGCTACATTGATGACATCTTCATGGATGGACCCGTGGCAGGGATGCTCTTGAAGATTTGCGCAGAGATTTCAACAATTTCCACTCTACAGTCAAACCAAGCCTGGAACACTCCACACAGGAGATGCACTTTCTCCACACTACAGTACAAATAAGGTATAGACACATCAACATCACCTTATACTGAAAACCTAGTGATAGGTATAATCACCTACATCCCTCAAGCTTCCATCCTAAACGCACCACACAACCCATTGTCTACAACCAAGCCCTAAGAAATAACTGCATTTGCTCTGATCCCTCAGACAGAAACAGACATCTTGCAGATCTCTATCAAGCATTCTTCAAACTACAGTACCCACCTGGGGAAGTAAGAAGACAAACTGACAGAGCTAGACGGGTACCTCGATGTCATCTACTGCAGGAGAGGCCCAAAAAAGACTGCCACTAGTCACCACATGCAACTCTCAAGTCAGACCTCTGCAACACATCATTAAGGACCTATAGCTCATTCTAAAAGATGATCCCTCGCTCTCTCAAGCCTTGGGAGACAGACCTTTCCTCAGCTACAGACAGCCACCCAACCTTAAACAGATACTTGCCAGGAACTACAGATCTAACAGCAACATTAAAGCACGCACATACCCCTGCAACAAACCACGCTGCCAGGTCTGCCTACATCTGCACAATAGGTACCATCATAAGTCCTAATCAAGCCAACTACTCCATCAAAGGCTCATTTACCTGTTCATTTACTAATGTGATCTATGCCATTATGTGCAAGAAATGCCCCCAGCACCTCATACATCGGACAAACAGGATGATCCCTGTGCAAAAGAATAAATGAACACAACTGACAGAGAAAATCACAGAACAAAAAAACCAGTTGCCGAGCACTTCCATTTTTCTAATCACTCTATAAGTGATTTGTTAATGACTGTGCTCAAATGTCAATGGGACGTCAAGACTTCAAAGGCAAATATCTGAACTGAAATTAATATGCAAATTAAATTGTGTGAAAGTAGAATTAAATCAAGACTGTGGGTTTTTTCTCATTGCAAAAGGTAATATGACTTTGACCTTCCCAGAGTTTGAATCTATACAACTGCTCTGATTTGGTGTTACTGTATGACTTGATTCTGTTTTACACTCCTTTTGCATTTATTTTTATGCCTTTCTGTAAGTTCCCCAGTCTTTGAAGCATCTGACGAAGTGGAATTTTCTCACACGAAAGCTCATGCAAAAAATATATGTTAGTCTTTAAGTGCCCCGTGACTTTTTTCCTGGACTAGACTAGCATGGCTGCAACCTGTGGAAATCTGCAACATGGATGAAGACTGCTGTTCTTCATTACATTAGAATAGGAGAGGAGCGCTTTTCACAGGGAAGCGGACATTTATGGAACTGCTGAATTATTGTCAGTGTTGGCTGAGGAAAGCCTGTTTGTGATTTTAGTTTTCTTGTTTACAAACAGTGATTGCAATAACTTTCACCTATAATAAATTATCAATTTAAAGTCAGAAATAGGAGAGGCATCATATTCCAGTGATGGTGTTGGTCACTTGTCTTCCCAAGTTTGTCAGGTCTTTACAATTTAACTGCTGAGCACTAAACTCGGTAAGGGAGTAAGCCACTGACTGTTTGGATTCACTTTGGCAACTTGTCATATGCAGGCTTCTAATCTACATTTAACTGTTTACATTTTAATGAAAACACACACACAAGCACAGTAGTTGCCTATACTTGTATCTTCTTTGCTAGAGGACTAGAAATTGCTTATTATATGAATTTACAGGAGATGAAAACAAAATATAGTTCATTCAGTATAGCATTAGAAAGGAAAAGAATCCTGGGAGCCTGATTCTCTATTCTGTTACACTAGCTTTAGAGCTATAAAATGGTGAATTACTTACCAGTAATGACATGGGCTGCTCAGATTCATTCAGTAATACATGTGTGTGCCTCAGAGCACGATTGCTCAGAAACCTTAGCCCATCAGAACAGGGCTGGCAGCCAACACCACCTGGCCATCCTGTGGCTGGATATGCGGCCGCAGCCCTGCCCCTCCTCAGTCCCTAAAAGTCACCAACTCTGGGTTGTGGGGACTGTGGGAGGGTTCTGAATGAATCTGAGCTGCCTATCTTGAAGAGGGACGGTTACAGTTATGTAACCCACCGTTCTTCTTCAAGCGCTGCTTGGATGCATTCAGTGGCTGCTAGCTGTACTGAAGGATGGAGGGCGGAGTTGGGTTTTTCCCTGCCTTCAGCACAGTTACCCCTTAGAAGGCTGAACCCCAGGCCTAGAGAAGCCAGTAGGATCAACAGCCTGGGCTAACTGGGGAAGGATAGAGGCCTATGTCGCCGTGTGAAGGCTGATTATGATCAGCAGGGGCCTAAAGTCACCTTATCATGGAGAGAGGATGTGGCAGCAAACTCTGGAATTGATTAGGCACCGCCAGAGGGACATAAAAGTCTGTGGTAAGGCACCTGCCAAACCGAGGCAGCCCACAATACATGCCTTAGCTGGTTTGACAAGGAGGGTCTAAGGTGGAGTCCCTAGAAGTCTCAGCCTACTACCTGATACCAAGAACCAGTGAAAGAGAGAAGGAAGGATACCCCTCTATTGACCAAACTGAGGGAAAGAGGGCTATGGGGTTGTGCGAGAGGAATCAAATAACCATGTGGCAAGAAAAATTTACCTGGTGGGAAAATGCCCACACAGCAAGAGAGGTACCAAGTGTCCTCTCAGAGGCCAAAAGCAAAGTGTGGCCACTGGTAGCTAAAGGGAGAGGGAGAACGTGGGTCAAGGGAATGACTGTAGGAGCCCACTGCGTTAAGGAGTCCAACTGCCACCTTTGAGATGTCAATGAAAAAGGAGAAGTGCCATGGTTAGAATATAGGAGGAACTGACTTCCTTCGACCAGGTGTGGGTTGGAAGGTGGGGGAGGCACAATATTAAGCAGTGCCTCCGCATTTGTTATATCGCCTCTTACTGGCCACCTCCCATCACTAGCAAGGAGGCAGGTGGATAAGGAAACTGAGTGGACCAAAGTCGTAGACTTCCCGATGGAACATAGGAAAAAGGGTGGGGAGGGAGGTAAGATTTTGAAGGCCTCCCAAGCACTGAGGAGCAGGATTCATGAAGAAGGCAAAGGGTATTAAGATGGGAATGGTTATTTCCCTCTGTTAAGTACCCTAGAGGCAAGGTGGGCACAGGAGCGTGGTCTTCCTGGGAAAAGGAGGTGCTACTCTCTGGAAAGAGAGGGTGGTAACAAGGCCAAGGGGCTGCCAACTTCCCTGGGCTTCATCTGGGCAAAGCTGGGAAGAGACACGTAGATCACTGATTTGGGTGCCTGCGACGGTTTGTGGAAGCACAAGGAGGAAGGGGAGAATTGCCGTCTGTCAGCGGCAGTAACCCGTGGGTCTTGTGGAATCGGTGGGTAAAAACTGGCACCGAAGGTTAGGACCAAGGGACTCCCCTGCACACTATAGTGGAAAAAGCTTGTGATTAGGGAAGGCTGTCCTCCCAACCATGTGAATGTTGCCACTAACTGGGATGGGGTGAGGAAGGCAACAGAAGGGGTCCTACTTGAGAAGAGTCCCAGTACCCTGATGGCAAGGCCCCAGGGGTCATTAGATCTCCCTCCTGTAGATGAAGGTGGGGAATATAAGTACAGTGAGAGGTGAGGTGCCCTTAGAATGTGTGAGCACAGTTGACCAAGAATGACCCAACTCACTGAAAGAGTGTACCTAGTCCTGGGGGTACAGTGCGGGGTATTGCCCAGGAGGGGGCCAAAATGACTATGCTGATCTCCAGTACTCTAGAATGTGAGGGGAGATGTGTCCACCTCAGAGAATTGACAGAGTTGAAGACCCCTATTCAGGGGGAGGAAAAAAGGTGGGGGGAAGCAACCAATGAGGGTGCACCCACCATGTACTGACCATGCACCTGATAAGGAAAACCATTAACCTAATGTCCACCAATAGAATGCCAAAAGACAAAGCATTAACGGAAAGAGTAAGGTATGATATAACCTGGACTGATGAATGTACTCGGCTGAGAGGATAAGGGGAAGAGGCATACGGGGCCTACCCCTAGAGCAAGCCAGTTGATGGCGTTTTACCTTTAAACCTGGGGAGATGGTAGTCACAAAGACACCCTGAAGATTGGGAGGCCGGCATCTGCAGGATCCTCCTGTGTCATCCCCCCTCCCCCCCTTTTTTTTAGGGGGAAAGGAGCCCTCTTTTCAAGTGAAAGACGCTGAGCTGAAAACTCATAACCTATACCTAAGAGCGGGGTATGGTCCCTTATGAACCTTCGCAGAGGTGTCCCATTGTGTCACCTGGCGGTGGCCTAATCAGTTATGGACTGTTGGGAGGAAGGGGGGGGAGGCCTCTGATACTGTGACCCAAGGGGGTCCTTAGTATTCACACTTGCAGCCTGTCGGCCAAGGTCCTGTCCCAGGTATGTCCTCATAGCTATCGAGAGTATGGGGTGCCTGGGGGGTTGCAGGGGGGCATTCTTAGAGGAATGCCACCCAGGATGAGGCAACAGAACCACCAGGAATATCATCCAAGGGGGCGATTTGTGTGGCACCCTGCTACCGAATTATACTCCCCCCTGAACACAGGGGATGTATGTTGGTTCCCCATACCTATGAGGACTCAACTAATGTTACGCTGAAGGATGCAAAGCCCCAGTGTCACGTTAACCCAAGTTACCCTCAGGGGTAAGAGGTGGGAGGCCCTGGGAGGAGGGGGAGGGACAGGGTGTCCTTTGCAGTCCTAGCTGGGGGGAAGGACCCTGAGGAATACAAACCATGCAGGGCATAGAGATTGTTGAATGCCCATTATGGGCTGGGAGGGTGGCTAGTGGGCCAGAAGGGTAGCATGCCCAAATATTTTAGGTCCAAAATAACTTCCTGGGAGGAGGGGGGCACTCTTGCCTCCCAAAGCCATGCTGCCCATCTCAGGGCCACAGCAGAAGCCACACTGCGGCTTGCCATGTCCAAAGCATCATAGACGGATAACAGCAAGTCTTGGGATGCCAGCCTACCCTCTTCAACGAGGACAGCATAATCTGCCCTATTTTCTTGGGGGAGTAGATGCCTGAATTTATTCATGGATTCCCATATGTTCATGATGTACCTGGCCACCACAGCTTGGTGGTTGGCTATTCTGAGCTGGAAGGCAGAGGAGGAGTAAGCCTTCCGGCCTAACAAGTCTAATTCCCTCACCTCTCTAGGCCTTGGGAGAGGGTTGTGGGAAAATTGTCCAGGACCTAAGGCTGCTTCCACAACTCCTTGAGATACTGGGTGGTAGGCAAGAAAGGGAAAACCTCCCACAGGGACCTGGTGCTTTTGTCCCATGGTATCTGAGACCTGAGCGATGGACTGAGGAGTTTGCCATCATGCCAAGGCAATCTCCTACACATTAGGGTGCAGGGGAACTGCTTTGGGCTCCAAAGCTGACATGAGCCCAGGGCCAAACAGAGTGTCACTAGGTCCTAGGAATGAATGAGCCTCTAACCCCACTTGAGCACACACAGGGCGAAGGAAATCAAAATGCACGTGAGGTCCCCTGTATAGGATCAGGGCCTGGGGTTCAGGGCTCTGTCAGGTACTGGAAGACACAGGGCTGGACTAGGCTGATCAGTACTGCTGGAGAGTGAAGGGGTCTCCTGAGGAGACCACTCATGGGATCGGTACTGAGGACCATGGGTAGGGCTGTTCACTCCTCCTTGAGGTCCCCTCCTCAGGACTTGGGGATCGAGATGGTTCCTGGAGCTGCATTTGGCTTGGCTTTGGCACTGTGGGTGGAGCTTTTCTGGGCGGTGCTGGTGGAGACAAAGTGATAAGGTGCTGAGGGGAGGCTCTTGGGCTGTGTCCCGTAATGGTACCGCAGGCCTCTTCTGGGGCCACTGTTGCTGGTACCAGGGAGCCCGTACTGAAATCGGGGAGGGAGTACGGTACCTATTTTGGGGCGACGAGGCAACTGAAAGGAAGGCCAGTTTGCTTCTCTTTCTGGGTGGTATCGGGGTGGGAGGCATTGGCAGGAGAAGCAATGTCTTTGCTGCCTCAAAGGCCACCAGGGTGAAGGGAACCAGTAGCAACTCCTACTGGTCCTGGCGAGATGTGGAGCAGTGCCAATGCTTTTGTACCAAGGCTGGTACCAAGGACGTCTTTTGCTCCCTGGGAGAGCTGCCCCGGGATGGCTCCGGTCTTGAGCTGGCACGTGATGCTGAAGGCAGCCCCAAAGTTTTGGGGATAGGCTGCCACACTTGCACCGTGCATTGGCCTTGGAGCTTTTGCTCTCTATCTTTTATGGTCTTTGGTTTAAAGGACTGGCAGATAGAGCAATCAGTGAGCAGATGGGCCTCACCCAGACACCGGAGGCACTTCTCGTGGGGATCGCCCTGTGGGAAGGCCTTGCTGCAGGCAGCACAAGGTTTGAACCCAGCATGACAAATGGCAGGGAGGAGTGGTGGTCCTGGTCTGTAGCCGAGTGCGGTGTGGGAGTGCTTTCTGGTGGAATGATGTCCATGAAGAGGTTCTCTCAATCGAGTGAGTAGCTCATAAACAAGGTGAATGACAGGCTGCTTGCCCGATTGCAAGGAGTGGGCTGTTCTGATGCTGTCACTGCGGGTGGAAAAACAGAACTGAGGAGGGGCGGGGCTGCAGCCATATATATAGCCACAGGGTGGCTAGGTGGCCTTGGCCACCAGCCTTGTTCTGACAGGTTAGGCTAAAATGGTTTCCAACCAATTGTGTGCTGAGGCTCGTACACCTATTACTGAATGTATGCCAGCAACGCTTGAAAAACTCCTGCTTCCACATTTGTGTGAAACTACTTTAACAAGTTGCAAAGGTTAGTCTAGTTCAGCAAAACAAAGAAGCAGCCCTATGGCAGTTTTAAAGAAGAGCAGTGCAGTGAAGAATCAGACCCTTAGGCCCTGGCCTATGAGATTCATTAGCTTTAATAGCATTACTTCCATATCTAAGAGAAATTACAAAATTTGGGCCCATTAACTGTTTGGAGACCGTAAAGCAGGGATCTCAAACTTGCAGCCTGCGGGCTGCATGCAGCCCCTAAAGTTATTTCCTAGGGCCCACAATGACACTATTGTAATTGATATTTGCAATATTTTTGTATGAAAAGGTTTCAGTGGTGCACCCCTTGGGCTAATACACTAATCCTCATGTGGCCCCTGTGGTGGTTTGGTTTTGAGACCCCTGATGTAAAGCAACTGTCCTTCATGTTTCGTTTTGGGAGTCACATCTTTAGCTAATAGACTACCCTCCTGGATCTGTTTGAATTGACCTTGTGACCCACCCTTCTCCGTAGGTGTATAGACAGCTAACAAGCTACATTTTGCATTCATGCATCTGATGAATTGGGATTCTGCCCACAATAGCTAACCTGAGAAACAAATTTGTTGATTTTTAAAAGTGCCACAATACTCCTTTTCAGTTTTACACCTTTAGCTGTTATTTTCTTCTTTTGATCTGCATAATAAATTTCTCTTCACCATCCCCTGTAGAATTCACTTCAACTCTTTGGAGTCTGCATCAGTTTGTATTTCAGTCTGGGCAGGGGTGCATCCATTTGTTCTGCTCCAAAGACTAAAGCTATACAAACACCTGTGACTAGGTGATGTGTGGTGCACATTAGTTGTCCCACATGGGTTGTATAAGAGGAGGCCTTTGTTCTGTTTCATCTCACTGATTCCTTGGTCTTCACAACAGGTCCATTAGCAATGCTGTCGTGCTCCTGTTTACATCCTGACATCTGCAAAGGGATGGGGAAAGTTTCCAGGTTTTAATGAGTGAATGCTGCATCTGGGATGGTAATTGCAGTTTTCTCTGTTTTAGTCAGATTAAACTGAAGTATTGCTGTTAAGCTTCAGTAAAATAAACTGAAGAAAAAAGTGAATAGGAAGCTATATTATACACACACCCATGGAAGTGATCTATTATCTACATTTATTCTGACCAAAGATATGTCTGTGTTTGTTTCACAACCAGGATTTTCTTACTGGGTTACTGAAGACTTCCTTTTCAGTTGTTAGTTTACTAGCTTTAAAATATGGCAAGTGCATTCTGGGATGAGAGGCTTTTAGGATAATACTGAGAGCCTCGTAAGCAAAATTATTGTAATTGTGATGCCATTAAGGCATATTAACATTTTCAGGACGATTGACTAGATTTAGTCACTCTTCTGAATCAAACCAGTTTAGTTAGAAGCAAAATTAAACAGGAAGAGAAGCTTCCTGTCTCTCTAATGTAAAAGCAAAGAACAAACCTCTTATTTAGCTTCTGATGATTAAAGAAAAGAGAGTAAAATTAAGATATAATTATTTCTTCAGTCATTTACTGAGCAGAGGGTGACAAAAAGGCTTCCTATATTGGCTGATGTGATGTTACTGTCCAATAAACTGGAAAAGCTGGCTTAGAAAGTGGAGTGATAGCAGACTGTTCGAAAAGGTTCAGTGAAACCATTTAAAAAACACTTAAAGTAATTTGTATTGCTGATTGTTTTCCAGTGTGTTTAAAAATGTTTTCTAGCCTAGATCCCTGCTAGATCTCTAGCCAGTGTCTAGAAAGGGATTCAGAAACGGACTTGGGCATAAAAGGCAGATAACCCCAGCATTAAAATTGGCTGGAAAAGGTTGGATCTGTTTTGTCAGAATTTGCCAATTTATCAGAATGTTTTGCAGAGACTGTTAGATTCAGATGGAGTTCCAGTGGAACCTGGCCTGCCAGCCACATTAATGGCTGAAACCTGCCTGGTTTCCTGCCCCCTTTCTCACCTGGCTTCCAGGATTTGTGGGTCCAGTTCTGCCTGCCAGGTGGGACTGCCATAGAGCTGGGCTCCATTCCTTTTCACAGAGGATTTTAATTTTTTTTTGTTTTCATTCCTAATTGGGGGGGGGGGAGGGAGTTCAAAATATATAAATCCTCTGCAAAACAGAATTAACTCCTCCCTCCAGTGCTAGCCAGGACCCAGAATCTGGTTAAAAAGAAAAAAATCGGCTTACTGTATTAAAGGGACCTAAAACCACACTGGCACCATCAGGGGACCTTCTGACAAGGAGATGTTGCCATTGGCCAAGGCAGCTGAGGAACATGTTGGTAACATACCTTCTGTAGGTAGCCTGTGTTGAACATCGTATGGTGCTTGAGCTTTACAAGCCAGCTAACCTGTCCAAGCTCCAGAGAACTGGCAGCATACACACCTTGGCTGCTGTCCTATAGCAGTATAAGAATGCAGCATGTGTCCCTTTGCAGGAAATGAAGATCCTAGTTTAGAATACAGTTTTGAGTCATGGTCTTCCTCTCCTCTGGGTATCTATTTTGGTACCAAGGGAGACTCATTTGCCCAGCTCCGAGAGAGATGAACGACACTGATAACTCGTTGTCATGGGACAGGAGCAGCACAGACTATTTCTTGATGATTCCCACATCTCCTGTCCAATTGTCTACTACTTGCTTGTCACATGTATCATGTGGAACAGAAAATTTCCTGCAGCTGTATATAAACAAATCTTTTTCCCAGCTGGTGCTAAAACAAAGTTCACATGCTGTTTAGGATCAGAACTCATCCCCTTTCCTAGGGCATGGCTTTATTAACAAATTAATTCAAAATAAACACTATAAACTCCAACACAAACCTTCTCGCCATGTTTTAGTTGGGGTTTTTCCCTTATGACTATTCAGCCCATGGCAGGTTGCCAATTTTGGTTGGATGTAGTCCTGGAAGTTTTATCCCATTACATGATCTTTAAGTAAAGAATAATCTTTAATTCATGGAGATTGCAGAACAAACCTGGATAGTTGGTATCTCTGCACAAGACCCTAAGACTTCTCTTCTCTAGAAAGCCATTCTCTTCTCTTTTCTACCCATGGTGTAATCAAACCAAATATAAAAGTGAATCTGCAGGTCTCAGCACCTGTTAACAGAGCAGTCTCGAGAGGCATTGATCTCCACTTACTCTGCTAGGTCTCAGAGACAAGCCAATTACCACCCAGGATATAGCACTGCGAAGTATATGTACATGGCTTGAGAACTTTAGGTTGATTCTCTTTGAGTTAACTAGTTTTATAAAATACTGGTACTTTAAGATCTGAGCACATGCCTTTTTAATGTGTTAAATTACTCTCCAGCCTCTTGCACTACAGGGTATGCTGTAGTGTGTCCCTTACACTTCTCAGATAAAACAGGGTAGACAAGACAGCTGTCTGACCAGATCACAAACACACAAACTACACACATACAGAAGTGTTTTCCTGGGCATTTCTGCAATTTACATGCATATAATATGCAAAACTATTTGGGGAGGTGACTTATTGTTTCTCAGCTGCAGTGTCCAGAGGTGCAGGCAGAAAGTGCTAGTAATTAAACACTACAGTCTGTTTCTGTGTATGTGTTGATAGAGCATATGAACACACAGAAATTAAATGCTTTCCAAACTTCTACATTATCTCATTTTACTGTGCTTGGTGTATGATTATACTCTGCCTATCACCTGATAGCTCTACAATTTAGTAGATTGTCAGGTTTCTTGACCTAAGTTTTTGTCTGTAACAATAATATATTCAAAGCAAAAAGAGAATTTTCCATCCATGCCAATTGACTCTGAATAATTTTTCATATTGCTTCCCCCCACCTCGTGTTTTCCTCTTTCCATTCCTCTTCTGGGGGCTAGAATGATGACTGAGAAAAATGGGGTAACAGAGTAAAGAATTGTTTTTTAAAGTTACACGTGCAAAATCATCAAGGAACTTTCCACAATCGCAGCCACTTTTGGCACAGTGTTATAGTGTGAGACCTATAGTTACCTGAATATTCATAAGTTTCAAAGGGGCAGCCATGTTAGTCTAGTTCAGCAAAGCAATCGAGGAGTCCAGTAGCACTTAAATACTAACAAATTTGTTTATTGCACAAGCTTTTGTGGGGAAAAAAATCCTACTTTGTCTGATGCTTAGAAGGTTAACACCTTTACTTGATGTACCTGGTTTTTGCTCAGCACCCTTGGTATTGCTCTGACCTGGTTTTGAAACAAACTGGATCTAATCTGAACTGGGACTTTTCGCAGTTTCAGTATGGTTGCAGGACAGAATGGTTCACTGGGTAGAAGACTCATCAGACTAGGAATTTTAGAACTAGTGACGTGCTTCCATTTGCTTTCCAACTATGGTACTAACTAGCATTCTTCTTTTGCCCTCCATGGGCTTGGCCACAATATACCACTAATTGCAGTGCTGCTGTTGCCTCTGAACATAAAACGTGTTGGTTAAATTACTCATTAGGACAGTGTGGGTCCTAACCAGTGAGAGCTGTCCCTGTATCGCAGTGCACAGGGTGGCATTTTGTTACTGTTGGTCTGTAAAGCTTTGCTGAATTGAAATGAGAAACTGGGTGAGAAATTGTAAGTCAGGCTTTCTTTATACCATCTTGAGTTGGATGTTGGAGGTGGTTTTTTTCAAAGGGTAGGGGATAACATGGAGTCTTTGTGAAATCCTCATTCTAAACAAAACAGGTTCTGATGCCTAAGGCGATTGTCTTGTTGAGCTTGTGCAATCCGCTGTGTTGCTGTGTTACCAGAACATAATTATTAAATCCTTTGAAAAGTGTTTTGCCAGGGACTTGCTGCATTGTGTGATTCTGATGCTATCTTCCCTGTCAAGATTGTGCCAGAATTCTGCCTTCTTGCGTGCAGGTGTGCTGGCCTGATAAAGCTGCACCCCAGTACATCGAAACAGAAAAACAGGAGGATATGGACCTACCTCTCCAATGAGCTGTGAACTAGGGTCCTGGCTACAGTGGGATCCATGATTGATGCCTTGGGGGTGTGGCTGAATCACCAGCAAACACCTTATCCTCTTTTTTCATGGGTTTCTGCTGGGGAACTTAAAAAACTCCAACGCATCTTTGGCATCTGGTTAGAGAGTCATGCAAAGCAAATGACGTTGCTGATAAAAAAAAACCCGTTGCTATGTTGTGGTAGAGCCATGCAGCGTTGATGGTCTTCAGTTGTTTTGTCACAGCTTTCCAGACATTGGGTCACCATTGGATATATGGACACTATGGTGACATAGCTGCAGCGCCACAGATATACTGCTGTTGTATGGATACTTGCTACAGAGATAGAAGGGATTTTTCTGTCATGGTTGCTAAGTTGGTACAAGAATTCAACTTCATTTACAGGAGTGATTATGTTGAACCAACTACATTGCAGAAGGCATGAAATTTTTCACAGCTCTGAGTAATGTAGCTAGGTCAACCTATGTTTTAGGGACAGACCAGTAAGTGTCAAGTCTCTGCTATACAGTAGATGCACTAAACCACACTGATGGTTACATTCAAAATGAAGGTTGAAATACAATCTGACATCACAAAACCTAAATGGAATTCATAATTCGACATAGATGTGTCTTGCCCCATCTGTCACATGGCCACATGTGCCAAATAGTCGTTAGCAATATGTGGGTGAAAAGACCTTGTTTCCCTTTGTTCCCTCTCTACAGGGACCTGCCATAGTTAGGGTCCTTGAACTTCATTGTGTGTAGGGGCTTAGCAAGGCGAGTAGCTCCATGTGCATCTTCTAGGGCTGACCGAACAGCTGTTTGAGGCCCAGTGCCTACTGCAACTCCCTCTAAGGTGACGTAACGGATAAAAATGGGGAGAGGATTTAAGTGGTGGTGAACTGGAGCCCTTTCCACAGACATGATCAGTAGTGAAATATTTAACCATGTTGACACATGAACTAGAGTCAGCAGACAGCTGAGTAAAATAAACAGTCTATGAATAAGTGTAGTTCATAGCTCGCTGAGCTATTGAGTCAGACTGTTTGCAAACTCAGGAAAATACTACCTCAGTTTACACTGTTGCCTTCACAAACCAAATCAGCTAGAAATGGAATTTTCTTTTAGACAATTTTTATTCTGAAGCACAACTCTGTAGCCAGGGCAGGATACTGAGACAGATGCCACAGCTGAGGAATCATGGACTACACAACGCTGTGGTTCCAAATATATATTCAGGTCACAAATTCTCAGTTGTAAAAATAAGCTCAGCATAATGAGCAGTGTTAAACAAGTGAGAAATATATTCAGTCCCTTTAGCTGTTTATGCCTGTTCATTTGGAGAGTTTATTTCCACTGTTGGAGAAAAGTTTCAAACAGAACTTTCTCTGGGAAAAAGAATAGTTGTTATGCAAAGTTTCATATCAAATGTCTTGTCTGATCTCTTTGTGATGTTCCACGTTAATCTTATTATATGTTATATGTATAATATGTTATATATTATATATAATTAAATAGAAAATAAAAATCTCTACTGTGCGGAGACTAAACATGAAAAATGACATGCCACAGACAGATTTTTAGAGAAAGTAATCATCTAAATTGAGACTTACAATAGGAATTATCTATCATTTTTGACTATAGAGGCCCTGCTGAATGCATGGGTAAGATGTAACTATTTGTATGTATACATTTTATGTGTGCAGGTGTGCATATTGTAGAATTTTGTTCTAGCAGCAGTTCATTTTACAGCAACAAAGATCAGCCATATTGTCCACACCAATTATTTATGCAAAAATGTGGGAATCAGCTATGAATTTCCCCTAATGTCAAGATTTTTAAAATTTGTGTACTAGTTCTCTGGAGTCTGTGGGATATATTATCAAGAGTTCCCCTTAGCAAAATGTAATGGTGATAGGGAAATTTCTTGTTCTCAAAACGGTATTGCTGAGTGGGAAAGAGCACACTGAGTCAAGTGGAATAGGATTTGAATATGCCTGTACACAAAGACGTTGGTTTATCAGGATCACTGTAGGGCTGAAAATTCTCAGCTTGTGCTGAGCTGAAATTTGACAATGTTAGCGGAGGCAAAGATGCAACGTTAGGGGGACACACTGGTGAAGTCGTAGTGAGAAAAGCAGCCCCTTTTTAAATGAAGGCATGAACTTAGCCCAGAGTGTCCTTTTACCTAGGACAGAGAAGAGCTTTGTACTGCAAGGCATGCTCAGCAGCCTTTGTGGACAGATTCTGTGCTTGTGGCATGGTAGAAGGTGCTCCTGATCAGCCATCAATGTCTGTGCTACAGCTGATGAGCTGCACCACCCAAAGGCTGGGATAGACTCTGTAATCAGTGTCAAATATGAGTTGTTAGGAAGGACACAGTGTCTTCTCTATTACTGAAGCACTGGGGGTGAGGTCTCCTTGCGAGTATATCACAAGAAACAGTGGGGCTGAGACCTCACTTCCAAATATGACTGCCAGCTCCTAAAGAGGGTATATATTCTTCCCTGATTGGATTTTCATTGTTTGTGCCCCCCTTTTGAAGCTGACTTCTTGGTTTAATCCAGGCTTAATTATTTTCACTGGAATTATTAGGCAAGGTATTTCTTCAGGAAATTCTGTACCTAACATACTTATAGCGTGTACTGAGATTCTTGAAGAAATACATTCTTTCCTGATGTGCAAGCATTTCTCATAGAACTACTGGAGGATTGCTGTTATAGCATGTATACTCTGTTATTATAAATGTAAGGTATGTATTTCAACTTTGTTCATATTCAGTGTTCTCTTGTTATATATGTAGGTAGGTAGATATAGATGTATGCACAGGCAGAATGTCATTTTATAGATTCCATTCTCTTAATAAAAATATGTTTCAGAGGCTAAATGCAAGTGAAGATCCTTTTGCAAAACATGATTTCAGGATGGATACTATAATTTGTGGAAGCATTAAGAAATACATTTTGACTGAAACTTAATGTCATTTATCCATATTTTGTATAAATGACTGAACCTGGTTGAAGATGATTCAACTAAATCTATTTCTGAGCAGCATTAAGCTACATTGTAGTTTGAACAGAATTAAATGGGGTTTAGATTACAGAAGTTTAAACTGTGATTTGAAAAATAGCTAAAACACTAGTTACTGTACAAACTCGGCAAAGGAAACCCAAAAGAATAGTTGTTAGGCAAAGTATCACATCAAATGTCTTGTCTGATCTATTTCTTATGTTCAACATTAATCTTATTATATTTTATATGTATAACGTGTATATTATATGTAATTAAATAGAAACTAAAAATCTCTACTGTGCAGAGACTAAACATGAAGAATGTCATGTCATGAACAGGTTTTTGGAGAAAGCAGACATCTAAATTGAGGCTTAAAATAGGAATTATCATTTTTTACTACGGAGACTTTACTAAACCTATCCAACTCCATGAAATAGATTGATGTTTTAAAGTTTTATTTTCTTATTGTTTAACTGTTAGATGTGTTAATACAAATTGTTGTCATGTTGCTTTTCATTCCAGGACTCTGAGTCCCTTGACACTTACATCCAGAACACACTCTCTGCATTATACCCACCGTTTGAGGCCACAGCTGCCACTGTCCTGTGGCAGCTTTTCAGCACAGTTGAAAAGCTGTATGGAGGAGATGGACTCAGGTGCCTAATTGATTTCCTGGTCCCTGCCAAGAGAGTCTTACAGTGCATTCAGCGAGAAACTTGTGTAAGTATAGCTACTCTGGCAAAAACAGAGGACTCCTTTGTTCCTAACTTGGGAGAAAAGATAAGGTAGAATTTAATCTCTGAACTAGAGAGCTCTTTAAGTCTAGCAAATAAAATTTTGGATAACCAGAGAACAGTGCAAATTCTAAAGGTTTCAGGGAGAACACTGAAAAAGAATTATACACCAGCTTTTTAAAAACTGCCTGAAGAAGGAGTCAGTTTGCACAACCTGAGCAGGAAACTAGCTGCAATCCACAAAAGTTGTTGATAGCAAAATTTTGAAGGGAATACAGGAAAACATGATCTTCTTTTTAACTAATGATGATTTAAAATATTCCAATGCAGGCACAGAAATGATAGAGGACCAAGATAAAATAATTGCAACAGCCAAAAAAAAAAAAGCACAAGTCTGGAAGGTATTTTTTAAAGGGAGAGATACTGTAGCAAAGAAACAAACAATGAATCTGGTGAAACTTTTAAAGCCTAACAAATTTATTTATTACATGAGCTTTCATGGGAGAAAAGTTATTGTGGTTTCCTTTTTCAAGGACCAGTGATGTTTGGGAGTATGGAGGATGCTAAGGCTGTGCAATCCATTTGGGCTCCATAGCTGCAGAGGTTTGTCTCCTTGAGGGAGACGTTATCAGTGTAGAGGAAGGATTTTTCCGGTGGTTGATTGACAGACAGAGGATGGGAGCCTTAGAGGACTTGTGTTCTCAGCACTCCTGGTTGACACCTCTGATAGGATGTATAGTTGTCAAGGAATAGAGAAGTCAACACCCACAAGAACCACCATTGCATGCAAATGGTAGATACAGGCACCTTTCAGCCCTTCCAGACTCCAAATAAGATATCTCCTCTCTTTAACCTTTGTAACTACAAGGATTGTTCTGGTCACCTTCTCGCCCCTCAGCAGTTTGTCATTGCTTAGTGCAACCCTAGTAAATACTGTGGATGCCATGATGGAGGAGAGAAGAGCATCAACCTATAGACGGAGCAGAGCACTCTTTTGCATGAACTCAACACACCCATAGTTTGGTTCCACTGCTCTCATATGTCCTGGTTCTGCATTCAGTCTTGCCATCCTCAGAGCTCGAATTATGTATCAATCACATACTTTTGGTGCTGAGCAGCAAGGAACTTCACTTTATTATGGTGGTTCTGACCTGAAATGTAATGATGCGGTGTCTGGACTAGCTTTCTTTTCAGAGGTGCAATAACATTCTCCAAAGACAGAATTTTAGGAACCCATTCCTCTAGAAAGGGAATGAATTCCTCTTTCTCCTTTCCATTCTTCAGTTCTAATAAAGCAGACAGGAGAAATCCAGATTTTTAATTTTCTCCAAGTCATTTTATGCTGTTATCATTTTCTGAAAATCTCAAATAGTTGTGTTTGGGTTGTCTTTTCCACTTCAGTATTTTCCTTTAGATTTCTGATGTAATTACACTTGGCAATAGAGTATAAAATACTTTATCCTGCCTCAGAGCTTGAGGATAAACTCCATGATCTTTTTTAGGTCCCTTCCAGCCCTACATTTCGATAACTTCTGTGAACTTTGCTGTCTAACTGTGCTATTGCCTATCTGGTTTTGTTCTGTGTTTTTTCTCCCATTAGCTTTGCCTGTTTGGCAAGCCTCTCTCTGACTCTTTGCTGCGTGATGATCTTGACTCATTGTTCCTGATGTGTTTAAAATAATACTATTGCATGGTTCTGGTTTTTGATATTGTCAGAGGGCTACCTATGCTTTCTGTTCCCCCGTTCTTGCCACCCCCCTTTTATTTTAAATTAAAGCTGTTATTTACCATGATTAGCTTCTTAAAGACCTCCGTTATCACAACATCTTTTCTTGCTTGATGCCAAATGCTATGCTCAGCTCATAAGATTCAAAGATAACTTTCAGACTAGCAGTGCTGGCCGTGATGGGCAGGGAGGAAAGAAGAAGCAGGTGGATAGACTTTCCCATTTTTTTGGTACCCAAAAAAAGATTGGGGTTCAGTATGAGGTAGCAGGGCTTCTCTGTTGATACACTGCTATTAGCAAATCTTTCCTAGAGCTCCTGAAGTTGGTAAATGTGCCTCGTTGATAACTCCTTCCAGGGTATTAGAGAGGCTGGAATATCTCTTGAGGTAGAAGGTAATAGAAAGCTCCATCTTGGTCTACACTACAGAATAAGGTCATTGTAAGGCAGTTTATATTGCGCTAACTACGTCAACATATGACCACAGCCTTGTACCCACAGAGGTAAGTGCCCTATTATGCTGATGGAACTCCACTGCTATGAAATTTGTGTCAGTGTAGTTAGGGTGACGTGGTGTCTGTGTGGTTGCTGTGGGCTACCTCCATTGGATGTTGGCTGTCATTCTTGTCAATCACACAGCTGTATGCTAGAGTCATGAAATAGACAAAGACAGGTGAGGGAGAGGGAAGCTCTAGCTAAACCCTACCTACTCCCAGGGTTCTCGCTTGGTTGCTGTCTAGGCTCTGAGCCCCCCACACTGGCCCTCTGAAGTTGGTGGAAGGGCTCTTCATATAGATGCACACCACCGATAGAAGTGGACATGAACTGCTGCAGTAATTACGGCCATTGCTGTAGGTGAACCTTATATAAAGTTTCAGTGTAGACATGGAGATGGGATTATGGAAAGGAAACTACTGGAACAACAGTACTCGGGCAGGAAACTTTGACTTTGGCTGAGGTTTAGGTTGATTGATTGTATAGAAGGCAAGCCCCAGAAGAGGGGTGAATCTGAACATTAGGTCAAAGTCAGTGCATACTTTTGAGGATAGAGGTAGAGAATTTGATCTCTGGCAGACTGTTCTATGAGCTCTTCATGTTGTCTTGCCTTGAGTCATACTGTACTGCAGCTGCATCTGTAGACTTTGGTGCACTCACTGTGGAAGGAATTAACTCACCATCCTGCTTAATCATTCCTTCACTTGTTATTGGATGGACTCCAAAATAGATATGATTTACGTAATGGATAGCTTATGTACTTGCTTTTCTATGTTATGTTTTTATTGTTGCCTATTTTGTTTTGATGTAGGATTTTTTTCATAGAGTTTTACGTATATTTTCCACTAGATGGGGAAATTATTCATAGATCATTCTTCTAAAAATATTTTAGCACTTAGCAATGTCTTTTTTAATGTTCCTATTTTATCATGTGGCTTTGCTACAAATAATAGATTTCATTTAGCAAATTTCTTAAGAGCTTTACAACAGAAGTACTCTCAAACAAAATGTCAAGGTGAACTGGAGAGAGAGAGAGAGAGTGTGTGTGTGTGTGTGTGTGTGTGTGTGTGTGTGTGTGTGTGTGT